>OZ010688.1:14218508-14868956 GCA_963932265.1 Thymelicus lineola
AAAAGAAGTATAACTTCAAAAACATTTTTTATAACACTTACAAACATAAGGAGAAAATCTTTATTGTAACCACCGCCAACTTTGTACCTCTTACAAGTATGTAGTAGGTACTAAAAGCTAGATTGTTACATCGACGTTGCCAACCAAGAAAGAGAGAAGAAAAAGAAATAAAGAATCAAATTAAAATATTTATTGATATCCTGTGTTTGACTGCAAACGGAGAATCACTAGTAATAAGTTATCGGCGCACCATAAATTGTACCATGCACTGTTATTACACTATAATTGTATTTATAATAAAAAATATTATATTTATATACAATTCAAACGGACATATATGATCGTTCAAAAAGTCATGGTAAAAATATTGAATAGGAAGTATTCAATTATAAAACTAAGTATCTGAAACCTCATTTCTCAGCTATAATACATTTCAATAAAAAAAAACTTGAAGAACCAATATATTTTCTCAGAAACTATACTCAGAATCTCTATTCAATCTAGAAGAATCAATACATCCCAATGAAAAGACATTCGTTTAAAAAGTGAATAGTCTATCAATGAGAGATATATCGTAACAAGATTACTGGAATAGTTCCACAGAACTGGCTGATTCAACGTAAAACTGAAATCTTATTTAACGTTGGATTGCTGCTAAGCGACTCGTCTTAGCTCAGTTGGTAAGTATGGAGAGAGATTGACTTTTATGCAAATGATCACGTTAATCATCCGATATCACAAATGCACGGGAACTTTACTATTATATGAACATGAAGACTTATTCTATAAACAATTAAGCAATTGTTTATAGAATTAAATAATGCCATGGACCATGGTGCCATAAACAAAACACAAAGCTTAAGGCTCATATTCAAACAGCAACAATTCACCAGTCTTGCTACTTAGAGCAACAATTTTGATGTTCGTTTATACATAATATTCTTGTCAATCAATGCATGTACTACAAAAGGTATGTCAATGTGCTAGTTTTTGAAGTATATTAGAAAAACTAAAACAAACTAGTAAAATTTTTGACTACATTGATATATTTCATGCCCTTTAATTGCAACTAACTATCAATCTATCCTTACCTATATTCCGTTCCATGCCGTTTAAATTTATTTAAAAAAAAAACACTTAACACACAAAAAATCAATTAACGAAAAGCCATCTCTACGGCGCTGCATCCTAAGTCAAACCGTGGAAGGATTGAAAGGAGTTTATAAGAAGCTCTCATAGCATGTTGCGGTTGGGGCGCCCCCTTCCGGCTTGAATTAAACTGAAGACCGAACGGAAGCAGGGGGAGTGACCACTTGATACTCCGCTGTCTCGGGCTATACATTTACGTAATCTATTGTTTTGTTTGGGTTTGTAAGGTTTCAATATTCATAATAAAATCTACTTATATTATAATACAGATATAAATGTGAAAGTTTGAAGATGTTGTGATGTTTGTGTATTCATCACGAGCTAGCCGTTGTACGGATTAAGATAAAAATTAGCACACAGATATGCTTGTGGTTTTATTTTGTGAATCCACTGTTCCGTCTCTATAATATTGTCTTAGATTTCGGGGCAATCATTTATGAATCAGATGAGAATGATCTGACTGCGTATTTATGATTCATGTGCTTGCTTAACGTCTCTATCTTAACGTGTCTATCTTTATTTAAAATAGTAATGTAAATTTAAACATAATTAGGCACACTAACGAATTGGGGATACCTGTGATGTTAGTTTTAAGCCTGTGAATTGAATAAATAAATAAAGATATCTCTCACCATAAACACAGGTAATTCTAGTGCGTGTCCTACATTATGGACAGTACCATTGCGCACTATTAAAAAGTATTTGAATTCGTCCAGTTGGACCAATTCTAACTTCATATTATTCGACGTGGCGAAGCTACCTCACGTAGTTCGTAAGAGAGAGATGACGCTACCTTTTGCTTGTATTAAGAACAATAAATTATGTAAAATTATGTTAAAACCTAACTTTTGAAATGGGCGTTTTATTTTTATTTTATACGGTACAATATTTGCGGGTATGCAGGTGCAACTAGATTAATTTAGTTAGCAAAAAAAATGTTCAGGTGCAAATACACAGTGTTTTTAATTGTTAAAACAAGTAAATGACATTGAGTGGCATCCGATATTGCAGCGCGGCGAAATATACCGTGACGATAGCAATTTTTAGCAATGGACATTTCTTCCCACGATGCGACATCACGACAACGACTTTATAATTCAAATAGTGCTTCCAAACTTCTCCTGTAAAATGTTTTCAAAAAATAATCAGCTTAACATAAACTATAAACTCGTAATTCCACCATAATAAAAAACTGTTGTTACTGTTGTTTGTAGCACCTCTTTACGTTGTCTTATCATCCTATGAAGAAGCGGGCAATGATCGTTTGTTCAATAGACGACTCACTCATTGTGAAATGACTCAGCTTTATAATTCAAATGTTGCTGCCACACCGAAGTTATAAAACGTTTTATAACAGTAACTTGTTATAACCTTTAAGCTACACACTATTCACACTATTCACATGCACACATGAAAGTTTGCTTGTGCAAAATACAAACACAAAATGTCGTGTCGTTATCGTATCGCCTACTGAAGAAGCGACCAATACATTCTAAAATGTCGCACCAAATTCAGACGAGCTATTCGAATAGGTATTCCATAATTTCCCACGCGGCCTCTCATCGTGTTTGGGATATATTTCCTTTTTGTTTTATTCAGAATTTATATTTTTTAGATGACAATTAATAAATATATAGAAATTCGAACCGAAATTTTATTTCAATATTTATATTTGAAATTAAATTCAAAGTACCGTATTAATCAAAATTGGAGGTTTTTGTAAAGAATTTAAGACCCTGTATCCTAGCGTAGCGACTAGGTAGCGCCCCGGCTTGCGAAGCGAGGGGTGCCGGGCTCGATTCCCGGCCGGGGCAGATATTTATGTGATAGATAAATATTTGTACTCAGGTCATAGGTGTTATTGTGATGTGTTATATGAGTCGTTCATGCCACCCGCGACACAGGTAAAAACCTACTACGAGGTTATAAGTGTGTAAGTGTTTATTTATTTGTTTAATTCTGCACAACTAACAATATAATCAACTGTAATTGTGTCTATAGATAATCTTAGCGTTTTTTTAATACTCTCTAATTTAATATAATCAGTTAAGTGCCAAAATACTATTTTAATTTTAGCAGGATCGAAGTAATACAATTGTACTAAAATGTTTTAGAGTTTCCTAAAAATCACATCAAATGAAGTTTAAAATAACCGCATCGATTGTTTTCAATGGGGTAACTCCAACTATTCTTCTTCGTCGTAAAACGAACAGTTGACGAAAGTACCCGCCAAAACTAGTTCTACAGATAAAGTACTTAGCGAGTCAATTCCAAGTCGGTGTAGATACGCTATTTGCACTTTAATTGAAAGGGCTTAAGCGAACAGGTAAACGATGGAGATATCCGCTAAGTTTGAATAAGAATACGAAATAAGCTGAAAACTACTTTTCAACACATCAATATTACGTGCAGCCTCTATATAGTTATATGTGCCTTACATATAACTATAATACGTACCTACAATATAAGAAAAGGAAATAATCTTAGTCTTAATAAAATTATAATTGCCAAAGTTTATGAAGATTTTTATTGTTTTTACGTCCCAAAACTTTACGTTGATTCTCATTAATTATGTGTATGTAGGTATTATGTTTATGTAATAAAATATATTCAGTTATTAAAAACAACCAGTGCTATTATGAATCTACCGTCAATAACACCGAGTTATAGTCACGCCACCAGACACCCAAAAAAGGTATCTAAAAAGTTTTATATGTACCTTCCACCTGTTTCACAATAAAAAAACGACTTTACCATTCAAATAAAACGTACAGCCATCCTCCAGCGTGCTCAAATATAAGAAGAGATGAATGATATATAAAGTAACAATACATACCACTTGCAATCTACGGCGGCGTAAAACATTCCAATTTAAACCTTATTTGGTTGAAAATAAAAACTGAGTAAAGAGCCTTCGTGAAATGAAACAACCGTGATATAATAAGGAAAAACGTATAGCTGTAATAAAGTTATTTAGCAATTTTCAGTCTTAATATCTACGGCTTAAAGTTTATGCTTAACTTCAACGTGAAATCTGCCATTGAGTGTCATCGTCATTGTGCAACTCTTTTCGGCTAAGGCGGGATTCAAAGGCACCTCTCATCTTAATATCCCTGTTTTAGTCTTATTTCACGTGACATTAGCGGGTCCTTCAGCGAATGCACGGATTATTCTGGTTACTATCTTATTTTAAAAATACACATAAAATCAACTAAATATATACACTACACCATACTACACACACATACTATACTACACTCTACTATATATTATGTATATTTATTATTTTTCTTGCTTCTATTGCTTTTTTAAAAAAAAACATGTTTAGCTCATTTTTAAGCTATAGTAGTTGAAACTGTAATGTTATGTATAATAATTTTTTTTCTTTATGCGGCGAACTGTAATCACTCGTCCGAACTGCGACACAATAAAGGTCGTACTGAAAATCAGTAGCCGTGGTTACCCGCGGCATATGCTGAGTGCGTACCTTTTTTGTTGAGCAGTGCTGCAGCAGGTTATATCGATTTCATAACTTATAATATTTTGTAAATGGTTTATTTAGTGTAAATTTTGTAACTTGTTGCAGTGCTTAGCAAAATAAATATTTTCTTTCTTTCTTTCTTTCTAAATATATTTAATTTTGTATTTACAAATCTTAATCAGCAATAAAAAAACCAACAGTTTCCTATTTTTTTCACACTGGCGTCAGTATAATGTTGGTAAGTAATATATAAAACCAGCAAAATACCAACTGATTATTGATTTTCAAACTATCATTGTTTTCAAACCTTACCATCACATCTTTACCGTATTTTTAGGTGTCAAAAGGAATTTCACACTAAAAGTAATACGTAAATCGGACAACAAAATTTCGGAAATGTCCATTCATAAAAAAACTACTGTATAACAGTATCACCTACCTGTTTTTCAATGGTTAAAATACCAAAATAGTAATAATATATTATATATTTCAGGAATAACTAAGAAAATTTATTTAACGTGCTTAACAAAAATATTAAGATAAAATACCTTCTGTTAGGAACTATTACCAGAATAAGGACAGCGATTTTCGTAAGGACAGAGCGGTCTGTAACGCGATACATTATACTTGTAGCGCACATAATACCTTAAGCCCCGTCTACACTATTCATTCCTTCGGTTATATTCAGGCTAAACATAAGTTCATTATAATATAATTACTATCATGGACTTTTGTGACTTCATCATAATCTACGCATAAATCAATAAAATCTAGAATCTGCACTTCAAAAATAAAGATCTATCCCATTAGTCTCATTGAGTTGTTCCGTAACGGGACAACTGGCACTTCTGAATCTCACTTGTCCCATGGGAGTAGTGAGACTCATATTTTTATTATTTTTAATCCCAGTAGTCTCATTGTCAAATTCTTAGACCTTGTCAACACCACAGAATGCAAAAATCTCCTTTGAAAGAGTTTCCGAGTTCGATTTTTTATTGTTGAAACTGATATAAATATAAAATGTAGATAAACATAGCTAACAAAAAAGTGTAACCAATTTTGAAAGTATCTTGTGTGTGTAAATGAAAAGTTCGCGTTCACCAAGTTTTAGTTTTGCTACGAGGTAGAATTATCGAATGTTGTGGAAATATCGTTGAAGGTGAATCGTACGTAGATAAACTAAACTTGGTCAGCACAATCTAAATTGATAGTTTGCAAAAGTTAAAGTCAAAGTTTAATCTACCAAATCATACATTAAACGACCAGTGCACACGACTCTTTACATCCGTACGTTGCCCATCAAACACAATGCACTTCTCACGAAATTGTAATGCACGTTCCACGTTATCTTTTTATTCTGCTGAAAATTATGACGAGATCTCACTGAAAAATACTTTTTATTTTTAACGTCACATCTCCTGGGACTATTTGTTCTTGCCTTCGGGAATCTGTCTCTTTGTGCTATAACTACGGTCTGATGTATGAAGGGCGATTTTATTTTCGGTATGTTTTTTTGGGAACTTGAAGTCAACGACATTTTGTTCTAGCTCTAGCTCTAGGTATTTTTATGTAAATTTCGGGACTCTGAGCTATAATGCAGCTGACGTTCAGTAAATCTTTTTATACTCCGAACTCAGTTATTTTATTAAGGACACAATCGTTGTAATATTTATTCATTTATTTATATTACAATTCATTTTGCACATGATTGTGGTCTGGGAGTCTGGGTATTTTTTCTCCTTCCCAAAACTTCTGATTTCCCTCCCCTGTGCCAAAAGCTGGATACATCTATGGTTATGGTCCTTTACTAAAGATCTTATCCGAAGGGATTTGCTCAGTTACAAGAGGAACAATATACTGTCTAAAGGGATAACGATCTCTTAGTTTTGCTTCTGGTGTAACCACAGACATATATCAAGAATAGACGACGCATGTACCTCGAATTGTATGAAAACCAAGCGTGTCACTTTTTTTTGACACATTGTGCTGTCACAAGAATATTTAGTGCTGAAATTCACCATCTTAGCGATATCAATTCGAAACTGATTCGTTACCGATTCTCGACAACGATTAATGATTCTCAAAATCGATTACCGATAATAATTAGGTAAATAGAAAATCGTATGATCGTTTGTAGGCGTAGAATATGTAAAACATAAAAAATGCCTTTGGTTGGTTGTACATAATAATATAGTAGGTATAGTGCTTGAATATGACCGAATAAATAGTTTTGTGTTTTATTTAACTTGATTATTTGTTAATTATAAACACAAGCTTCAAAAATGTAAAGATAAATAAAGAGATCATAAATATTATGATTGTTTATTATTTGCTTTCAAGAAATTAAATAAATGAAAATTAAAAAAATATTTATAAACATTTCTTTTATGAAAATCAAAACATGATATGGACACATTTAAACTTACCTAAAGTTAAACGAATATTTTTTTCTAATTAAAAATTCAAAATAAAAAAACAGTACATCAATATTCGGTATTGCGCTTGAAATCAGCCTTCGTTTCTTTTTCGAATCCGTAAAACAGTCATCATTGAAATGAACAGAACATATTATACGGCTATGTTTTGTTGGAAACCAATATCTATGCCCCGTCGCTATAATTCATTTTGCTTTAATATTGGGGTCACTTGAAAACCTTTAATTATAATGTTATCATGAATAAAATCACTATACAGAAACATTAATATTGTAATGAAAAATAATTTGCCTGTTAAAAACTGTCTCTATGTAAATATTATTATTCATTGGTTTTCAAAATCGATTAACATCGAGACCACACCGAGTAAATGAACAACACTATATGCTATATTTTACAGAAACACGACAATATTCACCGTACTACGAAGCTAAGCGACGATTTATAGTAACGATTGTTTTACTTTCATTGCGTGTTCCAGTAAACAAGCCGTATAAATTTTGCTACCAAAATCAGCAATGTATTGAGTAGTATGCAGTACACAGTAAGTTAGTGCTTTTCGTTGTAAAACGTGGTAGAAATGCAATAAATATGAAAAAAAATATTTTAAAATAAATTACTACACAATTTTATAAATAAATTACTTAACGATGAAAAGAAATATTTCTTTTACCTCTGCTAACTGTATTTGTAGAATTCCTACAGTTTAAAACGTTACAATTAGGCATTTTTCGTTATTTCAGTTGACATCTATTGCCAATAGCAGTAAAACGCCAACTAAATGACACGGCGCTCAAATAGGATTTAAAATCCATTCTGTTACACGTGAAATGTATGAACATGCGGCATCTACTCTAGGTATACATGTCTGTGGGTGTAACCAATTCTTCTATGCAGCGGTGACTGCTTATCACGGTCGGTGCGGTCGTTCTTTTGTTCATTTGTAAGTCACTTAGATTAAAGCATTATACCGTTGAGACGGAGAATATCAAGGGATTTTATTTTTAGCAATGACGTTTATTATGACAGTGAAAGATTACAAGTGATTATAAATTAAACTTTTTCCAATTCTATATTTTATATGTATACTAGCTGACCCGGCAAACGTTGTTTTGCCATATAAAATAATAAAAAATTAGGGGTGGACTACCCCTAACATTTAGGGGGATGAAAAATAGATGTTGGCCGATTCTCATAGATACCGGATAAGCACAAAAAATTTCATCAAAATCGGTAAAGCCGTTTCGGAGGAGTATGGCAACGAAAACTGTGACACGAGAATTTTATATATTAGATATTCATTCGTCCTTAAAATGATGATTATAACTTTGATAGTATCCTGAATTAAACAAAAGTATTTGATGCATAACGCATAACTTTCTCTTTAATTAACGGCATATTAAAACCACTTGCTTAAGCCATGTTTATTTAACCATTTAACATATAATAGATTCAGAACCTCCAGTGACTGTTTATTAATAATATAAACAGAACTAATTTAGTTACTTAGGTAACGGCAAACACACAAACGAACCTTTTATAGAGTTGTTCCATTCCAAGCGATTAGTGAGTGACGAGCTTTCAGTTGAGAAACCATAACGTTTCTGCCTCGAAGATATAATTATTTTTTTATTTTGCAAATAAAACACTGAAAGATGTTCATATTGTTCTAAATCTAATTTAATCTAATTAGAAACGGATCAAGGAACAATAACGATAAACTAGACCAGACCTTTACAAGTAGGTATCTACTTGTACTATCTTTACAGGTGGGTATAATTCTTTACAAAATAATATAACTAACTTCAAAATTAGGGATAACTCAAAAACTGCTTCTTAGATCTCGCTCAAATTTAAATGGGACTACATGTCAAGCACCAGCTTTCTAAAATATTAAAATCAGTATACCTAGTAAATTACACATACAAAAATACAGTTGAATTGAGAACCTCCTCCTTTTTTTTGAAGTCTGTTAAAAATAAAATTAAAGCACTTTGAAATTTTGGTTTTAGAAAATTTACCCGGCCACTGTGAGACAATTTGATAAATCAATTCAATAGTCAGTAGGTACTTATTTAGTTTCGGTTTGAATTAATAGAAATGTAAATTTTGGTCTTGTTGTTCTATTGTTCAGTCGTAGTCTTCGATTCAGCGTTTTCGTGCAAAAGCTATTTAATTCAAAACAAGTCAGCGTAAATTTAAGACAAGAGCTAGAATTAGGTACATTTATAGAGAAACTTCAGGGCCTTTATACAACAAGTAAACTTTGTGTCTATATTTGGTTTATAAATATCGTAAAAGATTTGATATTCTTCAGGGTGTTTACTTCAAAAATAGTTAATCTAAATAATATTACAATTTTTAGAATCTATAATATTTTATTTTCACTATTAAAAGAACTACTATTTAGTCAGTTTTACTTCGCAAACTTTTTAAACATCGCACTTCAGAGGTATGGAGTGAATTTTCAAGCTATTGCAGTATCTGGTGTCATGATCGGATGGCGTGAAGATGACTACTTTGCTTCCATGGTGACAAAGTCCTACGTCAAGTGCCACGGTAGTCCCAAAGACAACGCGATCCCAACATTCCTGACTCCAGTCCACTGTGCATGTTTCTGAAATTATTACTTTACTTCTACATCTGAGTTAAATTATAATTAACAATATTAATTATCAGATTAAATATTGATCTTGTATCACAGGACTTAGGATCTCAATATTAAACAATATAAAAATAAGTATTTTCCACTACCAGTCACCCATCCTTATACGATTGTTAACCGCCGGACACGGAATGGCTTCGGAACATTCATAGTGAAAGAGTATCTCAACATGTGAAAAATAGTAAAGATGATGAGGAACAAGTTAAGTATAACAATTTATGGATGACAACCACTTACTGTTGTAAATCACTGGTATAACTTTACGATGCAGATGTAAACGTCTTGCGATATATTTTCTAGTAGTTATTGCAACGATATTACAAGGTGGCGATGCATTAGCAATCCACCTCGCTGACATGCCAGTTGTTGTGAGGACAATAATAATACTAGCATTACTGTGTTTCGCTGCAAGTGATGCTGCTAATGACACTGCTATCCATGGTAGCACGGGTGTTTTAATCTAAGAATATAGGTGGACAAAAAATAAATTATAACGAAAATGTATCTCAATATCCATAACACAGATCATAGAAATTTAAGTAAGAAGAAAAAATGTGAATCAAGTTAAGTGTTAAGTTAAGTAAGTTAGGTAAAGTGATTTCGCTTATGATACTGATTAGAACATTCCCAAAATATTTTTATTTAAAAAAAAATTAAATTTGCATTTATCGAGTGAGCACTTCTTGAAACATAATTTTGAATACCTCTTGAACCCTATTCTCATTTTAAATACAAATTTCAAATAATGACATACCTTTAAACTTAATTCATAAAAATCACGATTAGATTTATTTTCTATAACATTCAAGGCCCCGACGAGTGATCGCACTAACTGATTTTCATTGTTTTGGTCTTTATTACTACCAGATAACATAACTCCATCAACTTGATATTTTATTATTTTATTTCCAATAGCTAAGACATGCAAATCGTTGGCTGTTAATGATCGGTAATCTTTTATAATGACGCCTATGACAATAAATACAGATTTATAAGCCTGCAATAAGAATATATGGATTTGAGTATAATAATTACGAGCGATGAACATCGATTGGATTTTAGCTTTCTTAAAACGATCTTCTTACCTGTTTACACAAATGTATAACTTTCAAAGAAAATTCTTCTTTTGAATTTTTAGTCACGTCTATAAACACTCCATCTGTAAACTGTAAATTACGCATGATTAAAGTTTACCTAATTAATTGATGAAAAACTTTTACAATTTACGATTGTTCATAACCTGAATCATTTGTCTGAAGTCCTCCATAGTCCATGGCATTATCCATAGAATAAGTGGCACAGATATATTCTTATGCTTTTTCTTAAATTCTAATAATTCCGTTAAATTTGTCACTCCTTTTAATATAATAACATTAACCTAAAATATTTTATGTAGTCTGTCATACTTATTAATTGGTTGACATATTTTATGTTTAGGTTATTTGATACATACATTCTCATCAATATCTACAGGTTCATTTACAGTCATTGTTACAACTAAACCAACGGGACTCTGATATTTAGCTGGGAACATTTGATGTAGATTTTCAGTTGAAATAATCAGTTCTTTAATCTTCTGATAATAATCTTCACCATGTACAGTACGATCCACATTGAATATATTCACGCCAGATTTAATAAGAGAAAATATATCGTATTTATCATAATTTAATGTTTCTGAAAAATTCTACAGAATCAATTTAAATTCTAAAGCACTGTCGCTACGTTCCATTAAATTAAAATCTGTATTTGATATCCTGATTATTTGTCTGTGGATGGTGTAAGTTTCATAAAGTTGAATATTTGACATATTATTTTAATACTTTGTTTAGTTACTCATTGATATAATGGTTAAAATATTACTTAAATATAAATATTGTTTGTGAAATAAAATAAAAATTCCTGTTGTTTAAAAGTAAAGGCTAAATCAAAAGAAACCAAGTTTGAAGTTTTAGTCAATCCTATAAAAGTATGGCTTCACAAATGAAATAAACTTTCAAGTACGTTGATTTAAGAAAAGAATACAAAATAATTATAAAACTGGCCATAAACATTGGCAGTAAACATAACCATGAAGCCCCAAGTAACAGACAAATGCCAATACAGGTACTTATTAACCCCCGATGCAAAAAGAGAAAATGGACCAATTATGATGCGGTTTTTTTAAATCTGACGAGATCGAGAGGGCTTTGGCTGTATTTGGGACTAGCTGACTGGGCAGATGTTGCTTTGCAATATGTTTTATTTTATATAACATGAAATTATAACCAATAATCAAATAAAGCTTTTGTCACACGAAAGATTTTTTAAAATTGGTCCAGTAGTTTTGAATTTATCCTTTACTGCTTTTTGATATCAGTTTAGAGAACAAAATTTTAAATTTATAGTTATTTTCATTTAATGGATAATTGTAATTAATCTTAATCTTACACGAGACTTTTGAGACAGACATATTAATAGTTACTTGTTTATTTGGTCATAATAGTTTCTATACTTTTCCAAATACACAGAAATTAAAAATTTGCTTATGAACCAATAGCACTAAAATTGTAAAAGCATTTATTGTTATCTTAAAAACTAAGAACTGAGATATGACTGACTTACCTACCTATACTAAACATAATATTTGTGGTCTGAAATACTCGGTCATTTATAATATCCACTGTTGTCTCGTGGTAAAAGAACTGAAATAAAAAAAAATCTTCAGACTACCCGTTATTTGTCTATTTTCATTGATGACAAGAACACGAACTAATTTTTGAACAAAAACATTATGTGAATGAATTTAGTCTCTTAAACTTGTGCTATACATCGCATTTTATTTTAGTAGAGATATTGCTACTTACACCTATGAGCTTACCTTACATATGACCTCAGTATCAGACTTTTCCGATCTTAGAAGGAAATAATAAAATTTGGTTCACCGAAACTGCAACCCAAAAACATTAAAAACATGACTGTTATTTACTTTAGAACTGCAGACGCAGTACCTGTCGGAATCGATCCACCAAACCATATCAAAGTCGTAATTATTTTCGGTCGAAACGCTTTTACAGTCTTAGACCAGAATCGGTATTAAACCATGGCTTCGGTGATTGACAAATTTTAATAATCAGTCGTTATGGAAACTGATAAATAAATTCAAATTTGATAATTATGTTTAGTATTTTTAAAATAATTGATTCTTTGGAAGGCTTTTGCGAAAATTTATTAAACTCTTTATTTTGTTGTACACAGAAAGAGAAATAAAAATAATGGCCAGTTACTAATCCTATACCCGTTTTACACATAGGCTATATTACGAATAAGGGAATGAAGGAACCGTCTATAATATAACATCGTTAAAAATTTTAAGTGTCTGTTTAGGAAACATACACTGTGTATATGCTCTGGAAATCTGGTTCCTGTAATATCCTACTAAAATATGAAAGTTTGTACGGATTTTCAATAGTTTTAGCGTGAGAGAGTAACAAACACTAGTACATCCTCACAAACATTCACATTTATAATATTAGTAGGATATTTTCATCGTGATACCTATTAAATAACTCATATCATCGTACGTACTAAATAAAACCTCAATAACCGACGCGTACCGTGTTCTACGAGATCTGTCATCATACTAGATGAAAAGTCGGTCACGGAATACCACAACATTATGAGTTAAATAAAACATGGCCACATCTATCGTATAGGGAAGAGCACTTCAATTTATGTGCGTAATTAAGTAGAGTTTGCGTTGGTGCCCGTCTCTCGGCACTTTCCAACGGTAAATGAAATTTACGTACGCCTCCACCTTTCGAACGTAACTTAAGACCTTGGTACGAGATGTAAGCCGTGAACGTTTTTACCATCAAATAAATATTTAAATATAGGTACGAGTAAATAACGCTTCACACACTATGGGGCTAACCCCACACTAGGATTCCCTATGTCGTGGGCGCCATGGACAATACACAAGACAAGGACACTCACACCCAGACCGAGAACAGAAATTCAAACTCATCATACTTTCCGCCTCACTGGGATTCGAACCCAGGACCCTTTGGCGCGGCGCGGCGGCGATCCGGCATCGTAAACATTGCGCTACGCGAGTTATCTAAATGGGTGCGCTTGTTGACGTTAACATTATTAACTAAACGCGCTGGCGCCACTTGCCTATGGGCCTGATACATTTTCTTTTTATTCTAATAATTTTTATTAACTAACCGTTTAATAATAAATAATTATTTTTTATGTGAACAGAAGAATACCAAACAAATTAGTAACAACTCAGAGCTTAATAATAGGACACAGAGAAAAAGTTTATCAAAAATTGCTGTCTTCACTATAGATATAATACAATACAAGTAATAGTTTGCTCTTTATTAATATTTATTTGATTGGTTTATCTACTAATTGTACGCACTAAGTTTGCATCTTTTGTTCACCTCTCCACTAACGGGCCTTCTGGAAGACATTTCAATTAGGAATAAGAAGTGCCCTTGTACAATTTTTTTAATCTTATTTCCTATGTATTTATGTGTGTACAAAATAAATAAAATAAATAAATAAATAAAATACAATTAGCTGATCTAAATAAGAGTAGGCTGAGAAAAGTTTAAAAATTATGGCTTATCTATATAGTATTTAAAATAGGATGTTTATATACTCGTATATTTTATAGGGTCCAAAATCTCTCTGATACATCTGATCTGCTTCCATGTTACTCGCACTAATAACAATGCTAATTAACAATGAGCAACAGCAACAATGAGCAACACCTAGTTTTCTTCAATACACACATTCGAACAAATTTTTACGTTTTAGAAATAGCGTCGTTGGTATGATTGAGATTTCCATATGGCACCCTCTATTATCAATATTTAAATTACTTTAATGTAAACACTATAATTATAGTTGCTCAAATTAATGTAATAATAAATATGTTCTCTGACAATTTATCTTACGTAATTTTAAAATATTATAAATGAATGTAAAAACGCAAACGCTTGTAACTTCATTGAAATAGAAGGCTTTTAGTCTTGAAACGTAAGAGAAAAGGGTGCCCAAGACGCTGACTGCGCTCAATTACATTAATAATCTTTAGTTCGCCGAAAACCGTTAATACTTTCTTCAACTCGAAACTAAAGTCGTTCTGAGTAATGAGATCGTAATTTAAGGAAATAAGTACGAAGTCATTTTACTTCCGAAAAATATGAGGAATGACAAAAATTTGCGTCAGAAGTAGAATTCGCGTGAGGATTATTTTTTTATACCTTCATTTGTACGTAAAAATGTAATAGAGCTTTGAATTACCTTCGTGTATAATATCTATTAACTTTTTGCATACTTTTTAATCAACTATATGACACCAATTAGTTACTTCTGTGGTGGACTATAAATAAATAACGTGTAAAATTAATCATTTACATAATGTATTTTCAGCTCTCCGAATTTCATGATCTTTTCAATATTGCGTGACACTTTAGATTTACGCTAACAGATTTTGCAAATGTCCAGCAGAATTGGAGAAGCAGGGGATGATAAATGTTATTTCATATTTGTGAAAAAAAATGTTCATTCATATCTTTTCAAGTGATAAACAGTCATATAAACAAGTCTAAAGGCAAAGAAAAAAGTCTAATAATTCTATATTTTTAAAATATTTTCTTGTAAGAGACATCAACGGATCAATCAATTTGCCCGTGACAAATCATCACGTCACACAAGGATTTTAAAAGTGATTTTCAGAAACAAAGGATCCATTTTTCATGCTTATTTTATCAGAGCCAAGATGACAGTTGGGTCGGGGTTAACCGTTTGATCTGTAGGGTCATCTCACGGTGACTGTCCACTCAACTCCTCTCCACTCAATCACTCACAGAGACGTTAAACGCTTTGAGTCATGAGATTAGGCCGTTTTTGTGACATTTTAAGTTGTTGGTACGTATAAAGAGAGCGGTGCTAGCGATTTTTAAAAAAAGTGATTAAGTACTTGGATAAGACTTAAGAGTAATTTAATTATAATATGCACGAACTCACTGTTTTTTCGCTATGTTTTAATATGTATGACGTGCCGTAATTCAATTTTGTCAGTGTTGGATGTTTTCATTGTGGGACTATATTGACGCTTTCCCTACCATCCGGTTGTGAGACTTTTGCATGGCTTGCTATGATTTAGTTTAGAGGATCCTCATCATCCTATGGCGAGCTTGGCTTTTTCTTTGTAACGTTTTATCTGGCGACCTGTTGACTGAATTTACGTCTGTTACAGATAATTAATTTCTAAATACCATATGACTTATAAAAATACAGAACGTCTAAAATAGGAGTGCACGATATAAATCGATATTTCATAAAATATCGATATATGTACGCGATATATTTCATCCGATATACCAAATATCGTGAGAAATTAAAAGAATAATTATTATTCCCTTTCTTTTTTATACTGATTCCTTTATTTATGGTTGGCAACTTGATATTGAAAAACTAGCCTTAGGTCTTGAGTTACTGTGTTTAACGATATAGAAAAACGGATACTACTCAATTGTATAAATAGCTGTGACAATTTATTATGTTTTGTTTACCACAGTTTACGTTTCATACAGTAAATATAACGTGATTTGAAAGTGCTATCAAAGATCACTATATAATAGTATCTATAAAACATTAAATAATGGAATGCCTCAGTATTTGTATTAAATTCCCCAATATTTAATTTACTTGTTAGCAATTGACCATTTTATTTTTATTTTCAAGAGTATTAGGGATGGGACATGGCTGATTAAATTTCTTTCGATGTATTTTTGAAGTGAAACTTTTTTAGAATCGTTAGTGATTTCAAACCGGATGCAACGACAGGTAAGATAATATAACCGCTAATTTCGTCTTTGAATTTAACTTTTCCGTAGCTCAATGGTCAGGACGTAGATACACAATACTTGATGCGCAGGTTCACGTCTCTCAGTATTTCTTTTTTTTTAGTTTTATTTTTATACTGTTTTTAAATACTTTCAAATGCTCTTTTAAATATTTTCAAAGAATTTATCAACAAAAAATAAGAATTTCATTCTTTCATTCTGTCGATCGACCGACCGATTATACAGACAGTAAAAATGCTAAGTTGTATTCATATATGGCGCGAGGAATAAGATAGAAGATTCGTTTTATTGCTAGATAGATTTTTAAAAAGTGCTAAGTTGTATTCATAGATGGCGTGAGGAGTAAGATAGAAGATTCGATTTATTGCTTTTTCATCTCATTATCTTGAAACCAAAATTTTGGAAAGTTTCACTTCTACCACGTGTGAATTGCACACATTTTCTTTTTTTATTTCATTATTTTTTAGGACTTTTCTCTTTGCTTTCTCACGCTGTTCTCTTTTCTTCAGAACTAAGGATTTCTTTAAACATGGCACATAACAAAAAAAAATTTTTTGAAAGTATTACGAGAAAACTGCC
This sequence comes from Thymelicus lineola, assembly GCA_963932265.1. Taxonomy (NCBI): domain Eukaryota; kingdom Metazoa; phylum Arthropoda; class Insecta; order Lepidoptera; family Hesperiidae; genus Thymelicus; species Thymelicus lineola. Next base: position 14,235,684 of record OZ010688.1, read on the forward strand.
AGATACAAGCTTTTTACTCATATTAAATTATAACTTGTTCCCTATCTATTATTTAACCATTTATATACCAGTTAAATACAAATTACTTACGATATATCGAAAATATCGATATGTTTTTACGATATATCGCAATGTATCGATAGAACACTACGATATATTATATCGAAAAAAATATCGATATTTTTTTTACATGAACATCCCTAGTCTAAAAGTAATTTTTAGTGTAGGATTTTGTATAAAAAAAAACACAATTGAGAGGTGTCAAAGGACAGGACACCCGGATGGAACGAAGTTATTTCCTATTTTACTTATGTTAGCGCCAAAAAGTCTCAACAGCGTGATTCAGAAAGTTGTACAGCGCCATCTAGTTTCAACTAGTTACAACTTTCTGAATCACGCTGTTGAGACTCTTTGGCGCTAACATAAGTAAAATAGGAAAAAAAAATAGCGTGATTCAGAAAGTTGTACAGCGCCATCTCTGTAAAACTGTGTGAATCACTTCAAAAAAAGTGTAGGTCATTCGTAAAATCAAAAAGTGTCGAAATTTTCCGTCTAGCCCCCTTGCACAACGCGCGATAAGGAACTTCGTTCCAATAATTGCTGTTCTAACAACTTATATGGCTGTTTAACACAGAAAATTAAACCTTTGGCCAATAGTTCAACTTTCGTATTTCTTTTAGTCTTTAACCTAACTACAAAATGCCCCATAGCCATTTAATTACTCTACTTCCATTGACTTTTACGGCTGTTTACTTGTGTTTAGCTGCAAAAATGGGCCAGCGCGAGCAAAGGCTATTCAACCGGTCTCTACAATCGTTATTTGTCACTTGACGGCAAGAAAAGCGTCTTTTAATTGGTAATAGGCAAATAAAACATAAACGTACTATGTGATGGTAAATTGCGGTCATCGTCCTTTTTAACATGAAATAAGTTAGTGCTTGAGAACAATACCACTTGATGGTAAATCCGTGCACATTGGTAACGTAATGTTCGGCAAGAGAATGAAACTAATGAGAATGAAACTATGAAATGGTCAACTGGTTCTGCAACCGAGGCACGATGAACATCAAAAGTATAATATAGAAAGAACAGTAAATTTTGTCTGGGTTAAACTCCAGAAATTGATGCACCGTGCTTTACTCCAATAGTACAGGATGCATCAAAAATAGGGCACATTTGGCTTGGGCTCAAGGATTCCTGCCTGAAAGTATTTTAATCTAGGTAATTCATACAAATTGTTATTAATAATTAATAATCCTAGCTATTTATACCCCAAACATAGGAAGCAATCTAATCCCCACATCCAATTACCGCACGCGAAAGACAAACAGGATTCATCTCATTATAATTTGTGTTTGTGTTTACTCATAAAGCCACGTGAAATTAATTACAGGGTAAGATGTAATAAACTGAATATAAATTGGTGTGAGCACGTACGGATATCCGGACAAATTTATGAGAATAATATGATAGTAATTAAGATTATATCAAGCGCCTGCTATTTAGGAATAGCAGGAAAACACTCAGCTTTTGTTAATTAAAAACCTACCTTACAGTTCTGCACTCAAATCTAAATCACGCAATATTCGGAATCAGATAATCCGGTAGTTTCCATCTGATGGATACTTTATGAAAGATTAAAAGGTACAAAATTGTGTTTAAATTTGCAGATAAAATATCATTGTAGGTATTCTTATTTCTTTTCTTTACATATTTGTAAGACACATAATTCGACGTAATGATAATTACCTAATCATATAGGTACACAAGTAGGTACCTATTTATCAGTAGCGCACAGCATACTTATTAAGCACATTAGTTTTGACGTTAGTACTCGTACATATGAAACTCCATTCAAAGCTAGCAGACGGGCGATGAATTTTTGAGAGGTCTCGACGTGTGCTGAGAACAGTGACTGAGGCTTGAAAGAAATCGGCCCACAGATAATGAAGCAGACATGTTTCATCGCGACGCGAATGGGTAATGGCGGCTCGTTGACTCGTTGACAAATTTTGCGCGCACTTGTTAAAATTTTAATTGGCCGCGTCGTGGAAATTAGCATGACTTTTATACGGAGGATGTATATTATGTATGCATTATGTACGCAAGCGAACAGGGATTACATGCCCTGAAAGTGAATTTATAATTATTAAGCCAAATCGAATACAGATTATTTAGGTATTGAGTATAATATTTGGTTGGAGGGTTGCAGAAATGAACATTTAGGATACATCTTTTAAGAACATAAAGATTTACATGTAACTGTACGATTTTATTTCAACTCCGAAAAATTCCATGTTTGGAGGGTGTTACTAAAGTTATAACTTAAGGTTTAATTTGATTGACCTAACTAGGACTCCTCAAGAGAAGAGACCCGTGCTCAATAGTGGACCGTTAATGAGTTGAAGTTACCATTCAAGTAGTTTGGCGCAGCATAAAAAACAAACAAACACCAAACATCCAAGATTAGAACTATATCTAATCAGCATAAAGTTTAAAGCTGCTTCCCGGTAAATTATCATTAAATCAAAGCACTTTCATATCATTAAATTAAAGTGATTATCATTAAGTTATCACAAAGCCATTACTATAACATAATACCGTCACTCTTCACTTCCATAGACACGTCATCACTTAATACAGTACAAGGAAAGCGCGGCAGACGTTGTAATGAAGTAAAATATTCATCAGCCCCCGTCTGAGACCGGCTGCCGAAACATGACCGCCGTTATTCTGTGACAGACGTACCGGCACGCTTTGACTTATTAATAACAAGCGTAAGTGAACCTGTTTATGAAATTATGTAACTGTGACATTGTGTTGTAATAAATATGTATTTTTTTATGTTTAATAAATATAAAAATGTTATCCGCTTACTATGATGGCTTTTCTGCTTAAATTTTGGCTATTTCATTCAGTTACATGTAACAATGATTCATCACAATCAAAATTACATCCACTTCCTCTACTAGACGACCCTGTAGCCTAGTTGGTAGCGACCACAGAACATCTAATAATTAGTTAGAAAGGAATTGTGGGCAAGGTAGGCGCGCCAATACTGTGATCAAATGCGCACATCGCACAAAAACACGCGATTGCGCTGTTTAGTGACTCGCAAACTCCAACGGAGAAAAGTACTGCAAAATACTGCGACTTAATTACGTAAAAATGCCTTCATGTGCGGTAATTGGAAAAAACTTTGTTTCGGAGGCCATGATGAAATATGAGTCTGTCGACGGAGTAAGTAATTTCAATCAAAAAGTATAAAAGTATATAATGAATAAGTATACCTTGCGAAAATAAATACCGATAAAAATTTATCGACAATCAATCCCTAGCTACAGAGTCACGCCTACTTCATGCACACATAACAATCCTCGTGCGTATTTGTTCATTTTCGTTAGTAGTGTTTATTGAAACGGCGACAGCGGTTCCCATACAAATTACGTGCTATGCCCCTTCTAACTAATTATTAGATGTTCTGTGGTAGCGACCCTGCCTGCGAAGCGAGAAGCCCCGGTTCGATTCTCGGACCGAGCGCATTAGTTCATTCAAGTAACCGTTATGTGACTCTGAGTTGGGGCGTAAGTCTTTAACTTCTTCAACGTGTTCATAATAATTGCTTAAACCTTCAAGACAGCCTTTCTGAAATGCTGAAATTTTTAATCAACTTCAAACATCGCGTTATAGTCATTCCTAGCTTCTGAAATAATTGAAGTACTTAAAATATGAATACTTTCCCAGCGTCGTCGATTTTCCAGAATAAGGATAAAGTTGAGGTGTGCTCCTAAATATTTGAGGACTATGGATATGAGTCGGCGTTTTTCGGATGACAATCTGTGGCGTCGCAGAAAAAGGAACAAACACTGCCTACTTATGAATATCGCCGAGTTGCACTCGACACTGTACAGTGTACACTGTACTATCCTCACGTAGATGGTTATACTTAGAGGTATGTACATAAAAAGAACTGTACGTAAAAAGAACGCGTACATAGCTTCTTAGTAGATGTATAATGTTGAGAAAAGAGCTTGCCTAATAGGATTAACCACACTAACTAGTATAAATTTAAAAATTAAAATATAAACCGCCTGCTATCAAAAAAGCTATCATAATATATAATTGTATTTGTGAAATCCTTATGGTGAGCTTTTTAATTTAATACCCATATTGTATATTGCATATAACATTAATTTCTATTTTTCAGGAGGGTGAACCACACACAGGTGAGGTGTGAGGCGTGAGGTTGGGATGGACTCCCTTGAGTCCTTGCAGGCAAGGACTTTTCATAATGTAACTAATATCTTTATCTTTCTGCTATCTTCATAATGTTCTTTATATCTTTTCTTCTCTCTTTCTTGGCCGGCAAAACATGGGTGATGCTTTTGGTAACACTAAGGTCCATGGACGATAGCCACCTACCTACCTTCAGATGGATCGTCAGTTCGTCGGCTATTTCCGTTAAAAATACTGAATAATTCAATTTAAAATTTAAGTCCTCATTCAACCGTATTTTCCTCACGTGAATTAAGGCTCTTAAATCTAATATTTTACTTTATCCGTAATATACCACCACGTGGTATGTTCGCAATCAACAGCTTGTTGCATATAGGGTGCACATGAGCACATCAGAGTGACATAATACTATAATTTTCCATGACAACTCGCGAGGTCAATGTCCGGCGAACGTCTTAAGATTTTAAAAGCGGACACAGTCTAAAAGTGTTCGTATGCAAACGTAGAAAGCAAGCTCTTTGCACAGCTTGAGAGGCCTCCAGGATTTTTTTTCCATTTCATGCCTTGAACGTTTTTCAGCTTTACATTTATATCGCTCTTAACCGGCGTGCAAGGATTTTGAATAAAATTCCACATTCATAAGGACGTCCTGAGCTATCTCGTTCCACGGAATTTGTGTGCAGTATTTAAAAGGCGCACTTAAACAGTATAAGCGCAAGGACACCGAGTGTACTCAATTCCCAAGTCTTAAAAATCTTGTACTTACACTAATGAACGTCATTTCGACAACATAGCCTGAAAAATGGGTGATTACGGTTATCGCGGACCCTTGAATAACAGGACATTAACTGAAAATTTTGAATACAAATTGTGGGGCATGGCTTTTAAACGGCACGATATAAAACTCGCATAAAATAGAATAAAACAAAGTAAGCAATCATTATATAGCCGTATGACGGTATTTCGGCAAATTCAGAAGAAAATAAAACAGTTGACACTTTTTTAATGCTCTCTTAATTAAAATAATTTAAATATGAATTTATTTATAAATCTTAAGTAACTTCTGAATTGCGCTCTTTCATTTACTTCATTCCATTACATTGCAAATCTGTCAAACTATATAAGGTTCAGTTTTTTTACTATTTTCAATGGAGGGTTCCTAAAATTATTATCATAGTAATTACGACATGAATGTATGCGACGCCATAATCAGGTCTTTGTTCCTGACAAAGGTTGACAAAGGAACGGTACTTGAGTTTGGCAAGAGGCCTTTACACGAGACGAATGTAGTGTGTGACATGAATATGTGTGAATGAATATGAATATGTGTGTGTATATTAGAGAGATTTTACATGAAAATTTTATTGTTCCTTAAAACAATGTGTGAGGGTTTTCTCGTAAAAATGTTAGGCTTGGAGTTGATTTTAGATTTTTTTGTACGGAAATTATTTGCAATACGATATTTATCTTTCTAAAACTTATCAAAACTTTTCTCAAATTCGTCCAACATACAGTTAACCTAATATTTATTGTTATAAGGATAACTTTGTATCAAAGAAAGTTGGTTTTGCTAGGAAACAATACAATAAATCTGCAGACTGTGGTGGATGTCTGCAACCCGCCTCTTTGAGATACTTTCCCTAATATCCACTAAACATCCATGGAGTGGGGTTGGCCAGCTCCATATTTCGCAATAGCTTGGTATATTCTTACCATATTATTATTGTCTGAGATAATGGAATAGAAAAAATATCAAATATGTAATCTTTCCTTCAATATTGCTGTATTCTTACTACACATATTGTCTAAGATAATGCAATAGAAAATATATCAAATATGTAATCTTTCCTTCATGATTAGGCTAAAAATCACTTTCATAGAGCCTACAGCCTTAGCAGAGAATTTAAAATTTTCATAATACATAGTATAACACTGGTAGATAGTACTGCCAGCAGTTTTAGTAAGTGGTGTTAATACTAATACTCTGGAGTTTATTATTTAGCCTCTTTTACAAAGAGTTCCAGTGTTTCAATACAATATCACACGTAACTTAGAATAAGGAATAAACACACGTAAGTTGTTTGGAGTTTATTATTCGTCCTCTTTTACAAACAACCTACATGTGATATTGGATTGAAACATTGGAAGATAAAATGGAAAATATAAAAACATCTAAGTTAGGTAGGTACCACAATTTATGGTAAGGGATAATTACTAGAATTTTCCCCACTTCTTCTTATCACTAAAAAAGCAAAGAAATCGAAAAATATTTCTTGAAACTACATAATACCTACCTAATACCTACATAATTACTTTCTAACAACATAATTTGGTAATATGCTGCACGCAACACTAACCTGCAATTTTTACTTTAACACTTCGAAGCTGGTACAGTAATGACTCCACTATCCACCACAGTCCAGTTTGTGTGACAAGCGCTCGTCGGTCGTTGCAAACCGCACGACACTTCCAGTTTGTTTTCAACTAAGTTTACACTAATAACTGGACGTTCAAAACAGCCAACCGCTATACAAAGTGGCGGTGTGCTGAGTAAAGAACTCAATTAGTTCATAACTATAAGTTTTAAATGTAAAACAAACCCGGACAGTTTTAAGGTCGTAGCTCACTTATACGACACCGCTCCCACCCAACCAAAGTATGAGAATTCAAATATAAACTTAAAATCGTGCTCGATAGGTGCACTTTACAGTAACAACAAAAATTAGCAGCCAGCGCGCGGTAAGCAAGCTTACCGAAACCTTGCCACTCAATAGTTGTACCTACAGAGCACGATTTTAAGTTTATATTTGAATTCTCATACTTTGGTTGGGTGGGAGCGGTGTCGTGTAAGTGAGCTACGACCTTAATTCACACTTAACATACGTATAGCTAAAAATCATCTCGACACGTCATCTCGCACCCTCAGTGGAAAAAAGTATAAGTCGACTTACGTTGAATTTTAGTTGTTAATATGATTGGAGGGATAAAAGCTGCGTATGCTCAATTTTTTTTTCAAATTTTTATCATTAATCTTGATGGTTTTGTGCAAGAAATCGTAATGTAAATTCCTTAGACTACTTACTGATATTTTAACAGTTTCTTTGCTCTCCTGTAAAATTGCAATTTTCATCTTATGCCTTTTTTCCACTGAGCATGCGATCTTTCAAACACAAAAACCGCAATAGTATCGTTCCATTCGTTTAGGAGCTACGATGCTAAGCTCGTACGTAGCTCGTACTTAATTTACGCTAAATAAATTCATATGGCACCATTGAAGTATTACTACTAGCGTATACGAGTAGAACCGATACCGCGAACACCATATAATAATATGTACCAATGCATTGGCACCGCGTGGCTGCAATCTTCAATGGATTCGTTCGATTTTGAAAGTAGAACCGGGGCTCAATTTTGAAAATGGAACCTCCCGGGCGGGACACACTTTTTGTTCGAGATGTCTGTTCCATGACATTATATCTTATCTATCTTAACAATCTTCGATTTCGTCTTTTTAATAATTATTAATGTTGAATAGAATTAACAATTAACTTTTACTTTACTTTTTAGTTACTTAACTTCATTACAAATTTCAGTCTTCGTTGGATAATTCAGACGCCTTCCACTTTAAATTCAGTAAATGTTTTTGAGGCGTCTATCTAGTACCTATTCAAGAAGTGAATAAATAACAGCTAGACTAAGTTATATAAATAATTTATTGAGTTATATAAGTATCTTGCAAATTTATAAAAGCGAGCCATATCTTTTCAAAGTTTTAATTATTAATTTTATCAGACGTTGTTTCTAATGTAGGACGACAGGACAAAATTACAACGTATGTAATTTACAAACAAGACAATTTTGTAACAAAACATACTCCTTGCAAACAAAATGATTATGCGAAGTAAAACGATAAAATGATACAACCGCATGTAGCTCTCGAATAGGCATCTTTCATCATATTTCACTTTGAATTGTTTTAATAATACTTAAAATTTAAACGTGGTTTAAAACTTCAATACCAATTAATATAGTGGAATAAGTAAATACATTTCACTGAATAATTAATGGCAGGCGTTGCGAAAATTCGTCCTCGCCTCGTTACTTATCTTTTCTAACATTTCGATAATTGGATCAAGATTTGTTCGTGGACATTGTGACATACTGCTCGCTAGAATAAATGGTGGTTCCAAATATAAAAGAAAAATAAAAATGCGCCATAAAACATCCTACATTGTAGGAGTATCTGTGCAGCGGATCGCATGATCACACACAAATAAGAAATCACATCCAAGAAGGTACAATCAAAGTATGAAAACAATCTTCAAATAAACTTAAATTCGTAACATAATTTTTTTTCAATCGGAATTAAATAAACCACATATCATCAGGAATACATTCAGTATTTGAAATATGGTACAGTCTATACAACATGAAAATAAAAATGTGGTATGAAATGACGATTGAAACTCTAATTTAATTAAACATACACTATTTTATTTACTCTCTAAATTCTCTAATACACAGTTTAATGCTAAGTTAAATCACTTATTAACTTATAAAAAAATTATTGAAAAGTTTTACAGTATAATTGTGACAAAAAATTAGAGGCAGTGTGTAGTGAGCACTTAGAGAAAGTTGTCTTTACAGCGGCCTATTGTGGGAGTAAATTATCTCGATGAGCACTAATTAAATTTCTTTGCGCTTTGCAATGCCAAATGCGTCCCTCAATAGAATCCTTGTCATTTCACCATGACCCCTAATTCAGTACAATTTCAATCTTACGCACCTGTTCTTAAGAACCACTGAATGCAACGCGGTTTGTAATAGTGATACTAAACAATTGTTTTATTTGAGCAAGCGATCGTGCGAATTTGTGTCTTGTTAGCCATTTTGAAAAGGCCTTTGTTACCCGTTTCGCTTTGTTGAACTGTTTTAGTTTGAATAGGCTTCATTACTAGAGTTCTATTGAGTGTTATGCACTGTCATCTAATGAAGCACTTGCGTTGCATCTAAATGTTTCCACCTCACTTATTACTTACTCTTTTGATATAAAGTACTTTAGCCTTTTTTCAACACAAACTCAATTCATATATCACACTTATAGACTTCAAAATTGAAATATATCACCATTTCGGAAGGGAGACTTATTAAAGAGGAGAGAGAACAAACAGCAAATATACTCCTCAATACCTATATCTTTTAACAAGTAAATATTTAAAAAAAATAAGAAAAAATTGGCAAATAGTTATACTTTATGTTATTTGTTATTGTTAATTATTATTAATATTAATTTTAATTTTGTCTAACGCATTGGCTTGGTAGCCTGTAATGTTAGGTTGTAAAAATGGAAATAAATAAATATATGAATACAAATTTTATAATAATAACCTACAGTGATATAATGAAACCACAGAAATAGGATTGTGAATAATCCACCTCTATGTATCGATTGGAATGAAGTTGAATAGTGTGACTTAATTATATGTTTAGAGGGAACAACGATATAATTAATTATCTACGTTTGTATTGTGCGATACTTGTACATTTGTGTTAAGTTTTATGGTCGTAGCACACATATCAACTCGTAAACGGAACGTAAACGTATCAACTCTTGCATGTCAGTATTCTTTGTATGAAACTAACCTACTGTAACTGTAACCTGTACCTGTACCTGTAACCTACTGTAAAGCACACTTATCGAATTCGTAACGTAATCGCCTCGCCTCGAGACAAGCTCACGAACCGCGGTACGGTGCGTGGACGACTTGCCGTACCCGCGCTTACGTCTCACCGTACGCTATCCGTCGACTTTCCGTTTCCTCGTGCACGCCCCGCGCCGCGGCTACCGCTGCGTCGGCGAACTGCTGTCATTCGAGCCGTAAGCGCGGCGTCGCCTAGCCGTAGCCGAGTCGATTTGGAGCTGTTGGTCGGTTGGTAACGCGCTTACGTTAGGTTGACGGCGAGGCGATCCGGTGACGATCCCTTTCCGAGTTGATATGTGCGCTACGACCATTATTCAGATGTGCATTGCCGATGCGACTATCTTTTATTTTAACAATTCCTAAAAGTCAGTTTAAAAATTCTTCAGATTCAAAAGAAACGTCATAAACTTTCATAACAATTTACTAAATTCTGGCATCTCGTAACCAGGCACCTTGAAATAGAAAAATCCGAGCCCGTATAATTCCTGACGTCACAGCTTTCTACGTGACACAGTGTAATATAGCCGACTACAAAATTGTCAGACAAATGCAGTAGTCCAAGGAGTCGGTTGGGATTTTCCTTGTGTAGTGAACTGTTTTATTAAGATAGATTTTGGTCGAGGGTAACACCGCGGTGGGTGACATCTCCAAATATTACCATTTAAACAAGTTTTATGTAAATCGGTACGAGCCCGCCGGAACTTATTTTCGGACGGAATTTTAAGGCGGTGCGTTTTTCTTCGCGAGTTTAAAGGCGAAAAGTTACAAGATTTCTGATACCGACTTAATGGGATTGGCCGCTGTTATGGAGCTAATTCTGAATTGATTAAGCAACTTTTTGTTTCCTTGTAATTTTAGCGTCAAATTTATTTTCTTTTTATTTTCAATTTAAATATCCATTAGTTGATTAGCAATGATAATATAATTTAGTATCACAAACAATTTTTCTATCGCTTCGTTGTTGTTTATTATAATTATGGAATATAGTTTTTCATACTAAAAAATCTCGGAAAATGGAAATCTTGTAAGATCAAGTAATCTGAGTGTAAAGGGTATACAACGGTCGAAACTTTGACCGATGGTCCCAAATAAGCCTTTTTAGATTTTGTACATCGTAATTATAAAGGTTCGTCCAGATCTGGCAAATCTGCACGCGAGCCGTTCGAGCCCTGCGCGCGTGCATTTTATGTTCACGCGCAGCCCCTGCGTCGTTCGCACGCAAGTTACGCGTCCGCGAGCGGAGCAGAAGCGGCGCGCGTGCTGGCCACGTCATATGGTCCGACATCTTCGGAAGCAAATTCACAACTATGGTTATCTGCGCATAAACTGCTCTGTACGTGTGTTGATCGCGCGCACTACGCAAACCTTCCCATAAGTTGCGCTACAGAGGTGCACCAAACCACAGACATGTATTTACTATCTCTGTCTGTTCACCAAACGCAGGCAGTAACCGCACGTAAGGAGCGTTGCACGGCTCGCGAGTAGCGCATTCGCGGCGCATTCGTGGTGAATTAGTCAGATCTGAGCACACAATAATAAGCTCAATTAAAAATTATATTTTTGGAAATTTGGATGAAGTTAGACATGGTAATTCATAATTTAATCGATCTATTTTGATGTTAGAATTTTAATTTAATCAAATTATTATACCTTCTATTGTTAAAATAGGAAAAATCAGATTCAACTGCAACTTAAAAATATGGGATGAACATAATAAAACTTTTCACAATCACCTAAAATAATATTGTAAAGCAAAAACAGTGCCTGATTCTGCACAAACCATTTTCTCAAAACACTTCTCATTCACCTCGACGCCCACTCAATAGCCGCTATACACTTCAAGGTTTATAACCGTGGTCGCAAGCATACTCGTAAGTTTGGTACATAAGCGCACTGAGATTCCTACGGGACATGCTCGCTTGTCTAATATTTCAGGGTAAATCGATTCTTATTACACTAACTTGAAGTCCACTCTACGCTATTTTGTCTTGAACAGCATTTGACGAGTTACAACCTTTTGCTTTTCAACAAACCTATGTTCCGTTTCGCTATACTCAACCAACCATCTTTAGTTTGGAAACTAAATGCTTTCACTGCTACAACTGGTTGGGGAATAGAATTAAATATGAATACAATACATTTAAGTTGTAATAAAATTATGTTTCAAGGATTTCAATTTAGTTCTACATTTTAAACGTTAAATGGATCAGTGATTAACGTAGAAAATCGCAGAAATTGTAGAAAAACGTTTATCGCTGCAGGTTCGCTCACAAAAACGTTACTTAAAGCAAGCGAGTCAGAGCGATAAGAAAATAATACCTTGGGTTTAACCCAGTAATGGGCAACAACTGAGCACGAGCAATGATTCTCTCTTCTAGTGAAGACCTATAGCATAATCCACCACGCTGCAATAATTTAATTTGCTGCTGCATTTGATGGAGGGGTTAGTAGCGCATGTCTTCCAAAGCTTTCGACATAGCTTAACGACTGTTATCTTAGGATCCGAAGCACGAAAGTACTCAAGAAAATGTTTACTAACAGTGGCCAACTGCCGACCGCACTCGCGGTTATGTACATTATGTATGCATACATAATGTATTGTACATTGGATTGCTCTAATATGCAGTATCTCAGATACCTTCTTACACTTGTACTAGTAGTCCTTATTATTATTATTTATCTATACTAATATTATAAAGAGGAAAGATTTGATTGTTTGCATTGAATAGGCTCCGAAACTACTGAACCGATTTGAAAAATTCTTTCACAGTTGGGAAGCTACATTATCCCCGGGTGATATAGGCTATATTATATATTTTTTACTATTTTTCCCGAAGCGAAGCGAGGGCGATTTCCTAGTATTAGTATTATGACATAGTTTAAGTAATACAACGCAAGAATAAAGAATATCAGATCTTTACTAATATTATAATATATAGAGAGAAGACAAATTCTTTTCTGTTGTTGTTTCTAAGCACAAATTCGTGGAGAAGGATTTCCGGAACCACGGCACCTATTTGAAAAATTCTTTCACCATTTGAATGGTTCATTATTCGCAACACTGTAAAGCCAAATACTTCGAAAACGGACCTCTAAATCAGAAAGTGGTCTTTGCAGGCTCATAAAATTTTTGAGAATCCTTTTTAATGATACCGAAAAAAATATACGGAAAAAATAATTCCCAAGCTACTTTAGGGGTGATACCCTGAAAAAAAAATATTTTAAACAATTTCATTCGTTTATTTTGTAGTTTTAATAAAATGTGCTGTAGTATAACCATTCCAAATTACAGCTTTCTTTCTTTTTCACTAGGGTCTCTGCACTATGCCGCGAATGGATGGATGGACATGACGAAACTATAATGATTCCATTTTGACTTAGGAACCCCAAAAAATTACTATAGTATACACAGCAAATCATTGCAATGCAGTTCTATTATACTGTTTTGCTGTTTTACGACCACCTAAAGGAGGTAAACACTGCAAGTAAACTTAAGAAAAAGGGCGATTTTTCCCGAAGCGAAGTAAGAGCGAGTTCGCTAGTATTATATTAAAAAGAAAACTCCATTACGAAGAAAACGGGAAAAAGAATTCAAAGTTTCATAGAACGGCTATCGACGTGTATAACCGATGGTACATATAGTTCTAAATGGAAATTGACTTGAAATGTATTTGCACTAAACGTGTTTTAACTTTCAAGGTTCTTTATTTCCATTAAAAATGTTTCTACCCGGTAAAATTTACGTATGTGGATCTTTTTAGTAAAAACAATCTTTTTATTATTTATTTTTTGATCTTTCACATTCATTATAAAATCACACTGAAATAGCAAAAGTGTTAAACTCTTACGATAGGTATAACGAAAACATTCAAAATTCAAAAAAACAAACATTTTTTGAAAGTCATACAAGCCACGCCACTTTTTAACCGACTTCAAAAAAAGGAGGAGGTTCTCAATTCGACTGTATTTTTTTTATGTTTGTTACCTCGGATCTTTGGACTGGGTGAACCGATTTTGATGATTCGTTTTTTAATCGAAAGCTGGTACTTGTCGTGTGGTCCCACATAAATTTGAACGAGATCTGATAATGGCATCCATGTCAAAAGCATATAAGTCTTAAATTTGCATTAAGTATGTGCGCGATAAATGGACGAATAACTCAATATCACGCCAACTGATTTCGATGATTCTTTTTTATTGGATGTACTTCATTTGAAGTCGGTTATTTTTTTGTTAAAATGTTAGATTATTCTAATATGATTTCTACAAAATCCCACCAAGAAGTCGGCATTGGTGGAAATTTGTCATTCAATTTTATTTCCAGAAACCTCCATCACCTAAATAATCACAACCAAACACAACACAACAACACTAATGGCGAATTTATAAAAAAACTAGTAATCCCCACTAGACGTTTCTAAAGTAAAACAAAAATCAACACGTTTTAAATAAATATAAACTGAGTAACTTATTTTAATATATAAATTATGATTTGCTTTCTTTGAAGAATCGTTTACGCTATCCGTATTATCCTTCTAAAGAACTATTCCAATTGTACAAACATTAAGAAAATACCATAATTGAATGGCTGCTAGCAAATGGGAAACGTCTGAAACGCGCTTCCTAATTGCCAGGAAACTAATAAGAACAGATAGTTGTTAGAAGTATCGAACGCTTAGAATAAGGATACAATTAGAAGTGTTATGTTGCTACAATATTGAAACAACAAATTAACTCTCATTGTATTCACGTAATTGTAAGTAGTCAACGCCGCTCAAGAAAAACTGTCTTCAAAATAATTGCACTTAAAAAAATTACTGAATGAAAAACTGAACTCGTTACTTGTTAACTAAAGAAAATATTGAAAATTCCTTCCTACTGAAATTTTTGTAATCTTCATAAAAGTAATACTTAAGTAAATAATTTGGAATTCACGTCACATAATTCACATGTCACATAGTTAAATAAAGTTCTTATTTATAGTGAGTATTTATTTCTAGAACATTATCCGTGTCACTTTACGTAGCCGAAGTGGGTTACGACAACGAAACTTCATGCTTACAATGGCAAAACTTAACGCAGAATGTAAAAAGTTTAAGCGTTTAAATTCGCATTGGAAAAGTTACCCATTACTTTCATAGCTTACTTTTACTGCCCATTCTGAAGACACGCAAATTTCTTTGCATACTTTTTGTTTGCCTTCAAACACTTTTAAAAACGTTTTCATTCTTAAGTGCAATCTACATTTATTTTTATGAACCTACCTACCCATAATAATCTGTTTTTAGCTTGCTTTTCATACATAGAAGGAAATTTACAGTACTTTTTTAAATTTTATTATAGAAATTTCAATACGTATCAACAATGAGGATTAGATATACTTAGGTGTAAATGGTGCAATAGAAAATTATAACGATGTCGGCTCAATAATCTTCATAAATAGTTATCTTCATAGGTCAAATAATTTTTGAGTGTTAATAATTATTCAGGTTTTAATGTATGCGTACTTCTATTTTGTAAAAGAAGTTCATACTTGAATGGCCCGTTATAAATATTTTTACCCACAATTGACAATAACGAAACACAGACCAAACAAAGCTCTCATGAGAAACAAATTGAAATGGGTCAGCTGGAACAGAATCCAGGAAAGCAAGGATAATTTTTCCGTTAAATAATGTAACCACTGGAAAATTTTCTTCACATTCTCAAGAAAGAACATTCCTATCTCGCTTTAATCGGGAGCTTCCTTTATCTTAATACCAAGAAGATTACACAACTTGATTCGGACAACCGCACTATCCGCACACGGAAAAACAAAGATAGCGACGTCATTTGATTTTCGAATCTGCAGCGAACCCGAATGGGTTCAGTGGAGCCAAAAGTTTTATTTTAAAAGCCAATAGTTTTAAAGTAAAATATTCAAATAGAAGCAGATAATTCCGAGTTTATAAAAGAAGAAGCAAACCTGGGGCTTAACTTTTTAAATGTCTGACCTCTGGCAAGATCGCCGCTTGATTTATTGACTCGTATCTGAGATCTCAGGGCTGGCACCTGTCAGGTTTGGGTTTGGGCTTCTGTTTCTCCATCGTCATGTTTCCGGTACCTTTGTCTGGAAAGGTACTGTTTTCACAGATTCAAACTTTTCCCGAAAAACAAAGGTATCAATCAGATAATTTAGTTACATTTACTTTTCTGTGGTTTTTTTCGTAACCTGATTTATTTAATACTTTGCCAATAAAGCATAAAATATTGAATGAGAAGTACATAAAAATATATTATAATAAATAAAAGCTTACTACGACCATCTCAATGAAATACAACATATTTAATTACTAAAAGTGCATGTTTCTACCCCAATGAAAAAGTCTCTTACACTAACAAAGTGCTCTTAGGAATGCATGAAGTACTTTCTATTAAGCACATAAATATTACGCACATAATATTACGGATGTGTGTAGGACTCCAGATCAAGCAATGATATTGTATGTATAAAAGAGGTAGATATGCCAAGTGGGCGCTGAAATCAAGACAGTCAAATTAAGTCAGGTGTAGCGATTTCATTATGAAATTTGCCAGCTGCCTTTGAGTGAATCAATCTAAAGTTGTCATCAAAAATTGAACTTCGCAATATATGAACATAACACATCTATAGTAAAATATCTTTGAGATCAAGTCACCGGCTGCTCTGAGATATATTTCCAAACTAATTGAATACAATTTTAAATATTGTCGCTACAATTTCTATTGAACATAATGTTAACTATACATTGGTAGCCCTGACTCTTTACGGAACCATTTAAATGAGAACGTTGTTTCCTTCGCTGGCTTCTAGAAACGGGACATCTATTTTATCTATTGAATTATTACTTTAGTTCGCCTAAATGTAGGTCGTTTCCTGTTTTTCTGTTTGCAACATAAGAATAAGTTGGGGTTGGAGACTAACTTTAATGTATTTAAGTGAAACTCTATTTACACATGCCGGTACCGTTCTACATGTAGGTACCGTAGACGTACGAGAATTAAACGAAATTTAATTTATTGTGATTAACAAATAGTTAATAGTAGATAGTCTTACTTTATAAATTGTCAAAACAATGTTGTCCTGAGTATAGTGTCATATTTTAACAACATATTTCAGAAAAATTCTCATAAAATATTGTAAGAAAGTTATATCTTACTCACATAAATTTAACTCATAAATCTTATTTCTAGGGTTAACGTCAAGAACGCTTATTCTAGGTGTTTGCGCCGGGAAGACTGGAGGTCGGCGATAAATTTGCAGATACCAACTACACCAGTTGTTTCGAGAATATACAGTAGTATACTAGATTATGTCTTTTGTGATACTAGTAGATACCCGGCGTGGTTCGTACGCTAAAAAAATCTAATGACAATGACGGTTCTTCTTTAATTTTGATGTGAAACATCTATAGGCGAAGGATAACGCTTCCCGCCCACGTTCGACTTTTTGTAGGACCTATAATCGGGCCGATTTTTCCTCCGATTCTTATGACCGATTTTGTGGCCGATTGTCGGTGAGTCGGTGAGAACGCATACATTTCCGAACGTTCCATTTTTCACCGATATCGGTCGGAATGCATCGATTTTATTTCTGACCGACTTTTTTGTAGGACGTGTGCGTTGCACCATTGCTATCAGTACGTTCTATTTTTCTCCTACAAAAAATCGGTCACCGATTATCGGACGTGGGCGGGAAGCCTTATAACCTGATTTTTGGCACGGTGATGTGGCGACGCATCGTCGCCATAGATATATGAACTATATAGATGCGGTGTAATGTCATATAGATACTTAGTTATAGAATAGTTTAAAAGACGAAATAATAAACATAATGGCGTCCTTGTCTAACGTATGAAATAAAAACAATTCAACTATATACGCAACAGTTTCGCTATACTGTCAAATTTTTCATGACGTCAGACGTGTGCCGTGTTCGCCATTTTCTAAACATTCCTATTTCTTTCCGATGAAGTAAAATTACAAATCAATGTTTATTAAAAACATGCATGATTACACAGACATGTATACCTAGTACCTGATTAAAACGCATTAGAATAATTAAATAGTTCGTCTCACCTGTAATATATACAAACGAGAAATTCACTTGAAAGAGAAACCACTTCGCTGATACAAGTGAAAACATATAAACTGTGCTTCACGAAGCATATTTTTAATTTGCATACAAAATGAAAAGTAGGTCGAGTGAGCAGAGGTATTATTTTATTATTTAAAGAGTCAGGGGCTAGTGGTTGAAACTTCATTCTGTTATTTACTAGTCTACGTTAGTTTCAGCTAGCAACATGTTGAAAAGATACGGTAAAAATTATACGATAAAAATATTTAAGTTCTTGATTTTATTTAAAATTTTGTCAAACTGTTAATATTTTAGTTCAAATTACATTTCATTTACATATTACCGTTTCTTTATATTGTATCACTGTATTATTTTTAATGTGTTTTGTCCATCTACTAAATAGCTCACCTGTATAATGAACATGCCAGTCATATAAAATCGTATACAGAAAATAAATAATTACATGAATAGTTATGAACAATTAATTTATGGGATTTAATATAACGCCGTATTAAAGCTAAAACCAACTAAGTCGACCATTTCAGGGTTAAGAGTTAATGAATGTTTGCACTAATTTTTTATATGATTCCGAGGACGTACAGACTCATTTTTATTTGTATTCTTATCGTATTATCTTCGGATCTAAGCGATTTGGCTTTAAATTTGTTTTACCATTCGAAAGTAGACATTTCTGAGTCAAAAGGTGTAAGAAGTGTTTTGACCCCAAAAAGTGAGTCGGTTTTAGCTTTAATACGGCGATAACTCCTTTTGTAACCAGACTACGAGTGAAGTGAAACGGTTACCGTAAATAAACTAACCAGGCACCCGCTCCAACTAGATTTATTTATTGCTTTCCATTAGCTTCCAAGTAAGCTTGAGATAAGCACGACGCTGAGAATTGAAATATATCTGTTTTATTATTAAGGCTTGTTAGTCACATACATTAAGAAATATTAAACCATTTTAATCGATTACTAACATTAAAGGTAAAATGACAAATAAACTGCTTAATGAGACACACACAGACGCATGCACGCACCATATTAGGTATATTGTTATATTGTTTCGCTTATTTACACTCACACACTACAATAATTATATTCAATCGATGTACTTAGTGATAATCTGTAAATTTAGGCTAAAAAATGTAAATCCGTTATTGACTCTAAGATAGTTCGTAAAATGCATGTCATTCATTGTATACTATTTCCTTTAAGAGCTGTGAATTTTGTAATAAAAAAATGAGAAAGTGGAAAGTTACCACTTTCAAAGGACAAAGATGTTGTTAGTCAAGAAAAAAAAACTGTTTGTTAACTGATTATCTGATAGTGCAAGTGAGACATATTAAACACATTAGTAATTATAGTTTTTTAATTCTAGGAGGAAGATTCTATAGTAGAAACTACCGTACACCGCTCGCGTATTTCATTCGCTACTAGCGTGATTTCTGATCAGAAAAAAAATTCAAAATTAAATGATATTGTTGCAATTTTCAGTACGTCTGTAGCCTTAAGATGTCGAACGCATTTATGTAACTTTTTGTTTTTAACGCTCACCGCTTGTTATAATCAATATATCCCTGTCATAATGAGTATTCCACAATAAGAAACCTTAAAATGTTCAAAATCATATTATTTCATCGCAGAATAATAAAAGAAAGAGAGAATAGTGAGGAATATAATGGAAATTTAAATATATATGATGTGACTTCTGCGTAGTTAGTATTTTTGCACCGTTCCCGCGCTAGGGTACAAAGACGAGGTAATTAAAAAGGATTTTGTATTCAACACCCAAAGTCAATTTAAAACGTTCAGCCCCTGGACACCTCGGTTGCATATTAAATCAGACTATCTTGGTTACATTGGTTCTTATAGAGATGCTGGAAGGTGCTATAAATTCTTCATAATTTGCTACGAGGACTCTTCAATCTACTAACAAATAAGAAATATAAAGAGAGATATAAGGAATATAATGATACTGTCACATGCCCAGACCACCGACTTACAATATTTTCAGCGAAGTTTAAGAAAACTTGAGGTTAAAAAAATCTCATGACGGTATGGCTTAGGGCTATTATTATATATAGGTTTAGTTTATAAATGTGTAAATGCGGTTCTTAGCGAGAAATATAGCTCCAAAAAGGTAAGGAATCTAACAAAACAACAGGCTACAAAACAATATCAGTGCTAGCCAAACATATATTTTTTATTTATTATGATTCTTCATATAATACGAGCATATCTTGTCTCTTCTCTAAAATCTACATCTTGGTCAAGAAGAACATCTTGGTATAAAGGGAATTACCTACTCCAGAAATTGATGCCGCGGACAGGATTGACGAACAAACTTTAGGATAAGCTTTGTAAGGTTTACCGTAGTAAAGTTTGTTGTCACTATACCTACACATAATATTACCTACAAGGAATATCTACCTAGTATGTAATTAACGTCGAATAAAGTCTCTGCCTCGGAAAGTTATAATTATTATAATTTTATTTATCAAAATATCTTATACGAGTAGGGAGAGTGTGTATGAAAGAGCCAGTTTTAAAAAGTGTACAAAAAAAGCAACTTGGACTTTTTGTTTTTAAGGAAAGCTACTTTTTTTTAGTAATCACTTTATCTTAATTATCTATGAAATTAATCTATGAAAATCACAATTCTTGAATAGTCTAAATAATAAGTTACTTAATCTTAATCAGTAATATTGGATAATATTATCTTATATTATAAATCAGTAATAATATCCTTTTTTTAGCCGTATTGGGGCGGCTTAGAATACTAACCCCAATCTCACGTCGGATGGGTGTCGTAAGAGGCGACTAAATCCGGCCCGCTGGTGGTAGGACCCCTAAAGGGATTATATTGATAATATTGATTTTAATTGTTAATTAATACCATTATTACTATTATTATTTCTCCATGGGGTTCGCCTGGATAGCTACCATCCTTGAGTATGAGTCAGCCGCCTAACGATTCATCGTGTTCCGGCTGGGAGCTTGAGAACCAGTTCTTTCTTTCTTTTTCTTCTCTCTTTCTTGGCCGGCAATGCATCAGTGATGCCTTCGGTGTTGCTGATGTCCATGGGCGACGATAGCCAATTACTATCAGGTGAATCGTCAGCTCGTTTGCCGGCTATTTCCGTAAAAAAATATCCTCATAAAAATCAGTCTCAAATAATATCTTTAAAGGAGATTGCCCAAGTGACTATGGAACTCAGTATCGCTATGAAATCTATTGTGCCATAATGTAATTGAGCTTAATTTGTAGTATGATTTTAGTACTTTTAATTACATATAAACAAATATTTATAATTCTCGGCATTCAACAGCAATATTGTAATGAAGGACCACTAAAATTAAAATTTTCGAAATTGTTAACAAGCCGAACATCACTCAAATAGAGGAACCCTCTAGGAATAGAAAATAGAAAAGGAAGTATTCAGCATTTTTAGTCGTTTTCGTAGCAATATTCTTCAAATATATAATCTAAAAACTGTGCTGGCGCTTGAATGTCGTGATGCCGACCCCAGCTCAGATACCAAGTGATGGTCATCACGTGTGCACAACACCCCACTGTGCGATTGCCTACTAGGCAACTACAATAATATCCGGAAATAGCACTCAGGGTATTTGCCGTATCTTCATTCCTGTTTATCAGGAGATAGGTGTAGTAAGTCCGGCTGCTCACATGCCGAGACTTTATTCTGCCACGAAGAAGATAATTATCTACGCCCAGAATTAAGGGTAAATCATCATCAATTGATTCATTTACTTGCACGACATATGTGCCATTGTTTCGAATATGTTCCCCGTAATAAGATTTCGCTTGCTTAAGTTGATATGTTCCAACAGCAAAACGTTTTAAATCCTCTATGGTAAGCCTCGGAAACTGCTCCAAGTGAGGGTGGTCACCGTCTATATTGCAAAACATACTTCGCCTTCTGTTCAATTGTTCTCTCTCTACAATTACAGACAAATAATTGGGCATATTTAATCTTTGCCTTGCTATTTCCAGATACTGGTGATACTCCGGTTTGTCTTCAATAACAGGGTGGAACTTGTTTGTAAGCGCACACCCAATTCGGAAGTCTTCCATTAAATGTTTTGCGGCTTTATTGAAATATTCTTGGCGAAATAATTTAAAATCGCGTTTCATTCTTCCATTCACTACCTCAACTACCCATCTACACAATGTTACACAGCGAGACTTAATTGCCTGTTCAGTAGTCAATTGATGATGACCTTCTAATAAATATTCAGGCATATATGTCTTATAACCGTAGTCTTGTAGCTGTGAAACTACGTCTCTGAAGCCCCTGTCTAGTACGAAGACATCTTCTTCACGGAAATATGTCCGCATGACTCCATCTGATCTGCTGAACTCTTTGCTCATAATTGAGGCATCGTTAGTTATTGCTTTATAAGGGCCCAGGCAGTCTAAAATGTGGCCATCGCAGCACACAATCATGAATGGCTTTACGAGGTTTTCAAACTTATGCAAACTATAGGTCTGCTTTTGGAATAGGTAATTGCTGCTATTTTGCACATAAACATAGGTGGCATCACAAATAGTGATAGCAGGTTTGGTGTCAGCAGGCATTGTATTGTTCCCATAGAGACCTTCTGGTATAACCGTGTTTCTAGCTGCCACTTCACTGATAGTCATATGACGAAGTCCCAAATGTAGAGGCACAAGTTGTTCAGTCAAAACATTTCTTGCTTTATTCATATTCCTTTCTAAGCTACTTCTTGACATATCAAAAAGTCCACTCAGTCTCTCATTACTGTCCCCTGTTCTTAATTTGGTTAAATATATACTTAATGCAACACTTGCATCTGGTACTTCTTCGTACAAACGTGATACACTGTTCAACAAATTATAGAACTGAGTAGCATTCAAACCAAGCCAATAGTGACAAAGATGTGGTGGGATAGAATGAACATTGCTAAAGTCGATTTTTTGTAATGAAATCTTCTCTAAAATGGCAAGCAGATTATCCAGTTGGGAACTAGTAAAATCTGCATGATTCGCTTGTAATTGATCCCAATCAGGAAATAAACAATGTCTTGTTGTTGAAGTAACACGTTTATAACTTCTTGAGGTTATGGTTGGTTCTTGTCTCCTTTGCGGTTGAAATAAGTTCTCCTGTGGAAGTGGTGGTGGCTCAGGAACCCGTACAACTTCTGCATCAGCAATAACAACCTCTCGATTTGCATCCTGTTGCAGTTGTCGTTGTACATTTCGTCTAGCTGCCATCCAACATGCTCGGCACACTCTTTCTAGATGTGGGACCTGAAAAAAAATGTTGTTTTAGTTGTGAGCTATTTCAAATTACCTTTTACTACTATTGAATATCTGTATGTGTTAATATAGGTAAGGACTTTTCATTATTATTCATACCAAGTGTGGAGGTATCCAACGCAGCATAATACTTCTTTCCTCAGAGTTTTGATGCACTCTTGATGTGCGTGTACGGAGTATTGATGTGCCACATGCAAAACACACACTTGTATGTCCAAATAAAGCAGCCGGTGCTGGTCCGGCTTGGATAGCATTTTGTAGTGAAATAAAACACTCCATGCAAATGACATCTTCACGTGAAATCTTTAAAAGCATATTTTAACACAATATTAACTTCAGAAAATTTTTGAAATTAAACAAAGTATTCTATAAAATCAGATAATTAACTGTAACTATTATTATAATAAGATGTGGTATGTATGGCATAATGCCTCAAATATTAACATTATAACACAGCACTAGCAGGTCATATATCTGAGGCATCAGTGAGTTAACTCTTTCCGTGACCTGTGATTCACATGGGTGAATGGAGCATACCATTATGTCAACTTTAGACAGAGAATCCGTTAAAAATAGCAACTTATCCCGCGAGAAGATAATAAATACGAGTATAACTGCATGAGAAGCAATGTTTAAACATCTCATAAACTGCATTATTATTACTTACCGGTGTAGGTGAAATCCAAGACGCTAATGTATTGTAGGTTTCATCATTAAGTTCTCTTAACGACTGCCAGCGCAAATACCGCAGTCGGAGGGAACAATTAATGCACCGACGAGATGGATTGTCCATAATTACTTAATTAGTTTAATGAATAAAACTAATCAAACACGAAATAATACTTATTGAATTCAAAAGTTCAAAACAAACTGCCGGGAACTTCACACAATAATTATTATTTGTCAGGTAGGTTAGGAATGTCAAACTGAGATTGCCTCATCGAAGAATCGATTAAGCATGTTGATCTGGAAACGCTTAATCGAGCGATAGATCGATCTTGAACGCTACATCGTTTCGATGAATTCTCTTAAATCGGACTGTTTTGAGAACCTAGCGACTACAATCCTAAATTGGCTGCAGTATTAGTTTACCTATAGTAGTATAGTAGTATTTACATATAGTAGTATACAATTACCTGGGACAAGTGGTCCAGATGAGTAAGTCCAACTTCGAGAAAGAAGTCATGTGTAGAATCCAACTCGGATGGGCTGCGTTCGGGAAACTGCGTCATATCTTGTCGTCCAAAACACTACCTCAGTGCCTGAAGTCGAAGGTGTTCGAGCAGTGTGTGTTGCCAGTGATGACATACGGATCCGAGACGTGGTGCTTTACTATTGGCCTAATCCACAAGCTCAGGGTAGCACAGCGGGCTATGGAGAGGGCTATGCTCGGTATTTCTCTACGTGATCGTATCAGAAACGAGGAGATCCGTAGACGAACAAGGGTAACCGACATAGCTCCAAGAATTAGCCGGCTGAAGTGGCAATAGGCTGGCCACATAGTGCGAAGGACCGATAACCGTTGGGGAAGAAAGGTCCTCGAATGGCGCCCGCGTCTCGGAAAGCCTGAAGAAGACAGCGGGCATCCGCTGGATTCAGAAGGCTCAGGACCGGTCAGAGTGGCGCAAGTTAGGGGAGGCCTATGTCCAGCAGTGGACCTCCATGGGCTGATGGATGGATGGATGGATGGATGGATTGGATTAGTTTCTTTTGTTTGCTTGTTGTCTGACGCTAAAATAATCGGTTATACTTGGTAGATAATTTGAACGAATTAACTAAATATTTATGAATGCATTCAAAAGATCAAAGATTACTTATAAACGTCTCTTACAAGGCATGTTTAAAAATGTCGTGATTAATCGAAAAACGATCCTTTGATACTTGATTTAATAGAGAATTGATTCGTTCAACTTGGGTATTGATTTCTTTTAAAGTGAATTATATTACATAAATAATCGAATCTCACATAAACTTATCGATTCCTTGATCCATCACTAATCGTATTTTTGTAATGGCAGTTGGCAAAGATGGCGACTATATAAAATAAATGGTCAAGATGACGACTTTTAATTTGGCCAGTTTATATGCGGAGAATTTGTTATTTCGTAATATTTACAAAAATTGTTTTAACTAATAATAGGAATTACTGATTTCATGAAGTAGTGACACAACTTAGATTTAGCGATACTGTCCGTGGGCAATCTCCTTTGATAAAGTAAAAATTAAAAACACTGTTGGCAGAAGAAATTAATCACTCCTTTGTGGCCACAAGACTCCTGTGCCACCCTCCACATATCTTGCATTGGTTTGGTACCATTTTTCTTTGCTGTTTTTTGGTTGTAGATATTGATGAAGACATGTTTTTCTACTCTGTAATATAAAATAATATTAAATAGGTATAAAAAAACAAGAATGTTGAACTAAAACTTACCGGTGTATTGAAAGAGCCACCATTTGTGTCATGAAAGAGCCAGCTCTTTCAAAGCATTGATCGCTGGCTCTTTCATAACTTTGCGTGATCAAAAATATAATCTTACATTAAAGTTTTATCACCAAAACGTAAATCCAATATTTTTTGTGAGTAAGAAAAACATGTATATGCATAACAACACAGCATATCCATTTTATCAATTTAAGTAACACTCTTATTCTTAAAAATATTTAAGTAAATGCAAATAAACTTACTTTTCGGCATCCATATCTTTGCTGCAATCCTACGACGCCATTTGTTTTCATAGAACTGTCAAATTTCTGTGGGTGAAAGCTATCCAGTGTTGCATTATAAAAAGTAAAATGAATCTATGGTAAAATATCGGTAAGTTAGTTAAAATTACATCGGCTCTTTCAAAACCTGGCTCTTTCATACACACTCTCCCTAACCGCCCTCGCTTTGCTTCGGTTTTCTATATTTTTTACACCTTGGGTTACATTATTGGAGTTTTATTAAGGATCCCTAATTTTTTTGATACTATAATAATAATATAGCCTATCTCACCCGGTGATAGCTTCCCAACAATGAAAGAAATTTTTAAATCGTTTTAGTAGTTTCAGAGCCTATTCAATGCAAACAAACAATCAAATATTTCCTCTTTATAATATTAGTATAGATAAAATGTGTACAAATTCATGTTACCAGTGTTAGCTTCGAATGATGTTTCGAAAAGTAGGTTATTAATTACTTTGTTTTTTGGGGGGAAAAACATTACCAAGTAATATATTATTGAGCTTCAGACTTCCCAAATACAAATAATAAATTTAATGAAGGCTGTCTGTACGGTAATCAAGGGGAGTAAATATCAAGCAAAGTTGACATGCGGGCTTCGCTGTTAATTAATTACGGATATACTCGCACTCGTTTGCGAAATGAGTGTACCAACATCGTTTATATGCCTCAAAATTATTTGGTACTTTAACCACTGTACATAAGTAATTAAACGACTGTATAATTCAATTCTAAATAATGTAACTTTATTTATTAATACCTACCTATAGTTGATGTAAAATGCTCCATCTATCCTTCCAAACCAACTTAGATTGCTATTTTTTTGATAAAAAGACGACATATGAGCACAAGGGTTGCCAGTTGGTTAAGTTGTTATCTGTGATTGTTACCATCGCTTATAGCATCGCTGTTCCATATTAATTAACTGATGCCATATTTCAAAACTTTAACCCTCAATATCTCAAAACACGTTTTTTGCACTTAATGACTTTTCGCTCTACGGGGACGATATACTGTTTTAATTCATATAGCAATACAGACTGTCTCCTAAATGAGACATGAAATGTATGTAATGTAATAAAAATAATTAAGATAGTTATAGCGATATTTTTTGTTTTCAGGCACTAAGGTTCCCGAATCAAACGCTTTTCTAATCTATAATACTCTCAAAAACAAGAGAAACGTATAGAAGGGAAGATTACGAGCGCCTTGTTTACCGCGTTGAAATTTGATTAGCTGTGCAAACTATGTGCAGGCGTCCAGAAAACCCTTTTGAACTTTAATCAAAGGGTTAATTTGTTTTCTAATCTAATGAGAGGAATGTAAAGTTACGTGCCGGGTAAAGAACAGACAAGAACCTTCGTTGAGGACAATGCACCCATATTTCACCGACAATGTACGCTGCTAGCTATGAGGTTGCTATATATCGTGTTTATAAAAGACGTTCATTATTAAATAGTCCTGCTCTTGCTTTGCTTTGTGAAACTTGATCTTCACATTCCCACATAAGAGCCCCTGCACATGACGTAATTTTACGACGCCAACAACGCGCGTATCAAATACCGTGTTTGCGTTTTCTGCATTCGATCGCGTTTGCAACGCGTATACGCGCGTTTTCGGCGCGGTAAAAATACGCCGTGTGTAGTAGGTCTTACTACTCCAAAATATTTATTCTATAAATATCTACCAGTTCATGAATTAACTTATGTATATCTAATTCAAATATAAAACGGTTATATTTTTTGAAATAACCGCACACATACAAATTGTACCACAGACAATCAAATTACTTCTAAAAATTAATCTATAATTAACCGTAGTATTGACAGATACTACTTCTGTCACGTTTCAGTTAAAATTTTGGGTAGCAAGTATCCTTTACCAAGATAATTTACGGTAGGTAATACAACGGAACTGTAAAGAGAGAACGGATCGTCAGATTTCTGTGGTCTAACTAGGAGTGGATTTGATAATTATCTTTTTTTATTGGCATGTGGCTTAAATCCACTTATTATTATTAAATCCATTTATTGACTGTTGATACGAGTATATCGTAGGTAGGTTAATGAATATGTTATTAGTTTTGGCCGTCAGTTTTGTTACCATCTCTTGTATCAAGAGCCATCCTATTCGCTTGTCGACTGTTTACAAACAAAGACTGTTACACTGACTGTTACACTGTTAGACTGTTTACATTTTTGTCTTCTTCAACTGTAGCTGTCTATGAGATTGGTAATAACTTTATCATTATAAAATTTTGCAAACGGGAGATGAATAAACGATTACGTCAGTTATTTGCATTTTCTCATTAGAGGACGTAAAAGGATTTAATTTAAAAATTCTCCTTTAAATATTTAAATGAAAGGAGCCGCATTTAACTTAGCAATTAAAATTACGCCAAAAGCCGTCTATTCAGTATATTCCAAAAACCTAGCAGAATCCTTTTAAAACTACACTTTTGGACAATAATTAAGAGATCATTACAGTATTCCTATTTAATATAATCAAAACTCAGTAATTAAAATATTACGTTTAATTAAAGCTATTGGTAGGTTTTGTAATGTTTGGTACTGTATTATTATTTTATTTGTATCTTTTTCAATCGTCAATGAATATAACCGGGTGTGTGGCGTTTACGTATGTCTGTATGTGTGTATGAATATATACGTATATAAGAGGTAAGTAATAACTTTTTCATTATAAAGATTTGTAAAGTGAAAGAGAAAAGGTTTTTGATCTACCTATTGGATAACTATTATAACTTATATTTTTTAAATGCTTTTATTTAGCTGACTATTAGTGTGGATCAAATCTTGCAAGCTTAATTAGAATAACTTCCTCTAGTCCTACGTGTTGTCCTAGATAGTGGTACATTTTAACTACCTTTATGATGTCCCGTTTTAAGCAAAAAGATTAATTTATTGATGCTGGTATGAATCTTGGTAATTACTGTTTGTTAGGTATCAATACCTACTGCATGTACCTCTCCTTTGCAGGAATAAGGTGATGCGATACATTTTGCCCGCTGTTTCTTGCAAATTGCTTGCAATTTTTTTTTAATTATTTGCAGCTGGTGGCGTAACTACCAGGTCTCGAACTTCCGCTGCATGTTGTGGCTCCAGCTGCGCCAGCACGTGATAGAATTTCGTGGAGTCGGCCGTTATGCCGGACAACACGAATTGTCCCTCCAGCTGAGCGAACCACATCTCTGGGTCTTCCGGGTTGAAAGATGGTATCTTGACTCCTATTCGGCAGGATTCTCCCAAAGCTTGCTTGGCTTCTTTATCTTCCACGGTGCGTCGTCGGTGGTCACCAGTGTAGCGGAATTGCTCGTATACACTGCCACAATAAACAAGTTACGATTGTCTCGACGTATTTCACTGATTCCCTCGCATAACCGCTACAATTCCAAACATGTTCCTCTACACTCAGGAACTAAGAAACCATAACAAAACACGATACTCTTCACGCGAATGACAATGTCTTAGCTATAGAGCTGCTGTCATCTATCTCCTCACTCTTTACCTCATATACTAGCTCGCTGCCAGTAGATGAACAAACTCATTAAACCTGGTCTAACGATACGCCACAAGCCAGTGTCAGTTACGACACCGAGGTAACTTGTAGCAATTTGTGGCTTCCAACTTGTCGGACGCTAGACATGCTATACGTTGGTCTGCGGCTATTCAATGCGCCATTTGTAAGGTTTCAGTGAGCTCGTGACGTACGCGTCAAACTGTGCGCTGAATGTAGAGAGATGAGTTGCCGGTTACGAATATTGCTTACACGCTTTATAGTGATATTGAAAGAGACTCAGTAGGTTTAATTACAAAATAATATTTGTGTACATATCTTTGCATTAAAACGCGGTGCTTCATATTAACCTATTTTTGAGAATTTTTTCACTTGTCTAACTCCAACCATTTAGCCAGCAGAGGGGGACATTGACTTTAACCAAAATTAGCAATTTAAAGCCAAATATTTCGCAAACAGATCCCTAATTCCAAAAATTATCTTAGAGTACCCATAATATTTTTGAAAGTCTTTTCAACGATACCCCACACTACACCACACCACACAAGGTACACAACGAATAAAAAGTTCATCCTCACGTTATCTGTAGGGGAGGTACCCTGAAAAAAATGTTTCGCAATATTTTATTGAACGATTCTAGAGCTTAAATAAATATGTATATCTATGCCGAATTATAGTTTTAGCTATCACTAAGGGTCTGGGCGCTTTGTTTCGGACAAATGGAGAGACGGGTGGACCGACGGACGGACGGATATTATGACGAAACTATAAGGGTTCCGATTTTACCTCGGAACCCTAAAAAGGTGACATATAATATTATAATATATAATCCTAGTCATTGTATAAAAATGAATAAAAATATAAAAAGAAAATGTATAAAAATGTATTATGTTAAGTACTATTTAATTTATTTTTAAACATTTTTAAGAATGTTTGTATAACAAGGAACTAATAAAGGTTTTTTTTCATTGTATTGTATAATAACATTGTGTAGAAATATTGTTTTATAATTGTTTAATAAAGTTTTTGTGTGCAAAACACACTAATTCGTGTGTTGAAAACAAACAATTTTTATTTACGTTTATACAGGTAATGTCAACACATAATAATCTGTGGTCGCACAGAGTAGAGATTCACACGATAATACTCGTAGATGTGAGAGAGAAATGGAAAGAGAGCCAGTCAAAAAGTGGCTTCATCGCTTCGTTTGTGGCCAACTACACAACAGATTATGGGGTATTTTGGGTATTAGAACTGAAGCTAAATAACCAATAATAAATGAAATAGTTTAAGTTGGGATTAGATACGAGCTCAGTAATAAGTCAATTGTAGTCGAAGAGTTTTTTGCGTTTTATATTATGTATAGAATGAACAATATAAATCTTTAAAGGTAACCTATTTTTCTTCTAGGATTATAATAAAATATAACTCCACGTCATAGCTACTTCCGCAGTAAATAATGTCCTTTACCTAGTTACATACTCCCACATGGCAATATTGGGCCCATGATAAGGCACTTGCGCTACACTGTTATAGCGCAAGTAATCCTGTGAGTTGTCGCGAGTTCAAAGTAGATAATATTACGTGTGGTCGAGCTAATATGCATGAAGTAATTGTAACGTCACATCTATTTTTACAAGTCTGCTTTGTTTGTTAGTTTGTTAGCATGAAATATTATGTATGGGTCATATTATAAATCTATTATTACTTTCCCTTTAATAGCTATAGATGCTAAATATAAATTACATGAATTCTGTTCTATTCAGTTTTGTAATCATCTACTGGCTTATCATCGATATGACTAAGGTTATCTCAAACGTAATGTATGTGTATACATAATATTATGTTTGTATGTGTGATGTATGTGTATTTATGTACCTATATGTATGTATGTATGTATAATGTGTATCATTAAACTTACCTTCCCAAACCGCCTTTCGTGCATTTTTATTTAGGCCAATGGTTAGCTGATAGATAATGCATTGAGCATTAAGCTCGCCATTTGTACCCTGATATTTTATTGTGGTCAATACAGGTTAAATAAATATATAAATGACTCTGATTGGCTAATAACTTACAAAAAAACTGAAATTCCACAATATCATAAAAAAAAACAAATTCATGCATCCATGTACGTGTACATATTTTTCAATGTTCTCTATATACGTTGATATTTCTTCGTTTTCTCTTTAACAGTACGACAAGTGAGTAGGTCGGAAGCACGTTTTATATTGCCTGTATGCAGCCAGAGATGGCGCTCTATTTGTGTCACTTAAGATACTGCGAGGCAAGGAGGTGATGGATTTTGATATTGGATGCGGCGAACGTTGCCCTAGCAAGTGTGAATAAAGTACCTAATTCTCACCAACAATATTTTAATGTGAATAACCGACAAACGAACAGGTGATACAGGAGATGGTACGTGGTCACTGTCACCCACGGATATCTGTAACATGGTTACCGACGCGTTGCCGATTCTGAATTTTCGACACTGTGACTAAAACACATATGCATATCACTAAGGAGGAAATGTACCCTGAATGATTGATGATTGATGATGGCTTTTACTGAAAGAAAACATTCCTTTATTTTCAAAACTAAGTAAAACTTCATTCGATGATTTTTTTAATTCACTTTTCCTTCAACTACCGTCTTTATTCCACCCTGTATAAACAGTTACTACCACGGTCGTCTTTGGAAGAAAGGTAGCCCAAAGCGGGTGAAAATCCCTAAGCTAACATGTCGGTATTAAACTAAGTGCTAGACAGCCCAGTGACTTCCAACAAAATGGACTCGTCTGTATTTAAGTAATAAATTTAAATCTAGAGGATTTTTAAAAATATATCAGTTTAATCAGGATGATGTCAGATTTTTTTATATTTGGATATTGTTACCGTATAAACGTATTTATTATGAAGACAGTGATAACAAGCCAAAAATAGAACGTAAGGTAAACGCGCCTATTACCGCCAGTTTAAGCCGACTTTGGATGAACTTCAGAAAATTAGATATATGTTGATATGCTAGAAAAGGTGTTTTAATTTATTCTTTAACATGATTAAATATCCTATGATATTCAGTACGTAAATTCAGTATTAAATCACACAATATTTAATAAATAATAATTGAATCTAAAATAGCGATTGCTTCTATTACCGACGCATGGATGTTGTTTGTTTCTGATACCGTTTTTTATGTTTCTATTACCGACCACCGTTTGGAAGATACGAGGTAATAAAGAATATTACAGACATACATAATATACTTAGATGATCACTTCGGTGATCGGTGGATAGGACGAGGAGGACCTGTGCCATGGCCGGCGCACTCCCCGGATCTCACACCGATGGATTTCTATTTGTGGGGGGAGGTTAAAAGTGTTGTGTATGCTACGAAGTATTCGAACAGAGACGAATTAAAATTAAGAATAGTGACTGCTTTTGATAAAGTTCGAAGTGAAATGTTCTTGTGCTAAACCGCGTAAAGGACAATTTGTGCAAACATGCTGAAATCTGTATCACTCGAGGAGGTGAGCATTTTGGACATCTGTTAAGGCTTGTGTAAATAATAAAATCAATACGTATAACTTCAATCATTGTAAATAAACCCCAATTTAATCATTGTAAATAGGTATGATTCCCCGTGTGGTGCCGGGTCCACTTACTTCTTCCTGGGATGTCGTAAAAGGCGACTAATAGGATATTCCAGGAGACGGGCAGCAGCGTCTCCCTGCGGACTAAGAACATCTGCTGCGGTCACCAACACGCACTGGCCAAGCGTGGTGACTAACGGCTACAACCCCCTTATGATAGCCACAACTAAGCCTCGGCCCCCAGTCCCCGGCAGCCCCGCTATTCCTAGTTACGGTAGCGGCTATGGTAACGGCGGGGCAGGGGGTGCTAAGAATCGCCGGCAGAGATTGGGCTACCAATCTCAAAAACGACTTCTGCACCTGGCAACATATAACACCAGGACACTGAGGACCGAAGACAAGGCGAAAGAGCTGGAAGAAGAGATAGACAAGTTAAACTGGAGTATTGTGGGTTTATCTGAAGTCCGAAGAGAGGGGGAGGACACGATAACAACATTGTGCAAGTTGGGAGCGTGTCGTCCAGGGTATCGTACCTTACACTCAGAATATCCAAACGGTATTCGTTGAAGGTTGTACAGGTATATGCACCGACTTCGACACATCCTGACAATGAGGTTGAGGTTATGTATGAGGACATAAGCAGAGCCATACATACCTCTAAAGCTCATTTCAAGTTGTGATGGGGGGCTTCAACGCGGGACTGGGTATGCAAAGCGGCGCCGAGATGAAAGTGGGTCCCTACACATTGGACGACGGAACCACCGAGGACACTTACTGGCTAACTTTTTGGAGAAGGAAGGTATCTTCATGATGAATTCCTTCTTCAGAAAGAAGCCGCAACGCAAGTGGACTTGGATAAGTCCTGATGGTTCCACGAAAAGCGAGATAGACTTCATTCTGGCAGACAAACGGCACATATTTAATGATGTCTCTGTGATCAGCAGGTTTAAAACTGGAAGCGATCACCGAATTGTAAGAGGCACATTAAATATCGACCTGAAGCTGGAACGGTCACTCCGGATGACGTCTACGCCTCGCCCAACACCTATCCAAATCCAGGGATCCGAAACTTGAGCTGCAAAACCGGTTTTCGTACCTAGAATCGTGCACGTCAGTGGACGAGTATAACACCAGGATGGTAACAACTGTCCACGAGGTAAGGTCGAAGTATTTCAAGACCCACCCTAGTGGTAGATCTCAGGTTCTCTCAGAACAAACTCTCGGTCTTATGAGGGATCGACGAGAACTATGTGTGCAGTCTCCAACCTCTATGAGGGAATACCGACGGCTCAATGAACAGATCTCCAAGTGCAGGTGACGCGATTTGCGAAAACACAACGCAAATCGTGTAAAAAGCACTATTGAGCGAAACCAGGGCTCAAAAGTATTGGGCAAAGTCAGCTTACGAGGTTGAAAACCAAGTCCGGCACCATGGTTTCGTCGAAACCCGAAGTTCTGAGGGAGACTGAGAGATACTACGGACGGTTGTATGCCTCCTCTCAAGCTCCACCTCCTCGCGAGGAGAGCGACAAGCGAGCTAAACCGAAGATATCCCGGACGTCAGCCTGTATGAGATTAGAGAGGCTCTCAAACAGCTTAAAAACAACAAGGCACCGGGAGATGACGGAATCACACCCGAGCTTCTGAGAGCTGGAGGGAAACCCTTTCTAGGGGCGCTCAAAAAACTGTTCGATTCCGTCATCAACCGGAACTACCCCGGAAGCGTGGAGCAGAAGTGTGGTGACGCTGTTCTTTAAGAAGGGCGATAATGCCTTTTTGAAGAACTACAGGCCCATTGCACTTCTGAGCCACGTTTATAAGCTGTTTTCGAGGGTCCTCACAAATCACATTGCACGCAGGCTTGACGACTTTCAGCCACCCGAACAAGCAGGATTCCGAAAAGGCTACAGCACCATAGACCATATACACACACTGCGGCAGATTATACAAAAGACCGAGGAGTATAATTTGCCGTTATGTGTTACCTATGTGAACTATGAGAAAGCCTTTCATTCTATTGAGACCTGGGCGGTACTAAATTCTCTCCAGCGGTGCTGGATCGACTACCGGTATATCGAGGTGTTGAAATGTTTGTACTCATCTGCCACCATGTCCGTCAGAGTACACGACACAGCAACGAGCCCCATCCAATTGCAGAGAGGTGGCAGACAAGGGGATGTCATATCTCCAAAACTGTTCACCGCTGCGTTGGAAGACGTGTTCAAGGTGATGGAGTGGAAACGACGTGGCATTAACATCAACGGCGAATACATCACACACCTGCGATATGCCGACGATATAATCATCCTAGCGGGTTCCCTAGAAGAACTTGGTACAATGGTTGGGGACTTGAACAGCGCCTCACAACGGGTGGGTCTTAGGATGAACATGGACAAGACGAAAATCATGTCGAATGTCAATGTCACACCCGTACCGGTTGTTGTTGATGGCGCTGCTCTCGAAGTTGTAGACGAATACAATTACCTGGGACAAGTGATCCAGATGGGTAAGTCCAGCTTCGAGAAAGAAGTCACTCGTAGAATCCAACTCGGATGGGCTGCGTTCGGGAAACTGCGTCATATCTTGTCGCCCAAAACACTACCTCAGTGCCTGAAGTCAAAGGTATTCGAGCATTGTGTGTTGCCAGTGATGACATACGGATCCGACACGTGGTGCTTTACTATTGGCCTAATCCACAAGCTCAAAGTAGCGCAGCGGGCTATGGAGAGGGCTACGCTCGGTATTTCTCTATGTGATCGCATCAGAAATGAGGAGATCCGTAGACGAATAAGGGTAACCGACATAGCTCAAAGAATTAGCCGGCTGAAGTGGAAATGGGCTGGCCACATAGTGCGAAGGACTGATTACAATAAGAGATTTTTATAAATAAGACCGTATGGGTCGATAATAGAATTAAGTATGAAGATTACTTTATTCTATTAGCGACAGCAAAAATAAACAATAACTGGCTAAAATTTCTGCTTTAATGCAAACGTGTTTTGATGGATGTCATTGCTATGATTATTTTTCGGTATCAAAAAGTTTCTTAATTTTGATATGAGATATTATTTAAAATACATTGCCATACATTACTAAAAATTATTGCTTACGTCGAATCTTGTTTAAAAGAAAATCTATGAGACAAAATGTATGGCGTTAATTGATCAAATTACGTAATGTACTCTTAAGAATCAAACAAGTTAAAAGAAACATCGAAAATAACGTATTAAAAGAAATAAAATCTAAAATACTAACTGTTGTAAAACATCTAACAACGCCACGAGGCGGTATTAGAAGCAACTTATGAATATTATGTTTCTATTACCGCTTTAAGATAAAATTCGAATTAAACCACAAAAAATAGTCAGAACGGTAATATTAGATGTGAATCTAGAAAACCAATATATTATTTATTATATTTACACATTTGCATGCAGGTATACTTATTTTATTTAAGTTAATTTATCTTAAGTAATAATTATGTTTACTTACGTAGCCGGGAGCGCAACACTATGAGACGGGCGTCCGTGTCGGGCGCGTCTCAGTTATTATCCAATTATTCTGTTTGCTGATTATTTACGCACACAAACTTTATTATTTTTGTTTCTCAATATACATACCTAAAATATTTTTAGGCTACAACTTTCTTGAAATGTATAGTATGCCTTAAAATAGTGATTAAAAAAACTGTCGGTATTGGATACAGATTTTGGGGTGGCGTTATTGGGCGCGTTTACGTTATTATATTTTAAAATATTAATTCATTGATTTTGGTGTGCCACATCCAATTAAAATATTTCTTACAGCTTGAAAAGCGACGTCAGGGGAGTAATTAGTTATGTTGGCTTTAACCATCCCGCATCGCGTAACTTTAGATCACTTCTTATGATTTACTTCTCCCAGGCTCTCTATTTCTTGTGAAACGTACTAGGCCTATCTGTTTTATGCCTATTCTAGATTGAATAATACGACTATGATAATACGGAGAAAGCAAATTATTACATAAACGACCAATACCTGACGAATAAAATTGAAGTCAATATTAAATATTAAATAGAATTAGTAATAAAGCCTGTAGAGAGACAGAAATACTCCTAGATATATCGCTATAAAAAGAAGATTGGGTTTTAGCTTGTTGAAAGCGTTCTTAAAAGCTAGACTTAGACTCAAAGGAGAGATTATACATGTCCTCACTTTGAAAGCCCAGTTTTTCACTTTTCAGTTTTCAAGCTTTTCATGAAGAAAGCCGATCCGATTGCAGAGCTAGTAAAGAAAACAGGTAATAAAAGCAATGAGATTTGCGATATTTTGCACATAATTTTACTCAAATTAATTTCCTGTTATGCAAGACTAAAATTCTTCTTAAAAATATTCATCCTTAGTATTGTAAGACAATCACTTTACATTAACAAAAATGAACATGCTCTCGTGCTTCAAATCGGAACATGATGAGTCGTTTGGCGGTTTACTTAAGCAAGGAGGTAGGCAGACTTAAAGGACAGGATATAACTCAGAAGATGTCTCTTCCGCCTGAGAATCATGGAATCAAATCTGGTGTCATGTGGCTTTTAGACATCAGTAAAAGTAAACTAATCTATCGACTAATCTATAGAATTACTACTCGACTTAAATAATCCAAAAGACCGGAATAGATTTTTAGAAAACTGAGGTTTTTCTAAGTCAGGGCCCCAGAGTTTTTGAATTTTGAATTTGGGTGAATTTCAACAAACACGAATTTTGCCTAATTACAGTGGCGAATTTAAATTAGCTGTTTCTGATAATTTTTTTTGGCCTAAATAATAGATAAAGAGTAGTACTAATTAATCATATACTAGAGATCGAAAAAAAATTATTAGTTCATGAGATATTTCCATTTGAAATTATCAAATGCCACCGAAATTATTAAAGGACCACCGGAATTAAAATCCAAGCCACCGAAATTGATTAAATTTAAACTTGCTGTTTCTAATACACTTTATTTGGCATAAATAATATGTAAATAGTAGTAATAATTAGTCATATAGTAGAGATTGAAAAAAAAATTATTTGTTCCGGAGATATTATCAAATTACACTATCAAATGCCACCGAAATTATAACCACTGGAATTAGAATTTGATCCACCGAAATTGATTTATGCCAATGAGAAATCATAAAGGCAGGATCATTTAATACTTTAAAGATATGTACATTTTGAAGAATAGGAGTCTAGATGAACGGACTCCTTTTAGCGGTGATTAGACAGGCCCATTGTACTTCTGAGTCACGTTTATAAGCTGTTTTCGAGGGTCCTCACAAATTGCATTGCACGCAGGTTGACGACTTCCAGCCTCCCGAACAAGCAGGATTCCGAAAAGGCTACAGCAACATAGACCATATACACACATTGCGGCAGATTATACAAAAGACCGAGGAGTATAATTTGCCGTTATGTATAGCCTATGTGGACTATGAGAAGGCCTTTGATTCTATCGAGATCTGGGTGGTACTAGGTTCTCTCCAGCGGTGGCGGATCGACTACCGGTATATCGAGGTGTTGAAGTGTTTGAACTCATCCGCCATCATGTCCGTCAGAGTACACGACACAACAACGAACCCCATCCAACTGCAGAGAAGTGTCAGACAAGGATGCCCAAAACTGTTCACCGCTGTGTTGGAAGACCTGTTCAAGCTGATGGAGTGGAAACAACATGGCATTAACATCAATGGCGAATACATCACACACCTGCGATATGCCGATGATATAGTCATCCTGGCGGGTTCCCTGGAAGAACTTGGTACAATGCTCGGGGACTTGAACAGCGCCTCACAACGGGTCTTAAGATGAACATGGACAAGACGAAAATCATGTCGAATGTCCATGTCACACCCGTATCGGTTGTTGTTGACAGCGCTGCTCTCGAAGTTCTAGACGAATACAATTACCTAGGACAAGTGATCCAGATGGGTAAGTCCCAACTTCGAGAAAGAAGTCACTTGTAGAATCCAACTCGGATGAGCTGCGTTTGGGAAACTCCGTCATATATTGTCGTCCAAAACACTACCTCAGTGCCTGAAGTTTAAGATGTTCGAGCAGTTTGTGTTGCCAGTGATGACATACGAATCCGAGACGTGGTGCTTTACTATTGGCCTAATCCACAACCTCAGAGAAGCGCAGCGGGCTATGGAGAAGGCTATGCTTGGTATTTCTCTACGTGATCGCATCAGAAATGAGGAGATCCGTAGACGAATAAGGGTAACCGACATAGCTCGAAGAATTAGCCGGCTGAAGTGGCAATGGGCGGGTCACATAGTGCGAAGGACCGATAACCGTTAGGTAAGAATGGTCCTCGAATGGCGCCCACGTCTCGGAAAAAGGAGCATAGGACGCCCTCCGAACAGGTGGATTGACGACCTGAAGAAGACAGCGGGCATCCGCTGGATTCAGAAGGCTCAGGACCGGTCAGAGTGGTGCAAGTTAGGGGAAGCCTATGTCCAGCAGTGGACCTCCAAGGGCTGATGGATAGATGGAGACACGCTTGTGTTTCTATGGCCTATAATTCCCTATACGCTTTGATTTGCCACCGGAGCCACCGAGATTGCGCCACCGGACTTAGAATCAGAGACAAAACTTGAATTTTAAAGAAAACTTTTAGTCACAGGTTAACTTTTATTTCACAATTATAGTTGAAAACCGTTAATGGAACCCTCCATTAAATTTCTAAATAATCTGCTTTGTACTTTTACTAATATACATGACATCGGAATTGGATGATTTTGTATTCCTGCGCCACCGCAGTTAGTACTTACGTGTTTGGCAGGAAAATTACGCAGCCAGTGGGTCATCCTAACACGCAGTTTGCA
The DNA here is from genome assembly GCA_963932265.1 of Thymelicus lineola. NCBI lineage: Eukaryota > Metazoa > Arthropoda > Insecta > Lepidoptera > Hesperiidae > Thymelicus > Thymelicus lineola. The sequence continues at coordinate 14,275,711 of OZ010688.1, forward strand.
AGAGCACAACTGAACGGTGCGGGGAGAGCCAGTAAGGTGTCTTCCAAATCGTGAAGTAACAAGTAATGAAGTATACAAAATGCGCCACCGGTATTGCTTTTTTTTGTAGGACATGTTTTAAGAGCTGTTGTTTAATCTTAAATTACTTACATAAATATATATGACTTGTGTTATTTAATGAATTTCTAAAAAACATTCCCTTTCAATGAAATTTATTTACCAAAAAAAATTAAATTAATAAAATATGTAAATAAACGCAGTTTGGACAGTACACCGGAATTAGATTTTAGGTCTTAGATATTTTTTTATTAAGAATCTATGTATTAAATACCTCTGAATACTTCACTATCATGTAGATCACTACTTAAACTACATATATAAAATTGTGCATAATTGTAGTTTACCTCCACACATTAATTTTCAACCTCGCCGTCTCAAAAATGCACTTGGGAAATTCACCCATTTACATTGTTACTTTACAGAATACACAAAAAACCTACCTTTCTTTTATTTTTTGGGTAGTAACAAATCAGTGATTCCTTTTAGAGTTGCTAATGTACATTGGTGAAAATGACCACTTACCCTGAAGTGACTTGTTTGTTTGTTTGCCGTTTGATTTTCATCAGATTCATTCATTTCATTCATTTAGATATTATACCTATTATGGTTATGCGTATTTTATGTATATTGATATAACAAATATTATTTATATATCAATATTTTGTCTGGCATTGTATGCACCTAGTACCTACATCTTCTCACCAGCTTCCAGGGTAGACTGGTAGAGAATGCCAACTAGCATTAAGTCCACCTGTTGTACTCCTTAGTATTAAAAGTGTTTCAATAAATAAATACTTATTGCTTGTCGACGAATGCTCGCATCGTCCACTCGAAGTGATTTGCGAAGCAACTTCCAGCAACACTCCAACCGCCCTAGAGAAATAAGAGAAATAACTCGACTCATACTTTCTTAACGAAATGATTGCCTACGTGAACGTTGTTAGCTTCATTTATTTGGGGGTGGAATTTATTTACTTTCTCTCCCCGACAGATAATTCACTTTCTAAGCATCCCGCATCGACCTATGGGGACGTATAAAGTATTTTTCGCTTTTAGAGGGAAATAAGTGAAGGGATGTGTCGGAACCCGAAATTAGGTCAGGGTGAAATTTGTTGGAAACACCTCGGTACTATGTGCCCGAATTGGTGCCTGATTTTTGTGAGGTAACGAGGCAGAGATTGGCTACGTGAAGTTAAAGTTTTCCTGTATCTCTTCTGGCAGTCTTTGGTTAGCGAACTTTTCGTAACACTTTTCATTACGTTACTTTGTAATAACTTAACGATGTTTACAATAAATTAAAATAGATTATTTGTGTATAATAGTTTTACATTAAAAATAGTATTATCTAAGTAAGAAACCTTCATGAGAAAGACCTGACAATATTGTATTGCTTTACCCACAAGCGAAGTTGACATACATTCAAGAAAAGGCAACTAAAGAGCGCGATTTATCCTTATCCTTTTATTTATTTATCCATTCAGTTATTAAAATAGATTATTTGTGTATAATAGTTTTACATTAAAAATAGTATTATCTAAGTAAGAAACCTTCATGAGAAAGACCTGACAATATTGTATTGCTTTACCCACAAGCGAAGTTGACATTCAAGAAAAGGCAACTAAAGAGCGCGATGTATCCTTATCCTTTTATTTATTTATCCATTCAGTTATTATTCTAAGTTCTTAAGGATAAAGTAAAATAGTTTGCTTTAAACTTTGTACCTAAGTACTAATACAATGAACTGCCAAAGTTAACAGTCAAATTCAGTCGCAAAACAACTGCTTTACTACCAGCTACTATATTTTATATTTACTGTTTACTTCCCAAAGCAAAGTTGAGTAGTTCTTTCGAAAGTACTACATCATCAATAAACAACACTGTATCTGAAATGTACTGTTTCTAACAACATAACTTATTCAAGCACGCCATAAAAAAACTTGCAATAAAAACGCTTCAACTTTGCGGCACGTGTTATAGTGAAGAATAAACAAAGATTTGTTACGGAATCCGAGAACAACGCGAAGCACATTCGCAGCGTTGCGAAGCAAAAACAACAAACCGAGCTGCAGTGCGAATCCACTTCAACTAATTCCATGCTGCAGAAAGTTTGTAAGAAATTCCGTTTGGTATTTAACCCCGCTCTCAGCTGTTCTTGCTAAATATAAAATACTCTTAACATTATCCAGTCCGGTACCTACTTACATTAAAAAAAACGCTAACGAACCAGCAGTTCAGTTTCTGCGAATTTTTCAAGCGCTCTCACTAACTTCGCATAGGAATTATTTGTTTCACAAGAAATTTCTTTTGTCTTTAATTAACGTGAAATACTTTTCGAATGTTTGAAGATTTGGCCCACGATTCAAAGAATGTAGCAATATTGTTTCTTTAATATAATAAATCTTTCAGCGGTACGATTTAAATGCTTTTGCCATATTTTCTCGATTCCGGTAAAATACCGTCCTATTTTCTCTTTAAAAATAATCCAGGAGCTTTCAAGTCGTTGCTCCAAATTCGAAAAATATGCTCCAATATTCTTTGTGCATCAATTCGTTTTGCCCCGGAATGGTTCCAACTGACCTCTGTATTCAAATTGGAGAATAATGTGACCTACTCGCTTGCAAGTTTGAACACCACGTGTCACAACAGAACAGCCATTTCGAGAAACTCATGGAATTACTTGGGCTGTAATAAGCATTTGGAGCAAGTTTGGAGCACGTGTGTGACGTAACAGAGCATCACAACGTAATGTTGTAACACGACACGTGCTATTTATATTCGTGAAGTTTTCAATACGCACTTTGTTAATGTTAACAGACATTAACATTAAAATGGGCCATTTAATTCAATGGGGAGTTTTGCTAAATATTATGGGATTACGTTAGATAATTGGTGATTTAAGTAAGTTATTCAAATAGTCTAGTCAATTTGTTTAATGATCTTTATCGTAGCAAGAACGCGAAAATGTAAAAATTAAAATTAAGTAACTTTACTTTTACTTTCAATTGAAATGCGAAACTATGCCAAAAGTTATTTAATATAATACTTTGTCAAAAAAGAATCAACAGATAAATCAGAGTAAATCTACAAAATTTTCCTGTAACAACACAGTTTAAGCTCTTTCTGTACAAAATTGAATTCACGGAGAACTTGCCTCAATGTGGAGTAGTGAAACCGAAACAAAATTTCATATTAACTCACTTTCAAAAGAAACAGAATTCGTGTACAAAGTAAACACTATATGGTTCCATAGAATATAACTTTCCATTACAGAAAAACTAAGCGAAATGAAATGAAATGAAATGAAATAAATGAAATGAAATAAGTTTTTATTCGAAGTAGGTTTGTTACAAACACTTTTCGAAAGTCACTCAACGCCTTCGCTTCAACAAATCCCTATCGTGAGTGGTCCCGGGAGAAGAAGCGGCAAGAAACTCCCGGGATTATTTTTTTCCTACTCTCAGTTACAGACAGCACTTAATACTACTTATTGCAATATTTGATATAAAAAAAACTCATGTCCAAGCAGTCTTGTCATTTAAATCCTTACCAATAATAAAATCCTAGATTTCGTTTCAGGCAAATCGAATACGGGATTTGAAAAGCGAATGCTACACAGAACAAAGGATTCGATGGTACAGAGTAAATATGACACATGATCAAAGAGGCACTGAGTGTGGACAGAGCACTCAACTTCTTTCGCTCTCGTCCGCAGAGATCGCGCCACGGACCATCGAGTGAGAGGCATTGGATAGAACTAATATTGACGGTATCCTGGTGCTGCACCGAGATTAGACTCCGTATCGAAGCATAATAGAATCCTTGCTGGTTTAGAATCAGTCTGTTATAAGCCGACAAATGATTTGTGACGATGTAAGTACGGTACCTATGTGAATGATTCTGAGTCTATGAATGGTGTAAGTTAGTTTTAATAACATAAAAGTTATTGGAACAATTCAAAAATACCGATAAATGCTAGATACTAAAACATCGATTCAATTGGTATACTATAAAAGCAATTTTGAGTTGGGAATTGAATTATACGGCCGCATATGTCATTCGCATGGGACTCTCATATGATTTCATACAAATGCGGCGCATTCGACGCGTACGGTGCGGACAAATGTGCGTTTAGCATAACTGTTCTATAATAATGTAAAAATTTCGGTAAAAAAATTGTTAATATTATAAAATAAATATTCATTGCACCTACAACTAAGTGCGAGTTAAAATAACAATTCCAAAATGCAAATACTAACTAGTTCATACTCGTAATATTTTATAATCACCATAACAACTTGAGAATACGGAGGAATACAAAATTTCCAGCCATTTCGAAACTCGCTATCCGCATGAAAACAGCTGTTGCCAACTATCACTAAATTCATTAATTTAATATTCACTTGCAGCGAAATCCAAAGTTGCCTAACGATGTTATAAAATAAATTCAATTGCGTATTGTTACACTCTATAATTTACTTAATTATCTAATTCAATATTATGAATTAGAAAATCATTATTATGAATTATTAAATTTATCTTTTGAAAATTGTTTTTGGGACTGAAATACGGTTAGGGTATTTTTTTAAACTTTAAAATGTTTAAGATTTTTAATAACAATAAATTTAATAATATTTATATTTTAACTCATGTTCCATGATATAGCTGAACAAAAAAACACTAAGAAAATTACTGTCTTCCTCCTTCTACCATTATCCTTTAAGCCAATAAATAATTGTGATGAGAGAACAAAACTACTACAATAATTAAGCAGTTTTCAACCCCCTTTCAGGCCGTAACCTGTCAGTGAATCTGGTATTATCTGGTATTGGTATGTCCATAAATTTTGCCACCTATCATCTCGAGTGACTTATCGAATAACTTGGTTTCTTTTCATTGCCACATTAACCTAACCATTACAAACTGCAGTATTAAAAACTATCATAATTATTATAATTAAAACAATATTAAGGGAACACTATTCAGAAGAGATTTTATTTTGCCATTTTCACCTTATCAATCTTTTCAAAACATTCCGTACTAGAGTCAATACTTTTGCATAGAATATATACTTAGTACCTACAGTTTATTTTCTTTCAAAAATATCATAATTGCTGTTTCATTTTTAATATCAAAACTTTATTTTCAATGTGAAAGAAGCAGCGAAGCGACTCGTGTGAAGCTAACGCTGCTGTGTCAACAACAATATCCCCGGAGATACCGTAATGTTAGCACCTATCCTAATTCCCGCAGCCTACGTAACCTACATAGGCCTGTATAATCGCCCATTAGTTAGCGAGGTGCCCAATTATGCGTCCATTAACATCAAAACACACGGGAGGTTAAAAGGAACGGGTCTGCTGCTATATAAGATACATATACTATCATTTTTTTATTTAACTCTTCTTACCTGTACCCCTGAAGCAACTCATTTTCGTCAGTGATTATAATACTCGTAATATTAGGTATAACCTTCCTCATAATTAATGTCGCAATCAAACACAAACTCAAAAAAATTTGTTTGTTTTTCTATGTACCTAAGTCAATAATAAGTATTGTCTGTTGTAACGGATCCTAGGATATTATTTTTAAGCTTGAAATAAATTATTGATTGACTACAATCCCACCCGATTTCTTGTAATTGCAACCGTTTTATAATATTATAGTTTTTCTCGAAATCTGACACATAATATCAATCTATAAATAGAAAACTATACTTTTCACAGTTTAACATAAATTATTTATTGTCTCTATCGTATCTATCTTTGCTTTTTTTACCATCCCTTATGTTTTCAACGCTAAGCATGAATCTCTTAAAGAGCAATTTCAACGCTAAATAGGCTCCTGCGAAGGTAGGTACTACTTTGAAGAAATTTCAGAAACGTTACATCTTATCTGCATGGTTTTTATGAATAGAGGAAAATGAAAAAATATAATACATCAAATCTTGTCACGTGGATTAAAATATTTTGTTGAAAAATAATGCTACGATCCATCGACTCAAATGTAAGACAAAATTGTGTTATCCTTTACCGTTTGAAAGCAAAATAAGTAAGGTGTAGTCATTTTTTTGCTCTAAGTATTGTAGGTATCAAATGATTTAAATATAAAAATTTTATTTTAGTTCCTTGATGATTTATAATTATACTTATACTTATACAATAATCGACTACGATGCATGCCGTGGTAACCTATAATTAAGACTACATAAGGTTTTAAGTCTACCCATATCTTGGATGTATTCGTAATGTAATTGTCTTGTTGGTTACTCAAATAAAATAAAATAAGTAAATAAAAATAATGCATATTAAATAAATAAACAGAAGGGTCTCGTGGAATCTAGGATCAAAAATCGAACAATTCAACTGATTTAAGTTTCGCTTACTCTACTAAGTAGTATTTAATTTGTATCTGGGAGCAACGGTACGTTTTAATCTGTAAAATGAACTCAGAAACATTTATTTTGGTGTTAAGAACTCTACACAAAGAAACTGCTCAATAACGATTTATTGATTTCAAAATAAATGACCACCTACTGTGAAACAGCTAGAAGTTAAAAAGAAACTCTGAAAATGCACTGCGAAACACAAAGCAATTTAATTATAAACTTATATTTCTTACAATTATAAATGCTTACAGTAGATATACCGTGATGACAATATTATCTTGTTGTCACTTCCTACCTTTCCGAATATCCTCATCGATAACAAAATGTAACAGTCCTTCAAATAAAAGTTTTTTTCTCATATAATACCCTGGATAAGTTGATTACAATGCTAAAGATTACGGTAAACGTCAGTATAAATGATTTGCTTATACCACCTACTATAATATATTTTAGTAGAATCAAAAATAAACTAAATAAGGAGATTATGAAAATAACAATTAGATACGTTTCTCAGAAATGAAGAAGTCCATTTAAATTTAGGAAGGAAGGACACTTACCTGAAAGCTTTTGTAGTCCCCCAATTGATTTTATCTTTGTACCCTAACTAAGTTATAACGACTTCACTTTATTTTGTTAGTTTGCGAGTGAACTCTTAACTGCCATGTTATTTTCTTCAGTTCAAAGTTTCTTTTCGTTAGCTCGGAGTAGTTTGAATTTGAGTCAAACTGTCTCTCTTTAATAAAACAGGAAAAAATACTTTATATCTCTACATAGATGTAACAATCAGATGTAATTTCTTAAATTTTAACTTGTCACTTCGGTCTTGATCTAACTTCATCCTAATCATCAAACTCATATAAAAATGTTCACAGTATGTTGTAGAAAGATGGTAAGGGAAGCTGGCATAGACTTGGAGATAGGCAGAGCATTTTAATGCAATGGATACTCACGATTCATATTTTATAACTAGCAATCGCCCTCGCTTCGCTTCGGAAAAAATCTTAGGTGCTTTAGTTAACTTACATAACATACTCTTAAAGCAGCATGATCGCTCATTAGTACAACGTTACTATGAAAGGTCAATACTCGCAATAATGATTTGATATTTTTAGGGTTCATTACCTCGAAAGAAAAAACACGGTTCCCTTAAGAAAAAATCTTAAAACTGTGCATTTGTAAGTATCACAAAAAAATAATTTTAAACCTATTTGCAGAACTTGGTAATTTGATCGGGACCCATATATGGGATCGATACATATATATGGGAACAACAGTTTTTCAACGGCAAAGTTTTTGTTCCGTTTATCTTTTCGTTACACAACTATGTTAGGTTTTACTAAACAGTTAAGTTAGTGAAATGAAAGGAAAACGATAGAGGCGTAAGGTAGACAGGCTTATCTGTCATTAACGTCAATTGTCACCTGTCAAATTTCTCCCTGCCACCGCAGCCGCACCGTGACCGCGATTCATGTAACTGGGTCGATATATCAGTATTATAAAATACGAATCGCGAGTATCCGTTGCATTAAAATGTTCAGTATCCACGACGATATAAGTTTAAAATCATAGATAGATAGGCCATCTCGTACCCCAAAGAAATTTCGCTCTTAAGGTTGGTGGCCGTCAGTATCCTTGCCATTAGTAATGGGCTGCGTGAACTTATTAATCACCATATACGTATAAAATATTGATAGTTTATTATAATAATTGTACAAGTTAATAATTAGTGAGAAGGTGGAGTACAATCTTATGTTACTCATGTACAAAATACTTCAAGGACCCATTTGCGTCACAGATGGGACCAGCGTTTAATTTCAAAACTTAAGCCTAATACTCAGCCACAGTATTCCAGATTTTTGCCAACACAGCTTCGCAATTAATCAGCCAAAAGTTTTCTCCCCTGTTCACATACATTGGGTGTTTCATTAGCAAAATACGAAATATGTCTGTCCTGAAGTCGTAACGAATTTCGTCGAGGATTACGCAACTTCTCACTTTGTGTGACGTGTGCTGATATAACTACACATATTATTGTGGAACTTTGCCAAGTTATAGGCGGTCATTCGCCGGTTTACCACCTAAGTTACGGACCCTCGTATTTTATTTACGGACGCAAGGGACCCACGGAATCTTCACGTTTCACTCCCATATTCTTTACATAACATATTCGATTTAACATGTTGTTCGAATGTTGCTTACGTCACCTTTGACGGGACAGGAATCAGATTTTTGCGTAGAAACAATTTCGATAATGGTTTTATCGTGGGGGCAGGGAGGGGTTGGAAATATTTTAGATATTTTAGTCACGTACTTTCAGACTGATGTGACAAGCTAGGACATGTCGGATTGGCGGTTGCTATTTTTACTTGTCTCCATTTGAGACTCAGTAGTAGAAAGAAATGTAGAAAACACGTCGAAAATCAAAATTTAATAAATCTTAAATATTATAATTAATAATTCTTGACAAAAAATAACCACTTCAAAATTACGGATAACTCAAAAAGTGCTTGTCAGATCTCGCTTAAATTGGGTAAGTGGAACTACACGACAAGCACCCATTGAAGTATAATGTCATAGAACAGACATCTTGAACAAAATGTATGTCTCGCCCGGGAGGTTCTATTTTCAAAATTGAGCCCCCATTCTCCTTTCAAAATCGAACAAATCCATTGAAGATTGAAGCCACATGGCGCCAATGCATTGGGACATACATGGTGTTCGCGGTGTTGGTTCTATACCCTAGTAATAATAATTAAAAACTATCACGTGACAAACTGAAAAACATGTACCAAGCACGGTGAAGAAAAAATATCTTCCAAAGAACAAAAGCTTCCCAAGTTAATGCAAATAAAATTTCGCTAACCTACACCACGATTTATAAACATTTCCTAAGCAATGAATATAAAGATAATATTTCTGGAGTGTAATAAAAACGAACATCAATGTATATAAAATTCAGCTTCTAGCTATTAGAGAGCGGCTAACGACGTTCGCTTAGAAGATCCCAGCGAAATTAACCCGAATCATGTACCCCTAATAATGTGTTTTATTTCGATACAAACTCGCTTCAAAGACATTTCTTCATACAAAGTTGTATTAAATAAGTGTCGGTCTCCTAAAAATGGTCTGACGCGTGAATGTGATCAACCGGGCTTGTAACTTTCACAGAAGCATAGTACAGCAGTAGGTATGCATATGATATTTTATACTTTACATATTTTTTTAATTACCTCTTCACAAGCCAATGTAGTGTGCAATTGATTTTCGTGATCCTCTTTTTTCAATATTTTGTTGTCTTTTCTGTTCAACCGTATTAGTAGGTACATTTTTAAGTGAGCACGCAACATTGTCTTGCACACTAGTTACGTCGTGTATTTAATTATATGTATATGTGTGCATACTGTGCATGATGAGTGTAATCACTATACTATATACATATATTTGTCGCACGCACAAAACTCGCAAAGTTGTAATAGATTTTTACAAATGATCGAGAATCGATGGTACGGAATTACTTGTAAATGGCGTGGTTTACGTTGAGAAATACGAGTATATTGATTGCTCCTTTGGAGTGAACAACATTTGTTGCCTTGTCGCACTTAAATGGCCCGTTTTTAAGGCTAAAGAGTCCATGTTTATTCATTTACATGTAAAGGTTTTATGCAATTAATTGAGATAAAGTGTTCTCAAGTTTTATTGTTTAGATTAACAAAAAAATCCATTGATAGTTCTTAGAACTAATACATCAAGGGTTAATGAAAGATTTTTTTTCAATTTGCAATCTAACAGAACCAAATAAGTATAAAATCTTTAAAAACTTTAGTTCAGTTCCTATGAAGATTTTACTATTAAAATCTTTGCCAAGCGTAATGTACCAAATTCGATTGCCGGTCGGGGCATAGATAATTTTATGTGACCAATTTTGAGGTCTCATTGACATCAATGACTTCCATCAGAAAATATAATAGTATAGCCAAAAAATTTGTTTTGTATTAGCATGTGCATTTACTTAATACTATTAACTGCCCTCGCTTTGCTTCGGTTTTCGTACAGTTTTTTTAAGTAAAATATAGCCCATATTACACAATAATAATAAAGCATCTCTATTGGTGAAAGAATTTTCGAAATTGGTTTAATCGTTTTTAAATTAATCCATCAAAACATTTGTACAAAAAGTCAAAACTTTCTTCTTTATAATATTAGTTTAGATAAAGGTCTCACTTCGAATGGTCAAATAGAAGGGTCAAATTATACAAAATATATATCTTTTAGGAGGCAAAAATACAAAAAAAACAGGTTTTAACCTATTACTGCAGGTCAACTTCGCTCGTTACGAGTTACAAAAGGATAATTAATTCACATTAAGCTCTATAACGTAACCCTCCGGTTATGACGTCATTACGAAGGTTTTTGATTATTGCCTCCATTAATTAAAACAGAGAGTTGAAATTTATGAACATTTCTTGCATTATTTTACCTGCAGAAAATTGAAACAATACAGGATAAGAGAATTATTTATTCAGATTTTGTGAGCTATTTATATTTCAATCCACCAATATGGATTTTATCCTACTTTCAAATCTTATACAAAACACTGAATTTATCACTTATAACGTACAAAAGTTAATCACCTAGTTTTAACTTAATTGTTAAAATATCATAATTCCATATCTGAATAAATAATTAAATATTTACTATCACATGAGTAATTACGTTTACTTAACAGCCGAAACCTCACTTAATTATAATATAATCCCCTATTACGTCCTTGAAATCGTGTAACAAGATATCAATTAATCAAACATTTAATAGCAATCAGGTCAAATATCTAATCCAGGCTTAATGGATTTACAAAGCTCAAAATGACAAATGTCACGCCATATTAGATCTATTACTAGATTGAACTGTATATAGATAATTTAATTAATACGAGGTTAACAATATTTATAAACTATTATCAGACTTGCAATGTGGTAGTTTTTAAATATTATATCCTAAGTTGGTATTCAAGTACATGTAAAATAATTAAAATTTGTGTGCAATGTAACAGTTCCAAGTATTTACCGAGTTTTAACGACAAATACTTTTTTTATAATAGCGGTTTACCCTAATATCATAACTGCATGCGAATCTACCAAAATATAGAGTTATAGCCTATGTATAAGCCACAAAATATTCATAAATATGAATGTCATTGGTTTTAAGGAAGATATAAATTATTTTGAAAACTGTTAATATAGGGAACCGAAGAGGTCCCGAACGCACCACAGGAAAATTTAGTTAAGGGGGTTTTCAGGTCCCCAGAGCACAGGCTGAAAGTTCTTTGAAAATGTTGACGTAGGTAACGTGTTAATCGAGTGTTTTTAGCTATGTTTAGTGTAAATCAAACTGTCGGGGGCTTATTAAATTTTAATTTAAAATTATTATGAAGCTGATGTTTTCTTATTATTATTATTATCAAAGCCTCACTACAATTTTGCCTGATGGTAAATCAGTGACAATATAGGTAGTTGTTAAAACTCACCAACTTAATAAAAGCCACATTCACTCTTGTCTTGAAGACATAGACAAGAGACAAGAGGTAGAAAATTCCTCAAGGCATTAAGTCCACCCGTAGCAATATTAATTTTTGAATTTTCACTAAAGGATAAACAAACAAATACTCAGACCTGAAACTTAGACACTAAAATAAAACTGGAGCATATTTACTTATTTTTAGAAACATGCCCATTGTAGCTTACCATAATAAATTGTTATAACATAAGCAAAACCTTTTAATCAGTTTTGTCATTTAGGATAGAGGAAGTATCTAACACTTTTATACGGTGTGGTTATCAGGCCAGAAATATCCGGGATAACAAAACAATCGTTGCCAACAACCGGCGTTGTATTTGCGCAGTCTGTGGGAAACTAATGGACAAACAAGGGGTCACCGTATTGACCTGCGGTCGGCGCGTTTCTGTCTTGAAAGATTTATTCTACTCGTAGTATACTGAAAAAGTAAGTGGAAACACTCTTTACTTCATGTCAAAGGTGTGTATCTTTCGTCTTCTTTCATGGTAAACTATTGATTTATTGAATTCATACGGGGCGTTTGGAAAAAAATATGAGACTAAAATTTTTATGAAGCGACAGCCAAAAATCGACATGATGAAGGTGCGTGATACTAGGCGCACAGTATTCATTGGAGTTATTTGGATTGCTAGCGCCCGCCAGGTCGTGGGTGCGAGCGAGAGGTACTTACTCGTATAAGTAAGAGGTAAGTATAACGGGTTATTCCCATTTGTCCCCACCTCGTTTGTCACCACTGGTGACAAATGGGAATTTTTTTCCCATTTGTCCCCACTGGTGACAAATGGGAACAAAATCCTTCCCATTTGTCCCCACTGGTGACAAATGGGAATAAAATCCTTCCCATTTGTCCCCACTGGTGACAAATGGGAATAAAATCCTTCCCATTTGTCCCACTATATAGACCACCAATAAATTGATACGCCCGCAGTAGTGGCGGTGCTAGAGCTTAATATATAGCGATGCGAATGTTTTTTTCGCGAATTATGATATAGTGATTATTTAATGCAAATTTAACTTGGAAAACATATATTTTTAATTCGTCGCGTATGTTTTTTTTGTTTGTATGTTCACCGATTACTCTAAGACGGTTCTACCGATTTGGATGTTTTATACGGTATTGAATAGAAAATTGCTTCAAGGAATGGGACCAATTACACGTTACTTAAAACTATATTTTTATTTATTATATTATTATTTTTATCAAATATTAGTGCCTTAAAGTCTATAAGCAATGAAACAAAGTCATATTTCCGAACACTTTTTTACACATTATGTACTCAACGATTAATTAACAATAATTTACTTATTCTCTATGAAAAATCAACAATCAAGTTACAACAAACTTACAAATACACAATATCTTTTATATAAAATTCTCATGTCACAATGTTAGTTACCATACTCCTCTGAAACGGCTTCACCGACTTTTATGAAATTTTATATGCATATTCAGTAGGTCTGAGAATCGGCTACTATCTATTTTTCATACCCCTAAGTGATAAGGGTTGTCCACCCCTAACATTTTTTTTAGTTTTTGGACAAAGAATTTTTTTTTTTAATGTGGCATTAAAAATACAAACAACTCAAAATTTTCACCCTTCTATCACCAACTCCTAGTTTTTAATAGTCATTTTAGTAATTTAATCATTTTTCATCCCGCTCGATAACTGTTCAAATGTTAGGCGATACGAAGTTCGCCCGGTCAGCTGGTATATTATATAAACTATTGTTATTTATTATATTATTTTTATCAATGATTAGTGCCTTAAAGTGTACAGGCAATAACCTACTGTCATATTTTCAAACATTTAACACTTTACTCAACGATTAATTAAAAATTAAATAAATTGGGTAAGAAAAATAGATAGTAGCTGATTCTCAGACCTAATGAATATGCATACAAAATTTCATAAAAATCGGTCAAGCCATTTCGGAGGACCATGGTAAGTACCATTGTGACACGAGAATTTTATTATAGTTATAAGAAATATTGTGTATTTGTAAGTTTGTTGTAAGTTAATTGTTGATTTTTCATAGAGAATAACTAAATTATTGTTAATTAATCGTTGAGTAATGTGTAAAAAAGTGTTCAGAAATATGACATTGTGTCATTGCTTATATACTTTGAGGCGCTAATATTTGATATAAATAATATAATAAATAAAAATATAGTTTTAAGTAACGTGTAGTTGGTCCCATTCTTTGAAGCAATTTTCTATTCAATACCGTTTAAAACATCCAAATCGGTAGAACCGTCTTAGAGTAATCGATGAACATACAAAGAAAAAAAAACATACGCGACGAATTGATAACCTCCTCCTTTTTTGTAGTCGGTTAAAAATATATTATGTTTTCCGAGTTAAATTTGCATTAAATAATCACTATATCATCTGTTTATCATAATTCGCGAAAAAAACATTCGCATCGCTATATATTAAGCTCTAGCACCGCCACTACTGCGGGCGTATCAATTTATTGGTGGTCTATATAGTGGGACAAATGGGAAGGATTTTATTCCCATTTGTCACCAGTGGGGACAAATGGGAAGGATTTTATTCCCATTTGTCACCAGTGGGGACAAATGGGAAGGATTTTGTTCCCATTTGTCACCAGTGGGGACAAATGGGAAAAAAATTCCCATTTGTCACCAGTGGTGACAAACGAGGTGGGGACAAATGGGAATAACCCAGTATAACTTCTTACGTGCGTACATAAGTACATACACAGGTTTTTTTATTACTTGAAGATACCAGGAAACCCGCTGAAATACACGCAATCAACTTCATATTCTATGCTTAATGAATAGTTTAGGAATAAGCTGGGTTACTTTTATTAAAGGTAAGAAAACGCATTTATTCAATTCACAACACATTAAAACAGAAACATTAAAAGGCGTAAAACAAAAAATAATTAATATTAGCAATAATTTAAAATAAATAATTTAATAAGTGAAATGAAAAAAAAATTTTTTTTTTAAGCGCTTTTATTTCAATAATGTTTAGTTTATAAAATTAGCTACAAGTTGTGAAAATTTCAAGTCTCTACGTAAAATAGAACATAGAGAATTATGCGTCTAAAGTCTGAAAATCGTTTTTTTTAATTTAACAACAAATAAACAATGAAAATTAGTTTAAAATATGATTTTCGTGTATTGTCATCGGAAATACACATGTCTGCCAAATTTCATCAATTTTCATTAAAGGGAAGTCATTCAAATTAACGTTACAAGATTTGATGCTCCGAAGTGAAAGTAAATAAAAGCGTTTAAAAAAGGAAGAAAAGGCAAAATTAAAAGTTACCTTCTTAATATTAAAGTACAACTTTTTTACATAAATTTGTACAAAATATTATACTTTAGAATTATAGTTGAACCTAATACCTCATAATAAGCAATTGTTCACACATACCATAAGAAGGAACGAATATGGATGATTTTTTTCGTAAATTGTCAATTCATTTTGCGTCATTCTTCTTCAACGAAATCATTCTCCTACAATTACACCAATTACACCTACCTATTACTTTTACAAAAGGTTTACGATGTTTTCGTATACACCTTTCAAAGTTTACTTTTGCTCAAAGTATTTTTATAACACGGAGTCCAGGTTTTCCCTTCAGAGCGAAAGTTTTGCCTGTGATCTCAACGACATCAAACTGTCTATTCCTAAGGGATTACCCCATGAATTACTGAACAATTCGAGATAGAAAAAACCGTTGTCATCGGAGTTTCGTTTCTTATACGTATTCTCTTGTCATACTTGTACTGAAAAGAAATGTGTTGTGATAATATCGTTTGTACTTTATTTTGAAAGCATTTCGTTTATGTCATGTTATTTCATGAAAATTATATCTTAGCTAACGAGCCTTCTATAATTCGTGCAGGGTGCACGAATTTGAACATTGCTTAGCTGGTAGGAACACGCAGTGCAATCCTAGCAATATCTTGGTTCTAGGCTTCCACTTCTCTCAACCATACCCCTGATTCTTTGCTTCTACTTCTCTAAACCATGAAATATTTTTAAAGTGATCTTGTTCTAGTAGTGTTTGGTTGTAGTCGGAGATCAAGTGAGACAAAACCTTCACTTTTTTCCGTCAACACATCGTTGCCTATCACAAAGTACTTAAACACTACGTTATAAGGACGGAACTTTGAACACTGTAAGTTAAATTTTTTGGGGGGTCTTGAGGACCCCCTTTGTGCCTATGATAAGAATTTTCACAAGCACTGATGTTCGTTTACCTTCGTGTGACCCGTTTGCTCCTTTTCTGTGTCATAAAATTATATTACGTGCACATAAGTATTAGCATAACAAAAGCCCTTTATTTTTTTATTTTACTGCACTTACCTGGAGTAGTCAGTATTAAAATTAGGTACATACTAACGCTACGTCCATCCGCCCCAGTTACTTAGTCAGTCGGATGATTTGCCAAAGTTATTGCTTTTGCGATTCTCCGAGAGTAAAATCGTAGTTTGCAGATATTGGCATGAAGCCAGTGTGACATGTAACGCCGTGTCCTACGTGGGCGACTCAACGCGAACGCGAAGCGACGCGGCGCGATGCGAAAATAACAAACAGTTGAAATGTGTTGAAGTGTCCTACGTTACAAAACGCACGTAGAGTGCGTTGCGGCGCGGCGCGATTTGACGCGAACGCGATCAGTTGGTTTGATATTTTCGCGCGAACTTCAGCGGCGCGGCGGATGTCAGTGGCGGTGAAGGGACGGTTCGCGTGCACGTAGGACAGAGCCGCCGCATCGCACCGCATCGCACTGAAATCGCACCGGATCGCTTCGCGATCGCGTCCGCGTTGAGTCGCCCACGTAGGACACGGTGTAACATAGAATTCGCTGTCAGGCATCTAAACTAACGTATTCGGTGGATATAAAACTCTGTTTAAAATATTCTCCATCAGGAGCAGTTGCGTGACTCTCTAAAAGAAATATGTGTAATGATGGTAATGATTGTGAAATGATGTAATGATGTGTAATGATGGTAATAGGTGGTCTAGTTCTTTACGCAGAAAAAATATGGAGCAAACCATTTTCATTTACAGCTTTTGTACCTCAGTTTCGTACTCACTTGAGCAATTTACGACCCTGTAGCCTAGTTGGTAGCGAAGCGAGTGATCCCAGATTCGATCCGCACAGATATTTTGTGTGACAGATAAATATTTGTACTCGGGTCATAGGTGTGTTATTGTGGTGTGTAATATGTGTAGTCCATACAACCGCGACACAGGTAAAAACCTACTGCAGCCGTATGAGTGTGCAAGCGTTTAAGCATTTATCTACCTTTCCCAAATTGTACACCTATTCGTAAATATCTTGCAAATTGTGAGAAATAAAAAACTTAAGGTTTCAAACGCATGCATACTAAACATCAGTGCCGGATTTATATTTTTTATGAGTGTAGGCCAATTTATTTCCGCCGCCCCTTGTACCTTTCTAAAATAATTATTTTCCATTCATAGTAAGGAAGGCATTGAATAAGTCACTACGAAAGTGCGTAAAAAAACAAGAATTACTATTTTTGAGACACTTTTTAACAGCAAAATCATCTATAATAATATCATCTCCTGAAATCTGCCGCCCCTAGGACGCTGCCGCCCCTAGGCCGCGGCCTATACGGCCTATTGACAGATCCAGGGCTGCTAAACATAGGTTTAAAACCACTAAGTTATAACCGTAATGTGCCTAAGTACGCACTACAATACAAGTCAAGCTCAACACGTATTTCACAAGATCCTTTTACTCGTACAAGAAAAAATGAGGTGACGACGCGATAATACGCAAGCACTTCAAAAGACAGTCTTCCCATGTTGGCTAATAGGATAGAGCATTTATCGCTTTGTTTACTGAGAAAAGACTACAATACTTTTGACGCCCTTATAAGAAGATTAACGTAATCAAATCATACAAAGCAAGTGTGGGCTTATATGTATAAGACGGTATATTTCTTGATATTTTGTTCATCCATTGTATCATCCATTCCACTGATAACTTTATATCTATACTAATATTATAAATATAGGCTCCGAAACTACCGAATCGATTTAAAAAAATCATTCACTGTTGGGAAGCTACACTATCCCCGGGTGACATAGTATATATTTTTTTACTATTTTTCCCGAAGCGAAGCGAGGGGGATTTCCTAGTAATAAATAAAATCTTATATAGCTACGATTCCAAACACCATAGAATGCTTTGCGATATAAAATGTCATAGGTTATTAGGTATATGCAAAAAAAACAAATTATTTTTAGCTATAGACAATATTCTAAATGGCGTCTCTTAAAACGTAGTGTATAAGTACTCTGTGCCGTAGTGTTTAATTACTCTGTGTTCTGTGCGACAACTGGCATTATTTTACTGAAGTTTGTGATTTGAATGATTACTTTAAAAAATTCAACTTTATTAATGTAAAGCAAATCATTTTATCTAGTTACACACAATTCACATATCAAAATATAAAAATGGAACAACTACCAGAGGTAATAAACTTTACAGACATCGATATAAGCGATCCCATGATAATGGAAGAGCATCCGTACCGTCGAAGAAGGTGTTCGATTATTGTGACATTGGGTAAATTATAATAATTATATTATAGTTTTTTGACTATGGCTATAGACAGTTAATGATGTATCAACATTTTACCTTGTTCATTGTGAACCATACTGATCATCACAATATGAAGAAATCGTATCCAGTTCCTCCTATCAGAGGCCAAGGAGCTTCGTACCATAAAACTAGAATCTACAGTATACATTTATATTTATGTTTATAATCTAAAATTTTAACAAAAAAACCGACTTCAAATGAAGTACATCCTTTCCAATAAAAAAATCATCAAAATCGGTTCACTCAGTCAAAAGTTCTGAGATAAGAAACATAAAAAATACAGTCGAATTGAGAACCTCCTCATTTTTTTGAAGTCAGTTAAAAATATCTAGGTCGGGTATTATTATATCTTCAAACAATAACCGCCATCAATATGTTTAGGCATAAAAATAACTTTTTTAAATTGTTAGGACTTCGGGCTAAAGACACCACTATTAACATATTGTAACTTACCGTAGTTGATCCTAAAATAACCCCAGTAGACGTTCAAAAGATGCTAGAAGCTGGTATGAACGTGGCGAAGTTCAAAATGTCTTACAGCACCATGGGGGATAAGCTTCGTCTCTTGGGAAAAGTAGACAAAGCAGCTCTAACGTGTTGCAAGAAACATTTCGTCGATGACTGGCCAATAGCTACTTGTGTCGAATTAAAGACGTGTGTTGTTAAAACGGGGATGCTTGAGACGGTAACTAGTTTGATGATTTTTTTTTAATTTTATTTAGTTTTAGTTCTAAAACCATATTTTAGTTTGAATCCTAAATTCTAGACTTTAAAGTAAATAATTTGAAATTCTTCACCAATAAGTATAATTGCCATTATCTATCAAAAACTTTATAATTTGATAAATAACAAACATTACAGGAAAAGGAACATGTAATACTCAATGAAGGCAAAGAAGTCATACTATCAAGTAATATCATAGATTACAATAAATGTAATGAAAATAAAATATTCGTAGACAATTATTATATGAGCACGGATTTAAAGGTTGGGACGGAAATATCAATAGATTCAGATGAAATTGTTCTACAATGCACTGAAGTAATTGATGACAAAACTATCGTATGTATTGTAGTAAAGAGCGGAAGATTGTCTAATTTATGCGATGTATGTGCTAGAATACCCAAACATTCTAGGCCTTATATTTCGAAAAACGATTTGGATATTGTGAAATTTGCAGTTGATTACCAGGTAAGCGCTCTTACACACGAGCAGCACATCGTCGGTGGCAGAGGTAACCGCAGTCGGCTGCTACCGCCTACCGACTTTCCAACTGCAAAGGTCAGCGGCGTCTGTCGTCCGCGCTCTTAGTATAGGAACCAGTTGCAAATTGGATTCCGATGAAGAAACAGTGTTATTGCTCTTGTTTTTTATCATTTTATTATTGTATTCGTGCAATTTATAATTCCAAATACAATCATATTTCTTTAATGGCTCAATTATCAATTCAATATCAATACCGTCACTAGAACTCGTCACTAAAAATGACGGACGCGGCATCCTACAGCTGCAAACGTCGACGGCTGTAGTCGACATGTCGACGCCCGCAGTCGACTGCTGTCGACGGTTGCAGTTACCTCTGCCGCTGATGACGTGCTGCTCGTGTGTAAGAGCGCTTAGTAATAAGGAAGGTAAAAGTATTAAAATTTCGTTTATGTTAAAGAATAATTATTCAACCATTCAAATTTCATCAGGTAGACATGATAATAATAAACTATCCTCGACACAAGGACACATTGAAGAAGATTAAGCATTACATAGGAAAGAAAATAAAGCGACCACTATTAATCTCTGGAATTTGCACTCAACAAGGCTTGGATAACTTTGATGATATAATTAAGGTTAATTAAAATTTAACGATAATATTGTAAATTGTAGCTACGTTTAAGCTCTATATAGTCCATTTATAGTATTAACATACATTATAATTAATGTATTCAATACACATAAATGTAATCAAATAATTAATTAGTCTCTCATTCCGGTTCACAGGAATCGGACGGTATATTGCTATCGAGAGAATACTTGCCGTACGAAGTCGAGCCTTCCAAACGTTACAGACTATCATGTATCCAGAAGTGGATGGGAGCAAAGTGCTTACAGGTAAAACGTTATTATTAAATTTCAAATTTCAGAATAATTTGCTGATATACTTATGCACGTATTTTGTTTAATTTTGTCCATATTTCGGAAAGATGTTTTGTCATGGAAGAGAAGCAATGGCAGTAAAATTTACACAATTACCCAAAGCCACTTTATGTTCTTTTTTAACTTTTCTTTCTTAATCAGTCACAAACCCATAGAGTTACTGATTTCAACGGGCAAATGTGTCCACTTATCATCAGGAGGTTCGTTCGCTCGTTTGTTATTCTTTCTCTCTCTTCAGTCAGGCCTCATTACTGAGGATCGTGACTCTGACGCGAAGCTTTTTCAATTGCTTGTCTCCACTTATGGCGATCAGCAGCTTGGTGAAGTGCCGTGCTGACTGGTATCTCCAGGTGTTTGGATACCTGATCCGACCATCTCTTAGGACTGCGGCCCCGAGTTCTCTTGCCCTCAATTTTGCCTGTCACCATCAATTTCTCTATATTGTCATGCGGTCTTCATGCGTTTGTTATTATAACACAAAAAATAAAGATACTTTTATTTATAAGATCAGATTATATAGATTTTTATTCATTTATATTTTTTATTCAGGTTGGAAAACCCTTTTATGTTTCTGGAGTATTCCGAAACGCTTTAACAAATGGAAATTTTGATGATAGTGAAATATCTGATGTAACGAATTCAATACTAGATGGCGTTAGTGGATTTCTCTTAAAAGATTGCTACGACACCGAATACGTATTGGAAGTTCAGAACGCAATGAATCAGCTCTGTTACTCTGTTGAGCCTTTGGTTACGAGCAAAACTGGATTTTGGCGAGTTACTGAGGAGGTGAATGTTTATTGAAGAATTTTAAATTTATTTCTCCACAATAATGTTATACATAATTATATCCATAAGATACTAATGTATGTTATTGGAAAGATAGACTTAAAATAAGTATAAGGTAAGCATAAATCTAAGTAAATAGGAAGAAACGTAATTATAAATAAGTATTTATATTAGCCAGTAAATGACATCCACGTATCCAGTGTTACATTTCAGCCCAAAATTCCAATAAACGCAGCGGAAGCAGCAGTGATGTCCTGTGCTGTAACAGCGAACCTCACCAATGCATCGCTGGTCGTCATTCCAACAGTCACTGGGAAGACGATCAAAGCGCTCCATCTACTACGACTGTCCTGTATTATCATCACCATCAGCACCAACAACAGAGCTACCAGACTTCTGTGTAGCTACAGGGGAATATATCCTATGATCTACAAAGGTGCGTACATTTCACAATACGGTACCTGGTACCTACGTACTGAAACGTTATACGCTGCGTACCGAGCATTGCCGAATTATGTTACTGCGCAACCTTCTGCGCGAAGTTCAGACGCGCCAAGATACAGTGACCGTATTGTACAGACCATTACATTACAGGTATGGTACAACTCTGTACGACAATAATTGGTAGAGTAAGCGGGCTATGTATTAATGTTACCATCGTTAAGTATCTTATTTTACAAATAAAATATTTGATTGATTGATTTATTGATTGATACATTACAGAAAAGTAATAAACAACATACAGGTAAGCAAAAATCTATATTATTGGTTAAATAGGACTTGCAGCTTGTTAAAATACAAACACATAAAACATCAAATAAATATCAAATAAAAATAATTATACATTTTGTAATAAAGCTTTGCCCAATATTGCGTTTACAAAAATGTTGTAAATTTTTTGTTACCTGTCTGTTTTAATTTTTCTATCTATATTCTATGTCTATAATATTACCTATTATTAAGAATTGTAACATATTTTAAGTTAAGTATGTAATACTCGTAGTACGCTATCTAATAACGTTGGATTTTAAGTAATATTCATACCTACTGTAAATGTTTTTCAATTTCAAGTCAACAAAAAGCGATAAGTCTTCTATTTCCTAAAATTTATTAAGTAGAATAGAAGTAATCAAAAGTTTAACTTTACATTCGAGAGGAATCTCTTGAATTGAAAAGCTCCAATGCAGTTCACCATGTAAGCAAATAGTAACTTTGTAACTTTTAACTGCAAAGTTTGCTCGGATCCCTCGGAGGATTCCTTCTTTATCAATAAGTTTCTACTTGCCTGCTAGTATTGGATCGTCTTCGGCATACGGATTTTCACAAGTTTATTCTCAATAGTTAGCTGTGTAGACAACTTGGAGGTTTTTAAATTTATGCATATCTAGTAACCGCCCTTGCTTCGTGGAATCAATGCCTTAGTCAGTTTACTACCTACACTCGGAAATGTATTTGGAGATAATATATCTTTTTATTGTAGCACTATAAACATTACATTTTATCCAAGCTATACAATAAGTGAAACCTAGTCACAGACTAGTCAAGATATTTCTGAGATTGGATAAAACTCCCACATAAACAAACAGACAAAAATTGACACAAATCATTGCAATGGAATTTGTGAACCCACCGCGTATAAGTAAAACGGACAGTAACGTCGTTTACTTTTAAAAAGTTCTCATGCCCATCACTGGCACAATAAACAATGCTACCTTTCGTTTCTATAGGAGCTTCGCACAAGAAATGGAACGCAAACGTCGAAGCAAGAGTCCATTTCGCGATCGAGTACGCCGTCAAGAAAGCCTGGGTGACGTACGGCGATACTTACGTCACACTACAGAGAGCTACCGAGTCGAGTTCTTTCTGCGATACTGTTCGGGTTTGGAAAATAACTGTCGCAAAGAAAGCATTGGTTGAGTAAGTGACTATGCTGTGACGTTTATTGGTTTAGTAAGGAGCCTTTTAGTGTTGAATAGTTTTTCCTGATAACAGCTTATCGAAATGTGTGCAATGTCGAAATATTAAAAGAATAAATTCGAAATAGAGCTTATAATTATTATGCTAGGGTTGCAGAAAACTTCGATGGTGTGATTTAGATTTCTGAAACTCAGCCACGATAGAAGTCGAAACCTCTCCACGCTCTAAGCCAAACACATTGTAACTTTCTCGTTTATCTTGCATTTCTTCGCTCAGTTACCTGAATCATACATTTATATATGACTTTTTTACAGATGCCACGACGGAACTGAAGATGATATCCCTTAATTTATTTTCATATACCTCCTGTTAGATACAGTAGTAGTATTTCAGACAACTTTAATTTTAACAGTTATATTTTTAATTTTTTTATGTTTATCAAAAAATAAATCTAAATCACTAACCAATACCTTTTTTAATTACAATAACACATATCTTGTGGAATAAATGCTACTAATTACACAAAAGATAAAAAAATCATTTATTACTTAACTATCAATTTATTTTAATATTGACCCTTTTCTGTTTCTACTGTCTTCTTTTGTAATTTAAGAAGTAATAAAAATAAAAATCAGTTTTTATATAAAAGGAATTAATTAATTACCTAATATTTTTTGCTATTGGTATACTCAGAAATTAATATTATTAAAATTTCAATGCTCTCCAAAACCTATTTGTGATTTTCCATCTTCAAGGGTTGAATAAACTGCTCAATTTAATTTTAATCTCCAAGGAAGCATTCAGCCAATGAACGATTCTTATTTTTGGATGAATGGCTACTGATTTCCAATGCGATTTCAGCTATAGTTATAAAAGAAGGGGCTACTTTTAAAATTTTATTGCGTTTGAAAATTGTTGGCTGGATTCTAATAATGTCGTATAAATGATAATATCCAGATGACCGAGCTTTGCTCGGTTTAGTGTTGCTTAACAACGCCATTTACTGAAGTAGCTTTAGTATTGCTACTTGCCAATAGATGTCAGGAAGAGTATATTGTAGAAGTTTATCATTGCCTGAAAACACCGATAAAACGACATTTTCTAAAAATGAATCCTAGCTAGATCGATTTATCGCCCCCGAAACCCCCTATATACTATATATATGAAAATCGTTGGAGCCGATTCCGAGATTCCAATTATATATATACCAATATATATACAAGAATTGCTCGTTTAAAGATATAAGATTAATGAAGTGTAATTAATGTAATTGTCAATTTAAAAATGATAGAAGAAAAAAATTACCTTCATAAATCATAAGTGAATTAAAAAATACCCACCTGATTTTGATTGGAATAAATAGCCCAAAAACATGGACAACCCATCTACGGAAAGAAATAAAACAGCAGCTTTTGTGATGGATTGTTCAAAATGTCCAGTGCCCTGTTTAATAAACGTTACAATTCGACAATTTTGTAAATAAGTGACATATTTGTTAAATTTTATGACAAGTGCTGTTTAATAAACCTTACAATTATGTAAGAATTTTACATATAAAAATCCTACAAATATTAGAATTGTAAATGCTGTTTAATAAACGTTTACATATGTAGAAAATGCCTGTAGATTTCGATGAAATATTGTATCTACAAATTTGTAATTGTAAGTCTGAGTTGTAAGTTACAAATTACATAAAATGTAAATTTTTGTTGAAGAAATTTACGAGGATAGATTTCAAAAATTTTAAAATATTTAGAATTTGGTTTTACCAATTAGGTAGCTTACAGAGTGCTTTCCTATTTGTTTGATTTTTAACGAAACTTGTGAAACACAATAACAAAATTACGTTTTTGTCTATAATATACAATAATATTTAAAAAAAATGTAGATACGTCATGCCCTTACAAATAAACCAAAAAATCTGTTCCGAAAAGAGCTACAACATCTTTTTTTTCACTACACCAATCACACTACAATAATACACGAAGGCATTTTAACGTTTTATGTCAAATCTCAAGCACTTCTGACAACAAAAGCGTCCATATCGTCTTGTATTGACAGAACGACTACGAACAAATAGAGGTCAATTGACCTCTCTTACGATCTTCATTTGTCAATTTTCTACCATGGTAAACTTGTAAGTTGTATTCTTTATTAAACAGAAACTTGTAGATTTGTAACTTGTAATTTACAATTACAATTTACAATTTGTAAAGTTTATTAAACAGGGCACAGGTGTCAAAAATTCAAGAACAAACCAACTCAAAGTCAGACCGTATGATAACAAAGTGAAGAGTGGGTGTTTCCGCAAAACCGTTCACACGAAACAAGAGATTTGTTCGACGCTGTCAAGTAGCTACCCTCATGAAAGTCCAAATTTTTCCTATTTTTATTTATCCCGTCCGGAGCCCTCGTTTTGATCCCCTAATGGTTTTTCCACAAATAAAACTGGGCTTTGTTTATTTCGTGAGGTTTATTTATTTACGCTGGCGTTGTTAGCGACAGCTGCGCGTGTTTATCGTTCCGCTTACCCTGATCAGAATTCTTGGCTGTGAGCGGAGGGAATACAGCGCATAGGCGCTTTAGGCAGGAGTTTTAAACGCTTAGTCTAAGATTCTAGTTACTAACTTAAGGCATTTTCAGCGCTCCACTTGAAAAATATTGAATTTAAAAGAGAAAAATTAAGTTTTTTGGATTTGAAGACAATGCATGAATGCATTCATAATCACATCACGGTTTTGTACTATAGAATAATCAAAAACACACTTGAGGTGGCAACTAATTACTATTGTACTGACTCTGTGGAACAAGAGGTCCTGGGTAAAATTACCGTTTGGAGAACAGATATTCTTCATTCGTATATTCTTATATTCGTATATCTTCATTTTATAGCGAACCACTTTGGGGAGCTTAGTAAACTATCACGCATATAATATTACCCCAAGAGCACGCGGGTTCCTTCGTCATTTTATAAAAGTCAAAACTTTCTCAGGATATGAATGTCGTTGTGATCGTCGTGAGCTCCTGCTCTATAAAGGAAATAATAAAGGACAAAAATATTCTACCAAGCAGGGAGTATGAAAGCAAGTAAAGCACATTGCTTAACTTTAATGGCGAACGAGCACTGTAGTATAGTGATTTAATGATTTATCAATGATTGCCATGCTTACTGACCGATGCAACCATATAACAAAACCCATGTTATGAGTCACCGTATGGTTATTGGACTGCCCATGGATATCACTTACATGTACACTAAAATTGACATCGAAACGTTTACCAACCAAAAGGATGTTCTGGCTCAAAACATTTCACGAGTAAAAATATCTACCACTACACTTGGAGTTCCAGTTTCCGCCATCAGATAGAATCTAGCTCCAATTGGTTAAGCATTATGTATTACGAACTGGTTGTCTCGGGGTGGTTGTCACAGAGAGACATACGAGGCCTGGAGCATACTTCACTTCGATTTTCTACTGTGGATTGGTGAAGAGGAAGTTTTGCTTTTTCTCGGAATACCCTAAAACAACTCTTATTGTATAATAATTTTATAAACATCGATTGTTACCAGCTACTCCAGTTTACCAAATTTTACTCAAAACTCCTGCTACCACCTGTGTAATCCGACTGACGCCCGAGAGGTTGAGAAAGCCTTTTTGCAAACGGATTGTGTTATCGGAAATGTAAATACTGAAATGTCGGATGGCGCAAAGATATCGCGCCTAGTAAATAACAAGATAATACAATACAAGCCTGGCATTTAAATTAATAAATTTAAATAATGTAACGAGCTTACGTATTCAATAAATTTAAGGGCAGAACAATTTTTTTTCAACAATAATTAAATGTTCAATATAGGTATCAGTCCAATCAAAAATTCTGATTGCGCTTCGAAATATGCTCCACAAAAACAATCATTACCAACTTACCAAAGTTTTCATTACAAGAAGATAATGACATTTAATGACTAAAAGGTTTATTGAATAATTATAAATAATAATATAGCTAAGAGAGTCCCAGGCGTCTGCTAGTAATTTATAAGACAGATGTAGAATTCGTGGTTGTTGGAAAGCGCGGCTTTTCCACTTTAATTGACGCCATTAGCAGAACAGAATAGTTTGTCAATTATTCAACCGACCGGTACCATACTACGATTACGCATTGAAGGGTACAAGCGGTCCGGTACTGCGAATTGAATTCGAGAGCTAATAGATAATAGCAGTAAATTAGGTTGCGTAAATTATTGAGAAGATAAACACAATACATACATTGATTATGTGGTTACACAGAAAGGTTTTAACTTACATTATGACTTTAGAATTAACCCTATTTATACACAAAGTACATACACTATGTTTTACTACTTAGATACACAGTACAATAATTTACTCAACTAACAAAAGCTGACTGTTGAGCTGCTTTAATCAATGTCTAATTATCTTGGACTTCATCTTCATTTACCATCAGATAGAATTGTGGTTAAACATTAATGTCTATAATTAAAGCATTAAATGAGAATAATACACGTGCTAGTTTGTACTTTTGTAGCACATTAGCATGCGCAATGCAGTGCTGTGAGGAGTGCGCAAGCAAGATCCTAAGCAGGCAAGATCTGAGCGTGTTTGTGTTTGTATTTACAATTTAATGTAAGTGTGCCAAACTAGCATTTTAGTTTCTAATATGTGTGTGTGAGCATTTATACAGTAAAAAATTTCAATATTTAAAAAATGTTGAAGGCATTTATACCTCATTGCCTTAGAATAATTAAAAGTTATCTTGACAACAATAAGCAAATTAGAAGTTGGCTTAATTTGACAAATAGTGAAATAAATCATCTGACACTCATCTATCATATTTTATCAGCTTGTAAAGGGTATTGAGGTTTTTTATATTTTATATTATAATCTTTACAAATCACATCAATTTACAATTAATAATGGTTTGGCCCACGCGGTTTGATGCAAAGCTTGGTGAAGTAAGGATTTCAACATCTTATTTAATTGTTTGTATTCTCTCGATATAAAAGATTAACTTTATGGAGAATCCAATAAAGTAGTTAAGAATCGCTTATTTGTTCAGAAATTCAGTACTAAAAATAATAACTACGTTACATAAAAATTTGAATAGTTTCTTCATGTTAAGTTTTTCATGCAAATTATATGCCACTTATCCTAGATTCACTCACTGGCGTATCTTCTAACTTGAGTTATCATAGGGAACATACATATACCATCATATAATTATCATCCATACTTCATACAAAATCAAGTCTATAGATGCTTACCGAATCGATCTATCGCATGTTGATGAATATGCACATAATTAATCATGAATCTATACGATTATTATGCAATAATATCCAGTTAAGTAGTTTGTATATTCCATTGGGGTATGCTTAATGGATAATTTCTTATGGTGCCTACCACCATGGAAGTAATATACGTTACTAAATCTCCAAAAATGCCCTCTAAAAAGCATTAATGGCAGGTATAGAAATTCTATGAATTCTATGACTCCGTTGTCCGTCCGTCTATCCATCCTATCACAGGACTTTATGTCTTAAACAGTAATGGATACGCATCTGAAATTTTTACAGAGAATTACCCTGGCCGGGATAACAACAAATACTAAAAGTTAAAAATTTAAGGGGGAAATCATAATATATTTTAAACGGTAATAGCGATATTGATTTGTTTTTCGGCATTGAATAATATTATTGTTATTTTTGGTTCCAAGTATGACGCTGGGGAATTACCAGGACAACAACTCCCTTCATCTCTTGCTGACTCTCAACTGGACCACTACACTAACTTGGACATTAAAGCCGCTCCACCGTGCCAGAGAATTACTGGGATAATTGCGTCAATGGGTAAATATTGTATTTCAGTCTATCTGTATATGTTACTAGCCAAACCCAGGCCAAACTAGTTGGGCCTAGACTGTGCCTACTCATGTCAGGACAAACTAGATTGGCCTAGGATCTTTGGACATCTTTTGAATAGTTTGGACTACAAATAATTATTGTGGCTTCAACTTTATTAATGGCCTACCACAGGACAAGAGTTTCTTTTCGTTACTAAGGAAGCCTAGAGCATGGCTCTACCAT
The DNA here is from genome assembly GCA_963932265.1 of Thymelicus lineola. NCBI lineage: Eukaryota > Metazoa > Arthropoda > Insecta > Lepidoptera > Hesperiidae > Thymelicus > Thymelicus lineola. The sequence goes on from OZ010688.1 coordinate 14,305,311, forward strand.
GTTGCTGGTTGGTGGAGTGATAATATTATCAATACTGCCATTACGTTGTTTTACTACGTTACGTTTGAAAATTCTGATAACTCTTGCGTATTTAAATTTTGTAACAATCAGACACGCATTAAGAGTGTGCATCTGGATTGAGGACCCACTTTTTTTTCTTGGCGTAGTAAATTGAAATTTATAGGGAATTTAGTTAAAATTAGTCAAAACTTAAAGCAAAGGCTCATAAATTTGTTAAACGTGAATTAAAGATTATTTAAAGATGATTTTTTATATCTATAGGAAAATGTTTTGGGCCCTCAATTCAGATGCCTACAGAAAGTGGCGTAGTATAAATCTCAGAAAGTACTCCTTTGTGTCAATATAATGCTGGTCAATTCACATAGAGACGCGATGCGACGTAATTTTTGAAGATTACAGCAGAATTATGCACTTCACAACGCAAGATAGGCTAAAATAAAATTGCAGCTTCAAACTTAGGCTTTTGCATGTAGTGGGTGATGGCGACTCGCCGCGTAGCATCGCATCTCAGTGCGAATTGACCCTTATTACCGAAAACGACGGGATTTTCAGGAAAATCCACTAATGATGAAGAAGTAATGCAACAGATGATGGCAGCCGGCATGAACGTTGCTTTAATCAACATGTCGTATACCTCCAGGGAAGACTGCATCGAAACCGTGAAAATGTTACGACAGGCAGCCAAGGATTATAGTATTGTTGTCGAGAGAAGCTATCCCTTGGCAATTGCTATTAGTTTGACGGGACGTAAAATTAGAACTGGTAGGATTGCTGACGTAAGTGCTGCTATTGTGTAAGACTGCGTGGCAAATAAAGGATGCCTTTAAGGATAAGATTTTTAACTTAAAACTAAATTTTTCATTTAACTAACTTCAGAGCTACGGAGAAACAGTCGACTTGAAAACAGGCGAAGTCGTCCGGCTAACAACAGACGAAACGTACAGAGATAGATGTTCTACATACACAATATACGTAGACTTCATGTATTTTGCGGACCAGTTGAAGAAAAATGACGTCGTTCTGTTAGACAATGAAAAAATTATGCTGAAAATCGAGATGATTTCTCTTACAACATTGACATGTAAGATTGAAAGAGGTGGATTCCTCGGCTCGTATAGGGATGTGTTTGTGCCTAATGTTATTTTAGATATGCCTAATTATACCGAAAGAGACAAGCTGGATATAGAAATGGCTATACATCAACAGGTAAGTACAGTAAGTACTAATCGGTTATTCTCATATAACTCGTTTTTATTACCTTTACTCTGCGTGTTTATTGTTAGCAACATTAATAGTTGACTAGTAGAAATAGCCTCTAGAGATTAAGCTTCTCCTTCTATTGTACTTTATTATATTGTATTGTGGATATTTTGCAGGAACCCTCATCCTTTTAATTATTTGAAGTAATTGACTTTGCGTTATTGACTTCTGACCTATAATCGTAATGCAATAATGGGGTAAATCCATAAATCTATGAAATATTTTCATGCAATACTTGCATTGTACATTATAACATGTTTCTTTTCTGAATGCATAAGCTGTATCAAAGATTCAGTTTTTTGGGAACAGGTCCATTGCTCATGCTCAAAATATGCCAAAAACAAAATAGATGATACAGCTAATTACTAATGCAGAAATTAACTACTGTTACTTGTTACTAACTACTGTTATTATCAACTATCTTACCTTAATTAAACTAATGAAGCGAATGCCCGTTTATTTCAGTTAGACATTCTTATAGCGCCTTTCGTTAACTCCGCTAACGCTGTTACGGAACTCAGGCAATTATTAGGGGAGAAGGGGAAAAAAATAGCTATTGTTGCTAACGTCCAAACTATCGAGGGCTTTCGAAACTTCGACGAGATTCTTAGCGTGAGTAATGCCAGTGGTGTTTTAATATTGTTTCTTCGTTCGCTTAATATTAGTTACTTATTTAGCGAGAGAATTAAGATAAACGATGACCGTAGTAGACCGTATAAATTTAAAAATTTAAAATAAACCGCCTGCTATCAAAACCAGCTAACATATACCTTTTTAACCGACTTCAAAAAAGGAGGAGGTTCTCAATTCGACTGTATTTTTTTTATGTTTGTTACCTCGGAACTTTGGACTGGGTGAACCGATTTTGATGATTTTTTTAAATCGAAAGCTGGTGCTTGTCGTGTAGTCCCACATTAATTTGAGCAAGATCTGAAAATGGCATCCATGCCAAAAGCAAAAATTTGAAGTCGGTTATTTTTTTGTTAAAATTTTAGATTATTGAAATCCTTATGGTGAGCTCCTTAATTTAATTTAATTTCTACAACCCATATTGTAATATCCAATCTTTTATTTATTTTTTGATACTTCAAACAATAGCATTTCACAGCCACCTTATTTGTTTTTTTTTTTTAATTTCACTTATCTAAGAACACTTGGTCCGTCAAGATGCATCTATCGATATCTTAAATATATAAATTGGTCCAACGGTTTGGAAGATACGAGGTAATAAAAATACACATATATACATATACAAAATACGTGCAAAAAACAACTGTTCCTTGGCAGTTGGTTAAAAAAGACAAATAAAAATACAGTAATCTAGATAAGACTGTCTATGTAGACTACCTTTCATAATTAATTTTAAATTTGCGACGCACCTAAATCGCTCCTATCTGAATCGCCTAAACCTAAATGGAGTTAATTAACGCTATGAGATTGTTAAAGCGAGAAAATCGTTGTTTTAATTAAACTAAGACCTTCTTATGTAATTAAAATTTCATATTATATTAAAGTAACTATTATAAGTGAATATTCTTAATTTATTTTAGGTCTCTAATGCGATTATGATGACTAGACAAGAGCTGGGATCGGATGTTTCTCCCGAAAAATTAGTAATTGCTCAAAAGAATATGATTGCCAGAGCCAACAAGGTTACATTGAACATTAAATTATATTGTATTATGGTTTGTACACTAACAAATACCAGGTATGTTTCGCTGTGGTTACCATTGTAACGAAACTAGCAACTAACTATGCCAAAATAAAAGCCAGTCCATGAACCACTTTGTGAGTATTGCAGTCATAAATGTGCGGAATAAAATATTGATAATTCTAATACAAATCACATTTTATAACTATATGATACAAACTTTATGTCACAAACTTTGCTACGGTCATTTTCATCATCAATTTGTCTTTACGCATCATTTATTTTATTATTTTATACATTATAACAATCTTAATTGTAAGCCCTTCATTTATCACATTTACAATAAAACCAGTTACCATCATTTCGAATTCCACTTCGAAGTCGCAAATGGTTAATCGCTTTAGCTTAGTAAAAGACTATTTACTCTTAACTTAAAGACTCCCAAAACATTATCGAATGGGAACACCGACGCGGCGCCTTCACGGTGACCATTATATCCTGACCTTCCAGGCAAACGTACCAATTAGCATCAACGCTCACCTCCTAAGCAGTATGCGAACCAAGAGAATTCCTCTACGGGCTGAAGTTTTGGACATCGCCAACTGTATCATTGACGGTGCAGACGCCTTGGTACTATCTGCAGAGACAGCAATAGGACTCCATCCTGTTGAAGCCGTTGCTTCGCTTGCAAGCGCTTGTAAAGAAGCAGAGTCGTGTATTTGGTCGAAGAGGGTATTCAGAGAATTTGTTGATAAGGTAACGGTGATAATCATTTTTATTATGACGGTAATAAGTAACATGTATAGAAATGAGCAACTTTATAAAAAGTTGAGCTGAACAATGCCGAATAAACAGTTTCTTACATGCTAAGGCCCGTCTTAATAAACCAATCCCGCCTCAAGAGTGCGAGATCAAATCTTACATTATGTAATTTTTACTTGCAATCTAATATTTATCAGCATCGCAAACCGAATCTTGAGATCTTAGGATCGTTTTATTAATACGGGTCTAAAAGGTATAAATAAGGCATTTTATTTTTTTCTATTTTTAGTATTTTAGTTGATATAACAGTAACATACTCTGTAAAAAAAACTTGAGAGATGTCAAGGGACACCCGGATGCAACGAAGTTCCTTTCGATTTAAGTATTGTTTTACGCGCTCAGCAGTGTGATTCAGAAAGTTGTACAGCGCCATCTAGTCCCATATTACTGAATCACTTCAAAAAGTGTCGTGACAACTTATCGTAAGAATTTTTTCCGTCTAGCCCCCTTTCATAACGCGCGATAAGGAACTTCGTTCCAAAAAGTAGTCGTGTGTGTCTAGTTAGGATCACATTGGCACCTTTTGGGCGTTGGACGTGGAAGATTTTACAACTGCCACATTTGGCGAACCACTAATAACGTGGAGTGATCTGATCAATGCATTATCAATCAATCCCTTTGTATGCACTGTACCTGATAATTCCACTCTATATGATTGGTTTGCGGTAACGGTGATAGGGGATCTCTAAAACATTACAATGTGTCTTGCGCACACTAGGTACTTTTTTCTTCAGAACCCCGTGAACCATAAAAAAAGTCTTCCTAGTATATAGTATGAGGTATGCACCGCAGTTAGCGAATATTTTTAAAGAAAACATAATTCTGTCCGTGTTAATGTCCTCGTAGATCTCCAAGATTTAATCGTACGCGATAGTTCACGATCCTTGTGTATAATAGATATTAGACTACACGGTTGAAACTGTACTATAAAGTATAAGATATATCTCTTGTCTGCGCTTGCCATTACGACATAGCAATAAAATGTATTCCTGCTTATTTTGCAATTTAGTGAATTACCATTAAGACGCTAAGTATTTATACCTAAGTGGTTTGATAGTTTTCATGTGATAAAGAGCATAAATATAATGCGTGTAGTTTCACGATAATCTTTTTGTCCGACATAGAAGCATTTGAAACCAGTTTATTTATACGACGCATGATAATGCTATTCAATTATTAAGATACAAATCGTTACAATACACTTCCTCAGTGTCAAGTATCCTTAACAACTAGATTGGGTGGAATTCCCCATTGCAGATTGATGGTTAATAGCCATCTCGAATCTTATTCTCTTAAGGTGACGCCTGGAAGCGGATTCACACTTAAAATGGGCGTGGCCACTATCTTTTGTTCTTGATGGTCAGCTTTCTGTCACGTCACTCATGTCAGAAACACATCACAGAAAAACTACGGAGTAGTTGTATTATATTTTTCATATTTTATTATTTGTATTAGAAACTAGCTGACAAAATTTTATTGTCTGAAAAATGTTTTAAATTTATATAACTTTATTTATTATTTAATTAAAACATCACTAATCATCATCAAATATAGCCTTTGTAACTCAAAAATAATGCAGTTTTCTACTGGTGAAAGGTTTTTGAAATCGGTCCAGTACTTTTTAAGTTTATTCATCACAAACATACAAAAATACAAATCTTTCATCTTTATAATATTAGTTTATGTAGGTAAAAATGTTTAATGATGTTGAAGAGAATAAAGAATGCGTCACACTTATTGAATGTATTTATGTCGATGATCCGTCAAAATCCTCCAAGATATTACATTACAATAATAAACACAAGAGCCTTACTATTTTATCATTAAATATCCGCAGCATCAATAAAAATATTGACCTATTTATTGCCTTTTTGAGTAGCTTTGATATACCTATTGACGTAATTGTATTGACTGAATGTTGGTCTAGTAAATATAACCCGCTTCCGATTTACAACTATGATATGTATTATACCAAAAATAGTCTTAATCAGAACGACGGGGTAGTTACCTACGTACGAAAACATCTTTCAGTTAATGCCATTGAACCCCCAATAACTGAAGGCAATTGCTTAATTTTAGAAATTGATGATACATATTCAATAATTTGTTCATATCGCCCGCCTTCCTACAATAATCCAATAGATTATCTTAATTCCTTAGACAGTATTTTTCATAACCTTAGATTAAAATCAAATGTCATTTTCACAGGTGATATTAATACATATACCTTACATGACTCTAACTCCTCCGGTGTTTTATCCGAACACTTGAATCTAATCGCTTCTCATGACTTCGTTCATGGAATAAACTTGCCGACTACAATAAAATCTTGCCTTGACCATTTTATGGTAAAAATTAATTACTCGTGGAAAACTCTTGTATTTAATGAATTAACCGATCATGCTCCAATTTTACTACACATCGACACAAAATTAAAATGTAACATACACAACGCAAACCACAGGCAAAGAAAATCAACAAACATTAACGCAGTTAGGGAAATACTGGCTCAGCACTCCTGGAAAGAGTATCTTACATTAAAAGAGCCAAACCAAGCTACTAGTTACCTCATGTCAACAATCCAAAACGTACTAAAAGACAATACAATAGTTAAACCCTTGTCGAATAAATATAAACCTATAAAGCCTTGGATGACTCCTAGTATTATTAAATGCATTCTTCATAGAAATCAATTACAGAAACAGCTAAAAATGTCCCCCGATGACAATGACATCAAAAATAATTTTATTAAATACAGGAATACATGTAACCGCATTATAAAATCACTAAAAGAAACATATTATAGAATGCAGCTTGAAAAGTAGAAAGGTAACATTAAGGAGACCTGGAACACAATTAAGGAACTTTGTTACTAAAATAATACTAGCAAAACGGAGCCCAAGCCTTTATTAAAAATCAAAGGAACACCATAAGACTCCTTAAATCAGGTGAATGAATTTTTCACGTCAATAGGTAAAGATCTAGTGGCCGTCACTTTGAATAAATTAAACAAAAGTGATACCGAACTTGCGACTGCTGCTTATTCGCCCAACTGTTATCTACCAAAATCTTTATCACTATTTCTGACAGATCGTCACGAGGTGTCTCATATCATATCTAACTTTCGAAATAACTGCGCTCCAGGATGGGACAATATAACAACCTCACTACTACAGTCATGTAACCAATTGCTAGCGGAGCCAATATCTCATTTGTAGGGTAGGTTCCCCAAAGCTCTTAAAAAGGCAATGATCACACCTATCTACAAAGAAGGGGACAAACAAATACCTTCCAACTATAGACCTGTTTCCCTATTGCCGACTCTCTCCAAAGTTATAGAGAAAATAGCAAATAAGAGACTGATCTCCTACCTTGAAAAAAATAATATTATTGCAAGTAACCAGTATGGATTTCGAGTGGGAAAGTCAACGGAAGATGCTGTGCTCAATTTAACATCGCTTACTACCAAATACGTTGACAAAGGAGAGAAATGTGTTAGTGTATTTTTGGATCTACGTAAAGCATTTGACACGGTATCAATTCCTATTCTTCTGACACGATTAGAGAATGCGGGTATAAGAGGAATCGTACACGACTGGCTAGCTGATTATCTGATCGAACGTAGTCAACAAGTGCGAGTTAGTCCATTTGAAAGTGAAGTGGCCGTATGTAGTTATGGTGTACCACAGGGCAGTACGCTAGGACCTACGCTATTTCTGCTCTACGTTAATGAACTATGTAAATTACAGCTAAAAAATGCTGATATTATCATGTTTGCAGACGATACAGTCCTGCTGTTCCGTGGCTCTACCTGGCTACAAGCACAAAAGTTCGCAAAAGATGGGTTGGCCACAATTATAACATGGCTAGAAGACAATCTCTTGACGCTAAATGCAGCAAAGACCAAATTTATTTGTTTTCAGAAATCTATTGCTTCTAGCCCACCAATTAACTTTAAAATCACAGCACATTGCCATTCCTGTAATCGTTACCTAACTGACAATAAAAGCTGCAACTGCCCTGTACTGGATAGAGTGGATACCATAAAATATTTAGGTGTTATTATTGACCACAAACTAACGTGGAAACCACACATTCAGACAGTTGCTAAGCGAATTAGAAAATTAATTTACATGTTCAAAACTCTTCGCACAGTAGCAGACTGTTGGAAAGCTACACTATCCCCGAGTACCATAGGCTATATTATATTTTCAAAAACATTAGGGATCCTTAATAAAACTCCAATATTGTAACCCAAAGTGTAAAAAATAAAGAAAACAGAAGCAAAGCGAGGGCGGTTACTCGTATAATATATATAGATAATGTATTATGGAATTGAACAGTAACTTAATTATTATTTAATCTCTTAAACATCATCAAACATTTTAATTGATGATAAGTACAAATAATAAAATATAAATAATAAAACAAACTACTCCATTTCTCTGTGCTGTTTAGTTTTCTCCATTTAACGTTTTGACAAGCATAAACAAAAGATAAAAACTTTTTACGCTAGTACAAATTCATACAAATTGTTAAATAAAAAATTGCGCAGAGCGACACACGTCCGGCGTCGATGAAGACCGCAGTCGACTGAAAGCAGATCATAATGACAGTGATGGAATGACTTTTTGTATGAAAATTGTGAGATAGTTATACAGAGCTTGCGCTCGGAAATGAACGACATAAGCGCCAAACAACGTTTTTATTTATTTTAAAAAAACTACTTCATGGATATTCACAAAAAGATACATGGATTTAGATGTGATAATTTACTATGTTTTAAAAAGAATTCCGTGCACAAATGGGTTAAAATATCGCGGTGGTAAGATATAATGTAAATAATTAGAGCCAAGTTTATGATTTTTTTCTATCGAGAAAATTTCACGCAATCGTGTTTTCATTTTCGAGCAGATTTAAAGTATATAGTCAAGAAACATATACCTAAGTATTACGTTGATAGCGTATAAACTTTACGAAATATGGGGAAAAGAATATCAACCAAATTCCCGCGGTAGCGCCTTAAGACACATTTTAGTACTAATACAACGGTTTTTGTAACAGATACAAATAAACCTTTATAAGTAGTTGGCCCTATCTACGAAGTGTGGGGTCCGCGATTCGATTTCTGGGTGGGGAACTTATGTAACAGAATTATTCTCGGGTCCTTCTTTTCTTTCTTTTTTGTATCCACCGGCAACACAAGGTATCCTAGTGCGGAAGCACAGAAGACAACAGTACATGCGGAAATATGAGTGTGTAAGCCTAAGACCGATACTGAATTAAATGCATGTTGATTTTACAAAGGAAAAAATGTAATAACCAACGATATTTCTTCGAATCGAATAATAAATAACAATAAATTCAGTTCGTAAAGTAATGAAGTTCAAAGTTTAATAAAAAACAATATTACACTTGTTCCATATTTAACAGACTTTCTAGAGCCTATTTCTTGTGATAGCTAGCTGAGATGGAAAAATAAATTCCTCTTTTATTTTTATAACATCGTTAAATTCTGGTCATTACCCATTACATATCAACAGCAACAGTTTTGTCTTGTAAGAAGGAAATGGTTTGTTATTTTATAGTTTTTGATTTTCTTGTAGTTTCAGTAATTGTTTTTCTTTTTTTTTATTTAATTTAAATTTCAGATGTTTGATTTGTTTTTTTTTTCTTTTATGATTTGTTTTTTTTCTGAATTGTCTAATTTTTATAACAATTTATTTAAATTAATGTGCATGGGTCATGTGAATATGTTAGTATGCTAAGTCAGGTAAATGGGGAACCAGAAACTTTTGACTCCCGCATTAGAGCTCAGGGAGAAGGGGACGGCTGAAAATCAGCACTGCACGAGATGTTTTTCTCGTGTCAGACTAAGCTGAGCCGTTTCCTTTTGCCGCAATTTTGATAGTATATATTTTTATTTTTAAACAAACTGTACTTGTGTTGTTAAAGGCAATAAATGTTTTTTATTATTATTATTATTATTATTAATTAGAATTGCATTTTTAATTCAGCGTGAGAGTAATTTTCTTGTTACACTTTAATTAAGTTTTTGCTAGAGCATTTTACTTAATAACTATGCAATCTTATCTGCTTTTCCATTGTAAAAAAAGGATGCAACAATAGTTTGGTCATCGACGTCAAGTAGGTATTTTTTAAATTGGGCCCAGGTGAGGTGTTCCTCATAATCCTTGTTGGTGAAACGCTTAGTTTTTAAGTCTTCTGAAAATAATATTACTCCCAAGTTTTAAAAGTGAAACTTCCATATCGTTTTGAAACCATAGTTGAAGTTGGAGTTCAAGTTAAATTTTTATTTGAAGTTAAACATTATAAAAATAAAACAACTTCAGTTCACATGTTCAGAAACTGACATGTGCTAAATATCTCTGTAAAGAAGTTTTATATAATAGTCGTAGTATCTCGTTGCACTCGCACTTAAACCTAAGATCTAAGTGCGAGTGAGCGCGCAATATATTAACGAGTGCGACTACTATAATACGCACACACACACTATTTCAGACACCAATACCTTGCGACCAGCCCACCGCTACTGCAGCAGCGGCCGTGTTAGCTGCTCAGAGGACCCTCGCAGCCGCCATCATCGTGGTCACCACCTCTGGCAAGTCTGCGCATATCGTCACCAGATACAAGCCTCGTTGCCCGGTGATAGGCGTCACAAGATACCCGGCAATTGCCCGACAAATGCATCTGTGGCGAGGTATCATGCCTCTTATTTATGAAGGTGAGTTTAATGCCCCAACTCAGAGCCAGTAATGGTTACTTAAATCGCTCCTTAGTACAGAATTTGTATGGTGATTATTTACTAAGGAGATATTAAAGTAACCATTAGTGACTGAGTTGGGGTGTACGTTTCATATTTCGTTCTAATTAGTAATAGAAGGCGAGTTTAAGTTTTGTTTTCAACATATTAAGAAGTGTTAACTAGCGAAGATCTATTACGATTGTTTTTTTTATTTATGTAAAGTTAATGTTTGATAATTATCCCACCTGATAGTAAGCTAGAATAATGTCCACGTGATAATAAGCGGAGTGAAAATCAAATAGATACCTAATAATTGTCTACTGTAATGCAAAAGAAACAAGTATAATATATTAGTACCCGGATGACCGAACTTAGCTCGGTTTAGTATTGCTTAACTACGCCATCTGCTCTAGCTTTAGTGTAGCTACTCGCCAATAGATGTCAGGAAGAGTCTATTGTAGCCGTTTTTCATTGCCTGAAAACACGGATAAAACGACATTTTTTAAAAATGAACCCTAGCTAGATCGATTTATTGCCCCCGATACCCCCTGCATACTAAATTTCATGAAAATCGTTGGAGCCGTTTCCGAGATTCAGAAAATATATATATTTACAAGAATTGCTCGTTTAAAGGTATTAGATAGATAGATTAGGGTCAGCCCCGGATCTAAGGGGGGGCAAACCGGGGCACTTGCCCCGGGCGGCAGTTTCATGGGGGCGCCAAATCCTTGAGACAAAAATTCAAAATATCGAACAAATGAATTTTTATCAAGTAATCGAATCTTAATATAATATGTTTGAAAAACAAACTTTTCAGTGACACCCGCAAGCTGTGAGCGAAGCTTCAGCAAACTGAAAATAATTAAAACTTATCTACGTTCTACAATGAGTCAGGATCGTCTATCTAGCCTCGCGATCCTAGCCATTGAAAACAAAACTGCCTATGCGACGGACTTTGAGAAGCTATAGATTCTTTCGCAGAAAAGAAAGCACGCCGTGTAAAGTTGTAGTCTTTCCTGGTTATACATTTTTGTCTGTGTTTCTGTCACATTTATGTCACAAATGAAAGTAGTTAATTAGTTATTAGATAATAAAAAATGTGAGCCGTCACGGGATGGCTGGCAGATGTGAAACATACAAAATATACAAGTGCTTAATGCAGATTTTAATCATAAAAATAAAATTTTAAATAATGAAATTAAAATAAATTAAAAATCAATTTTCAAACATTATGTGCAATATAAATTGCATAAATTTTTATCTACTCTCTTGGTGGTCTTGCGTCTTTAAAAGGGCGTTTCCCTTCCATCCATCCATCAGCCCTTGGAGGTCCACTGCTGGACTATGTCCAGCAGGAGGCCTACGCCTCCCCTAACTTGCGCCACTCTGACAGGTCCTGAGCATTCTGCATCCAGCGGATGCCCGCTGTCTTCTTTAGGTCGTCAGTCCACCTGGTCGGGGGGCGTCCTATACTCCGTTTTCAGAGACGTGGGCGCCATTCGAGGACCTTTCTTCCCCAACGGTTGTCGGTCCTTCGCACTATGTGGCCAGCCCATTGCCACTTCAGCCGGCTAATTCTTTGAACTATGTCGGTTACCCTTGTTCGTCTACGAATCTCCTCGTTTCTGATGCGATCACGTAGACTTCTTTCTCGAAGTTGGACTTACCCATCTGGATCAGTTGTCCCAAGTAATTGTATTCGTCTACAACTTCGAGAGCAGCGCCGTCAACAACAACCGGTACGGGTGTAACATGGACATTCGACATGATTTTCGTCTTGTCAATGTTCATCTTAAGACCCACCCGTTATGAGGCGCTGTTCAAGTCCCCGAGCATTGTACCAAGTTCTTCCAGGGAATCCGCCAGGATGACTATATCATCGGCATATCGCAGGTCACTTGTTCCGTTTTCGTAACCATTTTTCGTAACCAGCTACGAAAAAGGATTTTTTTTTCATTGTTTCGTAACTGGTTATCAAACAAGAAAAAAAAATGCCGTTTTCATAACCGGTTTGGCAGTAGTTCCGAAAAAGGAATATTTATTTCTTGTTTCATAACTGGTTATTAAACAAGAATATTTTTTCCGTTTTCATAACCATTTGTTAACTTACTACATATCTTACAATATAGTTTCATCTTCGTATCGAAGTTTTTAGTTACCAGAAATAAAGGGGTATGCTTCGAGTACGAAAATCATAATATTTCATCAAATTTCTGCGGTGATTTTTAAAATTATAATACATTTGAAATAAAACGGACAAGTGCAAGTCGAACCCACGAGGAAAGTGTTTCGTGTGATGAATATGTTATCTTTATCTATCATAGCCTCTTAAATCTACCCCTTTGTTTCTAGTAACTAAAAACATCGATACGAAGATGAAACTATATTGTAAGTTAAGTAGTAAGTTAACAAATGGTTATGAAAACGGAAAAAAATATTCTTGTTTAATAACCAGTTATGAAACAAGAAATAAATATTCCTTTTTCGGAACTACTGCCAAACCGGTTATGAAAACGGCAATTTTTTTTCTTGTTTGATAACCAGTTACGAAACAATGAAAAAAAAATCCTTTTTCGTAGCTGGTTACGAAAAATGGTTACGAAAACGGAACAAGTGTCGCAGGTGTGTGATGTATTCGCCATTGATGTTAATGCCACGTCGTTTCCACTCCATCAGCTTGAACATATCTTCCAACGCAGCGGTGAACAGTTTTGGGGATATAACGTCCCCTTGCCTGACACCTCTCTGCAGTTGGATGGGGTTCGTGGCTGTGTCGTGTACTTTGACGGACATCGTGGCTGATGCGTACAAACACTTCAACACCTCGATATACCGGTACTGCCCAGGTCTCGATAGTATCAAAGGCTTTCTCATAGTCCACATAGGCGACACACAACGGCAAATTATACTCCTCGGTCTTCTGTATAATCTGCCGCAGTGTGTGTATGTGGTCCATGGTGCTGTAGCCTTTTCGGAATCCTACTTGTTCGGGAGGCTGGAAGTCGTCAAGGCTGCGTGCAATGCGATTTGTGAGGACCCTCGAAAACAGCTTATAAACGTGGCTCAGAAGTGCGATGGGCCTGTAGTTCTTCAAAAGGGCTTTATCGCCCTTTTTGAAAAACAGAGGCACCACACTTCTGCTCCACGCTTCCGGGGTAGTTCCAGTATGGATGACGGTATCAAACAGTTTTTGGAGCGCCACTAGTAGGGGTTTCCCCCCAGCTCTTAGCAGCTCGGCGGTGATACCGTCATCTCCCGGTGCCTTGTTGTTTTTAAGCGTTTCCCTTAGGCTACAACAATAAATAGCAAAATTTGTTTGAATTTTTTTTTGACAAACAAAATATAGTTATTATTCTCATAAATTAATTTTAAACATTTTTATAAAATTTTTGAAATTCGTTTTTGTAAAATATGACAAACGTAGATGTGCCGTTGTATTACTGGGTGAGCGACATGGTGTTCGCGATGTCGGTTCTATACGCTAGTAATAATACTTCAATGTTCATTGGCAATTATAACAGTTTTTCTCAAACGCTGAAGGGAGGGGGCGCCACTATCAAAGATTTGCCCCGGTTCAAAAAAATCGTAGATCCGGGGCTGATTAGGGTACTAGTTTAAGTTTTCACAGAGATGGGCCTGGACGTTCAACCATTATGACGTGTAGATACCTATTACATTTCACAGAGCTGAGAATGTTAAGGTGGATGTGTGGAGTGACGAGAATGGATAAATTAAGGAATGAGTAATTATACAAGAGGAAGTTTGAAAGTCGCAAAAATAACAGAAAAGTTGAAAGGGAACCGAATGTCGTGGTATGGGGATGTGATGAGGCGATAGGAAACACATGTGACAAAAAGAGTGATGGATATGAATGTGATGGATGAGAACGACCAAAGAATCATCCATCTTGGATGGATTGTGTTACATATGAAAGATAAGAGAGTTAGTATAAAGAAGACGGCTGATAGGGAACTATGGAAGAGGCAAATATATTGCGCCGACCCCAAATAAAGTTTAGAAATAGGCAGGATGACGGTAATTATACCCACTGTAGAAGGGTTACTTAGCAATTCAAGAATTCTACTCCTATAATAATTCTGAACGTCATAACTTGAAACAGAGCTATTGTTAGTATGTTTAGTTGTTTTATCGAACGTAATAAAAGATTCGTAAAATGTAATTTCTCCTTTGTCTTTTAGCCACGATAAACTCGGACAATAAAACAAAACTTTGTTTATGGTACGAAGGGCGTAGATTTTATGCCGCTTGTAGGCGAGCCAAGACGATTTTCTCTTTTAATACACAAATGCTTGTTAAATCCTAAGCTGTAAAACAATTCTTGTTTACTGGGGCGATAATTTTGTTTATTGCTTTTTTAAGAGATGAACCAAAAAAGATTAAATGGCTTAAGATTTGACTCGAATGATCACAAATTGCTTCAAAAATTTAAATTGGCACGAATTAGAAAATAACGTAAGAAATTAAAGAAATACACACTTATTCAAGGCGCAACTCAACACACACACAAAAAATATAAGAAAACAACAATCATAATGTCTACAATAATACTTTCTGATAAAGATGGCCTAAACCTACTATGAAAGCTTAGTGATTGGGATATAATATAACATGTGGATTGCCAGACTTCTCACACAGAAACCCTTAAGAATAACACGAATAGTAAAATTGTTCCTTTCCATTAATTAAAAACAGTATTCCTCGGAAGTACCTAAGTCATAATTAATTTCTCATATACTTAATTTAATTTGAAGAAATATTGCATTGGTACGATATTTTAATAATTACTCAGGATTTATTATCCATTGACTGTCATTGTTTGCTTCGCAGTACCGGGAAATTATTTAATGTTCTATGTGATTTTTTCGTTATTTTAGATTCCCCCGATGCAGACTGGACTATTGATCTCGAAAAACGTGTGAAATTTGCAATAATTTGGGCGTTTGAACAAGGATTCATTAGACTTGGAGACCCCATTATACAAGTTTCCGGGTGGCGGCAAGGTTCCGGATTCACTAATACTATGCGGATCATATACGCATCCTAAAATTTTGATATCAGTGATTGTTATTCAATTCTCTTTAAGAATTGTATATTTTAAAAGCATTGTTTGTCCTATATTAAACATTTTTCATTTTTCTGCTAGTTTTACTTTAACCAAAATAATAAATTGCATTTGTTACAAAGATCATAGGAAACCTTTAAAAGTTTATCAAAAGAAGAAAATGCTCTGTATCTCAAAGCATAAAATCTAAAGACGGATCGATTTTCGATAGTCCAGTGGCGTCAAAATGATTCTCCATTAGATTTTATGCCAAAGCGCTGGCGCACTTTGACCAGAATCTAAATAGTGTGATTCAAAATGGCGTCACGATTGGCCACTGACGGAATAGCGATCGGCGTCAAAGGGTCAACTGTGCTTACTGGTTGCAGGCAATTTGCCCCGCTCTCTGAGGTACCGAATTGAATTTATGTAACCTCGCTTATACACCTACTACACACGGATTTACGACTGGAGAACTCAGATTTACAGTCTAGGTATAGAATTGTATAATCCTAAATCTAATTCTAACACTGAATTTCTCGAATGTTCGGATTCATTTCAGTATGTTTTAGATTAGCTACTCATTTTTCTTATTTAAGTTAGTTCGAGTAATTTTGTACCTATAGCGTGATTTGTCATGAGAACACAATACGTAAGTAAAATGAATCCTAAAATAATGTTGTTTTACATGTCTATAGCAAATAAGCAGAGACGTGGCTGAGTTTGAGATTTATGAATTATTCTTCATTTGTTATCCATTCCACTACCTAAAAATCAAGTGAATATTTACATTAATATATAATACAATACATTAAAGCATGTTGGAAACCATGTTGGAATCAATTAATAAAGTAATAAAACATATATTTTTATTTCAAATAATCATTTTGAATCAAGCTGTAATCAATAATGGTCATAATAATGAAATTTATCAATTTTGGCCAAACGTTATGTCAATGTGTCCTTGTGATGCACGTTAGCAACCGCGAACGAATTTCAGGAGATGTCCATTGCAACGTCAGTGTTAGAAGATTTAAGGCTTTGCTTTAAAAGTTCTGCGAAAGCGAACTGTATGGGAGTGTTTAGGTTTTAGATGAATACAATATAGTATTTTATACCGAGGAAGACAAGAAAATACCAAAGCCGAATTGAAGAATGATAATATAGAGAAATAAGAGATTTATTTTCTTTTCTCCGGCATCTATTCTTACAGGAGAAATTTTTCAATATCTCAAGGCATTCATTCCATAATTATTATACAACCCAATTATTTAAGTATATATTTATGACGAAGCTAGTATAAGATGGTAGTTTAAGATGTTGTTAGTTAAATGATCAAAGTTGACGGTTTTAATAGATTTTATTTAAAATTGGAATTGAGTAAAAATAAACCTATGTGACTGTAAACTTTAAGTAGGCGAAGAATAAAGATTAATTTAAAGGATTATTTTCTGCTATTTAAGCTCACAATCAAGGCGCCAAAATTAGATTACGTATTTATTAGGAAAATTAACAATTTACCGGATTGTGGTATAAAATAATACGAAATTTCGTTGTTTATATTAATATATTAAAAAAAAATATATTTATTATTAGAGGGATACTCAAACCTAAATTGTAATAGTCAATGATTATCAGTACGATGAAATTTTCTTGGTTAAAATTTTCTGTTTCTTCTATACCAAAGACAAAGTAAAAGAATGCTACGTAGCTCTCGAAGAAAAATTCCGTCAACTTTTCGGAGAAATTTACAATTAGAAATGCTCGTCGCGGTTGAATATTCTTTTAGAGACATTTTTTGTCTTACCGAGAACAATTATTAATTTTATGAAGGTATCATAGTGATTCGCACACTACTGTAAACTAATAAACTTACCCCTAAAGTTTAAGTATAGGGCTTAAACCTACCTTAAATGATCACTGCATTCCATGATTACCTATATTTGCTTAATATTTGCTTATCCTTACCATTTTTCATTCTTTAAACGTGTGATAAACGTGTGAAGTTTTCTTTATGCAAACCATTACCTAATGATGCCACTCTGACCCATTACTTGTTAGATATTATTTCCTCCTTTCTATTTATCAAGATCCCATAGTTTCGTCACCATAGACCCATCTAATCAAAAACCCAATTCTTTCACCAAAATGTAACTATCTTTAAAAATACTTCACAATCGCAATCTTGTAAATATGCATACAATTATGGCTTTACGCGCACTTTGTTTTTGCGAATGAGGTTATAAAGTTCTAGTCATGTTCCAAGCAAAATGAGTAAGGTCGATCATTTTGTATAAAAAACAACGACGAGAATAAAAATTGAGGCAATTTCTCTTACACTCTCGGAAGAAAATCACGTCGCAAAATTTTATGAGGTCATTGTTTCTTAACTTGGGGAAATTAGCAATTATACTTGTTGCAGTGGCGATATCTTGTCTAGGGCCCATTACACGTTCTTGTGATTAAAATTGATCTAACTTTTTTACGAATAGGAACTCGACTTGGCTTTGCTTTTGAAAAGAGTAGCTAAAAATGAAATACAAGAAAATCATGTCGATGCATGCATAGCATCTGTCTGACTGGTTTTATAAATCTATAATACAAAACTTATTATTTATGAGACTAAATAGACATCTATCAATATCTGTGGTTAACCATGACTCCACAGTTCTAATTTTTTACAAGTTACCCAACGAACATCGTATACTAATGTACATCGTCCACTGAAGTTATCCCAAAGAGAAACCTTATTTTGACTTTATTTTAGGACAAGTTTCCAGGTAAACAGTAATTTTACAATAAGCCTTGCGCTAAAGTCGGTCTAGCAAAAGTACTATTAGGCGAATACAGATTGTGCGAACGGATGCAATTACTGCCAGACGAATGACGGTTGTCAGGAATGGCAGGAACCGGTCAATTTGCGCCCGGTCGCTAACTTCACTCCCTTACTCTAATCTGGCGGTCTATTATGAACTCTTAATTCCAGCCATGTTCCAGTGTAAACATCAAATTCGTATTACCAAAGCGGTCACGTGACACTTTTTAGCCAATAATACGTCTTTCAAAGCCCGATAAATGAATTGCCTGGAACATGAATGGTTTTATAGATGTTCATAATAGGCCCGCTGGTTCCTCTTACAGTGCGATATTGACATGTCTTTGATCATTAAGTCTACTTATATCAATTTACCTCGATCAGTAGATTTAAATCAGTGCTTAGGTGAATAAAGTACACTTAAAGTAGATTTAAGACACCTGGGTGAATAAACTGAGATGAATATAATTAACGGTACCCTCGATTATTGTATTTGAATAAATTTAAGATTCGATCCCAATTATGAATACGTCATTTAAATCTCATTAATTATTGTGTGTACATAAATAATAAAATAAATAAATTAGTGGCTTCCAAGTACTTTATTTATTTATTTAAAACTTTATACCCCATAACGTAAGTACAGACGACAAAGGCGGTCCTTCAGGCAGTTCGAGCACAAGGATATGGCGGAATGGATAAATATAAAAAATAATTAAAATATCTTACATGCAAACTGAATAGATACTATAGATACCTATATTATATAAAATATAATATAATACAGAAATAATATAAATAACATTCGATAAATAATATACATACATACAAACATATAAATATTTACAAATAATATACCACGATTGTACATAAAATTTCTCTAGTAACAGACGTACCAAATTGCACCGTAAAATATTAGAAAATATTATAAAAGAGGTTAAAGCAGACCTCTTTTTCTTTCAAAGAAATTTTCATATACCTGGGCCGCTTACCTAAGTATTTCCTAGTACCTAAGTAAAATGTATTTCGCGTAATCGAAAGTTTTTATTTTTGCTGTCGAAGCGTCTAGTCTCTTTTTTTGAATCGACCCCATCAACCCTTGTCGTATTTTCTTCAAAAGTAATAGATTTGTTAACACTTGAATACTTCGTAATACTTTGGAATGCTCTCATTAAAATTACGTTTAAGGGAAATTCTTCGTTTGAAAATCTATTAACGTTATCTAGTTCTCTTCCATTTCCTTCAACCGAGAGACTTAATTTTAATTTTTATAACAGAAGGTATGATTAAAGTAACATTAGATATATATTAATTTTGGTTTCTGGTTACGACTTAGGTATATTCTACAAATTTTTCATCACCTGAAACTTTCAACCGTTAACGAAAAGTTGCAAAAACTAATTTTTGCGTCAACTATAATTGCTTCGTGTGTGCAGTGCCTAAATAAACGCTGCAGAAGAGTTGGTAAAAGGTAATTTAATTTCAACCTTCTAAATGAAATCATCATCTATTTAACATGCTCATTCTTTGACACGTTACTGCAAGAGTTATCCAAATTAGAATGCAGATAGTTAGCTTATTATTATACCTTACTGAACATAATCTGATTATGTTCTCTAGAGAGAGAAATTAGAAATAACTGCGGATATTGTACCCACTTTTTCCCGGTATTTTTATACTTTGTCCCTTTTGCGTAATTTCCGACGTGTTTTGTGCGTTATTACTGGCCTGTTTTATGAATGTTATAAAACGTAATTATTAATTTTCATAACGCCGCAGACATTATGCTAAAAGACAGAATTATTACACTTTACTGCGAGGTACTGCAATCTTTTCGTGGTTGTACTTAAAAATAAACTTTTTGTATTGATAGAGCGAAACAATGAATTCCAGAAAAGAAAAATAACCAATAAAGGGGTAAACAAAATAAATTATTTATTGGAACTTGGGTGTTATTTGTATATGTGAATCAAAAGTAATAATTTATTTAAGTAATCATTAGTTTTACAAAATTACATTTACATTGAATAATTAACCTATACCATTTATTCGAAGCAATCTCTATACCTCATTTTCGTAACTTTTAGTGTTGCTTTATAATTTTTATTTACATTTATTTAATATGAAATGTTCCCTAAATATATCCACTCACTCGTTATAAAAATAACACAATGATATGAACAAGCCCCACCTTCATATTAAAAGTAGATGATCTCAAACAAAGCACGATACTCGAGAGCAAATGAAACACGGAAACAATCGATACCCGGAACTCGAACCGCAGTTATTTAGGCACGAGTCCTAAATTATTAATATGAGCAGTGCAGTGTGTTGATTGCATCGCCCGATGCTATCATTAGGGGTTCCTTTGAGCGGTACCGTCGCGTACACTTAACGAGGTTATGGCGGCCATATTGCCCGACATGTCTCTAGGAGCAACAGAATGCATGTTAAAATAATTTGAAGCTGTTACCAAGTTGATGAGATTAATGGAGTGAGGCCGATGAAGTTTCGAAGGCTCGCTGCCTTCTAATTTACTGCTGCCGCAAGGTAAATTTCTTCCTTTTAGTGTATTCGTTAAGGAACATTTTTAAAAGAACCTTTTATTTACGATACTGTCAAAAAATTGACTAATATGTAAATATCACCTTCTTAGGATAAGAAGTAGTTTTGATTCAGTTTTCAAGATTGAACCTAAACAATCAAACCAAGCCACTTTATACTACTAATATTAAAAACCTTAGAATAATAATAAATTTAAAAACTAACGTTTGCCCGCGACTTACACTACCACTGGGCTTTGTTTATTTAATGGGTGATCCCACCACACCAGCGAGGACTTCTTAGTGGAGATTTCTGGAATAAACCATTTCCTTCTCATGCCATCAATAAATATCAATATACATATTATTATAACCAGTAAACAGAGTTCCCTTAACTATATAAGTATCTATTCACACTTGCGACATTTTGACGCACCTTCGTCGCAACACTTCTAACTTGCGTCACTTCGTCGCATCATTATCGCGTCGATGTCGCAGGTGTGAACAGTACTAAACGTTTACAAAATATTCTCTTGAGGTAACGTTTCGTAACTTCTCTACGCAAACTCCTCGGTATTTACGTCACCATAAAACAAGCCTAGATAAGAACAACGTCGCTAGACGGTAACGGCTATGGTACTACAATATTATTTATTTTATTCAATATTTCACCTGCGATAAAATTGTTCGCGGAATATTCAAGAAGCACCCGCTTCAGTTATCTTAGTTCCTTTCTATTTTTATTCGCGAAAAATTTTGCATAAATATGATCAAGAGTGAACAAGGTAAGGTGGATTCTATTAATGGTAATAAGAGTATTTTGGATATCCGTAGTCAGTTTTTGACATATTGCCGATAGGAAGCATTAATCTTAAATCTTGGTTTACTTGGTCTTACATATTGTATTGTTATATATTGTTACATGGCGTTAAAATTTACATTTTATAATTTTATGTCATATAGATGAATCTAAGAATTCATACCAAAAAATACTTATCCATCCATCCACACTATATCATTATTTCCTCACTGTTATTATTGCATAGAGTAAAAACCAATGAAACATTTAAATCAAGTGAATTACTTTTGTTTAGCCCGAACCGTCCTTGCTTAATGAGCCACGAAGTGAATGTTGCGATACACTCTTCCCATGGGATAGCCTAGTTTTTCTACAGGCAAAAACAACAGCAAAGTACAATATATTTTAACTTAAAATTGATGCAGCTGAAGATTATTAATCTCATTTTTAAAAGTTCATTAGAATTCTACATGTTTCATGTTTCATTCGACAAACCAGAAATACTCGTATATCATTATCTAAGATTACTAGCTGACTCAGCAAATGTTGTTCTTCCAAAAATTTTCTGGATAGGGATAGGGAAACCCTAATCACCTAGTGGTGTGAAGTATACTTTAAGACCTATTCTAATATCTACCAAATTTACACAAAAAAAATCATAAAAATCGGTCGAGCTCTTCCGGAAGAGTACGACCACATACCTACACGAGACTTATAGGTAATATATTAGATTTTTATTGAAAATTCATATGCTATGTATTCATATGTAGCTTCAAGGCTTTTCAGGCCTGAAACTTGCTTGAAAATGCTTCTTACCATACTACTATGGACATAAAAATACATACGTTCATTTTCATTTTTATCAAATTGCCTTTGTTTAGTATGAATCAATGATATTATATTATTAAAAAGAGGCAGATATGTCATAAGCGCGCGCGTTATGTGACTCAAAAAGTTCCCAATTGGGAACTCTTATTCAGGTGAAGAAAGAGATAGCGATGTAGTTTTGACGCGAGAGCGATAAAGACGTGCGATAAAGCAATAAAGCGTGCCTTGCGGACATCGGATCAGATTTTTCGGTTGATTTGTAAGGGCATAACGTATCTATATTTATTTAAACATCATTGGTATGAATCGTTCCCGCTTAATGAGGCACGTAACGAATGTTGCGATACAGTCGTTCGTACCGCGGCCCTCGTTAATCAGCACTATGTAGAATAGGCGTAATGATACGTGCTGGAAAAATACACAAACAATAATGCCTCTGCGTCGTACTGGCTTTTCACTATGAAGTATGAACATCAAAACGCCTCAAGCCCGAATCGAATCGTGGATTTAACATTAACGAACGAATGATTTGTGATTTGTCATTGATGAACTTACCATCAAATACATACCTGTGTTGAACTTTTGTAATTAAATCACCTTTTTTTGAAGTGAAAACTTTTTAGGCGTGTTGGTTATTTTTGAGATGGGATGAAACCATACAGTTCGCGACATGTCAGATTTTAATCGACACCCACCTGTGGCGCCATCTCTGAGAGGAGTACAGAACTATAGTTACTTAAAATACAGCTCTAATTTATCAAGATTGTAGTTTACATATGCTTTACGAGGCGTTGGCAGCTATTCTCTAAAAATGTAATGTATAAAAAACTTCATTTCTGCATAATAAAATATTTCCTGATGATTCAAAAAATACAGACGTAATCGTTCAAGTTTTCACTTCTGTCGGCACTTTTTTTTAATTTATTTATCATTTAACAAAAGTTACATAAAATAGTAGCATTAGATAGCATTATAAAAACCACTGAGGCTTATGCGTTTAATGCTAAATGTTTACATCAATTTTTTAACTTACAAAGTATGCCATCTTAAACCTATAGCTAGTAAAAACTATTCTTATAAAACTTCACCTAATTACATAATCATAATCATTCTAAGACTCTAACATTGCAATATCTGTAAGTCTTTTCATTTGTAGTCTACCTACTAATCTACTTTTCTGTTCATTCCGTCCAGTAGGATTAGAGATACTCTAGTCTATAAGGTTACCATTTTTTTTAAAAAAACAGGACGGTACCGCTTTTATAATGGGTTATTGGGAAAATGTAGCCCCTAATTAGGTGGCGACATACCCGAAATTTGAATTTTGTACTGAAAACCGTGGATGCTAGTTGAAAGCGATGGTACCAATCATGCAATCTCAATAGTCTTTACAAATGTGGAGTTCCGGCAATTTCTGCTTGCTCCAATTCACTAGCTGGTATTCAAACAGTGCAGGGTTTTCAATTTGATAGGCAATATTTTGTAGTAGATGTTTTGACTACAGACTATCACGGGTTTTTGTAATGTTTTTTTATTCACAAGCGGCTACAGTAAAAAACTTTGGATTGCAAACAAGTAATATTACCACAGAAGACGTAATAGTTGATAATACTTCAATGAATTGCAATGATAATAACAGTTCAAAGCTATTAGGGAAAAACAAGTGACTGACTGTAATTCTGTTACTTTTATTTTCTTAATATACAATATTTTTTAAATATAATTTTAGTATAATTGATAACTTTCTTCTTTTTTCTTTAGTGGCCCGCAACGTATGCTGGTTATGCATTTGGCATCAAGTGACTTGCCTGCTCGTTTTTTGGCTATTTACATAAAAAAATGTAACCTTGTAACGTGCATTATTGATGGAACTACCATATGTAAAGAAATCATACCAAATTGCACATTTCTGCACTGGGCACCGTAATGAAATACCCTATATTTCTTAATTACAAGGAAACTCCCATACTAGTGACCCGATTTTATGTAGGGTTACAGATAAGTTGCAAAACCATTTCACAACTTTTCTGCAATATAGAATATAACCTGATGGGTTCTACGTCTACCTACTTCTTAATCTTTTAGGTCTCAAATTCGCTCATTGTACACTTAGTAATAAAAGGTGAACATTTTCGAGCTCTCCAACCCAAGTTCAAAAATGTCTCAAGTCGTCCATAACAACCGATACCAACTAACTCTCCAAAATATACGAGCTCATGAAATTTTGTCATCAAAGGTAACAAAAACACTTTATTGTTTTAAAGATAATTCGCACGAAATGCATAAAACTGGCCAACCTCAAAAGCTTATTACGGACGGATCACAAGTCCACTCGTATTCCACGGTTTCCTTGCGAGGTGTTAAGAGGACGAACGGTGGAAGTGGTCTTGAAGTGGGGATCTGAAGGTAGGAATGTGCCGTATCACTCGCGCGTCGAGTGCTCGTCCGTTGCTGAGGTACTGCCCCCTCGCGTCTCCTGCCGCCCAACCTGATGAAATATCAAGTGCGTATAATAAACGCTGTAATGTTTGTTTGCCAGTCGGTGCGTTGCTTGCGAGAACAATATCGCCAATGTACCGTCGTCTTTGAGTATAACAAATATTTTGAGTTTCATCTAAATTGTATAACTATTATGTTTAAAGACCAACCTACCCAATTACAGAAATCCAATATCAATTTCATAAAATGTACTAAAAAATGATATGTTTTCACATTTATTCAACGCACTAAACCTAGTATATTAAGTAGAAAACTATAGATAATAAGTAAAGACAGTACTTAATCAACTTTCAAAAACAAGGCACACAAAAACGACTCAATTCTTCCAATACAAGTCTATTTAATAAAGAAACACAGCAATGAAAAAGAAAAACATCTCACCCAAGACTATTCCGCCACTAACGAGACAATCTACTTTGACTTTTGTCTTTTTAAAGACCACCGACACAAAAAATACGCAATTAGTGTTCAACGAACGTACTTACTAATTAACTCGATCAAGTTCCTTTATTTCCAAGTCCTTTTGCATTCGTGCCACGTCTTGTCGTTTCAAAAGAGAATTACGTTATAGAATGAGGTGTTACTTTAAGAAACGCTGCGACTTTATTAGCAGTAAATAGCTTAAAATATTAATGGTTTTATTAGATACTAAAATCGCTTGAAACCTTGAAACTATCTTATATTTTATTTACCTGACAAGAATTCATCTATCTATCCTCAATCCTGTGTCTGGCTTTTATCAGCTGCCTAGCAACTCTCAAAAATGTATTTAGTTTGTTGGATATCGCACCTTCAGTGGAAAAAGGCATAATATGATAATATTAATTTTACAGGAGAGCACAAAAACTGTTAAAATATCAGTAAGTAGTCAAAGGAATTTACATTACGATTTCATGCACAAAACCGTCAAGATTTATGATAAAAATTTGAAAAAAATTGAGCATATGCAGCTTTTGTCCCTCTTTCCAACCATATTAGTAACTAAAATTCGCCGTAAGATGACTTATGCTTTTTTTTTCACTGAGGGTGCGATATGTGAAGACATGTCTTTTAATAAACTCTACAAAACTCTTCAAATCTTATTCTCATTTACGCTAAAGTTTGTAATCTATGTCTTAAATTTAATGAATGACCAATTCCCGCATTATACACAAATTATGTTAAAACTTTTAACAAGTTAAATAACTGATCCACAGTTATAATATTTAACTTGTGGTTAAAGCTCATAGTGTGACCGGTCGTCTTGCTAGTGACGCAGAGTTCACGGCAATCAAAATGACAAAATAATTTTAAAGTACCCACATTTATTTATTATGTTAATTGTAGTATTTTAGCCCACCGAATCTCGTTTACTTCATGAAGTATGTATGTATAAATGCCATTTATTACTCAATAAGCAATTGTAAATCTTTTTATTTATTTATTTATTTATTTATATATTTTTGTACACGAAGGAAATCTTACACAAAAGAACAATAATAGATACAATTTGCACAAAGGAACTGGTTATTTCTTTAAGAAATCTCTTCCAGCAGCCCTGAGAGAGGAGATAGTCATTGGATGGTAGACAGAACGTGTACCTATAAATAATCACTAAATCTTCTGAGAAATAAAGAATCTTAAACCTTAAAATCAGATGGGGCAACAATCTTATCTGTAATAGAGTAAGGTGGGTCACAATACGACATAATTATATTTTATGACATTTGCAGTAGTAATACTTACTCTACTTCAATTAAGAATGTTTGTATCAAATTTTTATTATTTATCAAAATTGCACATGTGTTCACGTTTATCCGACGCACGATACAGTACTAATTACTTACTCAGATACATAATAATATAATGGATAGATGTTGCGTGTTGCGCGGGAAAATCTTTATGCGCAAAACAACGGAGAAAACGATTTTCCCAGATACGAGTCCCCTAACACTGCAATTTTCATCCGAATTCTTTGGTTTGCGAGAACGTCATTTTCAAAACTCAAACTCAAATACTTTCGGGTTCATAACATAGAAACATTGATAAAAAAATCCGATAAAAGTGCAAAATATTTTGGTTCAAAGCATCCCGTAGATATCCTATACCTAATCGAAATCTTGAACAGAGTTTCAACAAAACCAATAGGGGAACTTAATTAATTTCTAAGTACACACCAGTTCCGATAGAAGCGAGCTTCTTAAATTGTTTTGTGGGAAACTTCGTCCGCTTTCCGTACAAATAAGAAATAAACAGATAGATGTTTCATGTAATGCGATGGCCTGTCGTTTACAAGCTGTTCCAAGATTTGTTTAATTAATTTTTTGTAACTTCACACCTAAAATAATTATGATTTTGGTAACTAATTTTGGTAATCTATTAGATACATAAATAAGCATCACTTAGGGAGTTTATTATTAATCAACCTTATTCCGACGTACAATTCGTTCACTTGTATTAACATTTTATATCTGCTTTTATTTCATACTTTATATTTTAGTATTACCTGTATGTAATCAAATCATGCAAATTAAATTTGACCCAATTCCAGGTTTCCGATTGAGCTGAAATTTTGCATGCATACGTATATTTCGGCGCAGTAATATTTTCTATTAATTTACTTTAAACTTTCTTTTATTTAACCTTTTATATAACACTAATATGGATCAATTATAGTCAGGAATGAGGGTTGAACCCCTCCAGTGGTCCCAAGTGGCATGTAGGTTAGCAAATTGTGTATAGCAAGGTTGTGGATTATTATAAAAAAACATTTAACTATCTCATAAAAGTATTTACCTTTGCCGAGATTCGAACTCGGAATCCCTTGATTCTTAAGCAGTGTTACCAATGCGCTAAGGTCATCCCATATTAGACCCTTCTAGCGTTATTTTATTTGTTTCGTAAACCGTCCTCTAAAATATGTACTTAATCAAGGCGTCAGTTAAGATTACAAGTAAGTCTTAGTCAGAGCGCAATCCTAAACATAAAAGACATGTAAGCACTTACATCCTGAAGGTAAGCTTACGTGTTGTCTACACGTAGGTTCTCAGCGAATTCCCAGACAGGATCTTACCTTAAGGCGTCTGGAGAGTCAGACGTAAAGTAATTAAAACTTGCTAAGAGCTCGGCCTGTCCACCCGCCTTCAGTAAACCATTTACCTTTTAATTCTATAGAATGAAAATTTCGTAGAACTTCACAGAGAGCTCATTTCCTGGATAGTCGATGTTTCTAATTATAAATGAGCAATAGGTTTACTTTTTACACATAGGTATATGTGTGTGTGGTATGGGTTAATTGTTTATACGGAGCAGGCAGATGGCCGAGCTATTGTCACACAGGCCAGACTGAAAATCGGTGTCGTCTCGTACGACTTAAGCCGAGTCTGGACCATTTCGAAGGACTTGCTGCAGCGCAGACATCATTTGTTACTGTTTTTTCTTTTTTTTTAAGATTAGGGGTCTTATGGCCTTATTCATAAAAGGTTTTTTTTTTTATGGGTGATGGATGTATTTTCATACGTTTTGTCGTTTTCATAGGTAAAAGACTAAAAATTCCTTTATCTTTG
The DNA here is from genome assembly GCA_963932265.1 of Thymelicus lineola. Classification (NCBI taxonomy): domain Eukaryota; kingdom Metazoa; phylum Arthropoda; class Insecta; order Lepidoptera; family Hesperiidae; genus Thymelicus; species Thymelicus lineola. The sequence goes on from OZ010688.1 coordinate 14,333,922, forward strand.
CTTGTTTTTGTGAATAAGGGAGTGAGACTCTTAGATTTTATTGTTTGTGCTTTGCTCCTTCGAATAAATGCTTTTTCTTTCTTTCTTTCTTTCTATAATATAATTCTTACTATTCTATTATTCAGCAGAGAAAGTAGGGTACCTGGTGAAATTCTCGTAGCATTACCCCGTAGTGCTACGGGAAGTGTGCTACGGTTTAAGTTTATTTACTCTAGCACTATCAACTAATGGCTACATCTCCTCGTTCTCAAAGAAAGTTGATGGAAAAAATTATTTGATCAATGTATTATGCAGTTATCTATTAATTATTTCCGATCTATATTAATGCCATCAAAAACATAACTTATAAAAAAACCAAGTCTTGCAACATCATCCATGATCCATGTAATACTAAATCGGTTAATTTATTCAGTCCCTACTTAAGGGTCCTTCTGTCTTAAGTTATTACGTAATTAGGTAACCTAACAACATCTTACAGTCACCATAATTATCAATATTAAAAATCTTTTATATTCTATTCATACTAATATTATAAAGAGGAAAGATTTGATTGTTTGTTTGCGTTGAATAGGCTCTGAAACTACCAAACCGATTTAAAAAATTCTTTCACTGTTGGCAAGCTACACTATCCCCGGGTGACATAGGCTATATTATTATTTTTTTACTATTTTCCCCGAAGCGAAGCGAGGGCGATTTCCTAGTTATAAATAAATAGATTGACTTGGCCATTAGATTTGCATTGACACAACACGAACAGAAAATACGAGTATTATTAGTTACTACACATTGCAAGTTTTCAGGACAACGGATCTCTAAAACCCGAGTACATTTCATCAATGTAGTCTCACGAGCAAAATGGAAGGTTCATCCGTGTTCCTTGTTCCGCCATCCGCAAAGACAGAGTCGGTTATTGTTCCTGTTATCGGCGCGGAGAAAATTGAATTTGTCCACAATCCAGGATTGCATGTGGCTGCCTCCACTGAACCCAGAACAAACATTCAATTTCAAATCCAAAACTGTATTTGTTTTGTGTTGTTTTCTATCAAAATATTAGGTAACAAATTGCGTCGTAAAATCTGTTGTTTATATTACAAGTTATTATTTTACGATGTCTAACGTTTAACAATATGTATCTTCTTGTGAATATTAATGATTTTTTAGTAAATAAAATACAGCTTACCGTTCTTACATGCAATGAATTAATCCTAAATATTTTTAGTTATCTTAATTTACGACGCAATGGCATTTACTCGTACCTAATGACAAATTACTCATAGATGATAAAACTATTGTATTTACAATTAAATACTAAATTATTTACAATATCTTTATAATATAAAGTTACCTGATAAAATAAAATTAATTTATAATTATTATTTAAGTCTTCTTTTTTCTTAATAGGTACATGTGACGAGAAATAATAACATATTTTCCGTCACAATTTTGCGAATAGGAATATTAAGTAATACAATAATATGGGTACTAAATGGAGAACATTAAGAGAGACAAGTGCTTTCGCAACTTTTAAGTGCCTTTAATTACTTTAATGTACTACTTAGTGTCGGCAAGGGAAGAGAAGTTAACTATAGTTAATGTCTCGCTAATTATCTATTACTTACGTATATTACTACTACATTATTATATTACCTATGTAAAGTGGGATTGTTGTCAAGAATAAACTTATTATACTTAATTGAAAAATGGCTCCGAATTTTCTTGCCAAGATTTATGATTTTTTTTACGTCTCTAGGTGGCGCATTCCCTAGATATATAAGTATATTTACTCGCTGTTATAAGTACATTGTTGTACTCGTATTAGTTTCTTTTTTGTTTTTGCAGTCTGTGTAACGTTTATGTTAGGGAAGAACGGGGCTTCCTGCCACAAGTGTGCAAGTGTATTTTATGCTTACTAGGTTGCTTCATCAACTGTATAACTATAAGGGAACATACCAAAACCACGTAACCCATTTTTTCCAACTTTTTACCCCCCTCCCCAGTCCCCCCCCCTTCGTGTCCATCCGTAGTATATGAGAAGACCCCCCCCCTCCCCCCTAGTTTTCACGTGGTAATTGATAAATACGGTTTTCAAAACTTTTTGGCAAAAACAGAGTTAAAAAATAATAATTTTGCTTATATTTGACGACTTTTTGGCGCAATGGTTGCTAAAATATTGACTACGTGACAAAAACCTAAACCCCCCCCTCCCCTCTGTGACCAATCGTGGTGTTTTGAAGACCCCCCTCCCCCCCCTAAATGAGGCACGTGGTTTTGGTATGTTCCCTAATATAAACGATAGACTGAATAAAGATTTTTTATTTATTTTTTATTTTTTCTCGGTAATCAAGCCACGTGATGGTTAATAGCCTCCGTCTCCCACGGATATCTGTAACAAAAACCTGATCGACATATTAATACCAAAAACAAGAAGAGATCCTGCTTGGTAGAATCTTACTACTTACTCTCCGAATGCTTGTTAAAAACATTTTGCGACTGATTGTAAACGGTGAGAACTTAAATACTACAAATGGTGGCTATCAAAATGCTGAATATATTTTATAAGTCCAAAATTAAAATTTCTCTCAAGTTTTATTTATTATAACATGTCATTGTATCTACAACTGCTAGTTGAGTAAAAGCTGTAGATAATCTAAAGGACCCCGCAAAATCTCTATGGGAATTGGCTCTCGGCTAAATTAGCTGAAATTTTGCACAGAGGTAACTTTCATCATGCTGATCAAAAGTCTCAATGGGCGCAACCCCCCAAAATCAAACCCAGACTCACCACTCCCCTCCAAATCTCAAAATACTCCCCAAAGCACATTGGATGAAAATCAATGCAAAAGGGATATATTCATATGGAACTTCGCATAGAGGTAGCTTTTATCATGCTGATCAAAATTCTCAATGGGTGCAACCCCCTAAAATCAAACCTAGACCCACCACTCCCCCCAAACACCACCTGGCGTAAACAGGTCGGGTATCACCCAACACCTTGCCTTCATATGCATATATTAGCCGTATATTTTATTATATTTTAGCCGTATTGCAGCGGCTTATAATACTAACCCCAATCCCACGCCGGAAGGGTGTCGTAAGAGGCGACTAAATCCGGCCCGCTGGTGGTAGGGCCCTCGGAGGGATTATATTGGTAGTATTTATTTTAATTGTTAATATTGATTTTAATTCTTAATTAATACCATTATTACTATTATTATGTCTCCATGGGGTTCGCCTGGATAGCTGCCACCCTCGAGCATGAGTCAGCCGCCAAACGACTCGTCGTGTTCCGGCTGGGGGCTTGAGGGCCAGTTCTTTCTTTCTTTTTCTTCTTTTTTTCTTGGCCCGCAACGCATCAATGATGCCTTTGGTGTTGCTTATGTTCATGGGCGGCGATATCCACTTACCATCTTGGAGGGTCTGGGTTTGATTTTGGGGGCTTGCGCCCATTCAGACTTTTGATCAGCATGATGAAAACTACCTCTGTGCGAAGTTTCATATGAATATATCCCTTATGCATTGATTTTCATCCAATGTGCTTTGGGGAGTATTTTGAGATTTGGAGGGGAGTGGTGGGTCTGGGTTTAATTTTGGGGGGTTGCGCCCATTGAGACTTTTGATCAGCATGATGAAAGCTACCTCTGTGCAAAATTTCAGCTAATTTAGCCGAGAGCCAATTCCCATAGAGATTTTGCGGGGTCCTTTGAATTGCATATGCAGCGTTTCCAAAGAGATCTAGCTGAGATTCTTCATTCTTCCTACAATGAGTTTCTTACATCTGTGGGAACAAAGGAAACGCGCCCAATAACTTCTCTCAACACAAGCAGGTTCACATCACAAAAGCCTGGGTGCCGACGAAATTTTAAACAGAAACTGTCACAAAACACCACAGTACTTTAAAATAAAAGAACTGGCGCTATACACATAAATGTAGCAATAAAACATTATACGCTGAGTTTTGGTGCTTACACCGTCTTGTTCCAGCACCAGAATTTTTTTGAAAAGCATTAAACAAAGACAACCTACTTGTTCGTATGATTTATTCCCGTCACCCTCACCAACAATCTGATCACTACGTGCACATAATCTTTACTTTATAAACGATGTAGGTACTAGGTACTACCTATTTGATTTTCAGTCAGCCTACATGTTCATTAATAATTATTATTCATTTATTAATAGTTACTCTGATACTCCGCTAAAGAGTCATATTTGTTTGACATATTTGGACGAATCCACCCTTATATGTATTATTTAAAAATATCTCCTCACTTAATCTGGTGAAACTGTACCTTGAGAGTTACTTACATGTTTCGTTACAGCTTTGCGTTTGTACCAAGCGCAGTGTGAGTGTCCTTGGAGAAAGGATTAGGCACGTCTACTTTACACCGAGTGTTTCACGTGAGCCGAAAGGTTTAATAGCTTTGCTCTGTAGCACGTTATGTGGGAATATAATCACTTAAACAGTGTCGCGTTTATACATATTATTCCTGAAACTTTGAATTGCCCATTTACCTAAGATATTAACTTAAGTATAATATCTGGGATTTAAGGAGAACCACTAACAACCTAGGTAATTTATTTATGTAACTATCAACCTTTAACAATAAAACATTGCAGCGTTAAAATACGCACGTCTTTATCGCTCTCGCGTCAAAACTACATCGCTATCTCTTTCTTCACCTGAATAAGAGTTCCCAATTGGGAACTTTTTGAGTCACACAACGCGCGCGCTTATGACATATCTGCCTCTTTTTAATATATAATATCATTGGCCCCGAGACTCCTTTGACTATTTTTCGCTATTTGTCATAGTTAAGAATTTGGTCATCCACGCACACTTGGAAAACTCAGGATATATATATAGGATATACATACATAATTATGTTTATACATATACGTATATATTTATTCTGTTTCTATTCAAATTGAACAAATTTTCTTCCACCTACAAGCTACAGCTCAGTTTCTAGCGACGCCTATCTAGAGACGTGTCAGAAAACTTAAGTTAGGGTCTAAGTTTAGAATTACGACTCTTCTGAGATTAGCCTATTCGGATTACTTCACTGGTACGAGTTGGATGGACTACGTCTTTACGACGGTAAGTTTATGAGCTAGCCCAGAGACCTAAATAAACTAATGCTGCTTCTGACAATGCGACAATTTTAATATTATATTATATTACTATTTAATTTTATTTTATTTTATGGAATCCTATTGCTAGGACTAGATTCGGACTAGATTTACACTACGATTCCTGGGAAACTTTGGTCTTCCTATTGCTTTATGATTTCCAGAAATGGTTCAAGTGCATTATAAAAATATCGATAGCGTGATTTAGATTTTTACACGTCTCGAAGTGTTGTTAAAATGTGACGTCCAGTTGAAATTTTGTCGAAAATGATAATATTAATAACCTTAAAGACTCGCAGGAATCCGATTACATAAGCGCCTCTTAAATTTTCATAACTAAAAAAAATACATATTACGATAACACAATACCTACGTAAATAAGACTTCATTTAAGTTTCAGATAAATTCGTATTTTCACCTTCAACCAGATAGATACAAGAAAATGTGCAAAACCACCTTTTTTATGATGATACAGATAATTGCAACGAAGCAAGATAGAGAAATTTAAAAAATATTGGCGAAAAGTTGTAGATTCATCTTACAACTCTAAGGGGAGAAATATTACCTCCTCCACATTCCAAGGTAGCTTGTAAGAAAACGCGATCTATGAATATGTAAGTTAAATATCTTAATATTTTATTTTTGCTAATTACAATAGTTTTCGGATAGGATAAATTTGATATTTCACAAGTCTACATTCCAACTAGTCCGGACTTCGTAGAGAACTAGATAAGACATCTAAATGTATTCCGATATTGTGTCCCGACTCCCGGGAGACTCGAACACCATTAAAAGTTACCCCGTCTTTAGGAGAGTGCCGACAGAACTAGTTTGTATCGTCCATCCACATTCCAAGTGGCTACAATGCCTACAACTATTTTGCCATATAGCAAGTTTCTTGGAGTGATTGGCTCTAAAACTAGTATAAACTAGTCTGCACTGTTTGCCGGTTGTGTGAGCTGGTATATTGGTTTATTCATTTTTAATTACTCCACACAACAAAGCATAAATTATTAATATTATGATGTAACAACCTGCAATCAGGCATAACTCCACGAAGTCTAGGACCTAGGTATTTATAATATCTCTTAAGAAACCAGTTACATAGTTCATTCTTCACCAGTATTTCTCATTCCTCAGAGACACTAACACTATTAAAAATTGCGCCAACTTCCAACTTTGGTATCTTCAGCGCAACTAGTTTATGTTAACATCTATTCAAATACTTTACCAAGATCATTGTGTATGGTGATCTAAGACATCCAAAAATTGGATACAATATGTTTTCTGATTTAGGGTTATCGATCGTGACGGGCGTTATATTTATCCTTATTATCTGGATAAGTAAGTAAAGGAATAACAACTATTATCTTATTAGTGTGAATTTTTGATAAACTGACTTGAGGATAAAACATTAGGATACTGCAAATTCTGATACTATGTATTTCGACATTAACAAAACTCTATGCGTGTTTCATTTTACTTTCCTTTTACCTAAAAATACGCCTTGAAATATCTGATAAAGCTCGTGAGTTTCGTGACATGTCTTTTTCAAACAATATTTCGAATGTAAAAGTCGGCTACATATCTCTCTTGAGGCTTCGTATCCTTAAATTCGTGAGAAAACAAAGAATCCCTGAATATCGGCTCGCGGCGAATGGAAATTTACATCCTAATTTCCCAAGCGAATACCGCGACTCTATTCGTCAGTAATATCAACAGATCTAAATATCCAATCCCTCCGCTGATGTGTGATCGCTGATCAAATGTGAGACAAAAAAAGGAATTTTATACTTTGAAATGTAGATATCGGAGACTAATTTATTAAAGTGCTGATATGTATCGACGCGACGTATCTGAATAATAATGTAGACTTGTACAGGCTAAAATATGTAGTATCTTATTATAATATTTATTGAAGGAATTTAATTAGATGTTTCACATCACAGCATACTTAATACCTATTTAATAAAAACATGATTATATTGAATTCAGAACCCTGTTATAATTATCTTCTAAAAATCAGTTTGTATATAAGTAGTAGGTAGATAATAGAAGCTGTCACATAAAACGTGTGCAAAACGGTCGCGACATTTTACTACAAAATAAATGCTATATTTAAAAATGATACATCTTAATATTTTTAACTAAATAAATTTCCGCCTTTTTGAAAATCGAGCATCTTTTTATTTTAGTCATTTCAGTTACAGAATTGAAAAAGAAAAAAATGTATGTTCAGACTCTCTAAGTATCTCTTAAGTATGCTTTAGTTGATGTTGATATTAAATCAAAACCCACTAAATATACTAAGTGGAACGACTGCTAAACTAAAGCGTTTTTCTGATTGGTGGTACCGTCGCGCCACTAGTGGTACTCGAGACGTGGAATTCGTCACCTGTTGAAAAATAATTAGGCAAAAAAATCTGCACTAAAACAAAAATTCAGGTGCGCTTAACGGCAGGCTCTGTGTTAACCACTTGACGGGAATTCGAAATTCCCAGACAATTTTTTGGTGGGAATTTCGTTGAACGGAGACTATTCCGGGCGAGTGTGTTCGTTCGTCTGACGGAATCTCAAGTGCAAAACAAACAACCTCTTTAAATCGGTGATATTTTTAGAGTTCCTTGTTTTGATTCGCTGTCTCGGATTTGGGGTACATTAAATTAATTACTTACCAAAGCTATGTTTGTCCAATAGTACCAAACTAGATACTTATAAGTCGTAACCAATGTTACTGAAGTAAAGCTACCATAAGTAAGTATGTATGCATATACCTATCGTTAAACTTATTAATAATACTAGAACAATAGAACAATGAACCATCTTCTAACTTAGTTACTCAATCAACTGTTTTGAGTTTTTTAGTCTCACTGTGATGGCAAACGTCAAAACCGTTTTTCTATTACTTCTTCTCCCTCGAGAACAGATCAATATCTCGGGATAAAACGTATTCTATACTTTATTCTATAATAGGTATTAAACTATGTGCGTGGAAATTTCATCTATATCCGATCAGCCGTTTTTGCATGATTGCGTGACAAACATCCAGACATCTAAACTTTCACGTTTATAATATTAGGTATATTAGTAAGATTGCCATATTATGACAAGGTAAATGTGTATATAATAGCTACATCCTACTTGTTTACAAAGTTTTAAATGTAGTAGGACTAGAAGGATTTAACTCTTCTCTGTAGGTACATTCTAAAGGTTGATTGGCAGAGAAGTCTGCCAACTGTACCACTCTTTGGGGTTCAATAATAATTAAATAAATAAATAAGGACGCTTGGTGATCGGATGTGACTAATAAGTACTTGAAAGCACTGATCGATCAACAAGGAAAATTGTCTAGCATTACATAATTTAATGGTTTATTTTCCGTAATTCTTGAGTCACAGCCAATCTCCCTTGGTAGTGGAGCACCTCAAGGAGCGTTAAGCTAGCGTTAGTTGTAAGTGCTAGTGCATCGATCGACAATTACTAATTAACTTTAAACTAAGTAAGTACTAACCTAGCCGTACCGTTTTCACACGTACCTACCATTTAGTTGGTAGGGGAGAGTTTGACTCTTGGTTTCCGAACCCTAAAAACGGGAGAACCGAGAAAGAAGACCGTAACATGAATGGCGGCCAAGATATGGCTAGTTAAGGTCTCCGCACATATTTTGTCTTATTGACACATAAGTCGATTCCGCTTTGTGTCGATCAGTGTTGCCAACTTGGTATTAGGTTTTCGGGCTAAGTTGAGTTTAAAAAAAGGGCTAGATTCATACAATAGATTGAAAATATTGCTTGATTAATAGAAGTGCGAAAAAAAAGTCTTAACCGTTCTACAAGTATAATAATGGACATTTTTTCGATATCTTTTACCACTTAAATTGGTTTTTTCTGTCGATTGCATCAAAAAATTCGTGGAAAACCTTTTTTCAAGATGGCGGAAAATACAATACAATACAATACAATATTCATTATTGTGCACAGTAATAAATTACAAAAACAGAGAAATTAACAGCAAATGAAGTTATACACAACAGGCGGTCTTATCGCTACAGTAGCGATCTCTTCCAGACAACCCTTTGAACGAAGGACAAAAAAAAACAAAAACAAAATAGTTTGGGGCTAGAAATTGGGCTAGCTAAATAATTGTTTGAAGGGCTGAAAAACCATAAAAAGAGCTAGATCTAGCCCCGAAAGGGCTAAATTGGCAACACTGGCGTCGATGTGTATGGGGATTCACCCATCTTCAAGTACCTCTACGAAGTTATGTATCCAGTTAGAGTAATATATCCATGGTCAGTTCAGTTAGCTTCACTCTGTCAGTGTGTGTCGAGTGACATTCATTCATTCATGATTCAGTCAGTAAGATCCAATGACAAAATAAAAAAGAGAGGACAGGCCCTAATTTGCGTATATATTTTTTCATTATACATGTATTGTGCAAATATGACCCGAAATACCAAAAATATATCTGTCTTCTTCTTACACGTTACAATATGGACTTGTAGAGAAAGTACAATACATATAGCATATTTCAATTTTCTAGTAACATTTTAATAAAGTCTATGCAAGCCCTGCCTTGAAGCCAATATGATCTGGTAAGATCCTGATCAGTCAATGTCAACAAATGTCAAATAATAATTTTGTTGTTGTAGGAGTAGGTAATCGTTTTATAATTGATATAAATTGTAAAGCTCGTAAGTAAACACGAAATGTGTGAGGTGCATGAAAAATAAACTACCTACTTTTGGACAAATTTTAACTACAAATTAACCTTTTTATAAATCAAACGATACTGGAGTCTGGAGGTTGGACCTGAGACATGTAAACAGAAACACATTAATTGTAGCTCCTGTTCTCTTTATTATCATTATTTATTTACAAACTTGTAAAAGAATAGTACCCAAACTACCAGTGTAAAATGGACCAAGAAACGGCTAGAAAGCTTCTCGTGGAAGGAGCAACGTTTGTGTTTCTTGGAGTGCCTGAAGAGACGCAATTTGGTATTGATATGCAATGTTGGAATACTGAGGAAGATTTTCGTGGCATAAAAATGATACCTCCCGGTCTACATTACATTCACTACTCCTCAGTAAGTACAGGAACAGGCGATGTTTCTCTCAGGTATGTGCATTGGGTTAAAAATTCTTGAGTAATACTCTGTATCCTGTATAATATTGATAGAGTGCAAGTAGTTCCGCTGCCTCGTATATTAACCAATTGGATTCACTATGCACAGGGTTGGCCTAAAGTCATGGAATAATGATACTATTTTAATTATAAAAATGTGGAATACATTTTTATATATAACGAGTAACCGCCCTCGCTTTGCTTCGGTTTTCTTTATTTTTACACCTTGGGTTACATTATTGGAGTTTTATTAAGGATCCCAAATTTTTTTGAAAATGTAATATAGCCTATGTTACTCGGGGATAGTGTAGCTTTCCAACAGTGTAAGAATTTTTCAAATCGGTTCAGTAGTTTCGGAGCCTATTCAATGCAAACAATCAAATCTTTCCTCTTTATATATTAGTATAGATTAAGTATTATACATATACTGTGCTTAAGTTTTAATAAATGACAATTTATTTATTTAATGTGTTATCTTAAGATATTAAATTTAATTTTCCAATAAAAATATTGTAATTACAAACTGTCAAATCAATTACAATGATTCCAGATCTGGATTCATGTACTACTTTCAAAAAAAGGAATTTCTTGTTAAGATGTGGGACAAAGAAAAGGAAGATATGAGTAATGCTGAGGTGAGCGAAGAAAGTATTCAGCGGCTTAGAGACAATTTATTAAATCTGGACAGACATCTAGGGCCATATCCATATGAAATATGGCCTAAATGGAGGCTTCTCACTTCACAAATTACTGGTAATAAGACTGTAAAATTATTCTTTCATATTCTTCATGGTATTATCGCTAGTAAACTCATCACAGTCCATTATAACAAGTAGGTACTAGTAGGTAATTATATTTATTTTAATAGAGATTATACTTTCAAAGAAACAAATTATATGACTACATACTTCTATAGATATTGGCTAAAAAAAATAAGAGACTGTTAAAGGCTTTCGTAATTCACAGTACATATCACAATGTCAATAGTAGAATTTGTAAGTGCCATATATTGTTAAAACCATGAGATTTAATTAAACAGAAAAAGGAACAAATCCTCAAAACATCCCTTATTAATATTTTTTCTTTACTATCAGACAATAGTTATATTTTATAATTAGTAATTTAAACTTTATATTTTCACAGTTGACCTAGCAGCAAAGTTATCTCCTGAAAGTGGCATCATACGGGCATCAGTTGAGCTTCTCTCCACATCAGATGAAGACAGGCCGCGGGGAGTAAAGCCCATGGATGTATCCACAGATCAGGAATCAAATGATGTGAATACTGAAGGAAATAGCGAAGGTGGACAGAGCACTGCAAAGAGAGTGAAAAGGGCAACTGAACAGGAGAGGGAAGATGCGATGTTACCAGCTTTGAAGCCAGCTCCAGGTAGTTAAAACATCCTTCACTGATGTTATGATTCACTAATCATTATCAATTATAAAACTAAGAAATTTAAAGAGTAAAACCATGAAATTAATAGATTTAGTTGGTATTTTTTACCATTCATTACTAAAACCCAAGGGTTCATGGGCCACTATAAAGGTAATTAATCTATTATATAAAGCAAAAAGGTGGTAAATATCCATTCCCGGCTGGGTAGTATTTATTAAGTTCTAGTACATTTATGTTGTAGGAACAAGATACAGAACTAACCCCTAATAAACCTTATTTTCAGGAACATCATTGCGGTTCACAGAGATACCACAAGATAAGTACCCGCCGGGTTCAACGCCACAAGAGATCACCAAGCATTACCTTGATCAGTCGTATGCACTTGAGCTAATGATTGAACAGCAGGTTGAGTAAGTATTGTAACTTATGCGCTTTATTATCATTGCCATACTTGACTTGAATATTTCAAAACAGAATATAATGTGAACATTCACACTATTAGCGCCATTCATTCTGAACTTGAAAAGTCACATCAGTCGCATCTAAGGACAGCTCACGGCCTTGTCTTTTAAAGAACAATAAGGTACCGGGATATAATCCCATAATTATACTTTTCAGTAAGCGGATACAAATATTCCAGAACTTGAAATACAGAACCATAGGTATCAATGTTACATCTATAACTGTATCATGTAATTATCTCAAAATGTTTATTTACAGACCTCTACACATCGTCGGCGAGTTACAATTCGCCTATCTGTGCTTCCTTATTGGCCATTCCCTTGATGCTTTTGAACATTGGAAGAATCTGGTCATCCTACTCTGCTCCTGTGACGACGCTATACACAAATACAGAAGTTTATTCTTCCATTTCATCAGGACTATTGAAATCCAGATCGAAGAGATGCCTGAAGAATTCCTAGCAGATATTGTGATGAACAAGAATCTTGTTTACAAGAAGCTGAGGGAGTTTTTCCGTACGGCGTACAATAGTAAAGTTGATGGACGATTACTGACGATGATTGAAAGGTGTAAGGAGAATTTGACGGAGAAACTCCATTGGGACTTCACTGGTTTGGACGCTGATGAAGAAGATGAGAGACCGGTTATTGTGAGGCTTGATGATGAGGCAGAAGAATGCAGTTAATAAAACATTTATTTGTGAAGAATATTTGTGAAAAGACTTGGCTGAAACAGCTTAATTGAGTGTATGTGAAGTGGTGTTCCATGCAAGATATAAGTTTTAAGAAAAGATTATAAAACAAGTGGTAATGACTTGGTATTTATTAAGACATATTTTTGGTTCAAGTTGTAAAAATACAAGTAAAACTTTCAAAGTTAATACAGAAGCAGTTAAAACTTGTTATTCTTATTCTGTACAAATTCTCTATAATGTCACATTATAAATGACAATCTTTACTAAACTGAGTATTCTTTTCATTTTTTCGATCAGAATCGGTTCACTAAACGCAGACACGTTTTTGGAAATTTGGTTTCAGAAAATTATCATAAATCATTAACATAATATAGTTTAGATAAAGTAGTATTAAAGTTTACTTGAGATGTTATAATGTGGATAATTCTTGATGTGAGCGTAATATTAATATTCTGATACAGTTAATTTTAATTCCACTTCATCATACTTAAGGCAGGTACTCCCAATTTATAAATAGCTTATAATGACAAATATGCACTTAGTTCGGGTGCAATCTTTATAGTTTTTATATTAATATATTGGTTGTACATAATACATTATAAAAATACTATAAAATAAGAAGTATATGTAATTAACTAAATAAAAGATAAGGTTTTTTTTATTTTTTACATGCCATATTATATTTTGGGGTAAACACAGATTCGCCTAATACCACACAAAGCAAATATCCCTCGAATAGATGACGAATGAATGATCGATGAATATGTAATCCACAAACGAAGGGTTAAGATCATCAATGAAGTGTTAAAAATAAAAAACGGAATTAAATTGTAGTATTGTCACCTTCGAAATACTTTGGTTGTGGATAAATTCATGGATATTACTTATAATTTACACTTTTAGGTATCCTAAATTTAGTGTGGTGTAATGAATCTACTCATAGCACAGCCTGTAGTACGTATTTGTTTTAAAATATTATTATATTTACTGGTGTACTTCAGTGAGTACAAATAAAAAATGTTGTAAAATAAAACAAGTTTTTAAACGCTTTTATTTAGCTTCACTTCGGAGCATCAAAGCATCAAATCTTGTAACGTTAATTTGAATGACTTCCCTTTAATGAAAATTGATGAAATTTGGCAGACATGTGTATTTCCGATGACAATACACGAAAATCATATTTTAAACTAATTTTCATTGTTTATTTGTTGTTAAATTAAAAAAAACGATTTTCAGACTTTAGACGCATAATTCTCTATGTTCTATTTTACGTAGAGACTTGAAATTTTCACAACTTGTAGCTAATTTTATAAACTAAACATTATTGAAATAAAAGCGTTTAAAAAAAAAAATTTTAGGATTCAACTTATTATTTATATTGACAATAATTGTATTCCTCTTATTCATTTACTTTTTCTTCTTAATTACTTTGTTAATTGTCTTCTTGTTGCCTTTTTTCTCAAACTTGGGTTTCTTCGAAGGTTTAGTATCTAAAAAAACAATACATATTGTTAATCCTCTAAAAATTTTACTTAATAGGCATTTAATGGTCGAAAAAAATTCGTAGGGGATTAAAGGTAAGCCCAAAAAGCAAAATAAGCGTCGTCGTCGACATTGCTTGATGACTGCAATATTATTTGAGAAATTAATCAAAGACGGCCATGATTGCATGTGTGAGTGTGAATGATGCTTGATGAATGTAGGTTAATATGTTTGTTGTACGTGGTTCTGCGATATTTTGCCTTCCGATAAAAACAGGACCAATAGGATTATACCATTTTCTTTGAAGAAAGTTTTTGTGAAATTAAACAGTTGTGTCTGAACTGATTCGAAAAATATTCCAATGTTACAAAATAGAGAGGCAACAGAAGTACATAGCTTGCTCAAACACAGTCAGTTTATTTATTAATAACAGTAATTTATTAGTAACTGCTCTGATACTAAAGTCCATGAACAGTGCCTATGTGTGCATTCCTCAATTGTGCTTGTATAGGTTTCTCTTGATGTTCTCTCCTCTTTTTATATCTTTTTTGTGCCAATATGTCCGTAATAATTATAAGCATGTTTACACAGCCGGCGTTAGGGGTGGGCACGGTGGGGCAACGGGCTAGGCCGGCCAAATTTGGAAAGGCGCCACATTTGGGGTAAGGAGCAAAAAATAAAATAAAATTCATAATTAACATTCCCATTGGTTCAGCAAAAATTTTTCGAGCAAAAAATGCTCAATTTTTATTTTCTTATGTGGACTCCACAATATTCTTGCCTGGGGCGTCAGTAGCTCTAACTCTCTGAGTTTATCAAATTGTAATTTACTTACTCTGTGACATCCTTGTTATCAACTGCGGTGGTGGTTTATTGGCTTCACCCCTTAGTTTCTTGCCTTGTTGTTGGTTCCTTGTTGCAGCAGTTGCAAGAGCCTTCGCTTTTGAGGGTTTTTCGACTTTTTTAGGAGGTGGAGACTCAGCTTCATCACTAAACAACAAAATTAATCATTACTAATAAAACAGTATACCTATTTAAATTTACAAGCTCAAGAATTGACTAATTCAATGTTGTTGTACAAAACTTATTATTTTGTCTAAAAATATACCTTGCATCTTCCTCACTAGTAATATCTTCATCTAATTCTTCATCGCTTTCATCATCAGACTGTACATCAGAATCACCTTGTTTCATTACTTCATCGTATTCATCTGAATCAAAATTCACTGAACTGTCACTTTCATCATCAGATTCTTTTTGTATCTGAATAAAGTTTGGTGGTTTAACTCCTGCATCTTTTAATTTCTTCTCCTTCTGTTTTTGCATCTCACTTGCTTTACTTTTTGTTTCATCTTTCTTACCTTGCTTCATGTCCTTTGTTTCTTTAGCTACATTATTTTCGGCCTTTTCTTTTGGATTTTTGTTTTTTTCCTTAGTTGCCTTAAC
The DNA here is from genome assembly GCA_963932265.1 of Thymelicus lineola. NCBI lineage: Eukaryota > Metazoa > Arthropoda > Insecta > Lepidoptera > Hesperiidae > Thymelicus > Thymelicus lineola. The sequence goes on from OZ010688.1 coordinate 14,349,657, forward strand.
TAAGTTACCTGTATCACTTGACTGTTGAATTTCTTTTGATTTCTTTGATTTCTTAGGAGCTGAACTATCAGCTTGCGTTGGCGTTGTTGAAACCTGGGCGTCATTGACTTTTTTTGTCTTATTCTTTTTATTATTGTTTTGTGCGTTTTCTTCCTCTTTAACTTTATTTTTTAATTTATTCTCTTTTTTAATAACATCAGTTTTGACTGCATCCTCTTTTTTAACTTCAACCAGATTCAGTAGAGGCTCAGGAATGTCTACTGGTGTGAAAAAGTCATAGTCTATGTCCAACTCACGCAACCTTTTCTTTGTTTTATGCAAGCTGAAAAATATATGTAAATTAATGAAATTGTTAGCAGATTAGAAAAAATTAAAATCAATATTCAAACTAAATTACTTGGAGATCAATTTCCTTGCAATTTGTAGTTCTTCTTTTTCATCTTTTACTGAATTATGTGCCTGAAAAATTAAAGTAGCAATATTTTAATTAACATTATAACTGAGTAAATAGATAAAAATTCAGAATAACGAAAACAATTCACACCTTCTTCATTTTCAGTCTTAAATCATTTCCTGGGTTATTTTGTGCATTCCAATGTTTTCTCTTTGCAAACCTCCGTTGCTTTTCCGGAGGTATTACAGATGCTAAAAAAATTAAATAAGTAATAACTATTAATCATAAACTCATCATTATGTCCTATATTATCATTATTATATTATCATTATCATATCAAACATATAAAACATATCATACATATCAAATTATATTATCATTATTAAATAAGATATAATCAAAAATGCTGACAGTGGCAAAAATTTTGTTAAACACTTGCTCGAGCAACTTATACTTGGGCACGTGAAATAGCAAAGTACTCATACATAAAATTAAATAATTTGAGTAATGATGCAATACGAACCATCATAAATTGCAAAATGTATATAACATTTTGTCAGTTCCAATAAAATCACCTTACCCAATATTGTAAAGCAACAAAAATTAAACAAAATCATAACAGAAGTAACGATCAGATTCTACTTTAACGTTCAGGTTGAACACAACAACCTATATTATAATTACCTTTAATTAATCTTTTTCCCATCAAATAATTATTCATAGTTTCAGCTACAATTTCAGCAACATTAGGATCTCTGAATTCCACAAAGGCATGGCCTTTAGACATGCCTGTACGCTTGGATCTTATAACTCTTGCATTGGTGACAACACCAAACTGCTTGAAGTATTCTGTCATTTGATGCTGTAAGGAAAGAATACTGATGATTAATAGTTGATCTCTATATTTACATCACAGACGTATAACTTAGTCAAAACAGAGCTCTTATTGTTTTGTATAGCAAAAGGTACTTTGTTCCAACCAGGTACCACTTTTCTCTATATTTATAGACTAGGAAATCGCCCTCACTTAGCTTCGGGAAAAATAGTAAAAAAAAATATAATATAGCCTGTCACCCGGGGATAGTGTAGCTTCCCAACAGTAAAAGAATTTTTCGAATCGGTTTGGCAATTTCAGAGCCTATTCAATGCAAACAAATCAAAAAATCATTCCTCTTTATAATATTAGTATAGATTAAGTACTTGACTACAAGACTTATGCCCCCACTCAGAGTCACTAGCGGTTACTTAAATCGCTCTTTAGTACAGAATTTGTATGTATTCTTTACTAAGGAGCAATTAAAGTAACTGTTAGTTACTGAGTTGAGGCGCTAGTCTAGGACTCTAGGCGAATAAAGCTCACTAATATAAAAGTCTTGAAGAGTGCTCTATGCATTATTAAACTGAATGTTTTTATTAATGATTCTAATAAAATCTAATAACTTTTTAGAACAGAAATGTGAGAGTAGAATAACACAACATACCTCATAGAATCCATGGGGTATATGAGATAAATACACCAATCCCCTTTCCTTGCGCTTGGGCTTCTTGATTTTTCCAGCTTGAACATTATTTACTTTGTCTTTTTTTATGTTAGCTGTATCTTTAACCTGTAAAAGTATATCACAAATAAAAATACATGCTACTTAACCTAAAAAGTATTGTAATATTTACCGCATTGGTATAAAATTTACCTTTAGAATTTTTTTGATTCCTTTTATGGATTTAATAAATTCCTTTTGTTTGCTTGAATCTAATGCTACATTTTCCTCCATCGTAAATTAATTTATTTTGCTACAATAAAAATATGTAACGTATACCCTTCAAAAGAGCATGTCAGTTATAACTGACAAATACTGACTGACAGTGACAGTGTTGCCAACTGGGTATCAGGTTTTGGGGCTAAACACAGTTTAAAAAAGGGCTATACCCTGTCCACAAATCTTAGAGACTAAAATGACAACCACTAATGTCAAAGTTCGAAATAATGTTACCAGCTAAATTTGTGCAATCTACTTTTCCGGTTTTTTGAATCGTAAACCATTTCGTAAGAATTGTGAGAAGTTTGAACTAATTAAAAAAATCATTCAGTTAGTAACAATATTGATAGTCGATATAACTTATTTTCACTCAAAACTTATTGCCTGGGGAATATAGTCGATGAGATATTTCGGATATCTCAATTTTTATGTATTAAAATAGTTCTTATTCTTGGCTATATAGTATAAAATTAGCTGTATACCGAATGTCACCAATACCATAACCTAGACATGGGTCGGTACGCGTTTTCGTAATACCGTAACTATGTATTGATATTGTCGCCGATAAAGGGTTTTAAAACTGTTTATTTTAATAACTATGTATTGAAAGGTTCACTCGGTTTATCTGGTATCATCGGTATTCTCATATTCTCGGTAAAGTCGGTATTAAGGATAAAGGGTTTTAAAACTGTTTATATTAATAACGATTTATTGAAATGTTACTCAAGTTGAACACAATACCCAAATTTTCCCAAACAAAGAAAGTTACAAATCAGCCCATGAATTAGAAATATATAAGAGGTTCGCAGAGCACTTGTCTTAGCACTTTTGTCTACAATTGTACCTGCGCAGACGATAGCCATTTTGGTTCAATGTATGTACCGCGATTTATAGCCTAATTGGTAGCAACCCTGCCTGCGAAGCGAGGGGTTCCGGGTTCGATTCCCGGCCGGGGCAGATATTTATGTGACAGATAAATATTTGTATTGGGGTCATGGGTGTCGTAGTGATTTGTCGTCCATGCCACCCGCGATACAGGTAAAAACTCACAAAACATTAAAATTTTAATAAATTAAATATTCTGTGTAAAAACCTACTGCAGGGGTGAGGGGTATGAATGTGTGTAAGCGTTTGTTTTTATATACAATTTATTTGTAATTTAAAGTTTGTTAAAGTACAACATGTTTTTGTATTATTTTACTTTACCTACATATTTTTTTAATTTTATCATTTTTCATACCCGCAATAGAACACGCATAAATACTATAGTAAATTGGTATCTATTTCTAATTTCTATATTTTTTAATATTAAAACCAACTTAAATAAGTCCTTGAGCTAATTACTATAGTTATTGAAATAGGAATAAAGGCGATATCCCGTTGCATTTAAAATATTAAAAAGCGTGTAAAAATATTATTCATTCACTGTTTGGTTTGGTTGCTGCTCAGTCTCGCTCTCTCCTCTTACTCCTCTACTCTCCTCTCGCTCTAACATAGGTGTCTTATTGTGTCACGTTCGTATTATTTCGGCAGTGCTTGAGTCTGTTCCTCGGGCGTAATCGGAATACCTGACCTCGCAATACCTTGTGGCTTGTATTCACGAATAAATGGTTACTCATAATACACAGTTTTTGTGGCAAAGGTTTATTGAAACTGTTTATAGTTTATACCACGTTTTCATACGTTACCGCGCATTGCGCAATACCTTGTATTCACGAATAAATGGTTTCTCTCAATAAACAGTTTTTGTAGCACGTGATATCGTATTTGTGGTATTATACAAATAAATGGTTTTTGAAACTATTTATAGTTTTTACCGCCCATGGCTACCATAACCAAATACTAATTCTTGTAAGTAAAATAACTTTTAAGTTCAGTTAATAAGGGTGAATATATTATGGATATAATTATATTTGATACGGTTGCTTAAACTTATTTTTCTACCAGTTTTAGGGACTCCTTAATACAAATATTCGACCTATCGTAAAAACTGCGAATATTTTTCCGATTTACTTTCCGGTTTATGGTCATCACTATTTAATTTGCACCCGAAACTGATCACCCATGAAACGTCAATTTAGTCTCTAAGATTTGTGGACAGGGTATAGATTCGTCCAATACATTGAAAATAGGGGCTATTGCTTCATTATCAGAGGTGACGGCGAAAAAAAAAAAAAGGTCGTCAGACGCTCTACAAGTATGATAATGGTAATTTTTTTCGACATCTTTCACTACATTTTATCGTTTTTTCGATCGATTGCATCAAAAACTTCGTGGAAAACCTGAATTTATCCCTTGTTTTTCAAGATGGCGGAAAATGATTTTGGGGCTAAAAAGTGGGCTAGGTGCTAAAAAATTATTTCAGGGGCTGAAAACCCGTAAAAAGGGCTAGATCTAGCCCCGAAAGGGCTCATTTGGCAACACTGAATACTGACATTTGTCAGTAAATGAAAATTAAAAATTGAAAATATCAATGTAAACATAGGTAGTATGTTAGGTAGGTATGTCAATTGTCAAATCGAATCAAAAGTGACACTGCTGACCGCCATGGATACATTAATATAACTGGATACATAATTTCGTAAGGTTGAAGAACTTGAAGACAGATGACGTCACAACGGAATGACTATTCGGCCAATCATAGGCCGGATTGAGGTTGTCGTTCATAATTGTAGGGTATCCACACTCATTTAGAAAAAAATAAGTCCTATTTTGAAATGGTTCTACAAAATATTTTCTAATAATTTTTGTTGTGGTAAAAAAATTATAATATTGAATTAACACATTTTATTATAATTTCTTCAAACGGTCCATATTTTATTTAAAGTGCACCGCACTTATAAAAATATTGTATTTTAACACAATGGAATGATAATTGTATCCTGGGACAATACATAACATGGATACAATACAAAAATGGTCATTCCGTTTTGACATTTACGAAGTTATATATCCAGTTAGAGTAGTAAGTCCTTGACTATATCCATAGAGGTACTACTTCTATGACAATAACCATAGATAATAATAATAATATCTATATAGAGTTATATATCCATTACTTTATCCATGGAAACCACTAGAAGCTTTGCTCTACTTAGTCTGTGGCTGTAGACATAATAATTACACAGAGTACTAAATCTATGCATAATTTTATTAACCCAAGAACTTTATAGTTTTTTTATTTATTTAATTTAAACATCTCCTCCAGCGTGCACCGGAGACTTTATATTATATGCAAATTTTTACATATTTTATCATAGTTAACTAATTAACTTTATGGTACAACTGGACCTTCAAGCTTTTAGAATATCCGAGACGAGTCACATGACATTGGATGTATTTTCTATGGTGTCGATGTAATCTGTAATCCCAGGATAATGTTCTTAATTCAATAAATAAATTTGGTAATTTCAAAGAACTTTGTTTTTCCAATATTTTCTTTTATATTACTAGAAAAAATATTTATCAGTTAGGACTATGATTGGTCTATGACGTATGGTCATCCTAAAATTCTAAAGTTCAACCTCAATCAGGTCCGTGATTGGTCAAAAATATTCTTCTGATGCCACGTGATCCGTCTTCAGGTACCTCGCGGAAACTTGGGGTCCATTTGTACTATATTATTCTTGATGTTAACCTTATTTTAATGTCAATGTCAAGTATTATTTATGAGTCGTCAACTGTCAGTAGATAATTCAAACAGCAAGCAAAGTGTAAACAACTTTCGCTCATATCATCCCTTTTCGTTCGCCCTCTCATCTTGCATCCCTAATAGACTTATACCTGTATCACAGGTGCGATGCAGTATTGATTCTGATCATTGGAGTAACAGAGTGCGTTGTAAATTATGGCAGCGATAACACTAAATCAATACATTCAGAGCGTAGAACGCATGTTCAGATCCGCTCAGGGTGAAGCTTTGGCTAGACTCCTGTCTCTGAGGGACGAGCATACGGGGAACAGGAATCTATTGTCCAGTGATATCGCCACTTTGGTCGAGGGCAACTGTGTGTCGCCACTAGACGAGATCATCATACACCATCTTTCTTGTGTTAAGGTTTGTATAGCGGTGCTATTTGAAATCATTCCTAAATAAAAATAGGTTTTGTTAGATTTATACCCATATGTTTTGGTTATTGAAAACATTTGTGGCGTTCATGTTTAACATAATTAACACAGATTCAAAATCAAAGTGTACGGGTAATTTAAAAAGCTTGTGTGGAATCAATTATGTTCAACAGGTGGACCGTGGAAGCCCTTGAGATATTTAAATGTATTTTTTTGTGGAACACTATTATAATTACTTGGTCTATAGATTCTTTACAAACTATCAATTGAAGGTTTGCCATAATTGTTTTAAAACAATGAAGTAAAACAATTTTGTACATTATATTTTCATTCTATTCATTAAATAATTACATCCTTTTTGTTGAAAAATCATGAGTTTCATATATAGTTGTAGTAAGTGATGTCTGTAACTGTAAGTAGAAAAAAGAAATGGTAAAGAACTACTGAAAACTCCTCAGCAGTTTTTTACCATTTCTTCGTCTGGGGCCACTCACCATAGTGATTTGTTGAAGCGATGGCATAATTTGACTGCAATGGGAACTTGGGAATTGAAAAGATGGAAAGAGCCTCTTAGCCCAGAAATCAGTTCAATCCCACAACTTGTTTTAGTTTCTCTTAGTTTTATCCTGTAATATTATCTTCTCAGTCAATATCGATGGGTCCTATGTATATGGGCCAAACCAAGAATTTGGCCATTTTGACTTTTTTATTGTAAATGCATCTTCTCAATGTTATTATTCAGGTGGTTTTAAAAAAAAGTATTTCTGAATAGAAACACTATTTTTTATTACAGTATAACGGCTTATCTAGTATGAATTTAGACATACAAGGTCCAAATGGTCATTTGAGACTTACAGTAAAAAGAAAAGAGATAATACAAATAAAACTCTTTGGTATAAATAAGGAGGATTGTTATCTTAGTAAACCAGCAAAGTTTCATACAATTCGGTTTTACCGATTTAAAATTATACCAAATTTAAACTTTCGGAGCTTCACCTGTAAAGTTATGATTTTGCATTTTGACCCTTATACATAGACCCATTCATAATATGTTCGCACTGCTGCAATTTTTGGTCTTGTGTCACCCACCAATAGCCGAGTCAAACCCTATTGCCCCCTTTGGAAAAACTTTTTTTCTGTTAATGTAGACTTAAGTTTAATTTGATAATAATTTATTATTATTATTATTAATGTTAACTTAACACTAATTTTAAAGTGGTTCTACTATTTGATATAATATCTAAAAATTTAATTGTGTCCCATAGAAAGTTATAATAAAAAAGCTTTACACCTTAGATATAGATTTATTTTTATATTATTATTATAATTTTTTCAAGGATTTTGATACTGCAACAGTATTATTTTAACCGCCCACGCTTTACTTCGGTTTTCGTAGAGATCCCTATTTTGATATAAAATACCTATAAAATGCCTTTATAAAATGCCTATGTTACTCAAAAACAAAAGAACATCCTATTGGTGAAAGAATTTTTGGAATCGATCCAGTAGCTTTTGAATTAATCCATTACAAATAAAGAAAAATCAAAACTTTCCACTTTATATTATTAAGTTTAGATTTCCTAGTTTTTATGTTATAAACATGCAGTGCACTGAAGAGCAATATAGCGAAATTTGATAGAATTAATGCATGTTTGGAAAGCTGAGCTGCCAGCGCGAAATACTTTGTCTAGCCCCTACATCTATCTATGTGAATACTTGTGTCGTGAATATTGATTGCACTTGAGCACCGGATATAGCCACGCCGGGCGCAGCCTACAATTTATAGATGTTTCGTAAACGTAGTTTGATTGTTTATAGATGTAACTATACAGTTACTGAAGTGATAGGCTGCAAGACTTAAATTAACTTTAATGAATAATCCTGTGCGCTCATTACGTAATAGACCAGGGTAGAAGCCTTTAAAAATAATGAAAAGTGAAAAAAAATTATAATAGAATGAAACCTATTGCAAAAGGAAGGGAATATAACAAAAAATAAAGGAAAAATAATTTACGGGCGATCTGAGGTCGGGAAGTGGGGGGGAGGGGGGGTTTAAGGGTAAAAAAACGGTTTATCTCAATTTCCAGCAAAACTATAAGTCCTATGGAAAAAAGTTAAATGGCAAAGTTATAGGTAATAAAAAGGTCTACAATTTTTGTATTTACACTTTTTTCACATAACCTCAAAATTTATGTGAAAAATTCAAAAAACCAAGTTTTTGGTTTTTTATTTTTATCTTTTACAAAAAAAATTTTTTTTTAACGAAATTTTGTGAAAACTTACCTTTCTATGTCTTAAACATACTGTAATTTTTTTGATTTAAAATATTTATTTTTTCACCTTATTTTGACTTAATATCGAAAAATCACCCTAATTTTCAATCGAAAATTCACCTGTCAAAATATCCGCTTTTTTAAAAAAATCTGTGAGCTTTTTATTTGCTAAAATCTCTACTTTCTGATGGTATAAAAAAGATATACACTACTATGGTAAATTTTCTCAGAAAATGCAATGAAACGACAACTATTTTTGCATGTTTCTTGCAATCTTTATGGATTTGTAATTTTTTTGCTTATTAATTTATTAATTTAACATGGATTTTGACGTTTTTCGATTAATTAAAGTGTAAATTTTAATAAATGGCTCAAAATTGTACATAAATATTAAAAATATATATTTAAAAACTCGAACTCGAATAATTTTTGTGAAAATAGTTGTCGTTTCATTGCATTTTCTGAGAAAATTTAACATGGCAGTGTATATTTTTTTATATACCATCAGAAAGTAGAGATTTTAGCAAATAAAAAGCTCACAGATTTTTTTAAAAAAGCGGATATTTTGACAGGTGAATTTTCGATTGAAAATTAGGGTGATTTTTCGATATTAAGTCAAAATAAGGTGAAAAAATAAATATTTTAAATCAAAAAAATTACAGTATGTTTGGGACATAAAAAGGTAAGTTTTCACAAAATTTCATTAAAAAAAAAAAATTTTTGTAAAAGATAAAAATAAAAAACCAAAAACTTGGTTTTTTGAATTTTTCACATAAATTTTGAGGTTATGTGAAAAAAGTGTAAATACAAAAATTGTAGACCTTTTTATTACCTACAACTTTGCCATTTAACTTTTTTCCATAGGACTTATAGTTTTGCTGGAAATTGAGATAAACCGTTTTTTACCCTTAAACCCCCCCTCCCCCCCACTTCCCGACCTCAGATCGCCCGTAAATTATTTTTCCTTTATTTTTTGTTATATTCTCTTCCTTTTGCAATAGGTTTCATCCTATTATAATTTTTTTTGTTTTCAAAAATTATCGACCCTGGACTATAAGGTGCGTTGGGGTAAGATCGTATATGGGGGAAGACCGTTTTTGTTAAATATATTCCGAATTAGTAGTTATTTTTATAATCTGGCAACAAAGCCTGAGACGCCTTTTCGTATTGCCCCACGTCCAAGTTCGTGTTGGTCGTTCCGACGCATCAGGTGTGAGTTATGCACAAGAAACAGAAAGTGTCGACTTTTAGGATAATTTACGAAATCCGGATTTACCCCAAACAACATTTTGCTGGCTTTTTTGGTGAGTATTAACTATTTTTTCAAATAATAAATTTTTGAGTTATCAGGATACGTGGTGTCTTTTAATATATCTGTTTAAAATAGGCTAAATGTGATTATAGGCTGAGTTCCGGACTTTCCCCAAGCAGATATTAATAGGTGAAGTTCGGACTAAAAATAATCGGATCTGAAAATTCTGAAATTGAAGTGAAAATGCATGAGGTTGTAAAACTTTATTTTAATCCGAACTTTAACACCCGATGTTTCATGGTGTTGCTATGTAGCTGATCTTGTTGATAAACAAAATTTCTCATGAAGTTAGTGCTTTGTTTTATTTTATTACGTGAATTCATTTGTATTTTATTACCTTTAATTATGTTTTCTTAAAATATTATTGTTAATAGATTTTTAAGATGCCTTTTACGGGCCGAACATAAAATGTAATGTGTATAATTATCTATCTTTAACTAAGCATTTTCTTTGTAGGGTCATAATGCCGCGTCAGTACGAGAGAAAGTCACTGCGGGCAACATCATATTCGCAGGAGGATTTAATATCGGCAGTAGAACCAATAAAAAGCGGAGAATAGCATAAATAAGAAGTTTAATAAATCTTTGATTAGCTGAACAATTGTAAGGTTTTATTTATTGATCCAACACATAAAAGTGTAACCTATCCAATCTTAAATATGCTAATAGATAAATAATTTTGACTGAAAGAAAAGGTTATCAGGATCAGGAACACGGAAGTTTGAGAGCCATGAAAATTTGAGATTTGGTCTAGTGGGGTAAGGTCGGACGTCCAAAACAAAAAAAAAATACTTTTGTTATAATACTACTTTTTTTTACAATATATAAAAATTTCCAAAGTAAAATCTTGTAGGACATATAAGAACAGATATTTTCGTTCTATGAAATCTGTGTTTTAAGGCACAATGGCGATTTTAGAAGGTAGTCCGATCTTTACCCATGAACGTCCGATTTTTCCCAAGGTTTTAAAATTTTATTCATATTTTAAACACCCGATAAATAGTAGGTGCTTCATTTATAACAACATTAAACACATTCTGTCTTATAGGTTATTTATTAACAATGAATCTTCACTATAATTCATTGTGCTAACTATTGTAACTTTCGCACAAAATAAAGTTTGCCAACATCTTCCAAATACAACTAAAAACCGTCCGAACATACCCCAACGCACCTTACAACGCATGAATAAAGGAATAAAATACCTACACCAGATAATATAATATCGTTGCTTCAAAGGAAAAATTGACTAAACAACATTGAGCTAACTTTACAGGAGAGCAGTTTTAAGTTGAATTTTTAGAAAAGTTGGTGTATATGCCACAATATGACTGGTAGGAGGATTACAAAAAAATATATGATTTTTTCTAAAACTTCCAACTTTAAACTGCTCTACTGTAAAGTTAGCTCAATGTCGCTTAGTCCATTTTTCCTTTGAAGCGTTGATATGTATTTTTATTTAAGAACTACACAGAATATAACAGATTTCTTTTTATTTTAGGCGCTGATTTTAAAGAACTACACAGACGCATTTGCGAGCCAGACCTCGTGCGTGGCAGCGGTAGTTCGTCTCCTACAAGCTCAGAAAGAGGAGAACTGGAGTCTTCCACTTCTATACAATGTTTGTCTCGACTTAAGGCTGGTTGCGCAGAGAGTTGAAGTAGAAACCCGTAAGTTAACACTGGTACTAGGTATTGGTTATGGTATATTAACTTTATCTTTTATTTGAACGGAAAAAAATCTTTCATTTGATTGTTATTTTTAAGGGAAATCTTTGCTATGCTTAAGCTTTTGCTTAAGTTTGGATAACGTCCTAAAATATGCCGTGTTTCTTACAGCTCAATGTAACGGAAAAGTTCTTGAAAAAGCCGCTGAAAGTCTTCTAGTTTGCTTCAGAGTGTGCGCGGCTGATAACCGCACCTCCGAAGATGACACCAAACGGCATGCCATGCTTCCCCTCGTGAACCAACTCCTTAAAGTATATTTCCGAATAAACAAGCTACACTTGTGCAAACCGCTCATCAGGGCAATTGACTCTTCGCCCTTGAAAAACATGTATTCCTTAGCGCAACAGATAACATACAAATACTTCAACGGCAAGAAAGCCATGTTCGATTCGGACTACACATCTGCCAATCAATACCTCTCCTTCGCCTTCGAAAAGTGCCACCAGGATAGCATCAAGAACAAAAGATTGATTCTGATATACCTGATACCAGTAAAGATGTTGCTAGGATACATGCCCAAGCGACGCTTGTTGGAGAAATATGATCTCATGCTGTTCTGGGACTTGGTATCGGCTGTGAAGAGTGGCAGCGTTAAGGGGATAGACAGTGTCATGGAGGAACACGAAAGGTTTCTCATTAAGTCGGGGATATACTTGGTGGTGGAGAAACTGAAGACTATTGCACATCGGAATCTGTTCAGACGGGTGTATCTGTTGGAGAACACCCATCAGATCGACATAGCTAGTTTCGAGGCTGCCTTGCAGATCATGGGAGAGGAAGACGTAGACGAAGCGGAAACACAGTGCTACGTCGCAAGCTTGATCTACGAAGGCAAGATCAAGGGGTACATTTCGTACCAACACAAGAAACTCGTTGTGAGCAAACAAAACGCATTTCCGCCACTCAATACCTTGTAAATGTTATTTTAATATTAAAATAAGGTTATCTATTATTAAGTAGTCCCTGTACATGTTGTCAAATTAAAAAAAAAGTGTGTGTACTTATGTATGCACGTAAGAAGTTATATTTACCTCTTACTTATAAGTACCTCTCGCTTGCACCTACGACCCGGCGCGCGCTAGCAATGCAACCACATACATAGACACACAGATACACAGACACGTCAAACTTATAACACCCCCCTCTTTTTTCGTCGGGGGTCAAAAATGTAATCTATAGATATCTCCTTTGTAAGTAAAGTATGGGTAAGCTCCGATAAAAGCATTTAATATTCTATGAGGGTATGAAACCGAATTTAACGGCGAATAAAACGCGAATGATGATAACGTTTTTTATTAAATCCACAATATATTTCAAAGAATAATACAAATATTATAAATTTTACTGATCACTAATGCAGCATTTTACCAGCAATGCCGAATTACAATATTCAAGTCTTAAAGATAAAATGTATTTGTGGTTCTAATAGAGATGTCTATACTATCTATACATTTAATTATCTTTCTTTAGAAAATATGTAACTATGCAGTTATAAGGATAAAGGGATAAACAGTGACGTGCAATTTTTATTAATATTACTTATTCGAAATTGGTTAAAAAGTCAAAACATTTAGACATTATTGTGCAAATAACATTTGCTCACAAATTTATTAAATTTTTTGTACATATTTTTCACGTGTGATATGTCAGGCATAGTATAGGTATTATATATAATTGATATGCAATGCAAATGTATGTTAAAAAGGGTTGCTGGTAGGTACATATTAATTTAAAAATGTAATAGTTATTACAAAATTGCACATCACTTCACAAGATCTCGTAGAAAAATACGAAGAAGAATTTGACTAGCTAATAGATACATATTATGAGTAATAATTAAGTATCATATTTTCTCTTATTTTAACACTTATAGTATGATATATGAATATAATTCTTAGCACATTGTAAAATAATGTTAATAATAGTCGTTCTACTAAAGTACCTACATCGTCGTGTTTTAATTAATCAAGTAAAGTGCATTTTTCTGTAACCGTAAATCTGTGTTACCTATCTGTCAGTGCGATCCATTGTGAAAAATAAATTTAATGTAAAAAATTGCATTTGGTATTTCATTACCAATAAATAACTTATAAATATCTATAGGGTACAATACAACATATTTTTGAGGAACACGCACAGAACTTATAACTGATAATATGAAGAATTGTATTAATTTTATCAATAATTCATCATTTGCATTTATAGCTAAGAAGAAACGCCAATTTTTTGGGGTAAAATTAATCCTATTTTATAACATAACCAAATATATTGAATAAGGCCGACCGCAAATAATTCAGTAAATTACTTGATTACAATATTTTGCAGCAAAATGATGGCAAAGTAGAAATTTATTAGAAAAATAGATACAAAATGATTTTGCATGTTCCTCATTAAATAAATATTTATTTACGTTTTTACGTATTATAAAAAGTTGCTAAAAGATATAATTGTAAACCTACTCGTATATTGGAAAATATAGATGTTTTTCTACGATTACCTATCGCGAATGTCAAACGTCTAAATATTTCTCATAGAAACTTTAACGCCGATAGGAGAAGGATCCATTAGATTTCTTCTGTTTATTTTCAGGTACCTAATAATTTATACTATACATATTCTTTAGAAATTTAAAAAATATAATATTAGTCAAGCCTCAACATTTATTTCCACTATGATGCCAAAGCGAAAAATTTTAAAGTTTTATTCCTATACATGTAATGGTGGTTAATGACAACTTAAATATTTTAAATAAAAATAACCGACTTCAAAATTAGGTGACTCAAAAACTCGTCAGTTCTCGCTCAAATTTAAGTGGGACCACATAACAAGCAACAGCTTTCGATTAAAAAAGAATCATCAAAATCGATTGACCCAGTCGTAAGTTCTGAGGTAACAAACATAAAAAATACAATCGAATTGAGAACCTTCTCCTTTTTTGAAGTCGGTTAAAAATCATATAAGCTTTGACATATCGAAAAACAAGAGATAGTAAAAAAATAGGTCCTACTTACTACCTACTACCAAAACACAAGCCCAGGATGCAAATGTTTTTTAAATTGCGGAATTGTTGAATTGGTAAAATAACACTAAACAATATTTAAATGGCAATCAAGTAGTGTCATGTTGAATGCCACGACATCCCTGGGCCAATGAAGAGAAGGATTTCATCCTTTTATTTAAATTTATAATGGCAAAAAACACATAATCTTGTCATCTTTGTGTCTAAAAAGCTTTATAGTCATTTTTACTCCAGTGTTTATCAGAACTGACTTCAATAGGTTCTGCAAACAGAGTGCACATTAGAAGACTCGTATTAAAATACACATTTTCAAAAACATGTTCTATACGTCATGAAATATAAAGACAAGTACTTAAATGTGAACTAAGTACTACAGAAGCGAACTAAGATTAACTATAGAGGTATACAACAAAGCATTAACCTAAGTTACGGTAGTGCAGTGTTGCCAGGTAACACATAATTTCTGTAGATCTACCGTATTGACCTTCGATCGATTGATTTTAGTGTTTTAGTACATTTTACCGTATTTTGACCCAAACAAAAATCTGGTTTCAGTAGGAAAAAACCTCAAATCTCATACTTATATTTTATAAGAATCTACCGTAATCCAGTTTTTGGACCTGGCAACACTGCAGTAGTGTAAAGTATGGTGGCACAAGGGACTATAATCTGTATGGTGTGGGTAATACTGCTCAGTTTCCGGACAGTATGGGCTTGCGCGGCTTGAGGAGCTCGTCCTTGTAGGCGGCCAGGATAGCGCGTGACATGCTCGGCTCAGACGAGTTCGCTTCTAGGAACTGCCGCATTATTCTGGCAACAAAATGAATGGGTTTGTTTTTTTTTATGGAAATAGCTGGCAAACGAGCTCACGATCCACTTGACGGTAAGTGGCTATCGTCGCCCATGGACATCAGCAATAACAAAGGCATCACTTATGCGTTACCGGTCAAGAGAAGAAAAAGAAAGAAAGAACTGGCTCTCAAGCCCCCAGCCGGAACACGACGAGTCGTTTGGCGGCTGACTCAAGCTCAAGGGTGGTAGCTATTCAGGCGAACCCCGTGGAGAAATAGTAATAATGGTATTACATGACGAATTCGTATTTGGTTTAGAAATTAGCAATTCAAGCATTGCCTTTGCCCTATGAGTTTGAATTTCCGTACTTGGTCAGTGTGTCTTTCGTCTTTGTGTGTTATCCATGACAACCACGACCAGGGAACTCTAATTTACGACTGTGTACCGTTATTATGAAACCAGTGATAACTGATAATAATAATGATTATGTGGTGGCGACATCGCACTACACACGGTGACGTCACTTCGACTTGAATCACGCTATCGAAGTTTTCTGCATCGTGCATATTTACAACGCTCCGACTATGTAGATCAGTAGTCGGGACTCTGCTGTCGCCCAGGCAACACCAGCTCGCCTGGGAGATCTACGCTCCCTGCCCGGTCGCAATCCTAGTATCTAATATTATAAATGTGAAAGATTGTGAGGATGTTTGTTCCTCAATCATTCACGCCACAACTACTAAACCGATTTGGCTGAAATTTGGAATGGAGATAGCCTATACCCTGGATTAACATTTAACACATAGGCTACTTTTTATGCCGGAAAAGTTCAGGGTTCCCGCGCGTAAAGCCACGCGCATATAAATCGAAATTAATTAATTGAAAAAAAGTAATTTTTGAGTTAATATAATGTAAGTTACCGGTTGGCGGGCGTGAGGTTGGCGGGGTCCCGCGCCGCCAGCAGCTCGGGGTGGTCGCCGATGGTGTCTGTCAGCGCCGCGATCATCACGTCTGGAACACATACATACATACACTCATACCTACTCTATTCATTATACAACGACATTCTTCACTGACCAAACCAATTTTGTCTGGCTAGATGGCCAGGTAGGCCCTGGGTAGCATGAGTTCCAGTTCCTTCTTTATCTCTCTTCTTCTTCTCTTTTATTAATTTCTTGGTTTGCAATGCACTTTGATGCTTTTGAACATTGGCGTCACCCCTTACCATATGACGTTTCGTCTGCTCAGTTAAATGCATTCTTTATTTTTCTTCTCTCTTGGCCAGCAGCGCATCATGATGCCTTTGGTGTCGCTGATGTCCATGGGCAACGATAGCCACTTGCCATCAGGTGGATCGTCAGCTTGTTTGCCGGCTATTTCCATAAAAAAGTTTTGTCTGCTCAGTTGTATGACCTACATAAATTATGGATAGTTCATACCTAGCACCTTCTTCTCAATGGTCCGGGAGAGCTGTCCGCGCTCCGCCTCCAGCTCGAGGAATGCCATGAACCGTTGCGTGGCCGCGCGCGCCGCCGCCGGGTCACGCGATAGCGACTGCGAGAACATCATCTGAACAGAGAGAACAAACAGCCTGTTAGAAAGGGAAAGAGAAAAAATAACAGATTATATCCTACTACCAAGGAGGATAGAGTAGAAGGAAGGCCATCACATAAGAGGAAAAGTTGAAAAAGTGTCCAGCTGTTTACTGAATATAGAGGTTCCAATAACAGCCATTCCAGAATGTCGCTAGTGTCTGAGAAATAGCGATATGAACGTAGCTGTTGTAGACGGAGTGAAGTTTGCTGAGTTATGCCTAGTGATTAGCGCACCGCAGCGCCACCCGTAATTGGACGCGTTTTTAAGGACACTTCATACACAGAGATGGCCCGGCCCTCGTTATATTATAAATGTGTAAGTTTGTGATGATATAGATGGATATGCTTGTTACTCTTTCAGCCAAAATATACTGAACGAATTTACATGAAATTAGCACACAGGTAGACATAGGATACATTATCCCGAAAAACGCGGGTAGTAGAAAAATAATTCAATAGTAGAATTTGACTCCCACCATAAACTCATTTGGAAATCTGTGATTCTTTTGGTGTAGCTGATGTCCATGGGCGACTTACCATCAGGTGGATCGCCAGCTCATTCGGCGGCTATGACACATAAACCCACTCCATCCATCACTAACCTTAGCCAGCTGGTATATGATCTCTTCCAGCGTGTACTCAGTGTAGAGCGTGTCGGCCGCGCGCAGCTTGTCCATCATCTCCTCGTACTCCTCCTCCGACACCAGCGGCACGCTCCCGTCGCGGTCGTAGTCTGACGTGCCTGAACAATGGTTAAATAACGATGATGTGCCTGGACAGTGGAGATACACGGATGATATGTCTATTCATACCTGGATTTAGTTTCACTTATTTCGTTTTGCTTGGGTGACTACTTTTATCTTCGCCCTAATGTGGTCCCTAGACGATGAAGACATGCATTTACTTACAGCTTGACGAGCTTGCATGACGGTCCATCATGCAGCATGATCATGCACGTAAATCTTATTAGATACCTACCTACCTACGTAAAGCGTGCCCGCATCTTCGTGGGTAAAATTACTTGAAATCTCTTTTATTTATGTAAATAGCCGACAACCGAATCATATAATAAATGGTAAGAAATCATCGTCTCCCACGGTCTTCAGTAGGTACCGTCAGTAATGTAAAAAGAAGAGAGAAGGCAAAATAGACTTCCAGACATCCAGAGTTCCAGACATAAGCAACGCGTTGTTGAAAGAAGTAAAGAGAAGTTGAAATAAGACAGAATAGAGATCTCTTACTTATGATGTTGGTCTGCAGCATGGGATCGTATGTCCGTTTGACGGGCTCCGGTCGAAGGTCGCTGGCGATAGGCAGAGACGGCAGCGGGGAGAGGTTGTTATTCATCTCCCATGACTTGCTAGCGATGGAGCGGATGATGTCGGGACTATTTCCGAACGGGAACGATTGGAGTGACGCCGGCGAACGGTATTGGTAGTCCTGGAACGAATAAATCTAAATTCATCATAGGTACTTTACTGCTCCTTTCCGGGGTCTCACATTTTGACTACAAGCCATAGTCCAAAGTGGAACTCTTAAGTCTCTATTCACACATGCTGTGGTGAATAGGTTTTATGTAATGCCATATAGTTCATATAAAAAGATCAATGTCACGTCATAATACTATTGTCAATGTTTTCTGCTAAATAAAGCCTAATTCCAATTCCGGGTTTAGATGTATCATTCACATCAATTTATTTAGCAGAAATAAAATGGACAGATATCTACGCCCTGAGCGTTTCGACGCAGACCCGACTTCGTGCACCGACAATGCGATATCCTGGTTACACTGGAAGAAAACTTTTGAAAGCTTCCTCGCGGCGGTACAGGCGGATGAAAAACCTTGCAGCAAAGATACGAAATACCAATTATTAATAAATCACTTATCTCCAAACGTTTTTAGTTATATACGTGATGTGAAGAACTACGATGATGCTATTGCTAAGTTAGACACACTCTTTGTCAAACCAGGAAATGAAGTTTACTCACGATACAAACTTACTAGAAGGCAACAAAGTCCCGGTGAGACTGTAGATAAGTTCATGCAAGAACTTAAATTGTTAGCAAAGGACTGCGCCTTTAAAGCCGTTTCTGCTGAGGAGTACGAAAGCGAGTACGTAAGAGACGCATTTCTAGCCGGCCTATCGTCGTCTGCCATCCGCGAGAGACTTTTAGAAAGCTCGGCGCTAACTCTGGATGATGCACATAGGCAAGCTCGCGCACTAGAAATGGCACACATTAATAACGAACTGTATCAAAAACCAACAAGTACTGAATTCGTAAATACCACTGCTACACCTAAACAAGCTCCAGTGTGGAACGACTGCTATTTCTGTGGATCCAAAAGACATCCACGACGGTCATGTCCAGCTTTCAACGCAACTTGTCTAACCTGCGGTAAAAGAGGCCATTTTGCGAAAGTGTGTAAGAGTAAACCTTCGCTACAAAATGCTTTTGCAGGTTTTGAGTGTGGGAACCCAGAAATTGACCCAAATATTTCAGTCAAATCTACGTCGTGCGTTTTATTGGCTAGCAGTGATCTCAGTAAAGCAACTGTCTCTATTATAATCAATAAATATATAACTGCTAAAGCATTGATTGATACAGGAAGCTCAGCGAGTTTTATCAATAGTCGACTTGTTGAGGACTACAAATTAGAAAAGGCCGCTTGTAAACATAACGTAACTATGGCTGCAACACACATGATTTCCACTGTAAATGAACTGTGCAAATTAAGTATCGAACTGCAAGGACAAAGTATTCATGCTGAATTTTTAGTAATGCGAGGTCTATGCGCTGACGTTATAATTGGGCACGATATTCTAAGAAAACATAACACACTCGAAATGCATTTTGGAGGACCTCGTGCTTCGCTAAAACTATGTTCCCTGTCATGTGCCAATATTGATCCTGTGAGTTTGTTCCCGAACCTTCTGCCAAATTGTCAACCAATTGCTATTAAATCAAGAAAACATTCGACAGATGATAATGCATTCATCGGTGTGGAAATTAAGAAGCTTTTGGAAAGCAAAATTATTGAACCTAGCCGTTCACCTTGGCGAGCTCAGGTCCTAGTCGTATCATCTGAAAATCATAAAAGGAGAATGTGTATTGATTATTCGCAGACAATCAATAAATTCACTCAACTAGATGCATATCCTCTACCGAACATTGAAGATGTCGTAGCGAAAGTAGCGAAATTTCGTGTTTATAGCAAAATTGACTTGCGAAGTGCTTATCATCAAATACCTATCAAAGAAAGTGAAAAACCATATACTGCTTTCGAAGCTAATGGAAATTTATATCAATTTTGTACAATCCCATTTGGTGTAACGAATGGGGTTGCAGCATTCCAGCGTGTCATTAACACAATCCTGGCCAAAGAAAATACACGAGGAACATATGCATATCTCGACGATATCACTATATGTGGAAAAGATCAAGAGGACCACAATGAAAACTTAAAACATTTTCTCGATGTCGCTACTCGATATAATTTGAAGATAAAAGATAAAAGCGAATTTTCTAAAAAGCAAATAAATATACTTAGGTACAACATAAGCAATGGCATTATAAAGCCAGACCCAGATCGACTACGTCCTCTTTTAGATCTCCCAGTTCCAGAAAGTTCTGCTTCTCTAAAACGAGCTCTAGGACTTTTTGCACATTATGCGAAATGGGTTCCTAATTTTTCAAGAAAACTTCATCCTCTCGTTGTTACAGATACATTTCCTATGACGTTGGAAGCGACGAATGCTTTTGAAGCAATAAAGAAAGAAGTAGCTGATTCAAGTCTTCACGCCATTGAGGACAATGTTCCGTTTACTGTAGAAACTGATGCCTCTGACCATGCTATAGCTGGAACCCTTACGCAAGAAGGTAGGCCCATTGCTTTTTTTTCTCGGACGCTTGCTAGCTGCGAACGGAACTATCCCGCCATCGAAAAAGAAGCAACGGCAATTGTCGAATCGATTAGAAAATGGCGACAATTTCTTTGTGGAAGAGCATTTCGACTTATCACTGATCAAAAATCGGTAGCTTATATGTTCGATCAAACGCATTCTTCGAGAATAAAAAATGACAAAATACAACGATGGAGGCTAGAACTTGCTATCTACAAATTTGATATAGTATATCGCCCAGGCAAAGAAAATCAAGCGGCTGACGCACTATCTCGATCAAATCAAATAGCTTCAACAAGAACGGGAAGCGACCTTGTGTCACTTCACGAAAATCTTTGCCACCCAGGGGTCACGAGGATGATTCACTGGATAAGAACAAAGAATCTACCATTCTCAATAGAAGAAGTAAAAAAAGTAACATCATCATGTCAAGTCTGTGCCGAGTTAAAACCTCGGTTCCACAAATATAATGGAACACTTATAAAGGCTACGTCACCTTTTGAAAGACTATCTGTTGACTTTAAGGGTCCTTTACCCTCCGAAGGCTCTAAGAATCGTTACATTCTTACAATAATAGACGAATATTCGCGATTTCCATTTGCTTACCCTTGCTCGGATCTTACTTCAGCTACAGTCAAAGATAAATTAACTGACCTTTTTGGAATGTTTGGAATGCCAACTTATATTCACAGTGACCGTGGAGCAACATTCTTATCAGATGATCTCAAACAATTCCTTCATAGAAAATCCATAGCGACAAGTTATACAACACCATACAACCCACGGGGGAATGGCCAAACAGAAAGGTATAATGGAATTATCTGGAAGACAATAGAACTAGCCTTGAAATCACAAAATTTACCGACATCAAAGTGGGAATATGTACTGACAGGTGCGCTTCATGCAATTCGCTCTCTACTATGCACTGCAACAAACTGTACTCCACACGAAAGAATGTTTTTTCACCCCAGACGCACTGCTAGCGGCCAATCGTTGCCCACATGGTTAAATGGTCCAGGACGAGTCTTATTAAAGAATCATCGTAGATCTAGCAAATACGACCCCATCGTAGAAGAAGTAGAACTTCTCGAAGCGAATCCACAACATTCTCGGGTTCGTTATAATGATGGTCGAGAAGCTGTTGTGTCAAACCGCCATCTAGCGCCTGGTGGGAGTCAAGTCACTCAACCCCCTGAAATAGATGATGACGATGATCAGTGGGAGGAGGCGCAAGAGCAGCCTAGCACGGGGGAGAGCGAGACAGAACCTGCTCCGGAGAACTCAGAGTTACGGCGTTCAACGAGACAGCGTCAACGTCCAGCTCGTCTAAACGACTACATTATGTAGCCGGGGAGAATGTGGTGAATAGGTTTTATGTAATGCCATATAGTTCATATAAAAAGATCAATGTCACGTCATAATACTATTGTCAATGTTTTCTGCTAAATAAAGCCTAATTCCAATTCCGGGTTTAGAGGGGCAATTCACTACGCGGACTTGCCCGCGGGCAGTCGGGCCGGGCATGTCTGTCGCCACAATACACTACACAGACTTATCAGTTTGTGTTGGAGCGGCTTAACGATTAGTTGTGTTGTGCGTACACAATATAATGACAAAACCAACGAAGGAAAATCGCTGTAATTGCTGGTGCTGCAATAATACTGTTTGATGAAAAGAAAAAGAAAAGAATTTGGTGCAAAGAATGGTATAAAAAAAGAAATAAGTATAGCCATATCAATTTACTGAAAGAATTAGAAATTGATGAACCGGGAGACCTGTACAATTAAATCCTATAAATTTAGCTATACATATTTGTATAGTACCTACTTATACGTATAGTGTCTACCTATACATATAATACCTACCTATGCGTAATTATTTTGTATTCCGATATTTCGATCCAGTTTCATGGATCGTGGTCACGGATGAACTGGGTCAAAATATCGGAATACAAAATAAATATCGCATAGTACCTATAATACTTACCTACCTACCTATCTATCTACCTACAAATTAAATGAAATATGATATTAATGTTTGCTTACCAATGATTCATCTGTCAAAGAATTTGGGGGTGAGCATAAGGAAGACGTTCCAACTCGAGCTTCCTCTTGATCTGAAGTGAATTGGAGCAGATCGAAATACCACAAACTGGGCACGTAAACATCATCAGTTGCTGAACCTGTTCTAAGTGACTGACGTACTTTACGTAACTCACGTCTGTAGGAGTTCCGTAGGGAATCAATTTTTTTCTTTACATAAGCTAAATTAGCGTCGGGGTATATGTCTTTACATTTTTTAATTAAATTTTGATAGGCAGCATTTCGTAGTTCGGAGTTCATAAAATCTTTGCATTTTATTTTCCACAAACATGGATATTTTCTATATTCCCCTATGAATTCTGCCCAGAATGCTTTATTTTCATTAAAACTCATTTTTGATAATAATTTTAATAAGATAGTGACGTCTGTCCTAGTCGCTGTCGCTCTCGGGTCTGTTAACAGACAGCCCGCGGTGACCATTCACATACGGACATGTCTGTGCCCCCGCAGACAAAATGAGATCGCGCGGACTTGCAACAGACAAGTCTGCCAGACTGACTGCAACGGCCCTACACTAGCAAACATTGCACAGTCCTATAGTAGCGAGGTCCGGCGGGCATGTCTGCAGACTTGCCCGTGGGCATGTCCGTCTAGTGAATTCCCCGCTTTAGATGTATCATTCACATCACATGCGACGTTGGCGAGCGCAACTACGACAATACGACGACACTCGGCACGACTTCACTCATTACAGCGACAACGAAGCGACACTGCCGCCAATCGTCACTATGTGTTCAATTATCGACGTACGTCAAACCTATTCATGGGACTTTTGCATCGTGCATCGTGCATGGCCTTGGCGGGACGTACAGCAAGATGGACCGTGTTTAAAAGGCTTTTGTGGTTGCGTCAACGATGTGACATTTTGACACACCTTTGTCGCAACATTATTAACACGTGGTTAACTACATCCACACCGATTGGACTTGTGGTGAACCTCTACGGTCCGATTATCACGAACATTTTTGCCACATACGTGCAGACCGTGGAATGAACTTCCTTCAGAGATATTCCCGGAGCGGTATGACATGAGATTCTTCAAAAAAGGTGTAAATTGAGTTCTCCTTCAGGGCCGGCGATGCATTGGCGGTTCCTCTGGTATCGCTTATGTCCATAGGTGACGGTAACCACTTACCATCAGGCTCGTAATGTATGCTTTTTCGTCTGCCCTTCAGGCTATAAAAAAACGACACATCGCTGTCGCAAACGCATAAGTTATGAACAGATACTTAGGCGCGCAATTTTCCTGACTATGCTTTCCTTTGTATTTAAAACATCGTACTTCCGTATTGTTGCAAAGCTAACAATAATTGTGAATTTCCGCTAAATAAACCATCAAAATGTTTAAACGTTTTGAGAAACAACATTAGTATAGCCAGTTTATTAGCGAGTTGATCGCTTTCCTAACTTTATTAAAACAAAAACGTGAATATTCATTAAAAGTATACGAACACGTCATACTTTAATTACCGAAAGTAAAGGAAACATATCTAACCTTTTTATTAAGCTTCGTAATTAATGTTGGATTACAATAAGTGAAGTATAAAAGTAGGTTAAAAAGAATAAACAGATCTCTAAGTTATATTTTAATCCAATATCCGATAAGCAATCGAACACAAAGTAGATAAACTCGCAAAATAAGAAGCCCCAGATATCGTCTACCTACAATCATTCCATCAAATAAAGTAGGTTACGAGTACTTGTGTATAAATTGGGGCTACGAATATTCGTATGTCGTGAGTAGATATTATAACTGGGTTGCAAATCCGATGCTAAGCTGTCATAATTACAACACTTTACTTTTATCGTAAAACAGGAGAATGAGGGTAGACTACAATAACATAATGAGGGTAGAATGTCAAAGCCTTATTACGTTTTCCTAAATTCAGAGACAAATTTCGACTAATTCGTTATACATTGCTGTATTAATACAAAAAGTTAAAGTTGTTTTCAAGTTTAAACCGCAATGTTTGACTAATTAATTTCATAAATTAGAAAAATCTAATAAGCCCTTATTGCTCAATACCTACCGCACGATGTCGAGTCGATTAAAGGTCAACTAAAGGTCAAAGAAAAATGTAACTCTGTTTATTTTTTCGAAAAATTGCTTTTAAATGTAGATGTGTCTTTAGATAGATCTGAACCTCAGAATACAGAACAAAGTAAAGTGTTAGTTTAAGAATAGTTTTTGAAGCTTCAATTCAATGCGCGTTTACGGTTTCTGGTTTATTCTAAGATATATTCTAAAATCCGAGCATTCGAGCGACGCTTACCTATTCATTATATCCCAACAACAAATGGTAATCTTTGTTATTTATTCATCCTTTATTACAACAACTTCTATTTAACGCTAAGGAATACAATAGGCATGCTTAATCGTTAGTGCTCAGTTAGAAATGTTATATGAGCCCAGTCATAAGATCCATTTATCATATTCTACAATTTTATTCTAATGATTCTAACAGACATCGTACAGACTCTAAAAATGTGGTATAGTGTGAACAGTAAAGTAATTAATGTCAGACACTTGTGTCGCAATATCTGTCGTAGTGTTGACCTAGCAGATGTCTCAAAAAGGTCACGTGGGTCAAGCCGGTCGAGTCGAGATGAATTGCTAAACGAGAATTAAATATCACATTGCATAATTAATTTTAAAAAACACCACAACTACCTAGTCTGGCTAAAAATACTGTGACAAACACTACACTTAATTTTTAATTAATATTTATCTGTAAATTAGATATAATTATATATAAACAAAGATAAAAAGCAAAAGCAAAGCAACAACCCATAATTGTCCCACTGCTGGGCTCGGGGTCTCCTCTCACAATGTGAGGGGAACAGGCCATAGTCTACCACGCTGGCCAAGTGCGGATTGGTAGACTTCATACACCTTTGAGAACATTATGGAGAACTCTCCGGTGTGCAGGTTTCCTCACGATGTTTTCCTTCACCGAAGCAAGAGATAATTAAATTGTAATACGCACATAATATTTGAAAATTAGAGGTGCGTGCCAGGATTTGAACTCGGGCCCCCGCGTTCGGGAGACCAATGTTCTAACCGCTAGGCTATCACTGCTTAAAACAAACATATACAAAGACATATAAACAAAGATAGTTAAATGTTAACTAAAATTTTATTTAGGTTATTCAAAATGCCCTCACTGATTTTGAATGGCTGGCTGGCTTCAACCCATAAATGGCCCTCTACTGGGCACGGGTCTCTCCCCTTAATGCAAAATAATGCTCACGCTGGATTATCTGAATACGCCTGCTTGCTTCTTTTTTGACATGGGCATACATCATCACTTTGTTTGTTGTAACTTTTTTCAATGTTAAAAAAATTTTCGTTTTAAAAAAGGTTTTGGTGGTTTTTTTTCGCGTACCTTCTTAACAAAGCCGGTCATTTCTCCAATATTATTATAATTCTTTTTAGAGGCTCATTAGGGAAACACCCTGTTTGTCGTCGACAAGCTCGAGGTCCAAGGCCTTCATTTGACATTCACTTGATGTTAGTTTTGCTTATCCCTACATGAAGAGCTAAAATGATTTGCATCAAAATTTCCAAGATTTATTTTATTTTCTTTAAGTAACTCAGCTAAAATAACTAAACATTTTAAACCTAGAAAGGCACTTGTCTTGAAGTATACCTTTATTATAATGTATCATGTGATATTTGCCGACTATCCTTGCTTCAAATGAATGGGACTACATTCACGTTCTTTTTCTGTCAACATTATTACGCAAATAATAAAAGTTCTTAAATCCGAAACCTATTATAGATATAAATACCGTTGTTGGCCCAAATCCGTATTACACACACACTGCTTTAGCCATTCATGCGTGATAATTCCGTTTATTTCCACTTGATAAAAAGCTTTATACGTGTCGATATTGAACTTCAAACCAAAGAGTGAAATAGGTTCCTCTGACGTACCTTAAAAGGTTTTTAGTAGTTTTGTAAAGGTCTGCTTGATCAGCATTTATAGTATAAAGTTATATTGTCGGTATTTTTCAGGCAAATATTTATGCAACAGCGGGTTTACCCAATAGGTAAAAAGTTTGAGGACCGTCGATGTACCCTTTATGTGTAGCCAGTGGTAATTATGAAGTTACGGTGAGTCTTAATTTTTATATAGGTATGTACAATTTATAAAATTGAATGGAGACTATCATTTCTATCATCACTATTTCTTATAAAACGAATTCCCCTACCGGGTCTGTCTGTATGTTCACGATAAACTCTAAATCTAATAGAACTATATTAGTATGTATATCTAACTGTGAAGGGAACTCAAGCTGGCCATATACGATCAAGTATACTTCTCAAGTTTGCAGCGGACTTGACGCGGCATCCAGTAAACTTGACATGTATCTGTCCATGTAGCTATCTCATCCGAACTGGATGCCGCATCAAGTCAAACTGCAAACTAGACGAGTACACTTGATCATGTATGGCCTGAGTTATGTGAAACATTATCGATAGTTGTATTGCAAAACTATTCTTTACGCAAACTTTTCTTTAGTAGGTAGGTACATGCAGTGAGTGAATCCAAGTTCTAAATAGAAAGTAGATTTGATGACGTCAGATGTTTTTTCTGAATTATCTCCCAGAGAGCAGGCGACGATCCATTCTAATAGCTTTGCTTCAAAAAACTTGTTAGCGACTGTGAAAACTCATTTACCTAGACCCCAATTTTCACCCGAATGCCTAGCCTAATTAGTTGGCCAAGTAAAAAGTTATCTATTTTCACGGCATAAAATAACCTACCCGAAAAATTAAGAGCGAAAATTTTAAATAACGTTTCAAAGTATATCATGTTTAGTTTTTTATGAAGCGAAACTATAATTTTGAAACTTATACATATATCATATTTTAGTGTTGTAATGTAAGTAGTTTTCCTTATTGATATGTGTATCATTGACAAAATTTTTTGCTTTTCGAAAAAGTGTTTTGGGCTGAGAAGAAGAAATAGTACACCAAATTTCTCAGCACGCGGTAAACAGCCATATCATCATCATCGTCAAAAATACATTGCTTTACTATCCCTGTACCGCGCTTCGGTCAAATGTAAAGGGCTCAGGTCATTGTCCGCCGTGTTGGCCAAGCTGATTGGCAGCCTTTAATCAATGATTAGTAAACATTGAGAATAATATAAAAAGATTTTCAAGTTTTCACACGATAAGTTTCTTCAAAATCAATTATTATGTAAAACAAATTACGCTTGTTAATGACAGTAATAATCCTTTATCTAAGCGAAGCTAAATTAAGGTCTGTCATTTACATTTGTAGTAATCTTCACAGAATTGTCGTGCTTAGGTATTTTTTGAAGAATTTTACATGTAGTCCAACAAAAATTGGAGTTTTATTAGAGATTGCCCTTACACAAGCGATACGACGACGAATTCTTAATTTTTTAGACGCGTAGCTTATAAGTGCTACGTCGTAGCACATACGTAGAGATCAACGTAGCACCTACGTAGCTTTGTCGAACAAGGATCGACATAAGCCGCCGGTCGATCTATGACAGCTTCAAAATAAAATAGGGTGAAGCGCGATATTTACTATAAATTACACTTGGGCTATCATTCACTTATGACGGGGTTAACCTAATATTGTATCAGCATGTCACTTCGCTTCCGGTCACTGCATAAGCCAATGCCCCCTCGCTCTACATTCACACAACTTAGAATACAAACAACATAAAATAGGTAAATGAAATTTATTTCGCCTATTCATCTATCTATTTGTATATCTATCTATCTAACTTATCTTTTCTTTTATATATATATAAAAGAGAAAAGTCATTGACTTAAACTTAAAATTTCGCACACGTATTTTTCTTATGACGTAGACATCGACTAAGGAAGGATTTTTCAAAATTCAACCTCCAAGGGTGTGAAATAGGTGATAAATATGATAAGCATAACCGCGTGCAAAGCTGTGGGGAACAGCTACTTTACTTATAATGTACCACGTGTAATGAAGTCACTCGTCCGAACTGCGATACAATAAAGGTCGTACTGAAAATCAGTAGCCGTGATTCACCGCGGCAT
Source organism: Thymelicus lineola (assembly GCA_963932265.1). NCBI lineage: Eukaryota > Metazoa > Arthropoda > Insecta > Lepidoptera > Hesperiidae > Thymelicus > Thymelicus lineola. The sequence continues at coordinate 14,378,654 of OZ010688.1, forward strand.
ATGCTGAGTGCGTACCTTTTTTGTTAAGCAGTGCTGCAGCAGGTTATGTGTTTGTAACAACTTATAGTAATTTTATGAATGTTTTATTAAGATTCAATTTGTAACTTGTTGCAGTGCTTAACAGAATAAATAATTTCTTTTTTTCTTTCTTACCATATATCCTACTCCAGATCGTGTAGGTGTGACAAATTTCAAGAAAATCCGTTCGTTAGTTTTTTGTGTGACAGACTAACAAACATCTTCACGAACTTTCACATTTATAATATTAATTGAACTCACATTAATTACATCTATACTAATATTATAAAGAGGAAAGATTTGATTGTTTTTTTGCATTGAATAGGCTCCGAAACTACCGAACCGATTTGAAAAATTCTTTCACTGTTGGGAAGCTGCACTATTCCCGGGTGACATAGCCTATATCTCAGATTAAAGAAATAAAAGGCAGATATAACTTTCGCATAGAAATGCAACGAATGACGTGAAGCCGCTTTTTCACTATGTGTGCATGACAACCATATTGACATCTAGCAGTGGCATCGTAGAGACACATACTTCTTTGTGTGTGTAAGTTGCCACATTGAAAACAAAAAGACTCAATCTCCCGCAATTTAGTAAATATTTTTTGCCATATTTTCGACTTCAAATATTATTAACAATTAAATTGGCAAATTATTTATTATTATATCACTAGATATCAAAAAGTATAGATATTAATTATGTCAAATGTTCTTTTATTATACAGTACTTAATATGTTGAATTGTTTTAATTTATGGTTTTTTCTCTTTTGGGTAGTTATTTTTCATTGAAAAATATCAAAATTTTAATACATTTATTATAATTAAAATACATGAAATATATATAATATACGTCATCTTCATTAAATTGCAATGAATAAACAAAGCAAAATTTGGATGGCCAATCATTATCTTGCCTACTTAATAAAATCCCATTTATCTCGTATAATATCATTAATCTCGCAATCTGCAAAAAAAAATTAATTTGGTGAGTAGGCTAAACAGGAACTAAAATAGAATACAATATTTTCTTTCAATCGTGCATTTTATCGTAGGCAAACGTGATATTTTCAATCAACCAGGTTTACCTATGTTAAAATCCTTATTTTATCCCTCTAATCCTTTGTACAATCTATCTTATGTTTATAATAACCCAGCGACTGGTATTTATGCATTGGCTGCATTTCCTCATTTTTAGATTTAAATAAATACAACTATTTACTTTTAAAATATTTTTTTGTTATAAATTTATAATCGATCAGTGTTCAAATAACCCATGCATATTTCCCCTAATTTAGGGTAATCGATTTTCATATAAAGCTGGTATAAAATTGAATAATTGTCGAGGTTTTGTGTTCCGAGCGCACCTTAAAAATATTATTATAAATAAATAATAAAATAATGAACAGTTACCTGTGAAAAGATATATAATCTTCTATTGCTTGATTTTGGGAACAACTTTAGTAGTGTTTAAAATTGCAAGACGGCATTTTATCTGAGAAAATTATTTAATAAATTTTGACAATTGTGACATGAAAGCTATTTGACGCTTTCTTTAGTAATGAATCGGGTTTGTATTTGCTTTTTTAGTTTGTATTTGCTTTGGTAGCTTTACATTTTAGTTGGATGAATATATCTGCCTTTTATTTCTTTAATCTGAGGAGGCCTATATTATATATTTTTTTTACTATTTTTCCCGATGCGAAGCGAGGGCGATTTCCTAGTCTATAATATAAGGTACACACATCTCACCCTAAATACTTTATCCTTAGCAACATGTGTTATACAAGACAAACATCCTTGAACTGAGAACTCAAACAAAACTGGCCTTTATGCCCAGCAAATAGAATTAACTTTTCGCTTTGTTCCCAAAAACATGAGAGTAAGAACCACAAAAGATGTATCTTATTTAGATCTTAGCGTACAATAAAGTCCCCTACTGCAACTGTCCTGTAAATTATTGTGTGTACATAAATAATAAAATAAATAAATAAATAAATAAATAAATAAATAAATCTATAACATCATGGCATAAACCAGTTCCGTCCAACATAATATATGTAGCTTTTTTATTACGAAGAGTTTATTTTTCTTCAGGAAACTTTATTTATTTAAGTAAAACTTCAATACCGACGATATCGACAGCCTAGGATAATAAACAATGCAACGTTTCCTTGTAACGTTTTACCGTCACGGCTGCATAAGTATACCACAACAACAACTTAAAATAAAGTAGGGTAAATTAGTGGAATAGAGTGGAGTGGAGTAGAATAGGTAGTAAAATAAGGTAAAATAAGTAAAGGTACACAGATATTTTATGGTAAATATGGTAGAAGTTATAAATAAAGTACCTTGGCGCCCTGTTCCAGAAGTATATTCCTCATCTTCTCCTGTTGAGCACTTTCCTCCGCCACCTTTCTGTTGCGAGAGTACTGCGCGTGCAAGTAATCTATGTAGAACTTGATCTCTTGCAAGAAGTTAATGGCTTCTTCCTTCGTCATCTGAAAATAACACAACGTTTATTTTTACTTACAGTATTACACGCATTACGACACGTCGAGAAAGAGAAAGTTTTATGGGATACGTTGATTACTATGTAAGTTAAACTACTAGTTACGGCTCTCGCTTTGTTTTGGGACCTGTATTCGAAACCTATATCCTAATACTTACACGGCTCACACTCGGAAAATGTAGTAATAAAATCAGTGCTGGTTTTAGCACTACCAGCGCCCTGGGTGAGATTTCTACGGCGCCACTATCTGCCATTGAAACCCATAAAAAATAATAAATATGTAAATCCATGCCAAGTTACAGCTTTCCAGCAGTAAGGGTCTCGACGCTATGCTACGGACGGACAGACAGACATGAAGAAACTATAATGGTTCCGTTATAGTTTGCAGCGCCCCTTCAAACCTGGTACCCTGGGGGGTCGCCAACCGCGCCCAACCCTAAAGCCGCTACTGAATAAAATAGATTAATTTCATTGACATAACTTGTTTTTGTGAGTCGACTGAAATACTATTTTCTTCAAGATTCGTAAAATCATCAATGAAAATCTTATACCATAATATAAATACTATTGCTTTTAATGCCAAGGCCTTAAAGTATAAATCTCTTTAAACACCATACCATGCCATCTTGCAGGAAGTCCTCAATAGCCGCGGTGACTCCTCGCTCGTCGCCCGTCCAAAACACGTACTCTGCCATGTCGAGCGGAGAGTACTGCACGCCGGCGTACGACGAATAGTGGTCCATCTGTTGGTCACCACGGTTTATGTAGTCGTTATAGTACACACACATATCTCGATTATTGCAGCGATTCTTCAAATTCAAGGCGGCCAACAAGACTTGCAATGTTTTGGTGACACGGCTGTAGGAGTCAAAGTAGTGTATAGTACCTAGCTAGAGTATTATTATAAGATTTTTTATTTGAATATATTATAGTATATGACTAAAAGTCATAATCAAATGAAATTAAGTTATTCGAAGCTGGATTTTACAGAAACCTTTCGAAAGTTAAGCTACACCACAGACATTTATTATCTATGTCTGTGAGCTACACCTTCGCTTTCAAATCAAATCACTACTGTGACTGGCCGCAAGGTCACATTCAAAATTCAAGACAAAGTTCATTTCATTGGATACAAAGAAAAAAATATGTGTCATAAGAAAGTTTCATTTCGTAAGTGTATCGGTACACGAATACGTGCACACTTTTTCAGGAAGTCTTCACAAAAATGCCTATTCCCAGCTGCTATTAAATATAGTTTTACTTTCAAACAAAAGTATCACAAACTGTCACATAGGTACACCTTAGGACATTTTGAGAATAGGACATTATGAGAATAGGACATTTTGAGAATAGGACATTCTGAGAATAGGACATTTTGCGAATAGGACATTCTGCGAAAAGGACCTTTTGCGTCCGCCGGACATTTCGCGAATAGGACATTTTGCGCCTAAACCCTTGAATTGAACGGCAGAAACTACCATTAAGCAAGTGTCTGCCTTTCATAAGGTAATATCTAATAATAGGTGAAACAAGGAATAAAAGTTTGTGTAAGAGACACTGATCTCAATACTAAAGGTATATAATTTCCACTCACAATTTTTCTTATATATCAAACGTCAATGTTTGAACAGAATTCCAATAACGTATTCGTATACTAATAATGCCAAAAGACAGACATGACACTGTAACGAAATTCCATCTCAAACAGCCTTCATTGTCTGCGTCTTTAGAATACAGAATGATGTCTTCGTCGTGTTATTAATCACGTAGATTAACATCAGCTCTCACTTAATTACATCAACTTTATAAACACAAATCAGTGTAATTAGTGATACATGATGTAAAATGATACAAAGGAAATATTTGGTGTATAACGACTACTTAGCAAAGTTGCTAGTGAGAGTGACCTTAATGAATAGGTCTTAAATGTCATGGACTCGATTCCCGGTTTGGGTTATTTTTGACAGTTTAATAAATGTGTGTTATCCGTTTAGTCGATTTATCCTACTTTACCTTCAATTCTATTTATCTGTGGTTTAATCACAGTAATTTAATCTGAAACAATTACAGTCAGGTCATTTCTATGCTCTCACCTACAAGAATAATTTATAATCAATATGCATACATGAAACAACTGAAATATACTCATAACAATGATAGGTTTTGATGCGGATACCATTGGATGTTTGTTGAAGCAAGCGAGGTTGGGTACAAATTAATATATTTCTTGCGTATCTTCAACAAATAGTTACCTACTTTTTGTATAAAAACACTTAGCATCGTTCAGATTAATCAGCCCTAGTTACGTCTGCTTTGTCAAGCGTGCTATATTGAAAAGAGAACGACAAAAGGCATTTTATTCAAATCGGTCTCGAGACAAAGAGACGTATTCGCTATTCCGTGCCTCTGATGTGATTGTATTTTTTGCTTAGTTTGAAAAAAATATTACATGAAAAAAGACTATGTACCTATATATATTATGTGTGTATTAGATTACAAATCTTATATAATTAAAACAATGTAGAAGGGTGTTTTTTTCTATTTTGAAACTTTTTATGTGAAGTCAATTTTATTTGTATTTAAAAATAGAAACATTAATAAGTTAGCTGCCTTAACGTCAAATACGATTACTTATAGCGTTAAGCAATGTAGCAAAATTTTCGAGAATTTTGACTATGTATGTATTGATTAGAAACCTTCGATTTTTATCTTAAGATGCGTGGCTATAAAATATTATAGTATCTTAAGGTATCGCATACGGTTAAGATACGATAATATTTATATCCGCTCGAATCTCTGGGTCACACGTCGTATTTCCCCGCAATTTATATACAGGATAATCTAATATGAATAATACGGCCTTACTATTAGATTTATTGGATAGCTCATCGGATGATGATTCTGACTTCGAATATGACTTAAAAAATTCTGCCGCACGTTGCCATTGCCGAACAATTATTTGGGTAGAAAATCATATAAAGTTTAGGAAAGACCGCGGTGAGTTTAATCTTTACGAAGACCTTTCATCGAAAATGTTTCAAATATATTTTAAAAAGTCAAAGGAAAGTTTATAGTTTCCAATATTTTGCGTACTAATAATAAAAACAACAACAAAAACAGAGAGAAAAGGTTTTTTTATGGAAATAGCCGGCAAACGAGCTGACGATTTACCTGATGCTTACCATTTTTTAATGGATATAGCTGGCAAATGACCTGACGATCTACCGATGGTAAGTGGCTGTCGTCGCCCATGAACATCAGCAACACCAAAGGCATCACTGATGCGTTGCCGGCCAGGAAAGAAAGAAAGAACTGGCTCTCAAGCCCGCAGCCGGAACACGACGAGTCGTTTGGCGGCTGACTCATGCTCTAGGGTGGTAGCTATCCAGGCGAACCCCTGGAGAAATTATAATAGTAATAATGGTATTAATTAACAATTAAAATCAATACTACCAATATAATCCCTCCGAGGGCCCTACCACCAGCAGGCCGGATTAAGTCGCCTCTTACGACATCTATCTGGCGCGAGATTGGGGTTAGTATTCTAAGCCGCCCCAATACGGCTAAGAAGAAGTAAAATTAATATATTTCATTCCATTTTGTATCGAATATTGTGCACACTCTGTGTAAGGATCTTACGATATATTTTGTATCTTAAGATGGCATGTTACGATATATTAAGCATCTTAAGATGAAATCTTTGCATCGCTCGGCATCTTAACATAAAATGTCCATATCGCTCGATATCTTAAGATGCGTAATATGAAAATATTATCGTATCTTAGCCGTGTGTGATGGTTCATACAAAATGTATAGTGATCGATATTTTATCTTAAGATAAAATGTAATCTTCGCCGTGTGCGACGCGCTTAATAGTATGGATTAAGGAACACTTAAGTAAAACGCACTATAAACAAACAAGGTATTTTTTTTGGAAAAGCCAGCAAACGAGCTGACGATCCACCACCTGGTACGATAGTAAGTGGCTGCCATGCCCCATGGACACCAGCTACACCACAGGCATCACTGATGCATTGCCGGCCAAGAAGGAGAGAAGAAAAAGAATGAAATGATAAAACAATGCACGTGAAAGATGTTCTCTTTGCACGTGTACACGGACCAAATTCCAAATGTCTTAAGTACTTACTCTGTCTATAAATAAAAGTATCGGAAGAATGCACGCTTCTCGCGAACTTTTATCACCGTAGCGACCGCACTCGAGCACTCGTAAAATAGTGATGTATGTTAGTTCCGTAATTAATCTATCGGATATCCGAAATGAAATATAGTAATAGCAGATAGCACTTTGCCGGCAGCTTCACCCGCGCATATCTTATCCTACCAGATGGTCAACTTATGTGCTAAATTTCACGGAAATTCGTTCAGTAATTTTTGCGTGAAAGAGTAACAAACATTCATATTATACATCCTCACAAACTAACATTTATCATCATTTAAAATATTCGGTAATAGAATATGAATAGAACCGTATACGAATAAGGGTTCTTATGTATTATATTTTATTTAACCCATTGCCAAAAAAGATTACTATTTTTAATTGTTACCCTATTAGCCGATTCAAAGATAAATTGCTAAGTTATCATATAGGTAATCCATCCAGTTCCAATGGACAATTACTGCACTACAGTTTTTTTTTAATACACACACTCATATTTCCGCAGTAGGTTTTTAACTGTTTGTTTTTACCTATTTTATGTGTAGTTTATAATTATCCACTATAATATGACACAGATTCATGCAGGTAAATTACAAAACCCTACTGAAAGATCTCTAAAGTATCCGTAACGGAATGAAGCCATCCCTAATTTTGTCATAAAGGGTTAACGACGGCACTCACTGTGAAGATGGAAGGTTACTTTATTTTTAGAAGAAACTGTAGGAAATTTTTTTTATCACTCGAATAATTACTTTATAAAAATTATATAACTATTTCATATATGGTACCCGCGAGTTCCACCGCGGAAATATTGGACTTCCATGAGGGAAAATTTATTCTGTATTCATGAGGGAAACTTGTACTCTTTTCCATTTCTAGATACTTACTATAGACGATCCGTGGTCAATGATCACCATGCCGGACCGCTGTTGCGTGCGGTCCTAGATTTGATAAGTTTAATTTCTATCGAGGTGTTTGAATGAAAATTTTAAATTTCATTTCTTGCTCTGGACGTATCTATTTTTATCATTGTCTGTGGTACCCATGACAAAGAGAATGAGTAGGCTATTAGTGTGTAGTGCTATAATTATTATAATCGGCATATTTATTTATGTAATTACATTAGTATGTAAATAAAAACTAAATGTTACATCATACATGGTAGTCCATGTCCCATGTATTTTCTATGTATTAACTTTTAGGGGAATATTTTGAAAAATCCTTGCTTATTGCTCCGTCACAAGCGAATGTATAATCTTAAATTAAAATTTAAAAAAGTCCCGACGGATTTATTTACACTAAACATAGCAAAGAACATTATCGATTAAGTCAGCTTTCTAACAAAAAAACTAGATCAAAATCGGACATACAGATACATACATAGACACACAGATACATAGATACGTCAAAGGACCCCGCAAAATCTCTATGGGAATTGGCTCTCGGCTAAATTAGCTGAAATTTTGCACAGAGGTAGCTTTCATCATGCTGATCAAAAGTCTCAATGGGCGTAACCCCCCAAAATCAAACCCAGACCCACCACTCCCCTCCAAATCTCAAAATACTCCCCAAAGCACATTGGATGAAAATCAATGCATAAGGGATATATTAATATGAAACTTCGCACAGAGGTAGTTTTCATCATGCTGATCAAAAGTCTCAATGGGCTCAAACCCCCAAAATCAAACCCAGACCCTCCAAAAAAATCTCAAAATACACCCCAAAGCACATTGGATGAAAATCAATGCATAAGGGATATATTCATATGAAACTTCGCAAAGAGGTAGCTTTCATCATGCTGATCAAGTCTCAATGGGCGCAACCCCCCAAAAACCAAACCCAGACCCACCACTCACCCCCCCAAATCTCAAAATACTCCCCAAAGCACATTACGATGGAATGCATAAGAGACATTTTTTTATGGAAATAGCCGGCAAACGAGCTGACGATCCACCTGATGGTAAGTGGCTATCGCCGCCCATGAACATCAGCAACACCAAAGGCATCACTGATGCGTTGCCGGCCAAGAAAGAAAGAAGAAAAAGAAAGAAAGAACTGGCTCTCAAGCCCCCAGCTGGAACACGACGAGTCGTCTGACTCATGCTCGAGGGTGGTAGCTATCCAGGCGAACCCCTGGAGAAATAATAATAGTAATAATGGTATTAATTAACAATTAAAATAAATACTACCAATATAATCCCTCCGAGGGCCCTACCACCAGCGGGCCGGATTTAGTCGCCTCTTACGACACCCTTCCGGCGTGGGATTGGGGTTAGTATTCTAAGCCGCCCCAATACGGCTAAAATATAATAAAATATACGGCTAATATATGCATATGAAGGCAAGGTGTTGGGTGATACCCGACCTGTTTACGCCGGGTGGTGTTTGGGGGGAGTGGTGGGTCTAGGTTTGATTTTGGGGGGTCGCACCCATTGAGACTTTTGATCAGCATGATGAAAGCTACCTCTATGCGAAGTTTCATATGAATATATCCCTTTTGCATTGATTTTCATCCAATGTGCTTTGGGGAGTATTTTGAGATTTGGGGGGGAGTGGTGGGTCTAGGTTTGATTTTGGGGGGTTGCGCCCATTGAGACTTTTGATAAGCATGATGAAAGCTACCTCTGTGCAAAATTTCAGCTAATTTAGCCGAGAGCCAATTCCCATAGAGATTTTGCGGGGTCCTTTATGACACCCCTCTTTTTTCGTCGGCGGTTAAAAAGGAACTCCAGAATAAAGTTCTATTGGTTCGAGCTGTGCGCGGCTCATCAGTCAGTCATCGTTAGCATTATAATATTTTGATACCTCAGCACTCCTCAGCACAAGTAAATTATGAATATGAAGAAGATGCAAGATACACTCTTAAAGAAATTTTGGCATTGCTCTGAAAATAACAAAAATCGAACATTTACATATTGATAAAGCAACTTTAAATTTCATCTTTGGCTAAGCGATTTCAATTTTGCAAGTCATTGTCAGTTTGAGATGCAACTAATTTGGAAAGTTTGGATTGTGTTATAATAAATGGTTATAATGAAGGTTCATAACCTTGCACCTCGGATAGATTTATAAATAGTAGTTACTAAATCAATCATTCACGATCAATCGGATCAATGACGTCAATCCTTACATTGTTAGTCATACATGTCGTCGATACCGTGTATTGATAATAATACTTTAACACAATAAAGTCAACTATACGGATTCGCCACAGATTTTCAATTGACTTATCTGTATAATGATGAAAATTAATAAAAATAAACACACACTACCGTACATTTGACACGTACATCACACACGAATAATTTACACACAAAGTCAATGTAAGGTAACCCTTTGACACTTAGGTACGTTCGAATTTTGAACGCAGAGCGGGTCCAGTTTGTATGAATACTTAATTTGTTTACGAATACGATACCCGAATTTTAAAATATTTGATTTTTTTTACAAATACATTATGTCATTCAATGAATCCCCTCAACGATTTTGTTTCAAAACGGTTTCGTTTCCATAGCACAGAAACGTCCATAAAATTTTATTAGCAACCTATTGATATTATCATGAACCAAGCGAAAATATAATATGTGTGAAAGAATAAATTTTATGCATCATAAAAATACCAGGGTTAATAAATCTCGGAGCTTCGCGAAGCATGAAATTAAAAATGTAAACTTAGGTATATTTTTATTTAACCGCTACTTACAGAACTTCTATATAACTTAGAAAAATACAGATATCTACCAGAAAATGTCCACAGACTAAAACGCTTTCAATTCAAATAATTCTGAGCGTTAGGTTTGTTTGTAATAGGACGTGTGTAATAGTAAAAAGAAAAAGGATCTACTAACCACTGAAGTATTATTACTAGCGTATAGAACCGACACCGCGAACACCATGTATGTCCCAAGTCCCAATGCATTGGCGCCACGTAGCTTCAATCTTCAATGGATTCGTTCGATTTTGAAAAGAGAACGGGGTTCAATTTTGAAAATCGAACCTCCCGGGCGGGACACACATTTTGTTCGAGATGTCTGTTCTATGTCATTATACTTCAATGTCTACTAACGTTGTTCTTGGTCTCCTTAGTGATGTCAGCGTTGAACGCGCGTCGTTCGGCAGTATGGCCGTTTCCGTGTGTGTTGGTGGTCACCGACCCCGGCTGCACAAGCCGCGCCGCTCCGTGGAATACCTGGTAACATTCAATAACAACGTTAAAATCGTAGATACGATATTTATTTTGATGTTCAACTAATGTTGCAACATCCTACTTCATTATCACTAGATATAATTAAACAAAGTCCCCCGCCGCGTCTGTCTGTCTGTCTGTTCGCGATAAACTCAAAAACTAGTGAACAGATTTTAATACAGTTTTGATCAGTGAATAGAGGGATTCTTCAGAAAGGTTTTCGTGTATAATTTATTAAGATTTGCGAAGAAATATTTTTTTTGTTTTATGTTATAGAATGGGTAAACAAGAGTGCCTACTATAATATTGTTCTTATAAAGAACAACGAAGAAGATAGAACAAGTAAAGTAATACTGTGATTAAAATTTTACATTTTAATTCGAGTTACAAACTTCATTACCTTTCATACTAAGCTGGAACTTAGTTAATATCTCCACATACTATATGGTTTTCCTCGTGCTGAATCTCCATTGATACTAACTGAATTATCGCAAATTAAATTTCCGGTTTGAGCAAACATCTATTACTGTAAAGTCTATTTCCGTGCTTTGACTTGCAATATCAAACTGCGTTTATTACTTTTAGGCATTATTAACAAATGTGTTTATTTCGTGTGATTTCCACATCTCACGCATATAAAACATATCCTAGCCATTGAAGTATTATTACTAGCATATAGAACAGACACCCTGAACACCATGTATGTTCCAATGCATTGGCGCCACGTGGCTTCAATCTTCAATGGATTCGTTCGATTCTGAAAGTAGAACGGGGGCTCAATTTTGAAAATCGAACCTCCCGGGCGGGACTCACATTTTGTTCGAGATGTCTGTTCTACATAATAATATGTCATTATACTTCAATGATCCTAGGTCATATTCTATTTTAATTTATTACCTTCTTTGTTGGACTTTGCCTCAGATTTATACAAATAAATGGACATCCGACGAAGGTGATTCACGCGACATACAAACGGTGTATACGACATGCATATACAATATGCACAATTATACACTTCCAGTCTTTTCGATGATCAAAGCATAACTATACATTAACACATTAAAATATTGCGTCAGATGCTACCATTTCTTAAATAGAGAGACATCAATAAAATCACAGTATTACAAAAGTAAATTTCTTAAATGTCTATCGTTACTATCAGATCACTTTTTATATTATACGATACTTTTATTTTTTGGTAGATTTGATTCCTTTTATAGACATTAAAGGAACCCCTATAATTTAATTACGTTGTCGGTTTGAGCGAACATGCCTTTGCACTTAAATCCACCTGACCAAGCATCCATCTGTGTAGCACATACGCATAATATCGGCAACCTTTTATACTTGCGGTACAGTTAGCAACAGAGTTAAATGCAGGCTATAAAAAAATAAGTCAATGCTGTTTAAAATTATTTTGGAGTCTTTTGCTTTGGCAAATTTCATTTCACTGAAATCTAACTCTGTAATATTTGCAGAATTTCTGATAATAACAATTTATTTACTTGCTTACTATACAACTTCAGCTAGGAATTCAAAGGTCAAGACCAGCCTACCTATTCACTCAAAACTGTGTTATTCAACGGGTGACACTCAATCTGACCCACGATACATTTATCAAAGGTACTCAACGCCGGTGTTAATTTGCACTCAACTGATATCTGTCCGGTCCATTCGTCTCTATTACACGAACGCCAACGTATGCTATTTCGGAAAATTGGAAACGAGATTGAGCCTCTACAGTTTGATTTCAGGGTAAACAATGTTACATGAAGAAGGTAAATAACAAAACACATCAGATAAACTCAATAAGACATGAAAAACAAAGTCGAAGTACATTATAACGAATAGTTCTAACCAGTAGAATTTACTTATCCATGTTTTGAAAGTATGTTTTATAACTAAACTTAGGTAGTACGTTACTCACTACAACGAGTATATTACTTTGTTTCGTCAGTTTTATGCGTACCGCGAAAGGTTGAACTAATTTACGTTGAACTAATGGGGGAATTTAATCAAAGTTGTTTTCTAACTTACTGCGGTTCACCATCTAAAACCTTAGTAAAAGCCTAACTAAAAAAAACTCCTTAGCAAAAGCATCTGCTTCTTTGGTTGTATCTGCTCTTATACTGTACAAGCTCATACCTTGGTCGTCTGCTCCTCAGCCGCGGGCGTGGTGACAGCGGCGTCGATCACGCTGACATGCGAGCCTTCCTGCACCAGCACGCTGTGGACTCCCTCCGAGGGTACATCAATCTGGGCTTGCGCGTGGACGTGCGGTTTCTCTCCCGGCACCGAGTCTGCTGACGCATGCTGCTCCAGACGGGAGACCAGCTCACCGTTTTGTTTAACTGCATCTAAGATGAAATTAACAATTACTTTTTTGTAACGTAAATAGCAGACGGAAAACTCGTCTAGTAAGTCTGGTGAGGTACCATCACAAATGGATGTTAGTAATATCTTAGTTATCACCGAAGCGTTAAAGCTTGAAGACAGAACTGCAGACTGTCCCATTAATATGAGACTGAATTAAAAGAAAAGCAAAGCAAAGCAAACTCGGTGCAGAAACCCCAAAAGTTGTAATTCCACTTGATTTGATTCATAAATCAGATTAGTTACTTTATCAATCTTTTCTTCGAAATCTATTTAAGTACATTCCTAGGTTCCAACTCTATCTATCTACACCTCATGTAATGTACAATTTCGGGAGATAAAAATAATTTATTGAATTATCGTACCTAATAGAATTCATGCCAAAAGTTGGGTAAAGGAAAATTAACTTCTAAGCCGCGCTCCGCTAGACGTAATTAAAGTTGAGAAATAACAGACATTTCTATTAGAATTATATTATAAATTTTACAAAATGAAGCCCAGCAGTGGGATAGCGGTGGGTTGTTATGACGTAGTTTGCATGATCAAGTTTGCAAGAGATAGCTATATGGCCAGATAGGCATACCACGGCCATACACTGTCAAGTTTACTGGATGCCGCGTCAAGTCCGCTACAAACTTGACAAGTATACTTGATCGTGTATGGCCAGCATAAGAGGACTATATTTTTTTAAGTTAACGGATATGGATAGCAGAATGATTAGCAGTAAATGGAACTCTGCTGCAAAAGTTTTCTAACTTGTATTTTGAAATCTAGTTTGAAAAACTTACCAAGGCGATGAAACTCTACATGTTCGGTCTTCATCTCAGGAACCATTTCCTTGCTTGATTCATCTGTTAACAAAACCGTTTACTAAATTAAACAATCATTATTCATTATTATTATTCATTATCATTATTATGCTATACCTAAATCTGTTATTATAACAGTATAAGAAGGATGTAAGGCCACACTGATCTTCTGTGAATTGACAAACTCCCCAAACCTCAAAGAAACATGAAAAACACTCTGTCATATCTTTGTGACTTTCTTTACTATCCTTCACCGAAAAAGGGTCTGTTAATTTCTACTACGCATACTACTGAAAGTATTTTTATCTATCAATAACAACAACTAGATAATAGGTAAAGCTGGCCATACATGATCAAGTGTACTTGTCAAGTCTGCTGTTTGACTTGATGCGGCATCCAGTTTGCATGAGATAGTCTATATATAGCCAGATAACCATACACCATAAAATTTACTGGATACTATACATAGGTTACTTTTTATCCCGGATAAGTTCAAGGTTCCCGATGGATTTGTAAAAAATCGATATCCATGCGCACGAAGCCACAAGCATATAAATCTTAATTAAGTAATGAAAAATTTCAGTATAAAAAATCGTGAAAATCCAAATATTCTTGGTGATACCGTTAGGCACCTATCATTAGTGTATACCTTGAGGGTGAGCGTATTTTTCAGCTGTAAGTCGCGGAAAATTAGTCAATTGCATTTGTTTTCATACTAAAATCGCAACTCATTTTGCGTCGCTGTGTTGTACAAACAGAACTTTAGTTTGAAATCGAATGCAGCGTAAATATCGCGATTCACTTCGTCGACTCAAAACTCCTTAAAATACTCTCTTTGACCTCACTCTTAAATAGAAATCATGTTTCTCGGCGAGTAAGAACTTGTGATGTTTGAGATTTTCGTGCGAAATACATTTAATCTCTCGCTACATTACTCCATTAATCCTCATATACGACTACGTACCAGATTCCCGAAATTTCTAAATTTCGTGAACCTTTCTCCGTCGTCTACGTGACGGTTTTATACAATTTGTTTTAGGGTTATCCACGTACTTTCGACTTAAAACTCACTAATATTACACTGGAACAAATGAGAAAGAAACTATATCTACTTTGTGAATTTAACGATACGTCGATTTTACTCGATATTAAGTAGGTTTTTAAATAGGTACGTTTATGGAGCGCTCACAGCCCGGCGGATTGCGTCAATCCTAAGTGATCAACAAAGTTAAGCAACAGCGGGCGCGGTCGGTAGTTGGATGGGTGACCGCTAGTGACAAAATTTCTTGAACGTTTCCGTGTTTCGGAGGGCACGTAAAGCCGTCGGTCCCGGTTGTTATCATAAGATAACAGTCGTTAACCCATGTCGGAGGCCCTCGGGCGGTTTGAAAACTTCCGACACTCGGGTTGGTGAGCAGCGTGGAGTATGCTCTAGGACCCATGTCCAGTTACCAGGAGATGACCCATGGCCATTAATGGGTTGAAGCCACGTTAATGGAGATATTTTTTAATTTTCAACCATACTCATGCAGTATCGTGTACGATATTACATTGTACATTCAATATTATATTGAGTTATGATGCGGAATAAGTCCCATCTCCTGCGGTGGATTGCTAATGGATCGGAACCACGCATACAACAAACGTTAAACATACTTATATATAGCTATTGATATACGTTGCCTCGATATATTACTATACAACTGCTAGCCTGAGGGTTTTTACAATATATGAGGTAGCCATCACGCTGACAAAATAGAAATTGGTAGACTTCTTACGTTACTTTAAGATTATTTTAAAGTGTGTAAGATCCCAGGACATAAACTGTTTAATAAATGCAACAGCAAATGACGGCAATCACGTCGGGGTCACCAGTTTGGCATAGGGAGATCTCCCGCCAGGCGAGATATGCTGCCTGGGAGGCGGCCGAGCCCCGACTGACGTTGTCGGAGCATTCGTATATATACTAGCGATCTTTGAAAACTTCGATAGCGTGATTCAGGGCGGCGTGACGTCACCGTGTGACGTGTGTGCGCTGTCGCCACAATCTTAAATGAAATTAGAAAAGATCACATACTTTTTTTCTTTGCAAATAAAATCTAAATAGTTAAAATATGTATCTAACTACGATCTATGGTACTTAGCTTACATACAAAAAATTGAAATTGTACATCTCACGGTTGTCGCTTTCATACTAAAATATTATAACTCCTCTCCCGAGAAGCAGAAAAAATAGAAAAAGAAAAAAGTACCAGGTTTTCTGAATATGAGGTAAAACCATTTCTAGATAGATAAGTATAAGGTAAAAGTAAAAGGTTGTTCAGGTTCCTCAGAAGCAGCATAATCGCTTTCCATCAAACGAGATCTCGACCTAATACCACAGTAATACTCTGTAATGAAAGGTAACAAAAAAATTATGATAGCGCTGGAGATTAAGTAAAAAATGTATATAAATATATTGTTTTTAACAAGTTTCACCAGTTAAATTTGACCCACTTTCCGATGTTTCATCAAGCTGAAAATTTTCATATTTACGAGTGTAAATCGTATGACAGTGGGCAATATAATGAATTTAATAGAACTGGTCTTATTATGGAGCCAAAAGGAGGCCTTACGAATTCCGAAAGGAAACGATATGACCCTTGTGTTGGGGCTCGTGTCAAGAAATACCACTAAGTCTGTTTTACTCTAGAAGATCTCATAATCCCACAGCATAAAGTGACGAAACAAGTCAATCGCAAATGATCGATCGTGTCAAGGAACTGTGAGCCTGATCGGTAATTCGTGGGTATCAAATAACAGAACAGAAACCAGTCATTATGCTACGTCTCATGAGTTCAATCAACTTCGAATGAGAACTTGAAATACTCAGGTTGACTAACGCTTTCATTAATCTGCAGTGATTTATCTTTGTTAAATGCGTAAAAACGCCTGATCTGTGTATTTCATTAGGCCCACAGACATATATTATGTATGTGATTAGGCCCTTTAAATATTGAGCGATTCAAAGCCTTTTACATTCAGTGAATTCCACAGGATGTCATTCCAAGATCTTCGTTATAATTTCATAAGACCTAGAAGGCCTAATACCCAATTATTTATACCAAACATAAGCTTAAGTTTGTTACTTCTACGTGTTATATTGTTGTGTTACCATGCGAATATATTCTATAAATACCAGTATATTTCTATGAAACCTTGTTCATGTAAAGGAAAATCTGTGTAGTCGATTATTATTACATGCATTATTTATATTATATTTGGGTCGTTGGAGGTAAGTCCGAGGAGGTAAGTATGACTCCGTTGCTTTGAGTGCCGTTATAATATTTTAGCTAACGGTATTTAGATTAGGATATTAGGAAGTTAATAAACAGACATGGCCCAACTCAAAAAGGTTCGTTTATTTAGTCGTAAGGAGTCCATAACTAACTAATTGACATTAAATATAAGTATCAGATCATCTCAGAGTCATAATAATATTGTCAACTTTAAGTGACCCTAGTGCGGTCCAACATCAAATAATCTTATCGATAATCATATCAATGGAGTGTTTATGTAGCCACACGTAAAATAAGTTGATACTAAATAAAAGATAATATTTATTTTAATGCTTTTAGAACTATGATTTATACTAATATAATAACAAGAAATTCGTTTACTGTTTGTTCTTACTTAAAAACATTGCAAAGTAGCTTTTTTATTTAAAATAAAATACAGAAGTTACGGCATTTTATTTATAGCATTACTGCTAACTGTCAGTGTCAATGATGAGTGGTTGATTTGACTTGACATTCAAAAACTTCAATGTTAATCAATCATTAAATAATTAAGTAAAGGTATTTGTATACTTAATTTTAATTGTCCGTAAACTGATTTAAAGAGTGATTTTTTGTCATTCTGTACTAAAGAGCGATTGAAGCAACCGTTATATGACTCTGACGCCCCAAGTCAGAGTCACTTAATGGTCATTAAAATCGCTCCTTAGTACAGATTCACAAAAATTCACTCTCAAAGTCTGTTTAGAGACAATTAAAGTTAATTATACAAATATCAGTGCAGTGATAGCCTAGTGGTTAGAACGCTGGTCTCCCGAACGCGGGGACCCGGGTTCAAATCTTGGCACGCACCTCTAATTTTCAAATATTATGTGCGTATTACAAGTTAATTATTACTTGCTTCGGTGAAGGAAAACATCGTGAGGAAACCTGCACACCGGAGAGTTCTCCATAATGTTCTCAAAGGTGTGTGAAGTCTACCAATCCGCACTTGGCCAGCGTGGTAGACTATGGCCTATACCCCTCTCATTGTGAGAGGAGACCCCGAGCCCAGCAGTGGGACAATTATGGGTTGTTGCTTTGCTTTTTTTGCTTTGCTTTATACAAATATCTTTACTTAATTATTTAATGTTGATTAACATTGAAGTTTTTGAATGTCAAGTCAAATCAACCACTCATCATGGACATTGACAGTTCGCTGTACTGCCATAAATAAAATAGCGTAACCTCTTTATTTTATTTTAAAGAAACAAGCTACTTTACAATGCTTTTATGTAAGAAAAAACAGTAAACGAATTTCTTGTTATTATATTAGAATAAATCATAGTTCTAAAAGCATTAAAATGAATATTATCTTTAATTTACTATCAACGTATTTTACGTGTGGCTACACAAACATTCCATCGATATATTTATCGATAAGGTTATTTGACATTGGTCCGCTCTAGGGTCACTTAAAGTTGACAATATGACTCTGAGATGAAACGATACTTAACATATTTAATGTCAATTAGTTATGGACTTCTTACGACTAAATAAATGAACCTTTCTGAGTTGGGGCGTGTGTTAGAGTGTAAAATTATTAAATTTTACACTTCCTTCAGCAATCACAAGATAGAACTTCCGAATTGAATTTCAAACACCATTTCAATAAGACTGCAAACCCACCGGCTCTTGATTAAGCGGAAACTGCTCTGTCTGTGACTATCTACATCTATAATGAGTGGTTTCTGACCTCTGACATTTCATTAATAGTAGTAGAGACGTCACTTCCGACGCCATTACCAACTTCGATCTATGATATTAAAAACTTTATAATAGTATATCGCTTCGAGGAGTACGTTTAACTGCCGATGCCGATCTCTATCGCTAGATAAGAATCGTTAGTCGTTGTTGAAGAATACTTTCAGATATTCGCGGCTTGACCTAATTCCTCTTCTCACAGTAGTGGTATGATGGAATGGACTTTTTAGAAAGACCGGGATTTATAGTGGGTTATAGTAGGGCTTCTATCATCTCGATATACCTGGCGGGCTATGAACTCTTAATTCCAGCCATTTTCCAGTGTAAACTTCAAATTAGTATGGCCAAAGCGGTCAAGTGACACTTTTTAGCCAATCATACGTCGTTCAAAGCCCGGTAAATGAATTGCCTGGAACATGGATGATTTTTTATAAGTTTATAATAGGCCCGCTGGTCATACATATCTTCCTTCAAGATAATCCTAAATACCTGGTACCGATCTATGAAAACATATAACTTTTCATATTGAGTATATTTGTCTAACAAATAACCTAACATTTAAAATAAAATAAAACTACTATTTTAACAGGCAAAGTCAAAGTCAAAGTCAAAGTCAAAATATTTTATTCATATAGGTATCACTGATACACTTATGCACGTCATTTTTTGGCTTTTCGGAAGGTGCTTTATCGTGGAGGAGAAGAAAAGCCTAAAGAAACTCCTCAGCACATCTTTTAAAGAAATATTACAAAAAAAGATAATAATACAAAAGTATTTACTATTCTGAGCGGAACTGGTTGCAGAGCTGGTCATTTCCATGCGTCTTTGTCATTTAAATACTCGTCTACACTATAATATCCCTTGCCTAACAATTGTGTCTTTACACGTTTCTTGAAAGTTTCTATTGGCAAGTCACGTATTAATTTTAGGATTTTATTATAAAAATGTATACCAAGCCCTATGAAAGATCGCTGCACTTTACTTAGGCGGAACGAAGGCGTAACTAATTGATGCATTCTTTTCGTATGGCGATTATTAATATCAAAATTTTGTTTATACGCGTTTATATTCTTCCGTATAAAAACTACATTGTTAAAGATATACTGGGAAGCTACTGTAAGTATACCTATTTCCTTGAACTTTTCACGCAAAGATTCCCGAGACCTAAGTTTATAAATAGCCCTAACTGCCCGTTTCTGGAGTATGAAAATTTGTTTTATATTGGCTGCTTTGCCCCACAGCAAGATGGCATAAGACATAACACTGTGGAAATAAGCAAAATAGACTATCCTAGCAGTTTCGACGTCTGTATACTGCCTTATTTTCCTGACAGCAAAAGCAGCCCTACCGAGTTTTGTCGCGAGATTTGTTATATGTGGGCCCCATTGAAGTTTACTATCTAAGGTCACCCCTAAAAAGACCGTCGATTCCTCCATATGCAATGTTTCGTTATTTAGTTTAAGAGATTTGCTGACTTTTTTAACATTAGGTAGCACAAACTCTATACATTTCGTTTTTTTTGCATTTAATAGTAAATTATTGATAGTGAACCAACGCGATACATGCGAAAGAGCACTATTTACGTCGTCGAAATTTACTTTATTCCTTTCACACTTAAATATTAGTGATGTATCATCAGCAAATAGTACAATATCCGCTTGGTTCTTTACATAATGTGGTAAATCGTTAATGTATACCAGAAAAAGAAACGGACCCAAGATCGAGCCCTGCGGTACACCCATCACAGCCGGTGACCCCGATGACTTAATATCGTTTATGCTGACTTTTTGTATTCTATTACTCAAATAAGGCGTGATTATTCTTCTAGTACCTAATTAATAATTAATTACTTACCCATTTTTAGCTTTTCAAGTTGCTCAACGGGAACATCCTGCAACAAAAAAATGTGATTTCAATATTTTTGTAACATTTTTTTTTACTTACAATATGTTAATGCTTAACCACAATCCCAACTTATAGTAAGTGTAGATGTGATATAGGATGGTGAGCGCACTAAATTAGTAAAAGCCTATTTATTCTTTTCTTGAAGACATCCACGTCATAAACCTTACGTGCATAAGTGTATTCATAATATACCGCGGTGATTAAATGGATTTGAGTTTGATAAGTGTTATGTTGGACGCATCCCAAGTCAGAGCGCTACAGCGCAAGTTAAGAGACAAGGTTGGTAAAGGTTAAATTCGTAGACGAACAAAAGTTGCTTATAAGAGTTAGCTCAACGTAGGTAACTTTTGTTGAATAAACTAGTTGAAATAACATTGTTTAAGCAAGCAACATCGATAATTTATGCCAATGAAAAATATTATATCCATCCAACAGCCCTTGAAGGTCCACTGCTAGACATAGGCCTCTTCTAATTTTCACTACTCTGACCGGTCTTGAGCCTTTTGAATCCAACGGATGCCCGCTGTCTTCTTCAGGTCATTAGTTCACCTGGTCGGGGGCATCTTATACTCCTTTTTCCGAGACATGGGCGCCATTTGAGATCCTTTCTTCCCCAACTATTATCGGTCCTTCGAACTATGTAGCTAGCCCATTGCAAATATTATATTAAGGGCCACCTAAGGATAAGTCTTCAACATCAACAATGATATTATTTAGGTAAAAAATAATCAACCATATTATAGACTTTAGCAGCGACAAAGATATTACTGGTGAGTTGCTGGCCATAAAGAAATTGAGAAACCCGCTGTGAAACACGTAAACGTCACAGTTCAAAAAAAGAAGCCATCTTTCATTTACCAGCTTGTTCAATTTCAACCAAGTTGGAAAAGCCAGCGCGTAGCATTCTCGTAAATAAATAAATAAATAAATAAATATATGTATTCTCAAAATTTGCCTACACTTCAAAAATACAGCATAATTGTAACAAGCGGCTGCCGTCAAGTAATGAAATCTTATTTGCATACCTAGACCCGAAGTGATCGCGGTCGGAATATTAAGAAACCCACTAACAAGCGAACTTGATCTTATTATTCCCGAAACACTTTTGTGGCAAATTTCGCATCATTACATTAGAGTGAAAGCTTTTTATTGCAGGATTCCTCTCCAGGCCGACTGAACGTACATTTCGGCTAATAAACAGTGACGTACTTGATAAGATAAAGAAAAATGAAATAAAATCTTACAATATCTATTGGTCACAGAATTTTCTTTGTTAGAAATAGAAACTGCGCGCCAAAATATTTTTGGGCAGTGTTCAAGCTACTGAATATCAGAGGGCACTCCTATGCACAATTTGGACTTATCTCGTCATGTCTCGTCATACTGTGCCATCACCAATAGGGGCTCATTATCACGTCATTGGCAGCCAATCGCGTGGTGACTTATGGACCCCTCCACCTAGTCTACGCAAGTTATAATTAATCGGCATCTTTCATAGGCATCTGTCACATGCATCTTACACGCAATTCTATACGCATTAAATGAATCGTTCAATGCACACAGTTTTCAAAGCATTTTGTAAATCTGTAATTGTATGCACATTATACTCCATGGAAAAACTTCGGCTCTTTCTCTTCTGCTATCCACATTCAATAGGCAGCATAAAATAAGGGGAAAGTGTAGCAAAGTGCTACGTAAATTACTCGTAGCAAAGTGCTACGTAAAATACTCGTAGCAAACGTTACGTAAAATAGTAAAGTTCTACGTAAAATAGCAAAGTGCTGCGTAAAAAGGCAAAGCGATGGATATACTTAATCAAAAAAGTACCCAGACCAGATAATTATACAATCATAATGAAGCAGAGGCATAGATTTGCACTCAGGCAAAATTCATTAATGATCTCTGGCAATGATTGACGTATCCACAAAGGCTTATTCAATGCTATCGTCGAGCCTTTCACTCCATACGAATCAAATAAGAGATCCTTTTTAAACTTAAACAGAAATATTCCAACTTACAAAAATAATAATATGAATTAATAATTATTATATTATACTTATATTGTAAATATTTATAAGATAAAGTGTACTATATATTATTATATAATTATTTATTTCATACAATTGTATAGCAAAACAGACGGTAAATAAAAAGATTTATCCTATATTTGAATCCAGAGCAAAACCACTATTGTGATAACATATAACCACAGATTGACGTGAAAAGCCTGCCCCGAAAAGGATCTCTTCCAAATCCACACGTCCACTTGAAAGGCAGAGACCCCATCAAACCCGTGTTCGAATAAATAGCACACTCGATCAATTATTCAATAATAGATTTCAATTCCCCCACAATGGAAAAGAACGCTTCAGCGCGCTCTTAACAGGGCTGAAGGTCTTTGTGAGTTAAAAAAAGAATAACGAAGTACCTACGTGTATTCATTTACAAAGACCCTCGACTCTAACTGGAATACCGCGAAGCGTTGCGCGTCGTTGAAATTCTAGACAGGAGATACTATTTCCGTTGTTAGTGTTATTGGAAAATTCGTACAATATACGCTTTGCGCACTGTAATCCTTGTATTGTTAGGCTTCCCACCCACGTCAGACTTTTTGTAGGACCGATAATCGGGCCAATTTTTCCTCCGATTCTTATGACCGATTTTGTGACCGACTGTCGGTGAGTCGGTGAGAACGCATACATTTCCGAACGTTCCATTTTTCACCGATATCGATCGGAATGCACCGATTTTATTTCTGACCGACTTTTTGTAGGACGTGTGCATTGCACCATTGCTATCAGTACGTTCTATTTTTCTCCTACAAAAAATCGGTCACCGATTATCGGACGTGGGCGGGAAGCCTTATTGTGAATTATTTTAATCATTAATCGCTTAGGCTTCCCGCCCACGTCAGACTTTTTGTAGGACCGATAATTGGGCCGATTTTTCCTCCGATTCTTATGACCGATTTTGTGGCCGACTGTCGGTGAGTCGGTGAAAACGCATACATTTCCGAACGTTCCATTTTTCACCGATATCGGTCGGAATGCACCGATTTTATTTCTGACCGACTTTTTGTAGGACGTGAGCGTTGCACCATTGCTATAAGTACGTTCTATTTTTCTCCTACAAAAAGTCGGTCACCGATTATCGGACGTGGGCGGGAAGCCATTTAAATTTACTGACCTTCCAAAAATATTACGCTAAAACCATTGAAGTATAATGTCATGGAACAGACATCTCGAGCAAAATGTGTGTCCCGCCCGGGAGGTTCCATTTTCAAAATTGAGCCAAGGTTCTCCTTTCAAAATCGAACGAATCCGTTGAAGACTGAAGCCACGTGGCGCCAATGCTTTGAATTGAATGCTAGTAATAATACTTCAATGGCTAAAACCACAGAAAATAGTCGATTACAGTTTGCTTTGTAGTTTTAAAAGTAAATAAAAAAAACGTTCATATTGTACAAAAACTAGTTTTCTTAGTTTTTTTAAAGTAGTTATAGTTTATTTTAATAATAACAACAATAATAGCAATCTCAGTATGCATCAATGAACTAAATCTCATAAAAAGGTTTAATTGAAATTCAAACCTCTGTCTTCGTCCTATTTGCTTTATTAATAGAAACAAATACCTACTATTGACCCAATTAAAGGCAGTCAACAAGCTTGGACAATATTTTATAATTCAAGGAGGTCATTAAGAAATTGTGAAAGTAAATATTAACTTTACCGTGACTAGAAAAAACATATATTGTAAAATAAATCATATGATCATACGTATAATAATTTAACTGATCGATATGTACATGGAAAAAATTTGAGAAAAGCTATGATTGGTTCATTTTAATCTACGTATTGTATATAAGTCAAATAAGAGACTATTATCAGAATCGCCTGAGACCGAAGAAACAAGAAAAAACAGTAATACCGAAGAAATAACAAAACAAATATCAAAAAAAACAAACCTCAAAATAT
The DNA here is from genome assembly GCA_963932265.1 of Thymelicus lineola. NCBI lineage: Eukaryota > Metazoa > Arthropoda > Insecta > Lepidoptera > Hesperiidae > Thymelicus > Thymelicus lineola. The sequence continues at coordinate 14,403,626 of OZ010688.1, forward strand.
TACGAACTACTTACGGTCATCCCAAATGAATTCCATTCCATCAACTTCGACAAATCGTGACACTAAAGAGTACCAAAAAAACTAGCTCGCCACCCTCCACCTCTTCCAAGCCGGCCGGTCACCGTGGAGGAGTCAGACCAACACCCCCCAATTCATTCAATAACAAATAGGCTATATAACACTTTCACAAATAAAAGGCAGGTAAAGGACTTACACGTGGCAAGTATCAACGTTAGAACTCTACTATCAGATAGCCGAATTACTGAATTAAATTACGCTGTAAAGTCCTTAAAATGGGATATCATAGGACTTTGTGAAACAAGAAGAGAAAAAGAAACCATTGAAGAACATTCAGAATTCATCATATATCACACAGCTACAAAAAATGGACGTAATGGAGTAGGATTCATGATTAAAAAATTCATGAAAAATGATATAATATGCTTGAAATCGTTTTCAGACAGAGTAGCTGTACTAGAAATCAAAACATCAAACCATTCTATCTGGTCATTCATTCAGGTATATTCACCAACGGAGGCTTACTCGAACGAAGATATAGATTTATTCTATAAATCCTTGGAAGCAGCATTAAACTTCATACAATCAAACAACATTATCATACTAGGCGACTTCAATGCAAAAGTAGGAACGATGAGAAGAGGTGAAGAAAACATATTTGGTAAATACTCATACGGGAAAAGAAGCGAGCACGGTAAAAAATTGATAGAGTTTGCATTAGAGAGAAATTTAAAAATAATTAATAGCATGTTTAAAAGAAAAGAACATAAAAAATGGACATGGAGATCCCCCAACGGGAAACAACACAACGAGATAGATTATTTTCTCACTAATCGACCAACCTATATAAGTAAATTTGATATTATTAATAATTTAAATTTTAATACTGATCATCGAATGATAAGATGCAAGTTGTCACTACATATAAACCGAAATAGATCACATATTAAACCTATGAATTTTGCAAGAAACTTACCGCCTATATCAGCAGACAAGGTAGAGTATAGGGAAAGTATATTTATGAAATCACTTAGAACATCAAACGAATTGCAAAAACAGTATGATATGTTAGAAAAAGAAATTAAATTATATACAAAACAACTCCCTAAAATGAAAACCATAGATGCGAATTCCATATCTCAAGAAACAAAAGACCTTTTAGACGAAAGACAACAGTTATACAAACAGAAAAGAACTAAATCTATTAAGAAGGACAACTATAAGCAAGAAAATAAACAGAAACTTGAGACATAATAAGAAACAAAAAAGGAAAATAACATTTGAAAATTACATTGAGAAAAAGGGAGCTCTACGCAAAGCTTTTAAAGTTCTAAAAGATAAGTCTTTATGGGCTACAAACTTAAAGAATAAAAAAGGATGTATAATATCCAGACGTCCGGATATGATAAGAATAGCAACAGATTTCTATAGAGAGCTCTATACAAACAAAAACTGTGAATCTCAAAATGAAACTGAAAAACATGCTTATATAGACTCTACCTATGATGAAACACACTCGCTGAATATATTAAAATCAGAAATAAGGCACGCAATACATACTCAAAAAAAAGATAGAGCGACAGGAAGGGATAACATCACGAACGAGCTATTGCAATCATTATGTGAACCATTGCTAAATCCTTTACAATTACTGTTTAACCAAATCCTTGAACAAGAATGTACACCTGATCAGTGGTCTGAATCTACAATCATACTGTTATATAAGAAAGGAGATCCAAGTGACTTGAGTAACTATAGACCTATAAGCCTAATGAGCAATATTTATAAAGTATTTTCAAAAATAATCCTGAATAGACTTACAAAGATCTTAGATGAAAACCAGTCACGGGAGCAAGCTGGATTCCGTAAAAATTTTTCAACAATCGACCATATTCATGTTGTTACGCAATTAATCGAAAAGGCCAATGAATACGGAATTACATTATATATGTGTTTTATAGATTATAAAAAGGCCTTTGATTCTTTAAGCCATGAAGCAATTTGGGATACTCTCTTACAACAAGGAATTCATTGTAAATACATAAAAATAATCCAGAACATATACTCAAAATGCCAAGCTAGGGTACGGCTGGAAAACGAAGGACCTGTGTTTCGTATCCAGAAAGGAGTAAGGCAAGGGGATCCCTTATCTCCAAAAATATTCACAGCTGTACTCGAATCGATTTTCAGACGTTTAAACTGGGAAAAGAAAGGCGTAAATGTTGACGGAGAGTTTCTTAGTCATCTACGGTTTGCGGACGACGTCGTGGTATTCGCTGAAAATGCGCTTGAATTGGAGAGTATGGTTGTAGAGCTGACCACCTTAAGTAAAAATGTAGGGCTAAACTTAAATCTAACTAAGACTAACATACTGACAAACGGACAGACCAACGATATTATTGTAGATGGAGAAAAATTAGAATTTGTAAAGGAGTATATACAGGGTGTCCCAGCGAGAAGTGACCGCCCGGCGTCTATTGATTATGTGGACAAAACTATCGACAAAAACCATTAAAGTAAAGGTCTTATCGGTTTGGTTTATTTTTTATTAGCTTTTTAATTTTTTTGTAGAAAAACCTGACTTTTTGCACTATATTCAAAATTTTTTTTTTGTTTTTACATTTATTTTCATTCTGTTTTTTGTATTTACTAGCTGTTTTCATAGTTTATCTATTCGAGGTATAAAATCTACCTAAAATTGAATACGACATTTTTTAAAAATAAGTTAAGTGAAATTTTTTTGAAAAAAATACCCTTTTTCATTTAATTTCGCTAAAAAGTTGGGAAAATGCCCTATGAATATTATTATTTTATTATTTATTATTAAATAACATGATATTACCTACAAAATCTCATAAAAATATTTGTAGTTATCTCAGTCATTTACCGAACTACAAACTCTTGAAGTATCCACCCCACTTTCGATAATAAGAAGAGTAGACTTTTAAATCCAGGCTAGTGGATCATTTAAGTGTCTTACTATCAAAAATACCTTTTGTCCTTTGATAGAATAATTCTAAAGGTAAGGAAACAATAAAAACAAATGGAAATTTAAATCATTTATTTAAAAAAAAACAGTAATTCATTCATAACGTTTTTGAAACGACCGCCATTGGCATTAATACAGGCTAAGGCTCAAAATGACATCCTTTCAGTGGTTCTTTGCACTTTCAAGAGGTTCGCTCCTATTTTTGTAGCATCAGCATTAATACTTTGTTTCAATTGAGACCTTGGAGGACCATGCTACTGGACCACCTCTCTCTCTCGGTTGGATTTAACGCCTCTTAATTATTATTTTTGGGGCCCACATTAAACAAAAAGTGTATGCTGTGCTAATAGCTACGAGAGAACAATTGAAACAGAGGATTGATGCTAATGCCATAAAAATAAAAGCGAACCTCTTGGAAGTGCAAAGAACCACTGAAAGGATGTCATTTTGAGCCTTAGCCTGTATTAATGCCAATGGCGGTCGTTTCAAAAACGTTATGAATGAATTACTGTTTTTTTTTAAATAAATGATTTAAATTTCCATTTGTTTTTATTGTTTCCTTACCTTTAAAATTATTCTATCAAAGGACAAAAGGTATTTTTGATAGTAAGACACTTAAATGATCCACTAGCCTGGATTTAAAAGTCTACTCTTCTTATTATCGAAAGTGGGGTGGATACTTCAAGAGTTTGTAGTTCGGTAAATGACTGAGATAACTAGAAACATTTTTATGAGATTTTGTAGGTAATATCATGTTATTTAATAATAAATCATAAAATAATAATATTCATAGGGCATTTTCCCAACTTTTTAGCGAAATTAAATGAAAAAGGGTATTTTTTTTTCAAAAAAAATTCACTTAACTTCTTTTTAAAAAATGTCGTATTCAATTTTAGGTAGATTTTATACCTCGAATAGACAAACTATGAAAACAGCTAGTAAATACAAAAAACAGAATGAAAATAAATGTAAAAACAAAAAAAATATTTTTAAAATAGTGCAAAAAGTCAGGTTTTTCTACAAAAAAATTAAAAAGCTAATAAAAAATAAACCAAACCGGTAAGACCTTTACTTTAATGGTTTTTGTCGATAGTTTTGTCCACATAATCAATAGACGCCGGGCGGTCACTTCGCGCTGGGACACCCTGTATATTTAGGCCAATTAGTGTCATTTGAAAATTATTCGAGAAATGAAATAGAAAGGAGAATTGCCATGTCATGGAAAAAATATTGGAGTCTAAAAGAGATATTAAAAAATAAAGAAATAAAAATTGATATTAAGAGGAAAATTATAGATATAGCTATATTGCCTTGTTTAACTTATGGCTGTCAATCTTGGGCAACCACAAAGGAAGAAGAAGGAAAATTAGCTATCTGCCAGAGAAAAATGGAAAGAAGCATTTTAGGAATAAAAATATCGGACAAAATAAGGAATAAAATTATAAGGGACAAAACTAAAATCTTTGATGTGAAACGGAGAATAAGATTGTTAAAATGGAGTTGGGCAGGTCATATTGGAAGAATGGACAGTAAAAAGTGGACAAAAAAAGTAACGGAATGGACTCCGAGACTCTTGAAAAGAAAGAAAGGTAGGCCAAAAATAAGATGGCGAGATATTTTCCAACGTAAGTGTGGACCCAATTGGCCTCAACTGACACAGGATAGAGCCCACTGGAACAAATTGGGGGAGGCCTACGCCGCTGGGGCGACTTCTACAATATAATTAAGTTTATCCATATGTAACATAAAAATTGTAGTAGTGTAGTAGGAATAAAAGGCTTTTTTATTTATTTATTTATTTTATTTATTGTATATAAGTACAATTAAACATGAAATCTATTTTGATTCAATAGGGATGTTGACTAATTTTAGGATTCAATTTTATTTTAAAGATAGAACCCTAATATTCACGAAAAAAATATTATAAAAAAATGATAAATAAAAATCATTATCAAGTTTCCCACCAAAAACGTCACGTGTCGTCACTAACCGATATTCAATACTATCGGTCTACTGAAATTTGCATATAAAATACGAACAATGACGTCATATTTTCAAAATGGCGTTTAAGGTCACGTGACAGTGAGTACAATTTTTTACATTTTAACTTAATGATATTTAATTTATTGTGATTTATTTCGGTAAAAGAATAATATTTTAGGCCTTTAACAATAATTATACTTACAATTATAACTTTACCACCAATACTTTAAACATAAATTTATATCGATTTACAATTAGTGTCAACATCCCTATTAAAGACAGTGATTAGCCCAGACAAATAAACCCTCGCATGATAATAAACGTCTGTTAATTGCTCTGACAATCTCGCCTCTCGTAACTCCCGTTAACCTAATCTAATGATCGAACTAAATCCATTAGACCCCAAAGATCCATAGCAGTATAAATTAATCGACAGGCTTAAGGGCAACTTAATTGTTAAAAGTTAAGTAACCATTTGTCTGAGTTATAGGTAATCCCGATGTTGGTGATAAACGCTTCAAGTTATACAAATGACACAATTCTGAATTATGATTTCTGAATGAAAATTGCAATTTTACAGGAGAGCAAAAAAAACTGTTAAAATGTCAGTAAGTTGTCAAAGGAATTTACATTACGATTTCTTGCACAAAACCGTCAAGATTAATGATAAAAATTTGAAAAAAATTGAGCATATACAGCTTTTTCCCCTCTTTCCAATCATATTAATAACTAAAATTCAAAGTAAAACGACTTATACTTTTTTTCCACTGAGGGTGCGATATGTCCCTTACGACCATTCCAAGTATCTATTACTATCTATCATATATACGTGCATAATATGCTCAAGAGACATGTTCTGCCCTCCTTATGATAAACAACGTATCTGCATTTCAGCAAGTTCCGAGATAAACGCGCCTAAAGTTTTTTTTCTTATTTTTGTTGTCACGACTACACTAATTGAGATATTTTCAAAATTGTTAAAATTAATTGTTACTATATGTGTGTATTTTATGACTCATTACATTTTTCTGTTTTCTAAATGTTTTCTGAGTTAATAGAACCCAAAAAGTGTTAAATTTTAAGCAGTTGCATTGCTTATACCTAGGAAAATTATTCAGTTACGTTAATTATCACTAGGAAAGTGCTCTTACGTGTTTATGCCTTGTATTTCTTTCATATAGTTTAACGAAATCCTATAAATAATAATCGCATTGGCTCCTTGTGCCATTAATTAATCAAATTAATGAAATGTACGTAAGTATATTAGTTCATTGCGTCAAATAGACGAGATTTTTGGTATAACTTACCTATTTAATTTCAAAGTTAATAATATATAAAAACTAATATAACTCTAAACGTAATGGACAATACGTTGTTCTTCATAAGGAAGAGAATGAAAATTTTGCACATACGTTGTTTATGCTTACCTTTATTTTTATTTCTATAATACATACGAAAAAATAGATAATAGATCTAGATAGATCTAATTTCGCTGATTACGAATATGCTAATAACTCGTTTTCGCCAAAAATGTCAGATACGTTGTTTATCATAACGAGGGCAGTGTTGAGAAGCTGTTTGTCAGATCATAATCACCAAAAGCGCTTAAACGGTTTGGAGCCAACCTCTCCTGATCGTAATACTCCGTACCGTTGAAGACCTTCTGGCAATGTAACGATTTCCAACACTTTCTACAACAGTCAAGGACAAAATAAGCTATTTATACAGAATTCAAAAGTGTGGGCGTTATTTGTTAATACTCACCGACTTTCCCTCCGACTCCTCGGTCCCTGAAACAAATTAAAATAAAACTTTATTTTATTACGAAGAACAGAAGAAGAACATTTAAAAGATATATAATAATAATATTAAATAATAATAATATTATTAAATACTATCAAAACACGGAAACTAAAATCACGCTATGCTGCTTACGAAATATCCTCCAACACCACCGAACTGCGAAATTAATACATGTTCGTATTCTACGCTACGGGTATTGTTTGTACGGGTTTTATTATAATGAATGCTTATTATTTATAAATTTTCATTCAGACTTTTTATCCTTTAAAGTACGCAGCTTTTGCACGGAAGCGGACAGTAGTACATTCTCCTATATAAAAATAAATGAAGGAGGAGCTGGGAAAAACTTCACGGCAGTTACTATTGCCAAGTATAATTACGAGTATGATGAACTTAAGGCACATGTAAGAGTCAAACAGTTGCCGAGACACATGTTCGGAGGCTTTCTCCTTCTTTAAATGTTGTTTTTGGATATTTTATCTACATAATGTACGTACAATATTGTTCTAGATGGTTAATTACTATGTTTAAAAAAAATCCAAAGTGAGGTCGTTTTTGACAGAAAATTTGTGTCTACTTTTAAACGGCAAATAAATTCAATCTTTACGTTATTTAACGTTAAGTTATGTAAAAAAACTTAAAAGTTAACTAAACTTAACTAAGAACACTCGATTAAGTCACATGTCATACAAAGAAAAATTGAATTAAAATTGGTTCGTCCGTTTGGTAGCATCGATGCCACAGACTATCTATGTCTGTGCCACAGACAGACATACAGATACAGAGAAACATCAAACTTATAAAGTTATAACACCCCTCTTTTTTCGTCGGTGGTTAATAAAATGTATATTAAATACGACGGGCGAATTTTAGTTTCACATTGATTTAATAACATTTTTCGATATTCAAAGTTGGTATCTCCACTAAGTGGATGATATCTAACGAACTCCACCTATCTAAAAAGGGGTTATTACAGATTAAGTCAGTTATGTGATGTTATGGTGAACGCACATTTATCGGCATCGTCCGCGCCGTCCGCATCGCATTTGTATGAAATCATATGAGAGCCCGATGCGGGTGACAGATGCGTTGGCATATGTCATCCGCACAGTCCGCACGCATTTTTGAAAATGCGGAAGGTATCAGAAATGCCGATGGTGTTGCCAAGAGACGATGCTTTTGAGAACGCTTTAGGAGAAACGTTTCATAGTAAACTAATCCTGTGAGGAGATCTCGCCTTCGTGTATATGCCTATACATCATTGTATTTTTTTTTTATTCGGACATTCGACAATAATACACATATAATGGCCAATACTTGACGATTGATAGCAAAATATACGTATACACGGAAATAAATTGACACAGAATTAGTGGGATTTTTTTCCCACTAGTACTGTCAACAGGACATTAAACTTGACACAGACTTAAACAGGACTGTAAACGAATGACATCGCACCGTTTTACACTAGAGGTTGCGAAAAACTGGAAAAATTGTTGGCAATACTAAAATTTGCGTACGGCGAATCCGGACTATGCGAGGCTATCGGTATACGGAGCGTCCGGCACGGACGATGCCGATATATGTGCGTTCACCATTAGGCATTAGTAGTACCTATGAAGACATCAATATGTCCACTTTGTACTTTATTTACTCATTGCCTGAGTGCGGGGAGCGGGAGGGTTCGTATTAGCTCCCAACGTTATTGGTTCAAGGTTATTGGTTCTTACAAGCGCCTTAAAAGGAAAACTATCACAGATAGGTTAGCTTCAGCAGTTAATGAATTATAATCGTTGAAGTACGGAACCCTATATTGCACGTGCCGTGACACGAACTTGACCGGTTTATGTTTGGTTGATGCTCTATAAGGCGCAAATTCGACTACACATGGAGTACTGCTCCCACCTTTGGGCCGGAGCCCGAGCTGGCCAAGTGGATCCGTTCAATCGAATACAACGGCGAGCTATTCGTCTTGTCGACGATCCCAAGCTTACAGACGGATTAGCATCGCTTGAGTTGAGGAGAGATGTAGGCTCTCTCTGTGTATTCTACCGTCTGTACAATGGGGAATGTTCTGAAGAACTGTTTGGCTTAATACCTGCAGTTGATTTTCGTTACCGCACATCACGTACCAGGTTTCAACAATACTACCTAGATACCTGGCGTTCGTCCACAGTCCGGTTCTTACGTCATTTTCTACCTCGCACGTGTAAACTGTGGAACAAACTACCTGCATCGGTGTTCCCTCCAGGCTATGACATGGGGTCCTTCAAGAAGCGGGTCTATCGTCATCTTCTTGGCCGGCAACGCGTTGATGACGCCCCTGGTGTCGCTAATGTCCATGGGCAGCGGTGATCACTTACCATCAGGTAACCCGTCTGCTCGTTTGCCTGCTCAAAGCATAAAAAAAAATGTTTTTCTGAATGGTTCTAGCGGCCCTATACAGTTTCACGCGGTCAGAACTCAGGCGAACTTATCGAATTACGTGTCACCATATCGTTGCATGTCTCTATAATATGCGAGGACACTAAATAGATTTTTCTCCGTCGCACCGTTCATATCCACTATACCCGTGACGTCACATTGTGTTATCCAATGAAGTGGAAATTACTATAACATCAAAACTTATCACCGTTGACTCTCTCAGGATTATCTATAGTGTCAACTTGGATATTCATAATTCACGTTATAAAAACTGATGATGATAACTTTTGATGTTAACTTTAAACATACAGTTCATAAAAAATGAAACTTAGAATTAAATTAAAATACAATTTTCATTCGCAATCGGTCGCCTATAATTTGTAAGTTACGCACAAAGATATTTTACTATAGATAAATATATGTATGTTATGTTCATCACGAGGTTCAGTTGATTCGCTTCATGTCATAAAAAAAAACAAAAGCAAAGCAACAACCCATATTTGTCCCACTGCTGGGCTCGGGGTCTCTTCTCACAATGTGAGGGGTCAGGCCATAGTCTACCACGCTGGCCAAGTGCGGATTGGTAGACTTCACACACCTTTGAGAACATTATGGAGAACTCTCAGGTGTGCAGGTTTCCTCACGATGTTTTCCTTCACCGAAGCAAGTGATAATTAACTTGTAATACGCACATAATATTTGAAAATTAGAGGTGCGTGCCAGGATTTGAACCCGGGCCCCCGCGTTCGGGAGACCAACGTTCTAACCACTAGGCTATCACTGCTACTGCTGCTTCATGTCATAATTGTCTAAAATTACAATGATTTTATTAATTAATAATTTAAAATGTATCTACAAAATTGGGGAAGCTTAATTAAAACAAAACGCCCTCGTCCTAAACTGTTTTTTTCGAATGGACAGTTGCTGTTGGCCCTGGCACGTTATGCGGGCAGAACTAGTAGACTGATGGAAACTATGTAACATCGTTAGCATAAGTAAATAAAATTTTGTTTTGGCATGCCCGAGTGTTTCATTGCGTAGGACGTTGTTAAAACATGTTATGGATCTCTCAAATGTTAAAATCATTCTTCATAATATGAATTTATAATAGATACTTAATAGGAAGACTCAACAGAGTTTCCTTTGTTTAGGTATAGTTACATGTTACATTTACATATAAAAATATGATAATTATTATGCTAATCTATACTCAAAATTATCTAAGATATTAATGATAGCTGCCATTTATTAATATGAACCAACCTTGTACGTACGTCTTTGAGCAAAATGGAATAATTATTTAATTGACATGAATAGTTGGATACTTACGAACAAAGGATTTTGCCAAAATTTGTTAAAAATCCCTATTCGTATTGTATCGTATTCGTATTGACGTTATTTATAAATCATATTAAACGTTATAATCTAGTAAAAATCCCATCACATCATAATTTATGCAAAATTGAATAAAAAAATAAGGCGTCGAATCAATATTATATGAAGATGACAAAATCTACACTGACGTTAAGTGATGTGACGGCATGAAGCCACTTATAAAACCATAATAATCGATACATTACTATAATCGAAACTTAAAATAAAAATGAATTTATTTTATTTCTTTCTTTGTGTTTAACAATTAAACAATTTAATTTCTTCTCTTCTATATTGAACATGACCAAAAGTCTTTATTACGATAATCTCTAACCGCAGCCATTTGAACTGATTAAAATACGGTTAGAATATTCATTATTCAACCGAAACCCAAAGGACCCCGCAAAATCTCTATGGGAATTGGCTCTCGGCTAAATTAGCTGAAATTTTGCACAGAGGTAGCTTTCATCATGCTGATCAAAAGTCTCAATGGGCGCAACCCCCCAAAATCAAACCTAGACCCACCACTCCCCCCCAAATCTCAAAATACTCCCCAAAGCACATTGGATGAAAATCAATGCATATGGGATATATTCATATGAAACTTCGCACAGAGGTAGCTTTCATCATGCTGATCAAAAGTCTCAATGGGTGCAACCCGCCAAAATCAAACCCAGACCCACCACTCCCCCCAAACACCACCTGGCGTAAACAGGTCGGGTATCACCCAACACCTTGCCTACATATGCATATATTAGCCGTATATTTTATTATATTTTAGCCGTATTGGGGCGGCTTAGAATACATACCCCAATCTCACGCCGGAAGGGTGTCGTAAGAGGCGACTAACTCCGGCCCGCTGGTGGTAGGGCCCTCGGAGGGATTATATTGGTAGTATTGATTTTAATTGTTAATTAATACCATTATTACTATTATTATTTCTCCAGGGGTTCGCCTGGATAGTTACCACCCTGTTCCGGCTGGGGGCTTGAGAGCCAGTTCTTTCTTTCTTTTTCTTCTTTCTTTCTTGGCCGGCAACGCATCAGTAATGCCTTTGGTGTTGCTGATGTTCATGGGCGACGATAGCTACTTACCATCAGGTGGATCGTCAGCTCGTTCGCCTTCTATTTCCATTAAAAAAAATGTCCCTTATGCATTCCATCGTAATGTGCTTTGGGGAGTATTTTGAGATTGGGGGGGGGGAGTGGTGGATCTAGGTTTGATTTTGGGGGGTTGCGCCCATTGAGACTTGATCAGCATGATGAAAGCTACCTCTGTGCGAAGTTTCATATGAATATATCCCTTATGCATTGATTTTCATCCAATGTGCTTTAGGGTGTATTTTGAGATTGGGGGGGGGGTCTGGGTTTGATTTTGGGGGGTTGCGCCCATTGAGACTTTTGATCAGCATGATGAAAACTACCTCTGTGCAAAATTTCAGCTAATTTAGCCGAGAGCCAATTCCCATAGAGATTTTGCGAGTTCCTTTCATACGCTGGATGCGGCGCGGACGAATTAACAGTGAGTTTTTTAGGAAAAAAATATTTTATTATAGTAGTAAATACATAATTATTGAGCGTATAAGTATGGTAAAGTAACTTAAGTAGCTCAATGGAGGCAGTATCATTCCAGTTACTTGTGGATATCTAAATGTTTCGGTTTTTAGAATTTACAATTTAATTATTGAATCGATTAGAAAGTCTTACAATTTTGAATCGATTTGTTGCAAAAATTGGTTCTTTCGTGAATCGATTTTTTTTGTACATCTCTAGTGTCACTGCGATGACAAACGACAAATATGCGTTCTTAGTTCGTGGGGACTATAAGTAGAATATAAATTTTGCTATAGCCTGTAGGTACAAAGTTTATAGAGTACCTAAATGAGACCGCGATGCCGCGACGGCTAAAGCTTCGTTATTTTATAAAACCTGAAAGAACAATGCCCAACTGCCATACATCGTTTTATTTCATTTTCAACTTTAGCGTCTTTAAATAAAAAAAATTCTAAAAATCGCCGCTTTAATTTCTGAGCTTAGATATATAAGAATTTTCAGCAGACACACCCCAGAACCAAAGTATTTTGAGATTGAATTCTTATAACCATTGAGTCATAGAGTAGGGGAGACTTACTAGACCGATCAATCGAGCATGACGGATAGGTGTTTTATCAAATAAATGCCAACCACGATATCTCAGAATAATGGTCTTCGTTATGATGTTTAGAAATAACGTATCTAAATTCCAATAGCTAGTTTTTTCTTTTTTTTTTTATGAGCTGCTCAAGGACCGAAAAACTTGTTTTTGCTTCTATGAAATTTCCCTTACATTTTATAAAGAAATGTCTTATACAAAAGTTGTAGGCATTTTAAATATCTACAAAATGAGGCCTGTTGCGTTAAAATTCATTTCGGATTTTTTTTATAAATTACAAAAAACAGTTCAAAATCGCTGTTTTTTGTTTGATTGTTTAAACAAACAGTTTGTAATGTAGACATCTGAAAATGTTATGGACTATTGTTTATGACGTATAGTATATGTAGTTTTTTTTTTGAATTTTTTGGTTGCATATTTTTAGCAAAAATCCATTTGTTTATTAAAAAATCACTTTTTTGCAAATTAATTTCTACAACTTTTGCAAGTCGTTGAATGTTCTACCTGGGCTCATTTTCTTTCTTAAGAGTTGTACTTTCAGTTTGGTTTTATGGCTTATTGATTCTTCCAACAGGGACCTCGCAAAATTGATTGCAAAAAAGTGCTTACCTGCAAAAAGCGCTTACGATGCCGATAAATGTGCGTTCACCATTAATGTTTGGCCCAACTTGATAGCACCATCCTAATAAAATCGGCCATGGAATGGAATGTTCTAGACGTGTTTCATTCGCAGCAAGTAAAATACCAAGCACAGATCTCACAGCGCGAGGAATTTGATCGGATCGGACTAAGAAATTAAATTCGACTCTAAGAAAACACATTTTCATACAGGATGTCACAGACACACATTGCTTAAATACCTTCGATGTATATAAAAGATTTGAGAAATTATTATTAAAAACCTATTTAATGACAAAAGTTATAGCCTATTTGAACATCACGCCTTAACCTTAGGAGCAAAACGCTTAGCGACAGCGAGGCGCGCGATGTGAAAATAATCCAATTTCTTTAAACGGCAGGTGAAACCGAGCGACGCAGCCAATTAACCACCAATTTAAACACGGCATATTATTATGCATGTTATTATTACCTTAAATCCAAAAGCAGTTCGCTGCAAAGGGATTCATTTAACCCTTCTTCTCCAGACAAAACGACTGCTATGTAACACGTTATTGCTACGAAGATAATTCGTTAAAGTTAAAATATACGCTTTTATATTTATGTGTAAAATGGATTCAACATGCTGGCATATAAGGGGTTTGTAGTGAAAAAGGGCCGACTATTAAGACAACATTACTAACTTTTTATTTTGAAATGTGTTTTACCAAAAATCTTGAGCTAAAAAAAAACTCTATGGCCCATTCAGTAAAAGATAAAATAGTAATAAATATTAAAAGAAAAAATAAAGAGAGAATCTACTAGAGCGGTAAGCTGGTGAATGATGAACACGCGTAGTATAAAGTTACTGGTATAAAGTTGAATAAGCACCGACTACGTTATACGGAACATTAGTTTTACTCGGAAGAAAGTATTATTCATGTCACGGTTGTCCTCTCGAGTTCTCGGGACTTTCTTCTTAAACCTAATATGTTTAATATAATCACACAATATCCCGATGACCGAGCTTAGCTCGGTTTAGTATTGCTTAACAACGCCATCTGCTTTAGCTTTAGTGTAGCTACTCGCCAATAGATGTCAGGAAGAGTCTATTGTAGCCGTTTTTCATCGCCTGAAAACACGGATAAAACGACATTTTTTTAAAATGAATCCTAGCTAGATCGATTTATTGCCCCCGAAACCCCCTGCATACTTAATTTCATGAAAATCGTTGGAGCCGTTTCCGAGATTCAGAAAATATATATATATAAAAGAATTGCTCATTTAAAGGTATTCACACATAGGTCTGTACATTAACATGAGACCACAGTATGCAGTAGCAGTACGACTTCACTACATGCTTATCACAAACACTTCACAAACGAATTATAAGAAAGAGATGTAAGTACATAAAAAGATGTAGCAAAGGTGGATATAAATTTTATATCATCTCTGGAAAAAGTTTCTGAAGTGAAAACAAAAGGTTCTGTAACACATGTGAATACATTAAAACACTGAAGGCCCGTTTATTCGTATTAGATATTATTCAATATTCGTGCTCATTAAACAGCGTACGAAAGTTTCGAGTTTTAAAAGACCTTTGTTACTTATAATAAGAACTAAAAATAAATATCAGTCATGGCTATATTTTATATTCCACTTCTCTTAAGGCTGTTGTTCGTATATTTTTAAGGAAAACAAAGTGATTTTACTCAACCCCGTGGTTAGATGGCTAGACATTTCTATTAAATAAATAATTGAAATAATAATAACTCCACTCCTACAAGTAAAGTGTTCGAGTGTTCTCGATAGCACTCAAGTATAAGTGGGTCGAGTGCGCTGTAGGTGGTTAAACTGTACGGACGTCTATTTTGAGAAATATTATATAACTAGCTGACCGGGCGAACTTCGTATCGCTTAAAAATTGATCAGTTATCGAGCGGGATGAAAAATTCAAAATTTCAAAAATTACTATTAAAAAACAGGGTTTGTATGTATTTTTAATGCCACATTATAAAAAAATAAAAACAAAAACTTTCGTCAAAAATTTAAAAAAAAATTTAAGGGTGAACAACCCTTATCACTTAGGGGTATGAAAAATAGATAATAGCCGATTCTCAGACTTACTGAATACGCATATAAAATTTGGTAAAAATCGGTAAAGCCGTTTCGGAGGAGTACGGTAACAAACATTGTGACATGGAAATTTTATATATTAGATAATTATTTGCTAACACATTTATTATTTATATTTAAGAATATAAAAATATATTTCATTTAATTATTGAAGTAGAACTTCTATATCGACGTAGTAGAGACATGATAAAAACCGCGTTCCAATATGTCACGGGAATTGATTGGTGGTTATACTTCCCGTACCGATGTTTGTGGTGTTGCTTGCTGTGTTTGGTGTTTGCGGCAAACACCAAGCGTGTAGACCCGGCATAACATTGGCATTTTCTGTAGGCTCCATACTTTCGAGTTTCGATTGGTATTAAGTTTATTCAATAAACTATCAGTGCAATCTAAAAAAAAGTCATTTTTTGATTTTGAATTCATAGTCCACCTAACCTACCTACTCGCGACATATTTTTAGCATACTAAATTGGATAGTTATAAAACTCTTTTCATAAATAAACAGATGGGTGAAGGTCGCGCCTAGTTCGGATCTTAGACCATTCACGCTTAATAATTGAATCACTAGCAGTGACAAGACCTTTTAAGCAACGTGCTCATTTCACGTGACCAATTTATTCGGGTTCGTTAGAGAGCCATTTATTCTGTACCAGCAAGGCTATTGTTTTGTAACTCGACAGCGGAATCCGCGATAAGTTTCAAAATTGAAGTTCGAGTCCGACATCTTGATAAGTCATTCTCTAATCATGTATTACGCACTTGCGAAGTGAAGTGAGTCCCGAACTCGAACGTCAAACGACTAAAAATATGACAAATAAATATGTCATTGTCTAATCATCTAGTAAGCACTTGCGAAGTGAAGTGACTCTCAAACTCTAACTTCAATTTTGGAACTTATCGCGGATTCCGCTGTCGAGTTACAAAATAGAATAGCCTTGCTGTATTGGTACAATAAGGCGAGTGATGATTAGTGTAATAAATACGGATACTAAGAAGCATTTTTGGTTAACTAGTTTTTCTTACAATGGGCATAGAAATTATCATGATACCAGTAAAACAGGATTATAATTTCATGTATGTTATCCATTGAAGTACAATGTCATAGAACAGACATCTCGAACAAAATGTGTGTCCCGTCGGAGGTTCCATTTTCAAAATTGAGCCCCATTTCTCCTTTCAAAATCGAACGAATCCATTGAAGATTGAAGCCACGTGGCGCCAATGCTTTGAGACATACATGGTGTTCGCGGTGTCGGTTCTATACGCTAGTAATAACACTTCAATGGTAATTTCAGATATTATGAATTTATTTTATTTTTGCTATTGTTACATTCATGAGGCAAAAGTGTTCCTAATAGAAATTAATCAAATTGTGTTCTCAAAGTTACAATTTAAATGCTCATCTCGTTTTTTAGTTAAGTACGTGAAGTTAACTTTACATCGAAATAGGCACATTTTAATTAATTCTGAATCTTCATAAGGCTTTTAAGAGACAAAGCTTTTATTCCTGTTAGTTCACTCTGGAAAGCAATTTAATTTCAACAAGGATAAAAATGTAATAAAAACCTCATTTATTTTTCATAGTCCCACTTATATTACGAGTATCCTACTGATAATATAATGTGAAAGTAAATATGGATGTTTAGTTAGTACGGAAAACGCTAAACGCTAGTAGTTTATAACATGCATTAAATGTATGTTATAAATTACTAGCGTTCATAAATTTTGTGAACTTCAAAGTTTTAAAATGTACTTAATACTGGAGAAAAAACGACTACCCGAAACTACTGGACCAAATGAGTTGTTTGGTATTCATGTAGTCTTAAAATTATTCAAGAAAGAACGAAAATTAAAGCCAAAAATTGACCATTCCCCCTCCCGTCTCCGAAACTATTGACGCTAGAACTCTACTTAAATATTGCACCCTCAGTGGAAAAAAGGCATAAGATGAAAATTGCAATTTTACAGGAGAGCAAAAAACTGTTAAAATATCAGTAAGTAGTCAAAGGAATTTACATTACGATTTCTTGCACAAAACCGTCAAGATTAATGATAAAAATTAGAAAAAAATTGAGCATATACAGCTTTTGTTCCTCTTTCCAATCATATTAATAACTAAAATTCAACGTAGGATGACTTATGATTTTTTTTCCACTGAGGGTGCGATATTACAGGAAAACCTAAAAAAATATATAAGGGTGAATTTCCCAAGTGCATTTTTGAGACGGCGAGGTTGAAAATTAATGTGTGGAGGTAAACTACAGTTATGCATAATTTTATATAGGTAGTTTAAGTAGTGATCTACATTATAGTGAAGTATTCAGAGGTATTTAATACATAGATTCTTAATAAAAAAATATCTAAGACCTAAAATCTAATTCCGGTGTACTGTCCAAACTGCGTTTATTTACATATTTTATTAATTTAATTTTTTTTGGTAAATAAATTTCATTGAAAGGGAATGTTTTTTAGAAATACATTAAATAACACAACTAATATATATTTATGGAGTAATTTAAGATTAAACAACAACTCTTAAAACATCTTTTAAAAATGTCCTACAAAAAAAGCAATACCGGTGGCGCATTTTGTATACTTCATTACTTGTTACTTCACGATTTGGAAGACACCTTACTGGCTCTCCCCGCACTGTTCAGTTGTGCTCTTGCAAACTGCGTGTTAGGATGATCGACTGGCTGGGTAATTTTCCTGCCAAACACGTAAGTACTAACTTCGGTGGCGCAGGAATACAAAATCATCCAATTCCGATGTCATGTATATTAGTAAAAGTACAAAGCAGATTATCTAGAAATTTTATAGAGGGTTCCATTAACGGTTTTCAGCTACAATTGTGAAATAAAAGTTAACCTGTGACTAAAAGTTTTCTTTAAAATTCAAGTTTTGTCTCTGATTCTAAGTCCGGTGGCGCAATCTCGGTGGCTCCGGTGGCAAATCAAAGCTTATAGGGAAGTATAGGCCATATAAATACAAGCGTATCTCCATCTATCCATCAGCCCTTGGAGGTCCACTGTTGGACATAGGCTTCCCCTAACTTGCACCACTCTGACCGGTCCTGAGCCTTCTGAATTCAGCGGATGCCCGCTGTCTTCTTCAGGTCGTCAGTCCACCTGGTCGGGGGGCGTCCTGTCATCCTATGCTCCTTTTTCCGAGACGTGGACGCCATTCGAGGACCTTTCTTACCCAACGGTTATCGGTCCTTCGCACTTTGTGGCCCGCCCATTGCCACTTCAGCCGGCTAATTCTTCGAGCTATGTCGGTTACCCTTGTTCGTCTACGGATCTCCTCATTTCTGATGCGATCATGTACAGAAATACCAAGCATAGCCTTCTCCATAGCCCGCTGCGCTTCTCTGAGGTTGTGGATTAGGTCAATAGTAAAGCACCACGTCTCGGATTCGTATGTGATCACCGGCAACACAAACTGCTCGAACACCTTAAACTTCAGGCACTGAGGTAGTGTTTTGGACAACAATATATGACGGAGTTTCTCGACAACAACAACCGATACGGGTGTGACATGGACATTCGACATGAATTAAGACCCACCCGTTGTGAGGCGCTGTTCAAGTCCCCCGAGCATTGTTCCAAGTTCTTCCAGGGAACCCGCCAGAATGACTATATCATCGGCATATCGCAGGTGTGTGATGTATTCGCCATTGATGTTAATGCCATGTTGTTTCCACTCCATCAGCTTGAACACGTCTACCAACATAGCGGTGAACAGTTTTGGGGATATGACATCCTTGTCTGACACTTCTCTGCAGTTGGATGGGGTTCGTTGCTGTGTCGTGTACTCTGACGGACATGATGGCGGATGAGTACAAACACTTCAACACCTCGATATACCGGTAGTCGATCCGCCACCGCTGGAGAGAATCTAGTACCACCCAGATCTCGATAGAATCAAAGGCCTTCTCATAGTCCACATAGGCTATACATAACGGCAAGTTATAGTCCTCGGTCTTTTGTATAATCTGCCGCAATGTGTGTATATGGTCTATGGTGCTTTAGCCTTTTCGGAATCCTGCTCCTTCTGGAGGCTGGAAGTCGTCAAGCCTGCGTGCAATGCGATTTGTGAGGACCCTCGAAAACAGCTTATAAACGTGGCTAAGAAGTGCAATGGGCCTGTCTAATTACCGCTAAAGGAGTCCGTTCATCTAGACTCCTATTCTTCAAAATGTACATAATATCTTTAAAGTATTAAATGATCCTGCCTTTATGATTTCTCATGGGCATAAATCAATTTCGGTGGATCAAATTCTAATTCCAGTGGTCCTAATTTCGGTGGTATTTGATAGTGTAATTTGATAATATCTCCGGAACAAATAATCTTTTTTTCAATCTCTACTATATGACTAATTATCACTACTATTTACATATTATTTATGCCAAATAAAGTGTATTAGAAACATCAAGTTTAAATTTAATCAATTTCGGTGGCTTTGATTTTAATTCCGGTGGTCCTTTAATAATTTCGGTGGCATTTGATAATTTCAAATGGAAATATCTCATGAACTAATAATTATTTTTCGATCTCTAGTATATGATTAATTAGTACTACTCTTTATCTATTATTTAGGCCAAAAAAATTTATCAGAAACAGCAAATTTAAATTCGCCACTGTAATTAGGCAAAATTCGAGTTTGTTGAAATTCACCCATAAATCAACGTACTCTCTACAAACGAGTTTAACTTGCACTTGTCAAGTTTATTAGTATTATGTCATACTACAGTTAGGTTAGTAAGGTTAGGTCAGCTGTTTACTGAGAAACTTAGTTACGATTCACAGTCACGTGTAAAACAGTCTAAACTGTAAACTACGCGAAAGTCTACATGAGGGTCGTAACCACAATTTGTCAAGTAAGCCTGTGGCTGGGTTTAGGCAAATGACGGAGTTAGTTAACCTAAATTGAGATTATCCCACGCGGGTTGTGAACATGTCTCTGAAAATTTTAGTGAATTATTGTACGTCAGATGAATAAAAATATCCGGATGACTGAGCTTAGCTCGGTTTAGTATTGCTTAATAACGCCATCTGCTCTAGCTTTAATGTAGATACTCGCCAATAGATGTCAGGAAGAGTCTATTGTAGCCGTTTTTCATTGCCTGAAAACACGGATAAAACGATATTTTTTAAAAATGAATCCTAGCTAGATCGATTTATTGCCCCCGAAACCCCCTGCATACTAAATTTCATGAAAATCGTTGGAGCCGTTTCCGAGATTCTGAAAAAAAAAAATATATATATACAAGAATTGCTCATTGATGGCCGGTTTCTGAAGTCTCCAGTTAAACGATCAACAGCTATTGAATCAATAAAGTTAAACTTAACTTATATATTCGATAACTGTCACTGGGTTTCTGAGCACGCGAGGAGCCTTTCAATAACTATGAATCCAATAACGAGTATCTAAAACTGCCACTAGATGGCTCTCTTCAAAAGATAATAAAAAGATAAGTTTCAAATAGATATTATCATTTTATTTTGTCGTTTTGACTAATTGTATTTGTTTTTGGTAGTATATATGTAAAAAATATTGTAATTTGGTATTTATTTGCGTCTGTTCATCATAGTCAAATATCAACAATATAATTTAAAAACGTCAATTTAATGTTTATTTTGGTTACCATTGGTTACCATTGGTTACTATGGTAACATAGTATTTGAGAATAACACCTCTGTCATTCATTGTCAATCTAGAAAAAATTGTTGATTTCTTGCAAATAATTGTATTTGTATTTTCAATAATCTGAGGTCCTTGAGGCTATCCATTACCTACGGCACACACAAATGACCTCAAAATTGTTGTAACTTGTAATTTGTCATATTCTGTCCACGAAATGTTAAAATGAAACGTCAAATAAAGTTATGGAACCGATAAACTGCCATCTATGGTTAGATAAGTTAATCTTAGTTTAAACGGAGTTTATCTATTATAGCAGTGCTCAGAAACGCTTTTTCGGAACTTATCGACCCATTAGCGTTTTTGAATAGATAAACTCTCGATAAAAAGACCTCAGAAACCGGGCATTAAAGGTATTAGATTATCAGTGACAGCCATTGAAATATTATTACTAGCGTATAGAATCGACACCGCGAACACTATGTATCTCCCAATTAATTGACACCAATGGGCTACAATACAATGTTCAATGGATTCGTTCGATTTTGAAAGGAGAACTGGGGCTCAATTTTGAAAATAGAACCTCCCGGGCGGGACACACATTTTGTTCAAGATGTCTGTTCTATGACATTATACTTCAATGGTGATAGCCTATATTCGTATTGTATTATTAGAATATTAGATACATGTTTTCAAATGTTTATCGAAATCCTACCAACATATTTATTTTGATTTAATCAGCTTACCTTACAAAGCCCTACTACAAACTATAACGTGTACTATATATAAAGGTTTGAGTGATTGCACTCAACGCCTTAAAAGCTTTAAAAGCTTCGTATTATGCAAAACCTCTCTCGGGGCATGCTGTATTTGTTTTATAAAACTGCAGCATGTTCTGCAGTGAACTATACCATGTCTATCCAAGTATATTTATTATTATACTATTTCTATACATTTAGGATAATTAAAACTATCCACTTGGGTTACGTTATTATAATACCTATGGTCGTTCCTGTGCATATTTTTCAATTCACTATTTATTTACATATATATTTATGCAGAATCAGTTGAAAAATTGCCATCTCCATTGTGATGCTATTGACGTAAATGACGTAAATAAATAAATAAGAAATATGAGATTTATATTAGTTCGTAACAATTTCTGGTAAGCGGTTAGAAAATAAAGTTTTGTGCTGATAAACCAACCTTATTACTATAAAGGTGGACCTGAAATATGTAAAATATCAATGAGTAACAACTGTTTTGTTTTTGCGTGTAGGTATATAATTAATATGTACTTATACGTAAGAAATAGATCGAAGCAAAGTGAGAACGCGTTACCTAGTAAATACCTAAGGTACATAAAATAAAGGTGCTATAACTCTCTGCCTGTTCTCCGCTTAATTATTCTAAACCCACCGTGTTTCACGTACGATTTTACTCTTTATTTACGCTGTGGAAAATCTTTATGGGAAATAAATTTGCATTATGCTAAAAGAAAGTAGATTCATTTTCATGTTAAGTACCTACATGACCGTCATTGTTTAGCCTGGGAATACACGTCTGATTTTGTTTCCGATTGTCTGATCAGACTATCTGATCCGACGATCGGAGAGAAAAATCGGACGTGTATTCCCAGGCTTAACATTTAAAATTAACTAAGATTATCTTGCTCAAGAAGAAGCGCTCATAGCACAGCGACTTGCATCTATCCTAAGTGATCGACAAAGTTAAGCAACAGCGGGCGCGGTCGGTAGTTGGATGGGTGACCGCTAGTGGCAAAAAATTCTTGAGCGTTTCCGTGCTTCGGAGGGCACGTAAAGCCGTCCGGCACGTAAACCGGGTGGTTTGAAAACTTCCGACACTCGGGTTGGCCCCTCCTGGTGGAGGGGTATTGGTATCCGCACTGGAGCGGCGTGGTGGAGTATGCTCTAGGCCTCCTTAAGAGGAGAGACCCGTGCCCAGTAGTGGACCGTTAATGGTTAAAGCCAAGATTATCTTGCCACTGAAATCATTCAAAAAACCCAAAAGACTTATAAGGATTTTCCAATGTATTTTTAAAGTAACAAATATGGCTGACTATTTAATACGTAGTGAGCAGATGAGCGTCATAGCTATTTATGCCCATGACCTTTCACAACACCAGAAATAATTTTCATTTTAATAATCATTTTCTCTTGTATTATTTACATAAAGATGTCGAGTTCGTCCGCGGGAGAGTAGTTTCAAAAATACGAGTATATAACGCTCCAAATCATCTCACGGGAATGTAAAACTGGGACAAAATTCACCCTGTTTTTGTAGTCTACACATGGTCTCTCTGTGTGCCAAGTTTTATCTTAATCTGTACAACTGTTAGCGCTTGATACAACCCCAAACCTCCAAACATCTTTTCAAACTTTGTCATTTATGATATTAGTTAGAAAAGTTATTACTGCTAACAGAATAAGTTTGCAGTCGGCAGTGAAACAACTCCTAACTCGCTTGCTTATATCTACCTACTCGTATTTCCTATCTATACTGCGAAGCTTTTCAGTCTTATTCCGGTTTGAGGCGTACCTTCAGCTATGCCCTACTTTCTCTATTAACTCAAAGCTTCTTTCACCTCACATCTAGATATACGATTCTCTTTAACGTATGTTATTCAAAAGGCAGAACTAGATGATGTTTAGAATTTATATTCAGGGCTTGCCTTGAATATATACCTGGTTGGTTGTTTGTGGAATGAAATGTCCCCGACGCAAGCGGCCTTCGTCATCCGAATACGTGACGTTGCATACGCTTGTTAGGTATTAAGTCACCAAACAATTATGTTTCTTTCATTAGGGCAATCTTTTGTATCCTAGCGACATCTGTAACGGTGATGATTAAATTAAAGTTGGATGTTCTCCCAATGTTATATCAGACTGTCTGACTTACGATATTAAGGTGTTTAATGATATTTAAAATTTCTAAAACGTATGCAGAAGATGAAAATGACATCTCTCTCAGATCTCTGTTTGTTTATACGTATTTTTCAAAAATATGATGTATTTTAAATCCATGCCAAATTACAGATTTCTAGCACTAAGGGTCTCGGAGAGCCAGACGGATGAACGGATGGATGGACGGACGGATGGACGGACAGATGGACGGACAGATGGACGGACAGACGGACGGATGGACATGACGAAGCTATAAGGGTTCCAATTTTACTTCAGAACCCTAAGAAAAGGATATTTTACTTTTAACTTTAGGTTAAATGTAGTGAACAATGAATCCGGTACTATATAAATTAAGGGTGTGCAACAGTTGATAGAATAACATATTTAAGTACTAACGATCAAATGATATAACGATTAATTGATATAATTTAATATTTCCTATTTTTACATGGACTAACGGAGATTTATATAATTCACATTTGAACTAATACGAGTATACATTTAGTATAATTATGAGGTTCTATAATATTAGGTTAGGTTTGCTAGCGGTTACAACACCTTGTGCATATTATACAACTTAATTAGGTATATAATTTATCGTTTAATGCCTGTATTTTCAGGTATTGTCTCTGTGTAGTTTAAATCCTTGTAAGTAAATTTATACCATTGTAGCTCAACTTTAATTACTTTAACTATGATTAATGTTAGAAAAGCTTGCGCATTGCTTACTTGTAAAATTAAAAATTCCTGGAAGCCATTATTTACTTGTATTTGTTCGCGTGCTGATAAGTCCTATTATTTGAAAACATTTGTCGCTTATTGTTGTTTTCCTAGTAGTTTTATAATCAAAAGCTAAAATACAAGTAATTAAATTCTACGTATGAGCTAATTTTAGTTTATTAGCTAACATTGCATGTTTTGCAATAATTACTAGCGTCACTTGGGCTTCCAATTGGTCGTGTCTAAATAATCACTAGCTTACTTTTTTATTTTTGTGACATAATCATTACATGGATACTTGAAACTAGAAGCCGCCTTCGTTTCTCTTCAAGAAACTAATCTATGGCTTCAAGTGTAGGTGTCGAAAATATGTTACGATGGAATTATTTAAACTGACGTATCTTTTTCAATTTTGTGAACCATTTCGATAATGAAATCATTTTGATAATGAAACAAACAGTAATTATTAATCCAACAATACTGAATATCGATCAGCCATATTTAGCTGTTTCTGAAACGAGATGGACAAAAAATCTTTTAGATACAATAAAAAAACCGATACGTATGTTCAACTGGCTTCAACCCATTCATGACCTCTTGAGGAGGCCTAAAGCATACTCCACCACATTAGGCCAGCACGGATTGGTGAAGGTGTTAGTGGCCAGCCCAAGGGCGGAAGTTTTCATGCCACCCTATGGCCTCCAACATCGAAACCGACGGCTTTACGTGTCTTCAGATGCGCGGAAATGCTAAAAAGATTTTGGACATTAGCGGTATCTAATCCAACTACCGACCGCGCCCGCTGTTGCTTCACTTGGTCGATCCCTAATCACCCGGTGGTGGTTCGTAGCCCAGTGGCTACGAACGCCTCCAATGTACATACGTTCTTTCTTTCTTTTCCTTCTCTCTTTCTTGGCCGACAACATAACAGCCTTTGGTGTAGCTGATGTTCATGGGCGACGATAGCCACTTACCATCAGGTGGATCGTAAGCTCGTTTGCCGGCTATTTCCATAAAAAAAACATACGTACATATCTTACTTCAATGTACTTCAATGAACAGGCATGGAACATGAACGTTCAACTAATAACTTAATTATCAGGACAATACATTTCATTGCGTAAACTTCACAACAAACACGCTCTATGCTCACGACTACTTTAAATAACCACGTGAATATTTAATAACATAACAATTTTCTAAGCAAAATTCACTTCATTCGAGGGCTTAATTGAAATTCTCATCACGACGTATTATGTGACCAAACTACAGACTAGCAAAAAAACGTAACCTTATGAGGGTAGTTATTAATAGAAGTAGCTTAGTGAGAAACTTCAGTAGGTCTTTGATATCGGAACAAAAGTCGCCATCGTCTAGACATTACGTCATTTGGGCAAGGTTATCACATGATACAAAATTTATCACATACTATTATATATTGTATATGTCTTGTTTTTGTGTGTAAATGTCGTAGCTCATCTACACGACACCGCTCCCACCCAACCAAAGTATGAGAATTCAAATATAGACTTACTCGTAAAATCGTGCTCTGTAGGTGCACTTTACAGTAACAACAAAAATTAGCAGCCCGCGCGCGGGAAGCAAGCTTACCGCAACCTTGCCACTAAATAGTTGCATCTACAGAGCACGATTTAAAATCTATATTTGAATTCTCATACTTTGGTTGGGTGGGAGCGGTGTCGTTTAGATGGGCTATGACCTTTACCCATGGCACCCACGACACGGAATCCTAGTGCGGGGCTATGAGTGAGTAGCGTTTTTATTATATTATGTTCTCAGGTATCGGTAGTAAATTATATTTTAATTGCTAATCAGTATAACATTTAAGGGACTCCTATATTTCAGTTGTTCAACCTTCGCGCTACATAATATTATTGACTACTTATACTTAGTTACTCATTTTATTAAATTTCAATCTTGAACGTGTATATTGTAACCACGATACCCGGCTTTAATTTTAACTTTAAGTTTTCCGTATGTCATTAGTTACCAAAATTCGATCTTTGTTAGCAACACTATTGAATGGAGTAATACAAATTGTATTTTTTTGAAAATCAACCGGTTTGATTCCTGACCAGGAATATTAATTTTTCATAAATCTAAAGATGCAGTTTTAGTTTTCATCAAAATCGGCCCCGAGACTCCTTTGACCACTTTTCGCTATTCCTCATAGCTTAGAATTTGGCTATCCACGCACACCTGAAAAATTCACCCTGTATAGATTAAATATATAACTAAAGGGAAGGAAAGTGTTTGAAATTCCCACGCAATTCAATTCCCTTAAAAGGATTTATATTTTCACTTAAATTTACCTTATTTCCGTAACGTACGTCTTCCTTAATGGAAGCATTTTAGCAACTCGTAAATATTTCTATGGATAAGAAACAAAGAGTACTAACGCGTTTGTTTCTATACATTATTTTCGTAAATGTTCGATTTCCCATGAGATAGGGGACTGCTATTTACTGGTAACTGATATACACGTCGTTACAAAAATAAATCCTACCTATTTTATACGTAAACACATCACATTATATCAGTAGAAAATGTTGTCTCTAAAACAATATAATTTTACGTTTGATAATATTTCGCTACGTCGAAAAATTCGCAGACGATCTCTTTCCTCTGTAATCATGAACTCGCGAAGAACGCTTTTGATCCATCATTTTCGCTTAGTTAAAACATCTCTCTTCAGCGAAGAAAACCGAACAAACTTTTATACGAAAATAAATTTAATTTAAATTTAAAAGTCATCATTCATACTTTCGAAGATATAACTTCGCTTTTATGTTTGCACGAAAATTCAAATTTACAAGTGATATATCATAAGATTGCTTTCTAAGATAAACGAGTAACTCGGCTTTTGTGTTGGCAAGAAAATTGAAATTTAAGAGAGATAATATAATAATATAATATAACATACCTTCTTCATAAATTCTTCTTAAGATAATCTCGACTTTTATGTTCGCAATTTTTAACTAACGAGTGCCTATTAGTGAGTGGAGTACTTAAATATCAATCCAAAGCTCATGCTTTTGATATGACTTTATGTACCTAATGGAGGCCATACACGATCAAGTGTACTTGGTCTAGCGTGAGGCGGACTTGACACGGCATCCAGTATACTTGATCGTGTATGACCACAGTATAGCTATCTGGCCGTAAAATTAAATAATAACCTAATAAATAATAATAACATAAAATTGCCGTATAACGAGACACCAACTGCCGAAGTAAACTATCTTATTTAATTTATGGGTTTTGACCTTTGATTTTGATACTTCCAGTGTTACTACAAATACTACAACAACAACAACAACAACATAACTCTTTATTGTACACCAATATAAAGTTGTAACTTAAGTTTATAGATAAAATGATAGGTACAACAGGCGGCCTTATCGCGGAGGGAAGAGGACAATACTACTCAATTTTGAGCGCTATTCATGTCTAGTTTGGCTCCGATATTCCTTTAATCAGAACAAACTACAGTTTAGAATATTTATTACTTTCAGGAGTAAGTTTCTGAAAATTCATAACTACATACAGTAATACAAACAGACAGTACTTCACAAAGGAAATATGAAATTATTATACACAAAATATATACCTACGCCATACCGAAAACGATCTAGATTGAGACATGGAAAGCCGTAAAGTCCGCAAACAATCCATTGTGCTTGTGCGTTATTGCAAAGAAGGCTAGTATCTACTAATTTAATACGGATTAAGAACTTGGTCCTAGCGAATAAATAAATAGCATTCGGAGAGGATTCCGAGTCCAGTCAGTCTAGGTAATCCAAATGGAAACAAACACTTCCTTTCATTAGCTATCTTATTGGTTAAAGAAAAGAGTAATCTCCATTCCTATCGTTCTTGTATAATAAATAGAGGACCTATGCCATCATGAATCTGATTCAATATAATGTAAAGTTCATGAAAAATGCAAGAGATTTCCTTGTTGTAGGGTCAGGCGTCGATGCTCCGTCCGACATCCATTCAGTATTAAAATAATGTTGTTTCTTTACAGGAAAACTTGATGTTATGTTTCAAATAACATTAATCCGTTTAAAACATATAGCATTAAAAATCAATTATTGAATTACGATACACAAAGATCAATAAATTCTTTGAATAAAACCTGACGTTCTCTTAAGATTTTATTTTGAAAAATTTATGTTTGTTAATTTATGTTTGAAGTAATGTATGGTTGAATTAATGTATGAAGAAATTGCATTATAAATCTAGTTAATATTTTTTTATTGTGATAGCTACGGTGAAGAATAAGTTAACACGCTATTTCCTTCGTTGCATTACAAAGCATTTTGCTACGTGCTTCATCTTCTAACAAGTCTGTCTCTTTATCAGCTATACTAATAAATAAAATTGGAGTGTCTGTTTGTAATATTAAAATAACCGCCCTTCACTAAGTGCATTTGGATGTATACACGGTACACAAACCGAAACAACATTTTTAGCAATTTTTGTCTGTCTGTCTGTTTGTTTCGGCTAATCTCTGAAATGGCTAGACTGATTTTGATGGGACTTACACTGGCAGATAGATGATGAATAACTTAGGCTACTTTAATTTTAGAAAAAAATAGTTATAGGAAAAAAAACGCAATACGAAATTCGACGGATCAGCTAGTTTACAATAAAGTTATGTTTGTTACAAACGAGCTTATAAAATAAGGTAAACTAATCCAATAAGATAAGTCATAAACGCAAGTTTTTCTACAAATTATTACACTCCACCGCATCGTGTCCGTCGATACATTATCCATCAACACAGCCGCGTGCAAAGCAAATATTTTGATACATGACTCGTGGACATCCATCCAATTGATCGTAATGTAGAAACGAAGTTCTGACACTTCTGACGTAATACATGCGATCCATTTTCAGTGTTTTACATTTCGTTAATAGGATTACTTATACAATTTAAAATTATTTGATCATTTTACTCAATAATATTTTTAAAATTAAAAAAAAAAACACACAACTAAGAACACTCCTGATTAAGTCACCTTTCAAACAAAAAAAAACCTTCTCCATATATCTTTAAATAGACGTTGTGTCAATATTTTACAAGCTGTTCATTACACCATAAACAAAATGGGCTTGGAGCAGAATCCTTTATGCTGCTTCACGGATAATTAGTAAGGGAATTATAGCCAATCAAAGTAATAGCACTGATCGTTATCGGCAAAAACGATCGACGACGAAACCTACGAATTCTTCCTTAATAATATATTTACAATATATACTCGTATTATATTATGTGCTCGACGGTTTCACCCGCGTTAAATTGTGGAAAAAATTAACTACTAAAATATATGATGTTATATGTATAGCTTATAGCCTTCCTCGATAAATAGACTATCAAACACAAAAATAATTTTTCAATTCGAACCAGTAGTTCCTGAGATTAGCGCGTACAATCAAACAAACTCTTCAGCTTTATAATATTAGTATAGATATTAGTTACTAACCAATATTACACTATATACGAGCTCACTATAATGTACTGTATATTGCAATTAAAAATATTTAAACTCTCTTCTATCACTTGTCCCGTTTAAAAATTTTTATATTTCAACCAAAATCTTTTGCGAATATAGCTGCTGTAACCGGACAAAGACTCGAGGAATGTTCTAACATTACCGAAAGGGTTACAACGAGCCTCAAAAGGGCGGTGTAGCCAAAGCTGCCTTTGAAGATAACAACCGCTGTGCATTCAAGAGGCTGAGAAAAACACTCGCGTCATAAAACTAAAACTGTATCTAAAATTGTGTTGGTAGAAATTACTAGAATAAAACTCAATTTTGATCCATTAAAACTCTGTGTTTCGTGGTTAAAACTATAATTTGAAGGTGAATGCAGAGGGTATTAAAACTTTGCACATTGTATACGCATAAACAATGACACCTCCGCACTAGAATTTCCTAGGTTGTAGGTGGGATAGACACACACAAAGAGCTTTTTAACTTTATAAATTGTCATTTTTATAAATACCTGTATCAAAGACAAGGTAAAAGTCAAGGTAAAAGGTAAAGGTAAAGGTAACAGGAAAAATTAAATGTGAAAGTTTCTGAAAATGGATGTTGTTATTTCCATCACGCGCTAACCATTACTTACTTGGTACATAGACAGACCATGTCCAGAAATATGACGTAAGATACATTTTATTCCGGTTAACATTGAACCGGATGATGGTATAGAGTACCTATAGAAGATTATGTGTTTGTAATATCGTTTTTAGAAACAACTCTCCCGTGGGAGAAGCCACAGGCAGAAACTAAATACACATATAATCAAACTCTTTCGCACACACACTTTGATGCCCTGAGTAGTGACATCGAGAGTATGGACACACACACAAATGACAAAATAACCACGAGTTTGCCAAGGTCGACAGGAGAATGGAGCAGTAATTAAATGTTATTACTGAAAACGCGTTCCTCGCCTAATTACACTGCCGCTCTCAAACCTCATTTTGTCATAGAGCTTCGAGCATTGAAATGAAGTGTTATTACGGGACCTAATTATTATAGAAATCACGCTGATAAATTTGTTATAATAAGTAATTAGCATACTAATACTATAGGTTTACAGATCATTAAATTGCAAACTATCTTATATCTTAATATATTATATAAATTACGTGTCACGTTGTTTATCCGCGATGGACTCCTAAACCACTTAACCGATTTTAATCAAAGCACACCGTGTGCAGTTTGATCTAACTTGAAAGATAGGATAGTTTACATCTCAATTAATTATTTATAATCGCAATATTATACATAATTTCTGCGTGCGAAGCTGCGGGAAACAGCTAGTTATCTATACTAATATATAAAGAGGAAAGATTTGATTGTTTGCATTGAATAGGCTCCGAAACTACCGAACTGAGGAGGCTGGTGTAAGGATAATAATAATATTGTCTAATATTGGTCGAAGTTCAATTGCAAAAGCAATGTACCATGAAATTATTATTTCCGAAAAATGTTCTATCTTCATTTCACACGAATAATGTATTACTCTCCAGACTTGTTACTTTTACAAAACAATACAGAGCATAAATTAATGACTGAAGTAAAATAATTGAAATTGGAAATTGTCGAGTAGTATTGGACTGCAGATATGCATTTATGGAATTTATTTTAAATTTTATTAATCTGCTTACGGGCTTGTTAAGCCCTGTTTGTTGTATCATGCCATAATAAATTGTTGCACAGTGTTTCAATCGCCAAGTATTGTCATTTTAATATTTGTAACCGCTCGTAATTGTAAATATTAATGTGTGACAGTATATTTTGATATTGCATTCAGTAAGGTTGCATTGCATTCAAAACAATAATTCTTGGACGATAAAGCACAATAAAAATAGTACGAGAAAAATATTTTCAATTAGTTATTTTAAGCAAATTCTTGTTGCGAGCCTGCTCTGCTTATTGCAAAAAGAAAGCAATATAGCTATAATAGTTCTATCTGTCTCTCACACTTTATTTTTAAAACTTGCTTATTCGCAAAACAGACAAAATATAGCTTCATTTAGTATTCAGTTGGGTTCATAAACTTACTAAGTTTTGTACTAAATTGAAGAATTGTGTTTAAAACATGTTTTTATTGTACCCAATCCAACTTTTACTAACATTTGCAATTTATAAAGTATATTTACAATTCCGATATCAATATCGGAATTCCGATATTGAGATCTAATATCGAAAATCAATATCGGAATTGGAAACTTTCCGATATTACAAGCCCTATACCGAACCGATTTGAAAAATTCTTTCACTGTTGGAAAGCTACAATATCCCCGGGTGACATAGGCTATATTATATACTATATTTTTTTACTATTTTGCCGAAGCGAAGCGAGGGCGATTTCCTAGTAATATATAAATAACGTACCGGTATCACTACTACAATGCTTCAGATTGTAAACAAAACCGGTCAAGTGTGTGTCGGGCGCTCAGTACGCCACCATTTTGTTGGCGTGATTAATTTTAAATTATGTATCCTATCCATGTCACATTGCATCTTTTTATTGCGAAAAGTCTCTGAGCTAAACCGCGGACGGATGGACGAAACATAACGAAAATTACACTCTATTTTGACAAAAAATCCCTAAAGTGCATTGAAGTATAATGTCATAAAACAGACATCTCGAACAAAATGTGTGTCCCGCTCGGGAGGTTCGATTTTCAAAATTTAGCCCCCGCTCTCTTTTCAAAATCGAACGAATCCACTGAAGATTGAAGCCACGTGGCGCCAATGCATTGGGACATACTTGGTGTTCGCGGTGTCTGTTCTATACGCTAGTAATAATACTTCAATGCTAAAATGTCCTAAAAATCATCCAAAATAAGACTCCAACCAAATTAAATACTGAAAAGAGAATCTGTCTTACTGTAGTGAAAATGTGCACAAAGAAATGAGCCACGACAATTAAGCGTAACTAAAAAATTATAGAAATATACTAGAAATGATATTACGAAGCCGATAATCGGATTCCAAGGAATTTATCGAATTACCTCTCACCGTTTCATGAAACGAACTGTGATGCAATCAGCCGAGTATAATTACATCAGCTCTTGGAATTGAATCGGAATATTCTAGTTCCAATTAGGTACACGTGTTTGAAACTATGAAAGCTCTTGACTTTGTGCAGTTTGCAGATCAAAATCAAAGAGGGTCAACCATACCATAATAATATTATAGTTTATACTTATAGAGATAATTTTATTGGGATCTAAAGGTTTTTTAACACATTTTTATTTTAGTAGGGTTCATAGTCTAGGTCCTTAATTCGTAGTTGTAAAATTTATTCATTATGATTATTTTATCATAAAACTTTATTAATATTGGTAAATTACAAAACTTGAAATTTTATATGTAAAAGCAAAACAGCAAAAGCAACAACCCATAATTGTCCCATTGCTGGGCTCGAGGTCTCCTCTCACAATGTGACGGGTACAGGCCATATTCTACCACGCTGGCTAAGAGCGGATTGCTAGACTTCACAAATCTTTGAGAACTTTCTGCAGAACTCTCCAGTGTGCAGGTTTCCTCACGATGTTTTCCTTCACTGAAGCAAGTGATCTAATTAATTAATTAATTTAATTTAATTAATTTTTTTAGCCTGTGCATTGATAGGTACATCAGTCACTTTTGCCTTTTATATCATAAACATACAGATTATATATTTATCGACTTTGATTTATTTATATCTACAATGTTTAAAATGTTGCAGCAAAACGAAGGGCACGTTTCCAAATAGCAATTATATCTCAGAATCCAATTGTCGGAACGGAAACACAATATTGTAGTTATTGAAAAACTTTTCCTCAATACTCAGCAGTATTGCTAAAATCGCTTCAACGATGTATCATAAGTCAATTTTATTTTCCCTTTCATGTGACGTAGTTTTGTTACATCGGTACAACTATATTTATCGACCATGTGAGTTGTGAATATAATTTGATTTGACATGAATAATAGGTACATACAAGAAGTATTTAAAAGGAGATTGAATATGCCTATAAAAAGTCTTCACTATCTTAGTCTTCATCGTCAATCATTATCAATTATTGTTTGTACAAAATGATACATTTTAAGTGTTCCTCAGTAAAACTGAATATGTGGCGTATCGTTGAAAAAGTATTTCAAAAATATTATGGGTTTGCTAAAACCATTTTTCAATTTTAGGGCCCGTTTGGGAAATATTCGACTTTAAATTGCCAATTTTTAGAGTCAAGTGTTCTCCTTTCTGACAGCTAAACGGTTGGAGTTGGACTGGTGAAAAAATCACAAAAATAGATTATTATGATGAATTTACAAGGAACATTATGACGGCTATGTTAGCATAATTAGTAAATGAGTAATAGTCGATAAACTTACAGCTACAGAACTCTACGTAGCGTGTGGCCTGATACGCACTTGGCCATTTTAATTCAAAGTAAAGTAAACCATAGTCGTATTGCTTCGAGAATAATAATCTGTCACTAATTGTACAGTCTCCTTACTGATGCGTTACCAGAAGACAAGTTACTTCAGCCTGTGTGTTTACGGATTACATTAAAAGTGAGTCTTGAGCTAACCTAAAACCGAGTTCTCCTTTTTATTGTTAGAGTTTTTACAAAACTTGTTATTTATAATATGTAAAAGTTTGATCTTTGTAGTTCATTTACATTTAATTTATTCCTCAATAAATTTACATGAACGTTTTTACATATTTTAGTATCAAGTATTTAACAATATTACTTCAAAGTTCGCAATAGACATTTAATTATACAAAGGCACGCAAAAACCCCAGAGCAAAAACTGTTGGCCTTTGACGGAAATTAAAATTTTATTGAAGAGTATGTCTGTAATAGCAAAATTAATAAAAATATTTTACGCAATGTACGCTATTTGAGGTCGCTTTCAGTAGGCTTTGGACTAACCAAATATAATTCGGATGGTATGATAACTTCCTGGCTATTATCTGCGAGTACTCTTCTACTAAAATTAGGTGTTATTTTTACCTTATTTCTTTGTCATTCATTTAGCGGTTTCCATCAATGGTTAACAGTTTTTAGGGTTCGGGACATATAAAGAAAATATGAAACCTTTCCAGAAGTAATGGCGTCACATGTTTGTTTGTAACAGATGTAGCGCTAATTAGTAAAACCACAAGGCAAAAATGATAAAAATTGGAATAATAGTACTTAATCTTACGCCCCAACTCAGAGTCACTAACGGCTACTTAAATTGCTCTTTAGTTCATATTTTGTATTGGATTATTTACTAAGGAACGATTAAAGTAACCGTTAGTGACTGAGTTGAGGCGTTAGAGTCACAAAAATAGACTAAACAGTAATGGTATTAGGAATTTTATGAGAGACAAGAGGATTACAGATGAAGCCCTGATTTACATACAAAAGCAGTAAACAGTTCTTATCGAGGACACGCTCGCTTATCCCTCAGATTAACTGGACTCAATTATTTTGTTAAGTACTGCCAACCCAAGGCAGGTTACTATAATTATAATACTCATTACTCAATTTTACCACTCGTAACGTAATACTCATTACTCAACTTTACCAGACATAATACAATATTCAGATTACTCTACGATGTCTGTATTATTTCGTCATTATAAAAAATACAGTAAAAAGTAATTCCTCGCTTAATCAATTTGGCAATGTCCCGTAGCAGTAAACAAAAATATTAAGAAAATAATCTGTAAATATTTTTCTGACTGCATTACTTGGATTCAAAAGTTCTAATACCCATATTAAAATTCCATCTTTGCTATAAGTTAATGAAAGAGTGCTTTGAACTTAATCTAATCGTTCACACCCCGGCTGTTGCCCTTTTCAAAGACAAGATTAATGAAGTGAAATTTACCTACTGGAAGCGGTATCGTACCTTCTTCGAATACAGACGTAAAGTAAGCACGAAATGTCTTTAGTCAATTTAGTTAAATTAATTAAATATTTGAAGCGCTCATAGCCCTGCAGTAAGTTAAGCAACAGCGGGCGCGTTCGGTAGTTGGATGGGTGACCGCTATTGGCAAAAATTATTCAGCGTTTCCGTGCTTTGGAGGACACATAAAGCCGTCGGTCCCGGTTATCATAAGATAACAGTCGTTAAGCCATGTCGGACGCCCTCGGGCGGTTTGAAAACTTTCAACACTCGGGCTGGCCACTAACCCATCCACCAATCCGCACTGGAGCAGCGTGGTGGAGTATGCTCTAGGCCTCTTCAAGAGGAGAGACCCGTGCCCAGTAGTGGGCCATTAATGGGTAGAAGCCAATTAAATATTTAAATACTATATCCGTTGTCAATTTTTGGAGTGCCAGAAATTACGACAGACATCATACTTTTCATTAGAGGAAATGCAACAAAAAATCAGCTCCAGAAAACCCGTAAAATTTCGCACTATATAGCACTAAGTAAGGCAATAAAATCGATATGTTAACGCAAAGCTTGAAGCCTCATGAAGCACAACGTTCACACACTAATGAACTATATGGGAGCATTCAATCGTGAACCGTTTGATCTCGACGCGTGCGGCTACGCGACAGAGATTCCAATAGACTCTCAGCTACGTACATAAAAGCCTCATTAACATAACGTCCCTGTTATACCTGCATCTGTTAATTAGCGCGCTAAGAATGGTGTGCCCAAAAGTGCGCTAAGAGTCATGGCTGTGTTAATGCCATTACACGTTAAACGATAACTCGGTTGGCGATTTGTTTTTGATCTTAGTTAATTCTGTTGGTCACATCTGCTGCCTGACGTGCTAAGATGGAGCATAAGAGGGCATAAGAGAAGCGTTCATGCGAGTACTAACTTGAGCA
This sequence comes from Thymelicus lineola, assembly GCA_963932265.1. Taxonomy (NCBI): domain Eukaryota; kingdom Metazoa; phylum Arthropoda; class Insecta; order Lepidoptera; family Hesperiidae; genus Thymelicus; species Thymelicus lineola. The sequence continues at coordinate 14,440,762 of OZ010688.1, forward strand.
GTTACGCAGACGAGTCCATGGTCTTGGGGCTACAAGGAGCTTCATAAGTCTGCCCGTTTCATTGCTAATAAGGATGTTGACTAATTTTAGGATTCAACTTTATTTTATAGATAGAACCTCAATATTCACGAAAAAAATATTATAAAAATAATGATCTTCAATTTAAAAACAAAAATTGATAAATAAAAATCACTATCAAATTTCCCACCAAAAACGTCACGTGACGTCACTAAACGATATTCAATACTATCTGTCTACTAAGTTTGTTGAATTTCCATATAAAATTGTTCCAATGACGTCATATTCTCAAAATGGCGTTTGAGGTCACGTGACAGTGAGTACAATTTTTAACATTTTAAATTAATGATATTTAATTTATTGTGATTGATTTCATTAAAAGAATCATATTTTAGGCCTTTAAATGTTACCACTAATATTTTAGACATAAATTTATATTAATTTATAATTAGTGTCAACATCCCTATTCTGCAGCGCGCAGACTACGCGTGGAAATAAAGCCCTGTTTTCCCACTGTCCCAGTATTAAGCCGCCATATCATCATGGGCGTCAACGTTAGGTCCAAGTGATTACTTCATTACTCGCATAGGTAATGTTAACCCATAAAGTTATACCGAGCCTAGAGAAGTGAAGGAGTGGAAGTTTCACGTTCGATGTTGTCAACACAATCGGTGTTAACGCCAACCTAGGAATGGCTACTGAACTCTTAAATTTCCTTCTGGTCCTAGCTAGAGGACTGGTTAGATAATCAACAACACAGAATAATAAAATAACAGACCCCAAATTATAAGCTGCCATGATATATATCTGATCTGTATGCCTCTTTGTTGAGTCCCTTGCATGCATCAAAATTATCTTTATTCTTTCAGAATATTCTTCTATTTTTCAAGATGTTAGAAATAACCCGCTACAGAGGCTCTTCTATAAATAGTATTGACACAATGTCGGGGCACGTTGTTTATTACGCAGACAAAATGAATTATTCAATATCCTTTAGGTATATTTCAACACTAGCGTATGTCCACAATTTATAAGTACAATATCGTTTTTCCCACAGATACAATACATGTCTGTGGTTTTCCCTAATGAAGTGAATTATTTCATAGTACCTGACGAGAATAAAGCCATGTCATTGTTTTGTTACGCAATAGCACAGGGAAGCCTTGCCAAATTGCAATTTATAATTTTTTGATACCCCTGTGAAAAATGTCCATAAAACAACACGCCGACTTCATTACGACGAAGCTGTCCTTATTTTTTATGAGTTTCTGAAGCACATAAAAAGCCCCTTGTAGCAATATCCATCGAAGTCACATCATATCAATATCGTACAGTAATGCTAAAAGCTACAACTAGCCCTCAGCACAATGCTGCAATGGTATCGTATTGACCTAATTAAAATCCTTTGTGTTCGTATCAAATGAATCGCGTATAATTTTTTATTGTTATTATCAATCTCATTCAATATAATAATAAAGGAAGACTACGGATATAGCAGATTGCTGAGAGGAATTAAATTAACTGTCTATACTAATATAATAAAGAGGAAAGATTTGATCGTTTGTTTGCATTGAATAGGCTCCGAAACTACCGAACCGATTTGAAAAATTCTTTCACTGTTGGGAAGCTACACTATCCCCGGGTGACGTAGGCTATATATTTTTTACTATTTTTCCCGAAGCGAAGCAAGGGCGATTTCCTAGTTTATAATATAGATGAATATTATGATACTAAAATGATTTTATGTTAGCCTGTGGGCTTATATTTGAACCGGCCATAACGTATTATTAAGTATTCTGTGCCATAACATACGATTAATTCGTAGCAGTCGACGTAGCTGTGTTCAGATGAGAATTTACTCCAGTTAGATAATTTAACTTGCCTTAATCTAGGAAACTCGCAGTGCAATGAGAATAACAAAATTATACCAACAGTGTACATTAATTAATTTGACATCGTTAGCGCTTACAGTTCAGCTGTAGTTCCTAAGCATAATAAAGTATTTACTACGAGCACACGAGATCTGTAAGAGATTTACTAACAGCGGATGTATTCAATGCTTAGTTAATCAAGCTTTTAAGCTGGATACAGTGTACTTTTTACCCGACTGCGCCAGGAGGGTTATGTTTTTCGAGTATGTATATATGTATATTTCTTTGGCACACTCTGTAGCCTAAACGGCTTGATCGATTTCAGCTTCAGAGGTGCCGTTAGATTCGTCTTAATTGTGAGTGACACTGGGTTATCAAAATTGAAAAAAAAAATTAAAATGGCCGATTTTTGGCGCAATATTGTGTCTTCAAAAAAATTTTTCAGAAAACCTATCGAGCGGGGTATCGTTGAATAGGTTTTCAAAGATGATTTTTAGGTTCCTTTCATCATTTTTCATTTTAACTAACAGTATGGGATATAATAAGATTTAAAGTTGTTTACGCTCGTGCCTACTGTTCAGTATTGTACACATTTCCGCCGGCTCTTTTAATAATTACTATAAAAAATATGTTCGTATTTTATAGGTCGTCTCTATAAAAACGTACATTGAGTATCTAGAATACATAGTGCATTACTCATCAATATTGCGGCCATTCACCCTATAGCCTCATTCAGGACTTTTCATGAAACGGTTGGTCGTTAATCATGTCTACGCTGCACAAAACAAGTGTGTTGGCAAAAAGTTCATTAGAATATAGAAGCATTTTTTATGTTGGTAACTTAGTATGTACCAACATAAAAAATATTGGTTCGTTGTTTCGTAAAGAAAGATAAATAATAAATAACGCTTCACACTCATAGCCCCACACTAGGATTCCCTGTGTCGTGGGTGCCATGGACAACACACAAGACAAGGACATTCACACCCAGACCGAGAACAGAAATTCAAACTCATCATTCAAATTTCCGCCTCGCTGGGAATCGAACCCAGGACCCTTGGCGCGGCGATCCGGCATGGTAACCATTGCGCCACACCGGTCGTCGATAGAACTAGGTCCGTTCACATGCTCACATTATACCACGATCCACATTAACCTTTTAAAACACCTACTTGTCTGTTTAAAGGTCATTCTTTTAAACAGAAAACGTTTAAACACCGTGTTTAAGATAGAATTCCATTTAATCCCACGTTTATAGGTCGACAGCGACGCGTCGGTAACATTTTGCGGTGTATTTGTAACGGGCGTAATGCGGAATATTCCGGACACGTTTTCATGGCATATTCAAGCCATTATACATAGTTACATGGAACATTGCATACATTGTTTTCAAAGAACGTGAAACAGCATTCATTAAATATTTATTTCATGCAGTAATTTTCATTATAAATGAAAGTTTGAGGCCTAATCTCCGGCATTGAAACTAAAAACTAAATAGGGAATAGTCTATTATTTTTGACACCCCCAATAATTGACACCTAACTTGCGCGTCTCTGACAGTAAATATTTTCAGTTGCGATTTCAGGTCCATTATATTTTTTCTGGTCAAGAAATAGATAAATCGACAAAGAGTGTAAGATACTTCATAACGAAAAACTAGGCGACATGACAGATGTTTGGAGTAACTTTATTTTTGTATCTAAGCATTATCGTTAAGAGATAATTTATTGTGCTATTTATGACATAAAAACCTGTTGAACAATGCAATAGGCAATGGCCGCTGGTGCTTTTGATTAAAGATCGCTATAAACTATTTAGTTATCCCTTACTATTCCAAATTGATGACAATATAATGAGCACCAACTCACGCGTGCTTGGTTGTAAAATTCTTTACAGCTCCGATATCTATGTCACTGACTCATTTAAAAAGCCCAAAAAATACTCAAAAGCGCAAATTGTAAGAAGTTGTAAGAAGCTCAAAATTGCGAATTGTATTCATTCATTTTCGCTGGCCATTCACCTTCTCGATGCACACGGTCTCCCGGGATTGCCATCAACACGTATGTATACCTTTTATGTTAAATAACACTGGGAATCATCTGCAAACCGCATTCCGTTTTATTTCACAAAGCTTCGGCAACAGACAGATGTCGTAAAATTCGTACATTGTGGAGAAGTAATCCGACAAAATGAACCTTCAACATTTCACAATAATTTACTCGTTCATAATTTTAAAATGTATTTATGAAAACTCAAAAGCGTCTAGGCAGAAAATAAGAGTGGTAATTTAAAAAAATATGTGGTGAAATTGACTTTACATTCTGCTGTCCTACGTTTTCTAATCTAGTCTGGTATTGGTGTCAATTTATGAATCGTGCACACAATACATAATTAATGATACGACTAAAGTGAACAGTGAATGGAATGATTGTATTACAATCAATCAATAATCAATAGTAAACCTAGTTTTTTTAAGTGAATTTGTAATTATTTTTTTATTAATGTCAGTCTATTCACACGTGCGACATTTTGTCGTGGTATTGTCGCATCGCTGTTATAGATACCTATACTGCCTATTATAATTGTGAATATTCAGATGTTAATTATACAAATAGACGAAACAAACAAGGGAGTGTGTTTAAAAACGGTTTAAATTTTTCAGAGTATTTATCTTGCCCGTAAATTGCAAATTACATCTTTCAAATTACGGACAACGTCCACTGAAAAGGTTAAACACTCTTATGTAAATAGCTCAGATTAATGTTCTATAATCTGAGGTAAATAGCCACAAATGAACAGAAATGTACTCGATTATAACTTCATTGCTCATAGCCTGACAGGTTAAAGGGTAACGCGAGCAATATTATTTCCATCTGTTATTGTATTATGTATTATAATTATTTGATATTTCTACCATTCTATTACTACGTAACAATAATATGAAGTTACTCTTAGAATATTTAATTTTATAGGAAATTATTATTGCTTCTGGTTATGAAACAAGAGATAAAACCTATAATATCCGCTTAAACACAACACGAAAAAACTTTCTGGTGAAAAATTACGTCATGTCATGTTTCATTTGGAAAACCGGAAACACAAATCTCCCATTTCTGTTTTAGTTGATATCGAATCGGTAGGTTATCAGCTCGATCATTGGTTATTAACATAAAAAGACCCTGAAAGCCAAAGAATTACTATAATTGAACTTTAAAACATATTTTCTTCGTACAAAAAGTCATTGTTGACGGATTTGTAACCAATTTATAAGCCTTCGTTTGTAGCAGGTAATGTGAATTATAGGATATATTTTTCTAAATCTTCTAATAGCTTGTCCTCGTGTAAAGAAGTACATGACAATATTGTTTGTTTGTAGAGGCGAGTACCGAACTAAGGTCGAAGCTATCCCCACGGGATAGACAACTCTGACATTCTCGGCGTGACCTTGTAGCTCATCTTATATCTACAAGGAGATTGCCTTTTTAATCGAGTACAAAATGAAGGAGAATTATATTTATTGCTTCAATTCCTAGCAAGAGTATCTTTTTCATGTAATTTTATTGTTTTCTCTCGGCAAACTATAGTGTCGTGTGGATAGTGGTAAACGAATTTGGAAATTGTATCGTTAACAACATTTCATGTTATATACCCGTAGTATATCTATACTAATATTATTAGCTGAAGAGTTTGTTTGTTTGTTAGGTTGAACGCGCTAATCTCAGGAACTACTGGTTCAAATTGAAAAATTCTTTTTGTGTTTTACAGTCCATTTATCGAGGAAGGCTATAGGCTATATAACATTATAAGTATATTTTAGTAGTTAGTTTTTTCCACAAATTAACGCGGGTGAAACCGCGAGGCACAGCTTTATAATTATGTAGATACATACCTAGTACCTAATCAAGCCAAAACATAAAACTACACAGCAAAATAACTTGTGTTTTTGTTATCGGTCCCAACCAACCGTAAAGAGGTTAAAAATAATAAGAAAGTACTGAATAATATCGCAAAATAAGAAACGAAAGTATATTTTTATCGTGCACGATAATTTTAATTTATGTAGGTAGCTATGTCTGGCAACGTGAAACTATTCGATTGTGTTATTGAAAGAAAATACCTATGATGATACGTGTATAGAAAACATTATGTCCCTCCTACATACAGTACAGCGGGCACGGGAAGAGTGTGAATTTTGGTATAGTAAAAGTTATGTGGAAAGGGGGTGCAGGGAAAATTAAAAATTTACTGTTAATTGATTACTTGGTATAGCGACATGGTGCTATAATTAATTTAAAAACCCCCGACTGCGTAAAAAAACTTACAAGAAAAAAATAAGCCCAGTAGTTTAGTATGTTGTTAAAAGTAATAATAAATAACTAGAACATAGAAGGATTAACATTTGCGACTCATTCTTCAACCAATCAAATTTTGTTTGTTTATTCCAAGCAACCCTGTAAAATTTAAATGGGTCTCAACTGTTTAAATATAAAAAACATTCAACAACAACATAAAAAATATTCCATAAGTATTTTTAGGGTTCCGAAGTAAAATCTGAACCCTTATATTCTCTTCCCTTGTATTCTCATGTCCGTCCGTAAAAATATCCTGATTAAAATAGTCTGCATTTTAATTAATAAACAATTTCCCAGCATCAAACGTCAAAGTTTTATATAGAAGAAAATCAAAAACAAAAACATCTAAAGTAGATTTTTTTCAGCTTTTTTTCTCAGGGTTTCCTGATAGACTGGCATGAAACTACATACTGGTATTGTAGAACAAGTATCTGAGAGTACTTAAAAAAAATATCGAAATCACTGCTCATAATTTGTGGACTTTGTAATAAAAAGTAGGGTGAAGAAGCCGATTTTCAGAAAAGTTAAACTAAGGTCAAAATCTCGAAGACGGTTACAATTTTACAAAGGTCATTTTTTGATATTTGGTACGTCACCCCAAAGCTATTTCCAGTTTTCGTCTGTTGTACTACTTTTGGGACACCCTGTATATTATATTATATTTATTTTCTTTATATTCTGTATTATGATATCGGTTTCATATCTTGACAATTGAAAGTATAATTTTTTGCAATTTGTCGAAAAAATATCGTGACTATCGTAAGAAACAAGTTTTAAATCATCTTATTTTAATCGACCGCAAGTCCGTATCAAAAGTAGATTCCAAAATCAAGAAGCCCTTATGAACTGTAAACAAAATAAAAACATGCGTCCTTAAACCATAATAATTAAAAGCAATAAAAAACAAACATAAAAATAATTAAACAACGTCCAAAAACAACGACAAACTGAAAGCTATTAATTTAAAATGCTGTTAAACTTCACGACACAACAAGCTGTTTTTCAACAATTGTACAGAAATTAAAACTGCAACGACAGTGATTAAAACTAAAACAGAACTGCGCTGAATATCAACAGCAAAATGCATGCCTCAATATACAAATACCGTTGTTTGAATGGACACACAAATCAATACTTATTTTGGCAAACTAAACTTATTCTCATTGTCAGATAAGACGTTTTGCTAAGGAATGAAATCAGAATTGGAAAGTTCAAGACTTTAACGTTACAGATATATTAAATGTTATGCCCTTGGAGGTCCACTGCTGGACATAGCCTCCCCTAACTTGCGCCACTCTGATTGGTCCTGAGCATTCTGAATCCAGCGGATGCCCGCTGTCTTCTTCAAGTCGTCAGTCCACCTGGTTAGGGGGCATCCTATACTCCTTTTTCCGAGACGTAGACGCCATTCGAGAACCTTTCTCGATCGAGTGGTACCGCCTAATGAAATCTACTCTCCGCTCAATATTAGTCCAAAGGCTCCGAAAATTTTTAATTGAAGTTCTTGTGGACGAGTACAACAACAGGATGGTAGCAACAGTCCACGAAGTAGGGTTAAAGTTCTATAAAACCCCCGTGATAGGTCTCAGATTCTCTCAGAATATACACTCGGTCTGGTTTCTAAACAGGTTTTTAAAACAGGTGAAAAAACTGATCTTAATAACTATAGACCAGTTTCTGTTTTACCAACCCTTAGTAAGATTTTCGAAAAGATAATATTGAATCAAATGCTAACCCATTTCAACAATAATAAATTATTACATCCTGAGCAATACGGTTTCACTAAAGGCCGTAGTACAACCGATGCCGGGGCTAGGCTATTAAAGCACATATTTGAAGCATGGGAGGCGTCACATAATGCCATAGGAGTATTTTGTGACTTATCTAAGGCATTTGATTGTGTTGAGCACAAAACATTGCTGTTTAAACTTGGCCACTATGGTATAAAAAACAAGGCCCTTAGCTTGATCGCGTCTTATTTGAGTAATAGAATAAAAAAGTTAGCATAAACGATATTAAGTCACCGGGGTCACCGGCTGTGATGGGTGTACCGCAGGGCTCGATCTTGGGTCCGTTTCTTTTTCTGGTATACATTAACGATTTACCACATTATGTAAAGAACCAAGCGGATATTGTACTATTTGCTGATGATACATCACTAATATTTAAGTGTGAAAGGAATAAAGTAAATTTCGACGACGTAAATACTGCTCTTTCGCATGTGTCGCGTTGGTTCACTATCAATAATTTACTATTAAATGCAAAAAAAACGAAATGTATAGAGTTTGTGCTACCTAATGTTAAAAAAGTCAGCAAATCTCTTAAACTAAATAACGAAACATTGCATATGGAGGAATCGGCGGTCTTTTTAGGGGTGAACTTAGATAGTAAACTTCAATGGGGCCCACATATAACAAATCTCGCGACAAAACTCGGTAGGGCTGCTTTTGCTGTTAGGAAAATAAGGCAGTATACAGACGTCGAAACTGCTAGGATAGTCTATTTTGCTTATTTCCACAGTGTTATGTCTTATGCCATCTTGCTGTGGGGCAAAGCAGCCAATATAAAACAAATTTTCATACTCCAGAAACGGGCAGTTAGGGCTATTTATAAACTTAATCTTTGCGTGAAAAGTTACTTACAGTAGCTTCCCAGTATATCTTTAACAATGTAGTTTTTATACGGAAGAATATAAACGCGTATAAACAAAATTTTGATATTAATAATCGCCATACGAAAAGAATGCATCAATTAGTTACGCCTTCGTTTCGCCTAAGTAAAGTGCAGCGATCTTTCATAGGGCTTGGTATACATTTCTATAATAAAATCCCAAAATTAATACGTGACTTGCCAATAGAAACTTTCAAAAAACGTGTAAAGACACAATTGTTAGGCAAGGGATATTATAGTGTAGACGAGTATTTAAATGACAAAGACGCATGGAAATGACCAGCTCTGCAACCAGTTCCGCTCAGAATAGTAAAATATAATAATACTTTTGTATTATTATCTTTTTTTGTAATATTTTTTTTAAAAGATGTGCTGAGGAGTTTCTTTAGGCTTTTCTTCTCCACCACGACAAAGCACCTTCCGAAAAGCCAAAAAATGACGTGCATAAGTGTATCGGTGATACCTATATGAATAAAATATTTTGACTTTGATTTTGACTTTGACTTTAAAACCAGCACTTAAACTCGCAATTCGAGTGTTTGTTATTTTTTTTATTAGTAATCTGAAAACTTGATTCTTTCAGACATCTCATTTATAAATATTGCTGGCCAACTACACCAAATCATTAGTAACAACCTAGCTTCAATAAAATAGATGTGGACTTGTAAAGAACGTTTAAAGTCTTTTTCTATTTCAGCGCATACAATTGAACGTAAACAAGACCATAATAATAAGATGAGACATTATGACGCGATAAAGGAGGTCTAATTGAGATATTAATGAGAAACTACAAAATTTTACTGCTAATAAAACTACTTCATTTTCTTAACGATAACATAGTTACAGTAGCAATTTTATATTATACATTAAACGTTGTCTTTTATTTCATAATAAGCCAGATCATGGAACACTTTCATATTATTAATTTGAATAAATTATATTTTGTAGCGAGTATTATAATTTTACCTAATTTAAGATTTATATATTTTTGAAATGGATGCCATTGTCAGATCTCGCTCAAATTTAAGTGGGACCACACGACAAGCACCAGCTTTCGATTAAAAAAAGAATCATCAAAAGCGGTTCACCCAGTCGAATGTTCTGAGGTAACAAACATAAAAAAATACAGTCGAATTGAGAATCTCCTCCTTTTTTTTGAAGTCGGTTAAAAAGAAGACATAAATTGAGGTAATAAAAAAAATTAAAGCAGTGTTTTTCCCATTATCAATTCCACTTTTCCCAGTAAACTGATCAGGTTAATGTGTTATATTTTTCTCGTAAATAAAATTGTTTAAGCGCATTGAAGTATAATGTCATAGAACAGACAGCTCGAACAAAATGTATGTCCCGCCCGGGAGGTTCGATTTTCAAAATTGAGCCCCGGTTCTCCTTTCAAAATCGAACGAATCCATTGAAGATTGAAGCCACGTGGCGTCAATACATTGGAACATACATGGTGTTCGCGGTGTCGGTTCTATACGCTAGTAATAATACTTCAATGTTTAAGCGACGTCTGACAGCAACAAATTGGCTAACACGAGTCGTGTAATTTATGGGACGATTCATACAATATGTACAAGATATGAGATACCTGCAGTTCTCATTTTACACCGTATACACGGATAGTGAGAACTTCACGAAAATTTCGGTGTGGTTATTTATTGTATAGTTCTGATTCTACAGAAGAAATAATTTATGGTGCATACAATTTCTAGTATGCGGGAGAGCCGTTTGGCCGGTTTGGCCGAATGACAGTTTCAAATTAGAAGAATGAATATTGTTTAAGGTAGATTATTAATCAGGAATTGAAAACAAGAAATAAGACATACATTTGCGTAATAGTAAACAACAGTAATCTTGGCTCAGTTCTGAGACAAAGCAGTTGACGGGGGTGTATCAGATATGAGACTAAGCAGTTGACAGGTTTCTACGGAAGAAATAATTTATGTTACATACAATTTAAACGTACATACACTTTATAAATTACCATATTTACTCGTACCTAATTGAAATTAAGAAGTAACAATGTAATTTAGAACATACACAAAAACGGCATACCTATTGGCATACCTATTGCCATAATTAAAGACCCTAATTAATTATGGGAACATTTGTGGATTGCGTCATTTGGTTTGCGAGATTTTGACTCGTACGTCCAATCTGACCAAAAACCAGATAGCCATCAGGTGCCATATTACCATCAGGTGGGATTGTAGTCATGCATTAACTTATAAGATATATTATAATAATAAAAAAATTTATAATGTTTCATGAGTATCATATTTCTGAATAATTTCACAAGCCAAAACAGATCTTTTGATTGTTGAATCTTGGGATTATACAATATTTTCTATTAAGATTTAAATCATAAAATTTTATTTGTGGAGACATTTATTTTATCTGTTTGAGCTGCTTTGAAAACGTTCGATTTAATTTTCAATGAAACCTGTAAAATACGTATAATTTTATTGAATTCTTTCTTCTATCAATACTGCGAATACCACAGATGAAAACGTGGGAGGAGGTTAGCGAGCTATAGGTAGACTCCTCCAACCTTTGCAGGGAGGTGCTGTCATCAATCATGCATTTTTCATTATTTGAAGCAGAAAGGTTAAAGGAGTTCATGAATAATTATAGCTCGGCTAAATAACTTTAGACGTAACCAGACGAATGGAAAATTTTCAGAGAACTAAGGTAAATATAGTGACTATAATTACTGAATTCATTTTTTGTCTTGTTGTAGGTACCTACTTGTTACATTATACAGTTTTAATTCTTAAATCAGATAATAAATTATATGAGTTTAGAAGAAGTTTTAAATTTATAACACCAGTGCTTTAAAGCAAAATAGGTACATAGGTATTAGAAAGGTAATGTAATTTTAATTTCAGTTGGGGCAATTTCTTTGGCTTTCCAAGATGAATATTCAATACTAATCATAGAACAGGCCTCTAAATTTTAATGTCATTTTCATACATACATATAACATGCTAAAAATACTATTCTATTAAATTCTACTAATTGGGAATTCTACTATTCTATTAATTGGGAGTCCTGTTAAGAGATTTAAAAATAATATATAATGTATTTTTGTTCTCTTTACAACAAATGTTTCTAATAAAGACCTAAGAAACCCGACACCTAAAATAAAATCAGGTAAATATGAGACGCCTGAGAAAAATAACTAGTAATATTTCCATGAAGGTAGCGTAAACGGAACGATAATATTACTCAAACGAGGGCGAGTTTCTAGTGAAATACAATATTAAGTGTACAAAAAATTCGAAAACAAAGTCGTACTAATGTCAAGAGGAAAACAAAGGAAATATGAAAAAGTTTAAAGATTATTATGTAATGTTCATAAATAAGCGCTCGTTACGAAACGTTGTTTGCTTACTTCTATACTGAATAAAAAATAAAATATTCACTACATTTTGCATGTCTGAACTATATCATTATTTTTAGTGAATGGGTTACTTTTCGGTTAGCATTTTGATAATAGGTATTATTAAAAAAAATATCAAAACCGATTATAATACATTAGTTTCATATCTACACTGGTATCACGATGGTCGTCAGTACCGCCATGGTAGATAATGCGATATAAATTATAATATTTATAATACTACATTTAATTGCATTATGTTAAATAACGTTTATGTATAAAGGAACAAAGTCATAATTTGCCAAGGTCTGGATCATTGGTTTTCCATTATATCAAGGGCAAGGAAATAGCTCGACGACTGCCTATAAAAATCCTTTCTGGGGTAAATCGTTTGGAAATACGAATAACTTTAGAAGGAAAGAAAAATCTACTGTAAGAAAATCCTGAATCTAAATTATTATATTCATAATCCTGAAGGAAAAATGGTATTTTCTCTTTGTATTAAGCATATAGAGTTACATTTTTTTATTAAGAGATTTTGTTTAAGATTCAAGGAACAATCGAAAGGAAACAAGTTAACCAAAGGGAGTGCGAGAATCGATTCATTATTGATTATTTTATTATAGTTTTTTAGACCTCCACTACTTTCATTCGGATAGGTCTGCAGTAATAAGATTTATTTAATCGAAATTATTACTATGACGACATTGGTAATGATAGTATATAATATTGCTAGAGAAGTAGAATAAATATTAGTTAACTACTTATTTTATTTTGTTTTACAAATACACCCATTTCAACAAACAAAACTGGTTATTATGTCCCTCGAATCCTCGAAAATTATGAACACATACAATTACATAAAAGTTTTCTAATGTATTATCATCTGATTTATCTGTGTATAAAATAGTAAGAAGGTTCGCCTGAAAATAAATAAATGATTATTATAACATAATATTATCTTCGTAATTTACCTTGACTTTCAGTCCAAAGAAAAGCAACCCGTGATCTAAAAATAGCTGTTTATCTAGAAGCTAACAAAGGCAAGCGATACTTCGCGCTATTTTCAGTAAATATTAAGTGGAAAACATTTTGCTTTATAAATACGACTTTTCCGGCGTGTAAGAGGCACTTATTCTATAATAGTTAGGTACTTGCATTGAAGTATAATGTCATAGAACAGACATCTCGAACAAAATGTGTGTCCCGCCCGGGAGGTTCGACTTTCAAAATTGAGCCCCGGTTCTCCTTTAAAAATCGAACGAATCCATATAAGATTGGAGCCACGTGGCGCCAATGCATTGGGACATACGTGGTGTTCGCGGTGTCGGTTCTATACGCTTGTAATATACGTAATACTTCAATGGGTACTTGGATAATTTATAACCGAGTATAGTAGAAATACTTTGCACAGTACTGAGGTATTCTTATAAGTATAATGAAATGCCTTATCCCTTGCTTCTCTTAGGCTTAATGCTGTATCTAAATATATGTAGACAAAATGTATTTAAATTCATTACTCCTTAACTTAAAACTTAACATGTACATTTTACCATAATTATGAATGTGTAACAAAGTAAATAGTTATGTAATAATAATGTATTTAGTGAGCAATGAAAACAACAAGTAGGTAAATAAGTGAAATTGTGTTCTACAAATTCTCAGTATTCCCATCGGACCTACAAAGTTACACATTACAAGGTCGAACTTCAAAAGTAGATGATAAAATATGGAACGTATCTAAGGTCATAAATATTAATAAAACTTAATTAAACACCTTATTATTCATTCTGGAGTGACCTTTACATTTTTAACGTTTGGCGCGTTTTTCCCTAATTAAAGTTATGGTTCTTATGGCGAATAAAACAGAAATTAAAAAAATGTATTTCATAATTTTTGTACCCTATAAATTATAGACACAAGCGATAAAAATTTTGAAATTGGGTGGGTTTTATTGTTACCTCCCTGCTTGCTAAATTTCATCTTCATATATGAAGTAGCTTTTTTAAATTTTATGAGGGACGAGTGAGAATCCTTTCTATTTATATTCTTATATTATTCCTTTTATAGTTTATGAAATAAGATGAACAGAAAAATCAATCTTATTGAAAGTTTATCAATAACTGTGGATAAGCACACCCACGTCGTAACTTTCAGAATAACTTAAGTTTATACATATAAAATAAACAGTGTTTTCACTTGCTTCACATTTAGGGCGGTTTCAGATTAGCGTATTTTTCTGCGCGTGTACGGTCGTTTCAGTATACGCGCTTACACACGCGCTACATTACGCGCTACATTACGCGCTTCAAAAAACCGGACTCGCGTAAACGGGCATATTTCGGCGTGTTCGCTCGAACCGGTAGTGGTGTCGTGTCAGTATCAACATACTATATTTACAGCTAAAATACTATAATTTTAAGTTTGCTCCCGAATGCTTAGTTGCATAATTGAATATTGCGACAGTGGGTGTATCCGACCGAATTGATGAAAGTGTACATTGATGTTTCAACGTACCTTAATCCAACCATGCGGCTCGCGCTTATACGAGCTTAGAAGCGCGTCAACGCTCGTACAAGTTGAACGTGTGCCAAAAGGTGCGCCTATATGCGCCTACACGCGCTTCCAAAAACAAACTTTTATACGCGCGTATAAAACGCTAATCTGAAACCGAACTTACTGGTACGGTAGAAGTTTTTCATAAAATTTAATATATTCTTGTAGTACTTAGTAATTTTTACTGCAACGTGAATCTTTCAGACATACCTAATAAGTATAAGTAGTAAATTATTTGTTTTTTGTAAAAGATCGGGTGTATATAAAAAAATTTGAGTAGGAATAACAGGTTCCCAAACTTGGAGATAGATACAATCAATAATTGCGATTATAACCTACCTTCTTGACCAAGAAAGAGGTCCAATAGATCTGAAGATGAAGATCATCATTCATCAGACTATTTAACACAATGCCATGACAATATTGCACTTTTTCTAATATACCTATAAGTGCAGAATTTCAACTTCATTACATAACCAAATAAGTAAAAGGGCACTATTGTCCCAAAAATATTACTTACTTTAACAATAGTTAAGTAATGGTCATGATTTTCGTCATGAATTTTTTTTTCAATTTATAAAATTAAATATTTCATGTTCTCAATAAAAGATAAAATATCGAACTTTAACAAACTATGTCTATTAGCGACATTTAGTTATTTGATAACAGGCAGCTGAGAACTTTCCTAATGAAAGCTTTGTGAAAAGAAAACTCAATTATCCGCCGTCTGTTGGGGGAATTAAGGTAGTTAATTGCTAAGCTTACCGGTATTATGTGCCACGGGAGCCGATGAAACGTGAGATGTGCTTATTAATAGCAACATCAGCGCCATTTTGTAGCATGATCTAGCCGCCATCTTGATCTGTAAAGAATGAGAATATTATTACCTACGAATATAAGTGTCGCTAACGTAGATAGGTAACTTTAATATTTTATAGAGGAAGTTCCTGATGAAAATTGGGCATAAACATTTGGTATAAAGTCAATCTTATATGCTTGTATCGATATGTACGCATTTACACAATTAAAAATGCGGATTTTTATCATTGAAATATAATGTCATAGAACGGACATCTCGAACAAAATGTGTGTCCCGCCCGGGAGGTTCGATTTTCAAAATTGAGCGCCGGTTCTCCTTTCAGAATCAAACGAATCCATTGAAGATTGAAGCCAAGTGGCGCCAATACATTGGGACAAACATGGTGTTCGCGGTGTCGGTTTTATACGCTAGTAATAATACTTCAATGATTTTTATATACTTTTGAACAGAACCGCCCATTGCACCATACATTACTCGAGGCTAAAAGTAAAATTTATATACTTAACCTACTAACATCTACCAAAATTTTTAGATCCTTACATGCGATGAAAAAAGGATCCTTGATATCTCCGAAGTTACGACTAAGCCTGAAGGTAAAAAGGGAATAGGTAAAGATAGTTTTTCAATCTTCATTCCAAGATTAAGAGCCATTTCGCAAAACTCGGTTGATAAACTATAGGTATTTGAAGCGGCTCCGCGGCGTGATATTGCCTCGCGCAGCTCGCGTCGCGCTTGACCTCAGTTCTGTGCGAGTAATCTTCTTGATACTTTCAAACGTAAAAATTTTAAAATTATGAACATATAATTTTAATTATACACTTTGTGACCACATACATGTATCTGGTTTGTGACAATATAAGTTTATATAACAATTAAGAGTACAATGTAGTAGTACCATTATCGGTAACTTATTTACATAATACATTTTAGGTACCTACTTAGGTACATCACAATAAAGATGTCCAATAGATGCATATTGCAAAAATCAATATTTTGGCAAATCAACGTGAAAAATTAAAAATCACGTTTTTTCAAGGTGATCTATAAAATGCAATATGCGTCCATTTTGCCTGCGATATTCGCAGCGCGTCGAAATACATAGGTATACCTAAATTCAAATCAATCGGAGGGTATAGAACCGGGAAATCCCGGAACCGAAAATCCCGGGATTTACAAAGGAATACGGTACTTTTCAAAAGAGCCAGGAAACAAAATAAAAGAACCGGGATTTTCTGAACTTTTGGGAAATAAAAATATGTCGCGTCGTGATACAAAAGATAACGTAAAAATAAAGGTAAATACAATCCATACACAAAAATGATTACAGCTTTAAAAAGAAGATATTCAGAACGTCGGCTACATGAAGCAGCTATACTAATATAATATTATTTACACAACCCAGATCGATATTTTTCTAATATAAATGAAAATGATTTAACTCTTTTTTCTCGTCCAAGCAGTGCTGAATTGTGCAATACAATTGTGTTGCTTTCATACAATTAATACGAAACTTATGTTTGCATGTAAGGTATAATAGTATGATGGTTACTCAATCACGGCAAACGACTATACGGATTTGGGTAGAAAACAGTTTTTCCCTATTTAATGCTCCTGAGAGATAAAATAGGAAACGCGATACTAACTATTTTCACGCGGGGAAAGCCGTGGTAAAATAATCCCGAAAGAACTGAAAATCCCGGGAATCCCTGTTCCAGCATAGGCGAGTACCAAAAATCCCGGTAATTTAAAACAGGATCGGTTTTCGATACCCTAATCATTACCGTGATACAAAAGATAACGTAAAAATAAAGGTAAATACAATCCATACACAAAAATGATTACAGCTTTAAAAAGAAGATATTCAGAACACTATTCTTTGAATGTTAAAAACGAATTCTTTATTGTTTTCTGTTGGTTTACAAAACAAAATATTGACAATAGTCTAGTATAATAAATTATGAGAAACGAAATTCGCACTTTCCTCCCAAACCACTTGCTCTACAAGAAAAATGTATGGCACATAAAATGTCAATCTTTTTATGGGCTACAACTTTTACTCGATCCTTTCGGAAATCGTCTAGGACGCACCGTTTAGGAGATATAAGGAGTTTTCGGAAAATTTGGGAGGGGGGGGGGGGGGTTAAGGTTGGGCCCAATAAGATTGGGTAATGTTGCAAGTATGAGTTCCACAGGGCGGATGGAAATTCAGTCGGAAATCGTCTAGGACGTACCGTTTAGGAGATATATGGTATTTTAGGAAAATTTGGGGAGGGGGGGGGTAAAAGTGGGTTCAGTAAGATTTAGCAATAAGGTTTGGGGGTTTACTAAAGGGGGTTGAAATTTCCGTCTAAACTTGTCTAGGACGCACCGTCTCCGAGATATCCGGGATTTCCGGTTTTCCAAAAAACTATATCCCGATATCCTGATCTGCCGATCTGCGCCTACCTGATGAGTGCGGTATTTGCCCGGATGCCTCCCAGATTATCACGACGCAAAATTCCACTTTTGGGTGAAGAACTGAGGGGGGGGGGGTATAGGGGGAGGCGAGGGGTTGTGAAGGGAAAAAATGAGAGGGTGATTTGTATTTGTGTTGTGTATTTGAGATACGTGAGTTTTGGGGAGTTGACGGAACTTGGGTGCACGAGAGTTTCCAAACAACGAATGTATTATCTTTGACTAATAATAAGTGACTATAGCTGACTAATGTCGGAGCTTCTATCATTCCAACATTTTGGCTTAGCAATAGGGTCCCGTTGACACCGTTTGGGTACGGAACTCTATAAAGTACAGATTGATCTAAAAGTTGTATAAATAAAGGGTATGTGTATACAAGTTATAATTATTTATTATTTTTTTTCTATGTAAATAATATGTAATTTACACATTATAACAAAAAAACTAAATACTGTAAACAGTAACTAATGTCTAAAAACGGACAATGTTTTATTTCAAATTACAGCAGTGACTTCCAACCCAATAGGGGTTGAATTTCCAAAAATCCGATAGCCTAAAGCCTTCTTCGATAAATGAACTATCCAATACAAAAAGAATTTTTCAATTCAAACCAGTAGTTCCTGAGATTAGCGCGTTCAACCAAACAAACAAACAAACTTTTCAGCTTTATAATATTACAATAGTAATAGTATAGATTAGTATAGATATAGTTATATTTTGTACATATGTATGTTCGTGATTTTCTCCGTTACTACTTACACTACATAAATTGGAAAGAAATAGTTACTTAATTTCTATTGTTTTCTTCAAACCAAAGATGTTTAAAGCAGAATATTACGCAAACGGACCCCTGAATTGAAAAATGGTCTTTTGAAACCTATAATATTTTTGAAAGACCTTTTCAACGATACCCCACATCAAGGGGTAGACGAAGAAAAAATCATACGGAACGGACAGACGGACGGACGGAAGGACGGACGGCCGGACGGGCTAGCCGGCCGGTTGAAATAACGAACGGACTAGACATGATTCCGATTTGACTACAAAACCCTGAAAATTATAGAAAACTAAAAATAATACAATTGACTGTAACTAAAAATTCTCACGTGATCAAGACTGTTCAATGGCAATATAATTACGTTACTTTTACGAAATCTATTCCTTAGATGGCTAAAGCAAAAATTGACATAGGTCCGACGTCCAAGAGTGCTGCCGCACGACTGATTTGATTTCGCGAAGTTCGTATCTTTATATGGTAAAGTAAATTCGTTTTAATAAATTATTTTTTGCAGTAAGATAAAAAAAAAAATTACGTGTCATATTCGACAAAGACCATATTTTATTACTACATAAATTTTTGATGGGAAATACGCTTTATTGAATACAAAAATCGATGGTAAAGTCATGGCATAAACCATGAAAATTGGTAATGTTATTGAATTAATTTTGAAACGAATATTATAGTAATCGTATATCCCTTGTAATAAATGCAAAATATAATATATGAGTGTTCTCTAGACATTTTTTTTTACTCAATTTAATAAAACTTAATAAAGAAAATCAGTGTATGAAATTGACTCTGTCGTCCTTTTGCTGAAAAATAGTTATGCTAGATTGACAGTTACGCAGAAACAAATTAATATTTTCTTCTTTCTTCGTCTAACCGCGAAATGGCTCAGAGCCATTTCGCGGTTAGACGCGCGGAATGAAGAATTTGATGTCAAAAATTAGTATCATAAGAAAGATATTAATGCTGGCAAATGAACTCATAAAATAGATCAATCCTTCATCTTGGATCTTCATTCACCGGAATTTTGAAAATATTAATTTGTTTCTGCGTAACTGTCAATCTAGCATAACTATTTTTCAGCAAAAGGACGACAGAGTCAATTTCATACACTGATTTTCTTTATTAAGTTTTATTAAATTGAGTAAAAAAAAATGTCTAGAGAACACTCATATATTATATTTTGCATTTATTACAAGGGATATACGATTACTATAATATTCGTTTCAAAATTAATTCAATAACATTACCAATTTTCATGGTTTATGCCATGACTTTACCATCGATTTTTGTATTCAATAAAGCGTATTTCCCATCAAAAATTTATGTAGTAATAAAATATGGTCTTTGTTGAATATGACACGTAAGTTTTTTTTTATCTTACTGCAAAAAATAATTTAAAACAACGAATATACTTTTACCGTAAATTACAATATAAATAAACAAACGCGCGCAAATTTTCCAGTCCAGCTTCGGCATTCACGGAGGTCGGACCTATGTCAATTTTTGCTGTAGCCATTCAAGGAATAGGTTACGTAAAAATAATACATTTATACCGTGATTTTAAAGTCTTGATCATGTGAGCTTTATTTTGGTTACAGTAAATTTTATGTAATATTATCTATTACTTTTAGTTTTATGCAATTTTGTTTGATTATAGTGCAATGGGTCGAAAGGGCAAAAATGTCTATTATAGATGCATTAAAAAAAGAAAACATCATAATTATGAAGCCTTAAAAAAAGCAAGAGAAATTAGGTAACTATTTCTTTCCTATTTATGTAGGTATCTTGTATAATTCTAGCATGTTAGAAGGTTGTATGGTGGTAGGAGGTATGTTATATAAGTAGTGGTATATAGTATAGGTAAATAGTATATACATATAAATATATATTTCATTTTTATTGTTTTCTTTTAATTTTAGTGTGGGTACCTTTATTAGAGAGACAAAATTTTTTTTTAATTATTGTCTATCTTTGGGCCTTATCACACTGACGGATTCCGAGCGGATTCAAAGCGGAACAGAGGCGCGACGGATTCGCCGCGGAGGCGCAGCGAATCCGTCGCGGACGTGTGGCGGATACATAACGTTTTATGAATTTATGACGTACACAGTACACTACACTCAGTAACAAAATCTATATATGTATCTATATATACATAGATATGTACAGTGTATATATATGAATACCTCCACAGAGCCTTGTGCTATATATATATATATATGTGTGTGTGTCTGTATATATATATATATATATATATATATACAATTTGATCCTTGTTAGCAACACTATCGAATGGTGTAATGGATGAGTTTTGTTTTTAAATCAACGGGTTCGATTCCTGGCCAGGAATATAAAATTTTCTAAAATCTAATGATGCAGATTTTCTAAAATCTAATGATGCAGATTTAGTTTTCATCCAGATTACATGAATCAGTGTACTCAACCTTTTTCTGATAGGGGCCATAAACAAGTATTACTCGTAGTTAGTGTCGCGGGCCGCAGAAAAAAGTAGGTTATAATTTCCATTGAAGTATTATTACTACTTGATAGCAGTGATAGCCTAGTGGTTAGAATGCTGGTCTCCCGAACGCAGGGGCCCGAGTTCAAATCCTGGCACGCACCTCTAATTTTCAAATATTATGTGCGTATTACAAGTTAATAATTAATTATTATCACTTGCTTCGGTGAAGGAAAACATCGTGAGGAAACCTGCACACCGGAGAGTTCTCCATAATGTTCTCAAAGGTGTGTGAAGTCTACCAATCCGCACTTAGCCAGCGTGGTAGACTATGGCCTGTACCCCTCACATTGTGAGAGTAGACCGCGAGCCCAGCAGTGGGACAATTATGGGTTGTTGCTTTGCTTTTATTATTACTAGCGTATAGAACCGACACCGCGAACATCATGTATGTCCCAATGCATTGGCGCCACGTGGCTTCAATCTTCAATGGATTCGTTCGATTTTGAAAGGAGAACCGGGGCTCAATTTTGAAAATGGAACCTCCCGGCGGGACACATTTTGTTCGAGATTTCTGTTCTATGACATTATACTTCAATGATAATTTCTTAGGTTTTCGTGATTGTCTAGGGTTTTAGAAATTTTTGTGCGGCGAAATCGATATAGGTGGTGATCAAACGATCTAATGTTTTCAATGAACTTGAATTGACAATTTAGTATGTAGATTGTATTATCTCAACTTTTAGATGTAAGTATCTGGTGTACTCCTGAACGAGCCCACCCGATCTATATATAAATAAAATTTGATCCTTGTTAGCAACACTATCGAATGGTGTAATGGATGAGTTTTTTTTTCAAAATCAATGGGTTCGATTCCTGGCCAGGAATATAAATTTTTCTAAAATGTAATGATGCAGATTTAGTTTTCATCCAAATCGGCGCCGAGATTCCTTTGAGCATTTTTCGATATTCCTCATAGTTTAGAATTTAGCCATCCACGCACACTTGAAAAATTCACCTGTATACCTACATAAATAAAGACGTTTACACAATAATTTTAAGTGTCACCACAGATCATTTATTAATCTTTGATTGTCACTATCAAATAAAAAATTTCATACTATAAATACAATTTGAGGGTTCAAATTGTCATCATTTATACTTCAACTTTCAAAATGTGTTTGTAAACCAAACCAATCTGTATATAGGCATAAAAATGCGGCATAAAAAGGTATAAAAGGCAAAAGTGATCAACGCATAGGTCAAACCCTAATGTCTAGAAATTTGAAATTTCGCCCACGTAGTCCTTCTTATGACGTAGGCATCTACTAAGGAAGAATTTTTTAAAATTCAATCCCCAATTCAACCTTAGGGGATAAATATGATAAGCACAATTTCCGCGTGTGAAGCTGCGGGCAACAGCTAGTTTTGAATAAAAATATTACATTACATTTAATTTCATTTCAAAGAACAGGAAACCATAGCAATGATTACGGCGTAAGGTACTACAGGCGATACAATGGTACCTACAGCTTAAAAAACGCTTTCGAACTTTGAGGCGATTATTTAATGAATGTCACGTATGTATGTGCGTGTGTCTGTGTGTGGATGCGAGACAGGCTGTATCAGACAGCCTCAGCCCGAGGTGATGTTTGTATAACACGTCGGAAATATCTCTGGACCTCGCTGGAATTCGATGCCCCTCCCGCTTCGTCGGACTTCGCCCTGTTTTCGCCTATCCAGTACCGTTGCCAACGCAAGCGCCGCGCCGACGCACGTGTATTATTCTTGCTTCGTAATTGCTTTATTGTTTATTGTTGTTTATTGTTTATTATTATTTAGTGTTGTAAGATGGGTAGGACGATACATAGTGCAGAGCGGAATTTAGTGCTCAAAGTAATCCAATTCTTTGAAAATGAAAAAAACACGGCTCTTTCACTATACCGATTGTTATTTTATTTTCGTTATTTGTTGTAACAGCGGCAAAACATATATATATATACACTCTGTGAAAATTTCAACTGTCTACCTACTCCTAATACGGTTCATAAGACACAGCTTGCAGACAGACGGTTGGACGGACAGCCGGGACTTAGCAATAGTGTCCCGTTGACACCGTTTGGGTACGGAACCCTGTAAAGTACAGATTGATCTAAAAGTTGAATGAAAGTGTAATTAAGTAAGTGAAAGTGAAAAGTAGATACACACAAATCAAAATAATATTTTTAATCTTTACATCTCGATTTTTTTTGCTATCTCTCCAGTTTGCATGACGTCATTGAGCCAGGTCTAGAGATATTTCCGACATGTTATAACTACGTTACGTGTTATAACTTGAAACACATAATTTATACTAATTGTAAGTATCTATAGTTCTATACTAATTGGTGTCAAATTTTTTCATTATTTTCTTGTAGTTACCTAAGAGATTTACGACAAAATACTGAAATCTATACTAATATTATAAAGCTGAAGAGTTTATTTGTTTGTTTGTTTGGTTGGTTGAACGCGCTAATCTCAGGAACTACTTGTTCGAATTGAAAAACTATTTTTGTTTGATAGTCTTATTGAGGAAGGCTATAGGCTATAGGGTTTTTGGAAATTCATCTCCTAAGGGGTTAAAATAGGGTTTTGAATTCACAGACACGCGGTAGCATGTCAAGTAGGGCTTGAATATCGGAATCTCGGAATCTCGTAATAAATCTCGAAATTTAAGTGAAATCATATACCTACATACCGCGACGGCCCATTCCGCCGTCATTCGTGGTTAGAGTATCGGAACGAAAAGGTCCAAAGTGACTCCAAAAAGGAAAAAAAAACCACTACATTTGCGATGCCTCGCCCCCGCCTTGGATTTACCTGAATTAAGACGGTGCATTTTTATTTTCTCCAAGAACCTTGAAACGTACCCTTGGAGACCTACCCGCCACAGAAATAAATCTAAAAACTGAAAATTATTGGTAATTAGTGAAATTAGTGAATTAGCGGTTCCACTGTATAGAGTCATTTTATAAATAACGATAGTACTATTCATTTTCTACAAACACTAATAATTTGTAAACAAAAAATAATGATATCTCATCAAAAACATAAATATGAAATGAGAGCCATGTTCAAAAAAAAAAAAATTAAGATCTAAATGGGTGCCAAGTTCTGTGTAGAAAAGCCTAAAATTTTAGTCACAAGAACATGTAATTCAGTAATTGTAGGTTGTATTATATTTGTATAATTATCTTATAACGCATTTTTTGGAAAATCAATTGTTAATTTAGGGGATGGAACTTAGTACGCAACTTCCTAGTTTTTGAAGTTAAAACATGAGAGTAGAATGCCCATAGCCAGTACTCTTAAAAAAATACCGCCTCTGGAACTTACGTACGCAACTTCGTAATTTTCAAAATTAAAAACATGAAAATAAGCTCAAGATTAGAAACAAAATTTAACAGTAATGCTTTTTTTTGGAAAATCATCCCCAAAGAGTTAATTAAGGAGGTGCAAGTTAGTATCGCTATTTCGCTTCGTCAGTTTTGAAGCAAAATGGGTGAAATGTTGTAGAAAAAGGTAGAAGTTTATAGTTAGGGAGAGGGGGAAAGGACAGAGAGAGAAAGAGAGATAGAGGGAGAGGCTTATAGTTAGGGGAGAGGAAGGGAAGAGGAGGGAGGGAGAATGAATTTACTGATCTCTGATTTACCTACCAAAACTATAAAAGGTAAAATAACAAAGTACATTCACTGATTGTTAGGCGATACGAAGTTCGCCGAGACAGCTAGTAAATAATAAGTAGTGCCGTGCTTTGGCATAGACGTTTTGTATATATGGGCGCTTACTCGTACGCTAAAAACTATGGATTTCAGTGAGTTTTATCTACTTATTTAGTTTTTTTTTTCTGTACTTTTTTCATATTTCCTTTACATTTTCTCCGACACAAAAAGAGGTAAGTACACAATTTGCAGGGGTATATGAATTACGGGTCGAATACAGAACCTTGCTTGCTTGCATATTTATAACAGAATTTCTAATTTTAGGTTGAAAAACAAGTCTAGCGGCACAAATGCTAGTAACGCAGTCTTGGACACATCATATGAATCTTTGATGACGGAAATCGTAAGTTCCTATTAGCAATCTTACTAGTCACTAGAAATGCATGTGCTGCGCTGCTCGCCGATCTACACGCGACTCGGGCGCATTGAAAAATCTGAGGACGTAGAAAGTACCTGCTACTTGCTACGACATATTCTGAGTGCGATCCTTTTCCGGCATGTTGGTAGCTGCAACTTCGAACGCAATTGAAAATTGTTATTATATAAATAATATATCACCAATTTTAAACCTTCTTGCCTATGTCTGAATAAATCTTTCTTTCTTTGTTTCAATCTTGATTTACAACTTAAGTTTTTTTGTGAATAACTAATAATATATATTTTTTTTATTTTGTAGGAGAAAGAACCTATACAAATTAATAAACAATCTGAAGATTACGTGGAAATATCAAATTCAAATGTAAATATTTCTTTAATAAATGAAAGAGTGAGTCCAAATTTAGCCCATGTTTGAGCCCTTGAATTTGGGTACAAACTACACTGTTGGATTTTGAGGTCACTGAACACGAATATGTCAGGAAACGACGTTCATACCGATCACCCTGGGCACCAGGTACCTCGGAAGCCATCGCCGATGGCATATTCGTATTCAGCGACCCCAAAAACCTCTTATCTATACAAGAGAGCTCATTTTGGATACTTTTTACGGAGTTATTAATATTTTTCAGTCGCGCAGTTGTGGTCGCACATGCGGTGAATATAGCATCTTTCATGCTGCTTAATTATAAAATTAAGGGTATGCTCAAGCTAAAACTTCGTATACATCATGTTCTTATCCCACATAACCATTTGCCACACAGTTTGTACCCAAATTCAAGGGCTCAAATATGGGCTAAATTTGGCTTGTTTTTAGACTCACTCTTTAATTTAGATCTTGTATGGGAATAAAATATTTATTTTTTATTTTATTTTAGAATGACTACATCGTTGATGGCAGGCGGATAATAGATTTAAATTTTTTTTGGAATCAGTTAATAAATATAAGCGAACATAGTGAAAAGTTTGGATGTAAATTACATTATATAAAAATTGAAAACGAAAAGAAGACGGGACTGATTTCCCAGTTTGATTTAAAATGTTCAATGTGTGGTTCGCTGTTTAATATTAAAACTTCTAATCCTGAAAATCAATCAGGTCTCGACATTAATGCTGGAGCGGTATCAGGTGCAATAATGACGGGAATTGGTCTATCAAATTTAAATGAGCTAACTGCGTCAATGGATTTACCATCAATGTCTTTTCATTTATACAGCAAAACCCACGACACCGTTTCCGAAATGTGGAAGGCTACTGCAGAAGTATCAATGCAAAATGCTGCCAAAGAAGAAATTAAAGAGGCAAAATCACGTGGCGACATTAATAAGGCAGGTATTGCTATGATACCTGTGGAAGCGGATGCTTGTTGGAGTAAACGCTCGTATAGACATAATTATTCGGCTTTGTCTGGTGTTGCAGCTATTATTGGCGAACACAGTGGTAAAGTGTTACATATCGGGGTCCGTAATAAGCACTGTGTTATTTGCACACGTGCGTTTAAAAAAGGAGAACCTACAAGGGCCCACAAATGCACGAAAAATCACTCGGGATCATCTACCAGCATGGAGCAAAGCATACTAGTAGAAGGTTTTAAAAATTCCGTAAAGAACCGAAATTTAATATATAACATATTAATTGCTGATGGGGATTCCAGCACCTATAAAAGCATATTGGAAAGTCGGCCATACGCGGATATACCTATTCAAAAAATAGAATGTACAAATCATTTAATTAGAAATTATAGTGGAAAAATTTTACAGCTCCAAAAAGATAAAACAATCCCGCTAAGTGAACGCAAAATGCTAAGTGTAGACAAGTTAAAAAGACTTCGAACTTCTATTCGTGCTGCTGTGAAGTATAGACAAAAAGATGATGGATCAAATTTATGTAAAATAGAAAAATTACAAAAAGATATTATTAATAGTCCAAAACATATTTTTGGGGATCATTCGCAGTGTGATAGTTATTATTGCAAAAATGCAAGAAAAACTGAACCAAACATGACCCAACTAGTACCGACCCTGATGCTAAAGCTACAAAAACATGCATCGCAACTGGCTTTTAATTCAAGAAGTCTCCTGTATTGTTATACAAATAATCGTGCTGAGCAATTTAATAGCATAGTGGCCAAAATGGTAGGTGGAAAAAGGGTAAATTTTTCCATAAAAGACTCTTATACTACCCGATGCTACGCTGCAGTGGTATCGTTTAATACCGGAAAACCTCAGTACACATTGTACAAAACTATATATAATGCAAGTCCCGGGAAGACCCTTAAATCGCTAGAATTCAGAAGATGCGCAAAGAATGTCCGAGAAGTATTAGCTAGAAAAAATAGTCCACGAAAAAAGCTAAATTTTTGTACTACAGATGCTCATTAGGGTAAAGAGTGTAAAAGTCCTGATATGCCTAAAGAAGACTATGAAAACGGAAAAGAACTGTTTTTAAAACATTTGAAAGAACAGGCAGAAAAGAGATTTGAAATAGAAAGAGCTACTATTTTACAAGCCGAAAGTACCCTGTGGCTGGAGCTAAGAAGGTGTATACTTACCGCTTCCTGGTTTGGGAAAGTATGCAAACGGCGGGCAAATCAAAGCTCTGCTCCGCTCGTAAATCAATTCTTTACTCTTATAATCTAGACCATATAAGTTCTATAAAACATGGCAAGGAAAATGAGCAGAGAGCCTTGGAACAACTTAGTGTCCAGGAAAATATAAAAATCGATAAATGTGGACTTTATATTGACGAGCAGCACTGGTTTTTAGGTGCTACGCCTGATGGTTTAATTGGAATGGAAGGTTTGGTAGAAATAAAATGCCCAAGTTCTGTGTATGGTATTGATCCTAATATGGCAATCAAAGACAAAAAACTTAAATGTTTTCAACTGAACCAACTGAATCAGAATCACGACTGGTATTTTCAAATACAGGGGCAACTACACATTGCCAAGAAAAATGTATGTTTATTTGCCGTATGGACAGGTCCAGATTTTCCGCTGAAAATAGTGAGGGTATTAAGAGACGACAATTTTTGGAGTAACAAAATGCTTCCAAAGTTGTCAAAATTTTACCATGACTGCGTGTTACCCGAAATTATAGACCCAAGAAAATCACGATCAATGCCTTTACGACAAATATTCATATGAAATATTTATCGTCATTCTGCTCCATTATTGTTGCATTAATTTTATTAGTAGTTAGAAATATGATAGTTTAAAAACTAAATAAATGGTTTTAATTCATTAATTCAGTTATTTTCCTTTTTCATAGTCTTCTTTAGGCATATCAGTACTTTCACTCTCTTTGCCGTAATGAGCATCTGTAGTACAAAAAATTAGCTTTTTTTTCTAGGACTATTTTTTCTAGCTAATACTTCTCGGGCGTTCTTTGCGCATCTTCTGGCTTCTAGCAATTTAAGGGTCTTTCTTGGACTTGCATTATACATATATATAGTTTTGTGCAATGTACAGAAGACTTCTCGAATTAAAACTCAATTGCAATGCATGTTTTTGTAGCTTTAGCATCAGGGTCGGTACCAGTTTTGTCATGTTTGGTTCAGTTTTCTTGCATTTCTGCAATAATAGCTGTCACACTGCGAATGATCCCCAAAAATATGTATGGGACTACTAATAATATCTTTTTGTTATTTTTTAAATTTTATTTTAATCGGAACCATCATCTTTTTGTACTTTACAGGAATATGAATAGCAGTCCACACTTAACATCTTGCGTTCGCTTAGCGTATCTTTTTGGAGCTGTAATTTTTTCCATTATAATTTCTTGATAAATGATTTGAACATTCTATTTTTTGGAACTGGTACATCCGCATATGGTCAACTTCCCAATATACTTTTATAGGTGCTAGAATCCCCATCAACAACTAATATGTTTTTAAATGCTTCTACTAATATACTTTGCTCCATGCTGGTAGATGATCCCGAGTGATTTTTGGTTCATTTGTGGGTTCTTTTAGGTTGGCCTTTTTTTAATGCACGTGTGCAAATAACACAGTGCATATTACAAACCCCAATAATATATAACACTTTACCACCTGTGTTCCCTAATAATAGCTGCAACACCAGACAGAGCCGAATAATTATGTTTATACGAGCGTTTACTCCAACAAGCATCCGCTTCCACAGGTACTCGTATCATAGCAATACCTGCCTTATTAATGTCGCCACGTGATTTTGTCTCTTTAATTTCTTGTTTGGCTGCATTTTGAATTGATACTTACGCAGTAGCCTTCCATATTTCGGCAACTGTGTCGTGGGTTTTGCTATACATATAAACGAAAAGACTTTGATCGTAAATCCATTGACGCAGTTAATTCATTTAAATTTGATAGATCAATTCCCGTCATTATTGTACCTGATACCGCTCCAGCATAATATAATATTATATCAA
Source organism: Thymelicus lineola (assembly GCA_963932265.1). Lineage (NCBI taxonomy): Eukaryota > Metazoa > Arthropoda > Insecta > Lepidoptera > Hesperiidae > Thymelicus > Thymelicus lineola. The sequence goes on from OZ010688.1 coordinate 14,470,678, forward strand.
AGAAGAAAGCCTAGACTTTGCCGCCAACTCCTACAAAAAGGCATCACAGAAGGTCAGTATCGACCACATTAAACATATCGGCGCAAAAATCTCTCAACAGCCATCTGGCAGTAGAGCTTTTTCGTCCGTCACCAAAGAGGTCGAGTGATTTATAATCTAAGTAAGTAAGTGAAGTAAGATGAACATGGACAAGACGAAAATCATGTCGAATGTCCATGTTACACCCGTACCGGTTGATGTTGACGGCGCTGCTCTCGAAGTTGTAGACGAATACCTGGGACAAGTGATCCAGATGGGTAAGTCCTACTTCGAGAAAGAAGTCACTCGTAGAATCCAACTTGGATGAGCTGCGTTCGGGAAATTGCGTCATATCTTGTCGTCCAAAACACTACCTCAGTGCCTGAAGTCGAAGGTGTTCAAGCAGTATGTGATGCCAGTGATGACATACGGATCCGAGGCGTGGTGCTTTACTATTGGCCTAGTCGACAAGCTCAGAGTAGCACAGCGGGCTATGGAGAGGGCTATGTTCGGTATTTCTCTACGTGATCGCATCAGAAACGAGGAGATCCGTAGACGAACAAGGGTAACCGACATAGTTCAAAGAATTAGCCGGCTGAAGTGGCACTGAGCTGGCCACTTAGTGCGAAGGACCGATAACCGTTGCGGAAGAAAGGTCCTCGAATGGCGCCCGCGTCTCGGAAAACTGAGTATAGGATGCCCCCCGACCAGGTGGACTGACGACCTGAAGAAGACAGCAGGCATCCGCTGAATTCAGAAGGCTCAGGACCAGTCAGAGTGGCGCAAGTTATGGGAGGCCTATGTCCGGCAGTGCACCTCCAAGGGCTGATGGATGGCTGGATGTAGGCTATATTGTATTTGTATAATTATCTTCGTTAAGTCTGTTAGATTGATGTAATGTATGTATGTTATTTTTCTAAAATTTGGTTCGTTGGTTGCTAACTAATGAAAACTACCCAAGTCAAATGTAAAGCTTGAATTACATGTTCTTGTGACTAAAATTTTAGGCTTTTCTACACAGAACTTGGCACCCATTTAGATCTCAATTATTTTATTTGAATATGGCTGTCATTTCACATTTATGTTTTTGATGAGATATCATTACTTTTTGTCTAGAAATTATTAGTGTTTATAGATAATGAATAACCTTTATGCCGGCGTTGCATAGGCGATTCCTCTGGTATTGCTCATGTCCATAGGCGACGGTAACCACTTACCATCAGGTGGCCCGTCTGCTTTTTCGTCTGCCCTTCAGGCTATAAAAAAAAAAACCTATTGTTATTTGCAAAATAACAATACGATACGGTTACGGTAATTTTCTGATATTAGAGGTTTTCTTTCACATACGCCTAATAATCTACCTTGATGCCAAATAGAGAGTATCTAGGTCATCTGGAAGTAGGCTATGTTTTTGATCCTATGTCAGTGAGTCAGTCACCAAAATGCGGGTTTTTAAACCTTAATATATCAATAACTGTTTGAGCTATATTTATGAAATTTTGCATTCTTTAGCTAAGGGGTTTTAACAAACGCGCCAAATTTCATGTATGTATGTAGGTTAAATTGATCTCGGGGTCAAAAGTACCTCAAAATGGTTCATGTAATATTACACATTATAATAAAAAAAAATACTAGTTTCTGATTTATTCCTTGGTATTTACCCAACTACATAACTGGATGCCAAAGGAGATCCCCAATTTTCGGCCTCGAACCATATTTAATCTGTGCTAGAACATCGGACTAGACAAGAGTAAACTATATACCAAAAAATTCGTCTTATTTATAAGATAAACATATTTAAATCTTAGCTTCAGCTGCTGTTGCCAAATGAACAAAATAATGCAAAAAAGTTTTCACAGTATTTACCTCATTACATACGATTTTATAATCGATTGAATCGATTGATAATGATCGATTGATGGAACATAATAATATATTTTATGTATTATTTATTGTTTATAATTATAATATTAATTTATTTTTTACACTTTTTCGTATTCCATATAAATCAAAACTATGTAATATATTATAATTACCATTACATTTATTACATTTCGAATATTTTGACATCGATTAATCGATTGGCAACAAAGATGATGTAATCCCTAATAATGTAATTTTGGTAACCATAGTATTTATAAATACCACAACTGTATTGTCATATTTGTCATCGATCTTTCATCTTTCTACGCGTGTTCTTGTATATTTTTACTATCAAATATTTTCAGCGTATTTGAAGTCCTATTTACTATTGAAACTCAGCGACACGCACACAGTGATTTTAATTTACTATTGTATTCGCTTTCGTACTTGTGTTTTGGTGAATGTGTTTCGCAGTTTCGCTACAATTTCTTGCAAACCAATACTATATGAATATGAGCTCCGTAATCGCCTGTTTTGTGACTGACAAAGGTTCAGAATAAGTCCTGAACACTGGATAACGTACCCTATACACCTTTATAAGATCAGGAGGTTGCTGTGGCCATACTTACAATGAGTATATTATATTATGGTATCTTGATTGGGCAAGGTACCAACGAAATATAGCGCCTCCTGCACAACTAGACGAAATATTAATATTATAATGATAACTAATAAAATCTCTTGAAATATGCAATAGCTTTTATTATACAACCTTTTTATGACATTCGTTTTGGGTGAAAACCATTGAAGTAATAGATAGTATAAAATACACCCGCCAACTTAGTTAAACTCGTAGTTTAAGTGTTAGTATTATTGAGAAACTTGCATTTTTATTACGTTTGTAATGATTACTCGTAGATGTTTGGTTTATAGTAAGTGTAAGTCCTGTGTAACATACATATTAAATAGCACTGTGACACGAGTATGACATAATCAAAACCTATAATTAAGGTGATTCATTCTAGGATTTCCTTAGTTGGCCATTGCTGGCAGCTGTGAAAATTGGAGAAATTAAATCTTTTGCAATGATCTAATTGACAGCCAATTTCCAGTCTTGTCTACCAGGGCCTGAGTTTCTATGGAAGCTGGGGTTCTCCTTTTAACTTTCTAGGTCATCTGGAACTGGGCTAGAGTTTTGATCTTTAGGTCAGTCAGTGACAAAAATTACGATTTTTGGACGTTAATATCTAAATAACACATATAATTTGTAAGTCTCAAATGAGCCAACTTTGACAGGTATTTATAGAATAGTTTTCGAGTTATGAGGGGGTAAAAAGTGGTTCCAAATGGTTCGTGTAATATTACACCCGGTGCTGCTCGCCAGTTCTGTTAGCTTTAACATGGCTTGACACGCTGCCGCGTGTCTAGATTAATTATTAGTTGGTATACCTATAAGGGCGCTTTCACATTAGGTCGCCAGTAGTGCGGCAGCAGCGCGGCTGCAGCGCGGCAGCAGCGGATGCCTTCTCATTACAAATACAGCCGCGCGACTTGCTTAGATCAGGGTGGCCAGTTTATTGAAATAATGGACTCGAAAGAGGAAACATCTTTGTTGCTCCTGCTTTTGTTGGTTCTCCTTCGGCGCCATCGACGTCGCATTCATAATAAAAAAAGGATTTACTGGATTGATCCTTTATTTCGAAATCGGCATGTGAATAGTGATTATGTGACAGTATTCAAAGTGTTGAAATATGGTAGTAATAAAAAATTCTTTAATTACGTCCGAATGTCAAGAAAGTCTTTCGGCGAATTATTACGTCTTCTTGAGAGTAGTATTCAACGCCGTGAAACTCGATTTCGCAACAGCATTTCCACAGAAGAAAGACTCGTTATAACACTTAGGTAAGTCTATAGATGGGGTTCCTAGGGTACCTACCATAGATATACTATATCTATGGTACCTACCCATTTGTTCATACAAAAGGTGTTATCATGGATATATTACACTATCTGGATTGCTTACCTTGTAGAGGTACCTGAAGCACAGAATAGTTCGATGACGTCATATCTCAAGGACTATTCGACCAATCACAGTCCAGATTGAGGTTATCCTTCATAATTGTAGGGTGTCCACACTTAGAAAAATTATATCCTATTTTCATATGGATCTTTAAAATGTTTTCTATTGGTAATTTTTCTCGTGGTATTTATAATATTGAAATAAAACATTTTATTAAAATTTCTTCAAAACTGAATTAAATATTGCAATTGATTTTATTGTAATTTTCTCACTGATAATTTGATAAGAGTACAACACCACATTTTAAGCAACACAAACAAAAACGACGACCACAGTCTTCACAAATCCCCGATGACCGTAATCGCCTCATTGAAAAATTGCATTAACTTTTTGGCGTAGTGTTGCAAACTACACCACAATTACGTTACTTATAATATTCATCTTACCTATATGTTTTTATACCATTATAAAAAATCATAATCGAATCATATGTCCTGGGACTATAGATAACATGGACACAATAGAAAAATGGTCCTTAGGTTATGACGTCATCCGTCCTCAGGTACCTCTACAAAATTACTTATCCAGTTAGAGTAATACATCCATGGGTTTTATCCTATTTTTGGAATTTATAACACCCTATTTATATATTGTTTTTCTTATTAAGGGCAGGTAGGTGCGACAGTGGCTACCTCATTACTTAAAAAATCATATCTCTAAAATTAAAAGACATTTAACCATATTTTATCGAATTTGACTAGACATATTTGTCGTCTATTTTTTTAACAGATATTCAATCTAGCACAGAGCTAAAACTAAAAAATCATCGATCCTCGAATCCCACAAAGCAAGACGCCTTTGAACTTCAACGATAAATTGTTCTGTGTCAAATTCGCTCATTGTGTATGTTCGAAGTGTTCGAACGTGCGATTGCAACACTGGCTTGAAGCCGACAGATCGCACGCGGCTGCCGCGCTGCCGTCCACTATGAAAATCACGTGTCGCGCGGCTGCCGCGCTGCTCTTTTTAGTATAGAGAAGTAGCAGCGTGACAGCCGCGCGTCTGTCGCGCTGCTATTGTCGCGCTGCTGCCGCACTACTGGCGACCTAATGTGAAAGCGCCCTAAGTACCACCATTTTGAAAAAAACTTCTTTTCGGCGGACATTGATAAAACAAGTGTCAATCGATAGGACTAGTTGATTACATAACAATAAAAAAGTAGGTATTCAGTGATGAAATGTCGTGAGTATATTATTATACTTTCTGAGATATTTGAGCCGCATATATCACTTAGGTACCACATTTCATCACTAAGTACTTTTTGATTGTAATCACTTACTCCTTCGATTGACACATGTTTCATCACTGGCATGTATACATAACGATCTTTATAGGATAAACGCTGACACACTCATTCATACCCCCGCAGTAGGTTTTATTTACCTGTGTCGCGGGTGGCATGGACAACACATGTAACACATCACAGTAGCACCCATGACCTGAGTACAAAATATATTTATCTGTCACACAAAAATCTGCCCTAGCCGGAAATCGAACCCGTTACCCCTTGCTTCGCAGGCAGGTTCGCTATAATCTAGGCTATAGGGTCGTCAGGATTTATCTTCAAAGCATAAAATTATTTTTTTATTTTAATTAGCTAAATAAAAAAATATTATTATTATTTTGTGTTCTTGATAAGTAGGTACCTACCATAATACCTACGGACATTATGCATATATGTACATCCTGGTTTGATGAGTACCTAAGTACCTATACCCGATTTGAAATTTAGTGTAGTGCGTACTGCGTAGAGTTGGTAAACTATCAAATGAATATGAATACATAAATGAAAATTCTTTTAACTTATATTGTCACAATCTATATACATGTCTGTGGTCATAATCGTGTATATTTAAAATTATCGAAGTGTTTACTATCTTTAAATTTTTACGATTGAAAGTATCAAGAAGAATAGTCGCATAAAACTCAGGCGAAGCGCGAAGCGAGCCGCGCGAGGCAATAACCACGCAGGAGCCGCTTCAAATACCTATAGTTTATCAGCCGAGTTTTGCGAAATGGCTCTTAAGGGAAAAAGTTACATGGAAGTAAGACGTTATAATTATTTCTACAGGAAACTAAATATTATATCCATCCATCCATCCATCAGCCCTTGGAGGTCCACTGCTGGACATAGGCCTCCCCTAACTTGCGCCACTCTGACCGGTCCTGAGCCTTCTGAATCCAGCGGATGCCCGCTGTCTTCTTCAGGTCGTCGGTCCATCTTGTCGGGGGGCGTCCTGTACTCCGCTTTCCGAGACGCGGGCGCCATTCGAGGACCTTTCTTCCCCAACGGTTATCGGTCCTTCGCACTATGTGGCCAGCCCATTGCAAATATTATATAATATTTTTTATGTTTACAAAATTGTTTATTTTAAAACATACATAGCTACCTGAAGCAATAAGGAATGATTTTTCAAAATTCAACCCCGAAGGAAAAGCATAATTTCCGCGTGGGAAGCTGCGAGTAACAGCTAGTGTTTAATATTACAATACAAAATATTTGTGTTATTATCAATGTTAACTAATATTATAATCATCCAAAGCACAAACGACTTGAAACTTAGATACCTGACCCTGAAAAGACCAAAACATAAGTATTATTGTGATATCAAGGTTACACTATCGAGACTTCGGTGAAACACAAAAATTGGAAATAAGTAGGTTCTACTGCGTAACAATAAATAAATGATGTAAGTAAACAATTAGCTAACGAAGTGAAATGAAATGGAAAGCGTTTGTATGAAATCCGTACGGCGTTGTGTATGTAATACCAGTCGAGGTTTGAAATCGTATAAGTGCGAATGGAATTACTTCCGCGAATTATTGATTTTGTATTCTATGGTTTAACGCATTTCCTCAGTTTCAGCCTGCATAATAATGTATTAAATCTACATACACATATAATATTTATTATATGTGTAAGTATGTAGATTATTTGCTGTCTAACAATAACAATTGACAACTTTTAAACGCCTATCGCTCCCTGAAGTTATTTATTAGGATTCTATCAACATATTCAACATACAATACTGCGTTTGTACCTACTATGTATATATTATATATGTATGTATATATTAAAGTATACTATTTATACCTGTTACGTTAAATGTATCTATGTACCTATATCTTACGTATGTAGTGTATATTAAGTACATAAAAATGAAAGGTAGCCAAGCAAGAAAAATACAAAGCATATTATGAATTCAACATTATCAACATACGTGGATGAACATTGTAGGTATTATTGTATTACACAATATTCAATTCTATTTACGGAAAGCAATCCAAAAGGATAGCTCCAAAATCAATCCCAATTTTCTGTAACGGTGCTCAATCTTGTATTTGCTTCAGTGCATGTCAATGATTTATTTTAGGCCTCTGAGCAAACCCGCCTACGAGTTGCCTTCAATTCCATTGGACTAGGAATCCGTACAATTTGTATCCCACATATAAGATTCATTCGTCCCTTTGTCCAACAATTTGATACAGAGGCGTAACTTCAATATTATATTAGGTATGTATTTTTATTTATAGGTACCTACCTACTACTGGTAACTAAGTACATAATAAGTAAATACAATTTAGCTTGGTTTAAATTTAGGTTAGAAAGGTGCTTTGTCATGGAGAGAAACCAATATAAAGTATGAACATAAAAATATTATTCTTTCGTATAATTTTCTTAAATACAAGTAATATTTTTTCTAATATAAAAAAAATATATTAAAAAGAGTTCATTGACTTAAAGGAGTCTAATTAGCTGACAATCGTAATAGAATAATATAGCAATAACTGAGTTTGAAGTTAATCTATTTCTCGTAATAATTTTCCAAAGGGTACGCAAAGGAAGATGGACGTTATCATAATTTTTTTCCGTCCCATACAAATTCTTCCATCATTTCTCGCATCACGAATTTCCAAGATAACATCATTTCCACTTACCATACCACAAATTTTAATGTACATATATCTAAAATATAAAATTTTAGATATTTTTGTCATATAAATACACATCATATTATTATCAATAAAATTTAAAAACTGAAATGAATTTCAATATGCACTTGAATAGAAATAGACGAGTATTTTCTAGAAAACTCGTTTCATTTCACTCGACGTAAGACGTAGATATTTCTCTACCAATCGTATTTTTAATATATTCACATAAAATACAAATTTTCCGGAATAAAATGTGTCGTTTGTACGCCAATAAAATCTGCATCATAATCTATTCAGAGCTCGTAGTGAACTCGATAAGGAGTAAACACAGACAAAAATAATCTATAAAATGTTAAAATGCTACCACTGAGTCCACTGATATAATTCTACTAATTAAAGACATTAATTAAATACAATAAAAATAACCTCTGAATTTTTTCATTTTTATTTCGAAGTTACAATTTCAAGTTTAAGGGAATGGAAAATTTTATGCGTTTTAGATTGACCTACGAGTACTACATATAAATATGATTGACCTCTAATTTAAGCATAGTTGCTACTATCGTTAGACATTATTCCACGTTAATTTTAAACCACAGAAGGCATGACCGGATTTATTTAAATACTAGCTGTTACCCGCGACTTCGTACGCCGAAAATAAAGATCCCTTCATTATAAAACATGTTTTTCATAAATTGACAGCAAACTTGTATTTAAATATTTATTTTCTTTAACTTTCATAGAGCATCTCAAGAATTTTAGATATATTTTTTTCAGATAATTTTAAACCCTTCATCATTCAACTTTAAGACTCCGAACCCCTGCTTGCGGTCCCTCAAGTCTCTGCGCGCAGATACGCCAGCAGCAGAGCTACGGGCCTTATAGAAGGCTAACTTCTTCTATCCTTGTAACCTACATTTGTCTTTGTAACCGCCAGGAAGAGAGATTAAACATTATATTTTATGTATCTTCTATCTTTTAATGTTTTCCTTTATTTTTAACTCTTCAGTCTCCTTTAACTCTACAATTTTCTTCTTCTTTTTAACACTGCTGTCTTTAAACACTACACTTTTCAAAAGTCCCTACCGTAGCGATCCGTGCACCGCGAGTAAGATGACTTGGAAGAAGATAAATAAAAGGGCTTCAATACCCCTAAAGCTAATAATTTATTGCCTTTTAAGGGACTAAAAATAACACAAGTAACTTTACGTAAACAAACATTACGGATTGAAAGGGAACGAAGGAAGCATGAATCAACAATTTTCGTCGCTTCGGTGAACCTCGACGCTTATAGATTTTAAAGTGCTCCCGATGCGGGCGGTGGCCTGGTGACCCAGTTCCCCTCCCTCTGACCTGGCCCGGTAAACCTGCAGGCTCTGGTATACTCTGATGCTGATTGCGGTTAATGAAAGAAATTAGGAACTCGTCTGATCACTGATGTATACTCAATTAACGTAAAACAACAACCTAACCAAAAATTAATTTCATCTCACCGGAGCAAAACAAAAGTTAGATAGGTATACGAGTCGTAGTACACACAGATGTGTGTGGGCCTATGCCGCTAACATCATTGAGTGGACATAGTAGACGATAACATTATCAACATTAGGATATCGCTCTATAATATTTATCTGATACTAAAGTTTTATTTAATCCGTAGTAAAGCTGCAGAAGTACAGTGTTCCCGTCGATATAACCAATATCTTGAGCAAGTATTTGCTTCACGTGTCGGGAAGCCCATTGACCTAGTTGACCGACGTTCCAGTGAACCCAATCAGGATTGACGTGACATTAATCATACGTATTAACATGTATGTGATATGAGATATAATATGTTTCATCTATATTTCAGGTTTCAACTTAATTAGACGGCCCATATATCGCACCCTCAGTGGAAAAAAGCATAAGTTGTCTTTCTTTGAATTTTAGTTATTAATATGATTGGAAAGAGGGACAAAAGCCGCATATGCTCAATTTTTTTCAAATTTTTATCATTAATCTTGACGGTTTTGTGCAACAAATCGTAATGTAAATTCCTTAGATTATATTCCTGATATTTTAACAGTTTTTTGCTCTCCTGTAAAATTGCAATTTTAATCTTATGCCTTTTTTCCACTGAAGTTGCGATATGTATATTATTAGTTTTGCCCCGCGGTATGACCCGCGTTAATTTGTGGAAAAAATTAACTACTAAAATATATTATTATAATAACCTGTAGCTATCCTCGATAAATGGACTATCAAACACAAAAATAATTTTTAGCATAGATAATTAAAAGTAATTAAACTTTGAAAAAAAAGGTCTTGAGTTTTCATAATAAAATGCTAAGAAACTTTTCTCCGACGTAATAACTACCCCACTCCGTCTTGAAATTCAATATCCCTCTCTGTAACTTGCTGGAAGTAGTTTGCCTACTATACTAGTCTATAGTTATAAGCATATCCACACTATAAAACAAGATTAATGACGTACCGTCGTCACTTCGCATTACGAAGCTAATCTCCAATTCGACAAGTGAGTACACACCGGTTAGATTGGATTTCAGAATCTTTACGGTTCGTTACTACCAACGGAGTAAGAAATAGAAAAACATTTAAGCCAAAATAGTTTTTATTATACACCACAGACTTGAAAAAAGAACCAGACACCATCTTGTCTTATCGAGAGTGACGCCGCCCGCTTACTATGTGTGCGTAATTTTTAGTGCGGTCCGAACGTGGTAATGGCGGCCGATTAATAACAGCATGGTGTCATAACGAATAGATTTCCACGACTGGACATCGCGTTGGATTGTTTACTACCTACCTTCCTACATAATTTTGTATTTAGACCTATTGGAAAATAACTCAGTTGTCAAAATCATGCTAAAACATACTCCTCATACATTATCGAGTCATATCAATAGACTTTTTTTATGCTTTGAGCAGGCAAACGAGCAGACGGGTCACCTGATGGTAAGTGATCACCGCCGCCAATGGACAACACCAACACCAGAGGCGTCATCAACGCGTGCAACGGGTAGCCGGTAAAGTAACTGTTAATTTAGCAATCTCAGTCGATTCGTCTTATCAGCAATGCAACAAGTGAATCGAATATCACGGACCTCAGTGACACAGGTTTTCCATTAGTCGTTCCATTTTCCACGTCATAGTTGATAGAAGCCGTTTGAAAATTTACTGTTCAACATTATTTTAGTGTTTTAGAATGTACTATTGTCTTTTGTGGTTTTAGATAGGTTTGTGCCGAAGACGTTACCAATGTTATATTTTCCTCTGTATATGGAAATCAAATCAGTTGCAAAGAGAATTAATACGTCACGTTAACTAACCACAACTATCCCAAAGCTAGGATCCACCCTGATACTTAAAGTCCCACATCTTTTCCCAGCGCTCTGGAAAAGCAATACCCATTAAATCCCTGAAAATAAGTCGTAATGTAATCCATAAAAGCCGCAGAAGCTATGCGAAGAAACCTACTAAAATCCTTCGCCTCATTTTACTAAATAACAGATTGTGCGACGTGGTTTGAGAACAACTTCGTCCACAAGATCTTCGTCGGTTATGAGAGAGTCAAGAGTAGGCTTATACTGAATAAATATTTATCCAAAATATCTTTCATGTTTCATACTTACCAGCCCAAAATTAAGTTAAGGCACGTAAAACGTTCGTTCTATGTCCCTCGCAGACAGCGTAGACGTTAACAGATTGTTAAGTTACAAGATAGCGCAAAATTAATTTCACTTCAACATAACGCCGGCTTATCTCCAGAACCTTGTAACTAGACTTACTTGTAACTAACTTAAAAACCGACCAAATGTAGGGTTCCGAACTCCGAAGTAGTAAGTTTATCGACTATTACTCATTAACTACTAAAGCTAACCCAGCTGTGGTAGTTTTCCTTGCAAATTCATCATTTTTGTGATTTTTGTGATTTTTTTTTACTCATCTTCAACCGTTTAGCTGCCGGGGGACACTTGTCTCAAAGCAAAATTGGCACTTTTAAGCCGAATACATAAAAACAGTTTTAGCAGACTCATAACATTATTGAAAGACCGTTTCAACGATACCCCACACTATGGGGTGCGCGACAAAAACATTTCATCCCCATGTTACATAATATACGTATATGTGAGGTACCCTGAATTGTTTACATTATTCCTTTGTTTTCGTCGACCAAATGTCAAAGGTCAGTTTTCCGTATTCTAGATTATCTGAATCTGTATATTTTTTCCCGCTTCAACCTGTCTTTTTATGTAGAAAGCCGACAAACAAACAGACCAATCTCCTGATGGTATGAGGTCATCACCGATGGATATCAGTAACACCGATGTGTTGCCGGTCAAGAAAGAAAAAAGATCTTTTCTTAAAGAAAGAAAGAACTCTCAATCACCCAGCCGGAATATGACGACAGGTTTGGTGGCTGACTCAAGGATAAGAGTGGTTGGCCAGGTAGGCTTCACAAAAAAAAACTTTTGTAAGTTTGGGAGCTATCATCCATCCATCCAGCCATCTTTTATCGCTTCTTACGATACCTTGGAGGCCTGGAGTAAAGTGGTTTGCCGACGTGGGATTAAGATCAGTATTCTAGAGAATTAATACTGATTAGAAATTGTTCTATTTGAAATGTAACTCGATTATATTCATTCGTTATTCCTAACATTCCCATCCATAATCGCACTTGGCCAGCATAGTGGACTATGGCTTACAAATCTCCTGAATTATAAGGGTAAAAAGTGGCAGTATTTATTTTACATACATATACCTAGTATGTAGGTACCCACATCCATAGATGTACGTCAATCAAAAACTTTTAATTAAGCCCGATCGGATTTACTGTGTGAGCTATTCCAATTTAAAATACTCGTTTTTATTATTTGAAAATCACGTGTTCATTATGTAGATAAGATAAATCTTTATCGCAATGGTACCTTAGGTACTTATCTATGTATGTAATCCTAAAGATTGACATTGACATTGTCAATAAATAACCCATCTTATGCCCCAACTCAGACTCGCTAACGGTTACTTTAATCGTTCCTTAGTAAAAAATCAACATACAAATTCTGTACTAATTGTAAGGAGCGATTTAAGTAAACATTAGTGACTCTGAGTTGGGACATTTTAGTTACCCCGCATAACTAGGTCTTTTAAAACTTTAAAGACTGGCAAAGTTAAAATTTTACCGATATTGAATTTTTATTTGCTTTTCATTTCAAATGCACGAACAACCTAAATCCAATGAAAAAACAGTATTTAAAGATAATACATATTCATCTACTCTAAATCATGGCATGAAAAGAAGTGTGTCTCTAAAAAAAGTTATTAGCGTAGTCTTATCACCACCCACGTTCAGTATGTAAACACGTAAAAGCCGTGTAGCCATGTAATAGTGTTTAGTTTAGATACGCTTCAGTACGAGCGAATAAAACAGGCCCATCTTATATCTTCCACAATATAGGTAGATATAGAAGTCTGTAAGCAACGTTTTTATGTAAATGCAATAAGAATGGTAAAACATACCCGCTTTCCCGCGCTCGGCTATTTCGAAGTTTCGATGTGGGGTTGAAACGACCGCCCGCAATAACCGCCCGTCACGTTGTTAGCCGCTTTCTAAACGTGTGGGATGTCGACTGACGACGCTGGCAACGCGCATGCGAACCAACCCTATGACGTCAATGGCTCCGTTCATAAGACAGGCAGGTGTTGCGTTCATTAAAATGCCGCAGCAGACCAGCTAGATTCAAAAAAGTGTAAAACATCATCTGTCCTCGAGTATTGTTTTGGCTTCCCTCTCTTGCTAAATGGAGGTCGTGTGTTTTTCCACCTATCTTACTTGTATTTGTTTAAGCTTAGAGAATTCATGAGATCTTTCGACTATACTGTGGTTGAACTTTAGATGTAATATTACTCGTATATGCACGATTCAAATCGATTCAGTTAGTCAAATTATTCAGTTACTACCGCTCTGCCCGCCGTTTTTCCCGAGTTTTCCGGTGTAATAAGTCCTAGGACCTACATCATGGTCTACCTCTGTGTGCAAAATTTCATGAAATTTCGTTTAGTAATTTTTGCATGAAAAACGTAAGTGTAGATAACTAGATAATAAGATAGAGTAGCCAGCCTCTCGGTTTTCTATAGGGCATATTTTGGAGAGTGTGCGTAGGAATTATTTGAACTAATTATCCCTTCCACATTCCTCCTTCGAACGGACACGACGCACGGCGGGTATCCACCCTTACGTCGTGAATATCCCGCCGGTACGGACGTCGCGGTTTACATCGTCATTCATTATGCGCAGCGCTAAGGATTGGAACAGCTTGCCTGCGTCTGCGTTCCCGCCCACCTATGACGTGGATGACTTCAAAAAAAGAGTGAATAGGCTTTTATTAAGTTAGTGCGCTCACCGTCATGGACCACATCTCCACTTACCATTAGGTGGGATTGTGGTCAAGCATAACTTATTTTAAGTAAAAAAAACGTAGTAACAAGAAACAGGCAAGCCACGTCAGTGGTCACCGTCACCTCATTATAAACATCAATAATACCAAAAGCATAACAGATGCGTTACCGGCCAAGAAAGAAAAATAAAGAAATAAACTCTCTTAATATTTCTTTCTTTTTCTTCTTTCTTTCTTGGCCAGCAACGTATCAGTGATGCCTTTGGTGTTACTGATGTTCATGGACGGCGATAGCCACTTACCATCAGATGGATCGTCGGCTCGTTTGCCGGCTATAATATTTCCATAAAAAATAAAATGGTTGTCTGTAAAAATAAAAAAACATGAGAGGTGTCAAGGGACACCCGGATGGAACGAAGTTCCTTTTGATTTAAGTTTTGTTGTACAGCGCCATCTCTGTACAACTTTCTGAATCACGCTAGCGCCATGTATACATTATACAGAGCATACAGTACAGCGCCATGAGTTTTAAAGAGATGGCGCTGTACTGTAAAACTCTCTGAATCACGCTAGCGTGATTCAGTCGAACCTCCTCGTCGCTCATGATGTCCTAGTACTTCATTAAAAATTTGTGTGAAGTTAAAATTCTTCACAAAAATTTTAATGAAGTTACTAGGACATCACGAGCGACTAGGAGGTTCGACTAAATGCGACTGTGTTCAGTGAATACGTTCAGTCGAACCTCCTAGTCGCTCATGATGTCCTAGTACTTCATTAAAAATTTGTGTAAAGTTAAAATTCTTCACAAAAAGAATAGTGTGATTCAGAAAGTTGTACAGTACAGCGCCATCTCTGGAAAACTAACTGAATCACTTCAAAAAAAGTGTCGTCATTCGCAAAATCAAAAAGTGTCGAAATTTTCCGTCTAGCCCCCTTTCACAACACGCGATAAGGAACTTCGTTCCAATAAAAACATTCAAGCCGCCAGCCAGAACACCCACACGACGTATCGTTTGGCAAGCAAGATGGTGGTAGCAATCCACACAGGCTTCACGAAAATTAATAAAATTGACAGTACCTACAATCTTTACGCAGAGCACTACCTTATAGCCGACTTCTATTATGTTTCGTATGCTAAGTCACAAAGTAAATACCGTTTATTTACTTTGTGGCCAAGTGTGGGGTCAGTATTCTAGAATCAAAATGGCACAAAAGTAGCTTCTTATCAGTATACAGTGCATACAACTCATTATCCGATTGCTAGAAAGAGTTGTTTTTCGCGCGTATCTGGTATGTATGATTGTATCTATGTATGCGTGTAATCTTATAATAAGTAGTTGGTACTTGGCTTGAATGAACATACTTATATACTTCAAATAAAACCGTGGCCAGTTTGCCTTTCATTTCAGTATGCTACGGACGCGAATTTATATGGGGAGCGCACGCAGTCAAAAAGTGGTGCACATGAAACGAATTGGCTAATCGGTGCCGTGATGCCTACCAAAACCACCAAAGGTCCTTTTATTGATGGTAAGAGGTCAGAGGCGCCAACAGAAGTGCCGTATTGAGGTGGCTTAGAATACTGACCCCAATTCCATGCCGGCATGCAAAGGTGATGTTGTAAAAAACGACAGAAGCCAGCCCACTTTGCGCGCTGCAACTACTAACTGTTTTGATTTAACAAATTATTTTATTCGAGCCATCTCGAGACAGCAATATTTGAAAGTACCTAAAGGTGTTTAAAGGGTGTAGGAGGCTTTTTCTTAAATCTTTACAGAATCTTCAAGCATTCTGAATAACAAAATAGGCTTTTATTATTTTTATTAAGTTAGTGCGCTGATCATTCTGGACCACATCTCCACTTGATTGTGGACAAGCATTAACTTATTTTAAGTAAAAAAAATCAGATCGAAATTAGGAAAACGCAAATATTACCGAAACATTGGCAAACAAAGAATGTCATGTTTTCAAAGAACAATGCCCAAAAATTATTTTTCATTTTTGTTAGCGTCTTAAAACTTCAGTTATACCAAAGCAATTCAATTATTTTTTTACGAATTTTAAAATTAATACCTGTATCCGTATTAAACAGCGTAAAATAATTTTATTAATAAGTGTTGTATTGACTATAATAACAATGATGTCAACAATGTCCATTTTCATTCATTCGGGCACTCATTTCGATACATAGCTTGTATCAAGCAAGATATAGGGAGACTTCTAGCCAATATTACAGACAGAATTTCAATATAAATGTTGGTATGACAAATGTAATGATGTCAAATTTCCATTTCCGGTTGTCAATCAAAAAAAAGTCAGAATAAAATAATGGTAAAATATAAAAATAACAGGCAGCCGTAAGTCTCCCCTACTCTATGACTCAATGGTTATAAGAATTCAATCTCAAAATACTTTGGTTCTAGGGTCTGTCTGCTGAAAATTCTTATATAAAATATCTAAGCTCAGAAATTAAAGCGGCGATTTTTAGAATTTATTTTATTTTAAGACGCTAAAGTTGAAAATGAAATAAAACTATGTATGGCAGTTGGGCATTGTTCTTTCAATTTTGCACACACCGACATGTGATTGCCCTTACTACAAGTTATACCTACATCTATAATTAATCTGTATTTAATCATAAGCTAAGTAGTCTATATATAGACTCTATATTTGATAACTTGACACTTGACAGTAAGTTTTACAATGACAAAATAAAAAAGTTATAAATTTGACAAGTTGACGAAATTGACAGACTTGACAGCTTTGACAAGTTTGACATAACCAATGATAACAAAAAGAAAAGTTTGAATTTTCGATAATGAAAATGAGATTCAATAAAAACTAACAATCTTTACGATTACGACTAAAAATATTTATTACCAATATTAACTAATAAAATCACGTTATGAATATTGGTTTGATACGAGCATCAAGTAGAATAGTTGCTTGTAACACTCCAATCATAATGGCTCTGAGGCTATCAAGTGATATGTCTAAATTCAAAGAAGTTTTAAAAGGTGTTAAAAGCGTAGTTTTCCTATCGGGAGCCGGAATAAGTGCGGAGAGTGGTATACCAACGTTTAGGGGTGCTGGAGGATATTGGAGGAAGTACCAAGCCGCATCATTAGCGACTCCAGAAGCCTTTAAATCTAATCCTAGTCTTGTTTGGGAGTTCTACCACTATAGGAGAGAAGTCGCAGCTAAGGCGCAGCCTAACGCGGTATTTAGTAATTTTGCTTAATGCTATAGTCCCCACGAACTAAGAATGCATATTTGTCGTTTGTCATCGCAGTGACACTAGAGATGTACAAAAAAAATCGATTCACGAAAGAACCAATTTTTGCAACAAATCGATTCAAAATTGTAAGACTTTCTAATCGATCCAATAATTAAATTGTAAATTCTAAAAACCGAAACATTTAGATATCCACAAGTAACTGGAATGATACTGCCTCCATTGAGCTACTTAAGTTACTTTACCATACCTATATGCTCAATAATTATGTATTTACGACTATAATAAAATATTTTTTACTAAAAAACTCACTGTTAATTCGTCCGCACCGCATCCAGCGTATGAAATTTGGGTTTCGGTTGAATAATGAATATTCTAACCGTATTTTAATCAGTTCAAATGGCTGCGGTTAGAGATTATCGTAATAAACACTTTTGGTCATGTTCTTATAGAAGAGAAGAAATTAAATTGTTTAATTGTTAAACACAAAGAAAGAAATAAAATAAATTCATTTTTATTTTAAGTTTCGATTATAGTAATGTATCGATTATTATGGTTTTATAAGTGGCTTCATGCCGTCACATCACTTAACGTCAGTGTAGATTTTGTCATCTTCATTTAACATTGATTCGACGCCTTATTTTTTTATTCAATTTTGCATAAATTATGATGTGATGGGATTTTTACTAGATTATAACGTTTAATATGATTTATAAATAACGTCAATACGAATACGATACAATACGAATAGATTTTTAACAAATTTTGGCAAAATCCTTTGTTCGTAAGTAACCAACTATTCATGTCAATTAAATAATTATTCCATTTTGCTCAAAGACGTACGTACAAGGTTGGTTCATATTAATAAATGGCAGCTGTCATTAATGCGTTCTTAGATAATTTTGAGTATAGCTATGTGTATAACCAACATAAATATAAATAAATGAATAATGATTTTATTTATGGTGTTGGCTACCAAACTTGGTATGTACACTAATCATATCAGTCATAACGTAGTCTTTCCATTTTCCAAAATTTTCCCGAGTTCCTCTGTTTAAGTCAGTAATGAACATAATCTCAATTTAAAACTAGATTTTCCAGTATGTCTTAAAAATTTAACATTGATCTGCTATGCTTAGATTTGTTACTGCCTTCATGATCTAAGACTTGACTAAAACACCTCCATCATACTTCAGAAGATGTTGGTGCCAACAGCACTTAGTAATGGTAACAATTAATCTTGGTCAACATCATTAAAAAAATGTCTATACTTTATACTATTATATCATTTCACAATGATATTTTAATTTGATATTTTAGGGGCATTATGCGATAGCAAATTATGAAGCGAAACACGGCAATGAGAAGAATATAACAGTGATTACCCAAAATGTGGACGGATTGCATGCTAGAGCGGGAACTAAATCCCTGATAGAGCTTCATGGCAACTTGTACAAGACACGGTGTACTAAGTGCAGAGAGGTACTAGTCAACACTGATAGCCCGATATGTGAGGTTTGTATTATATGTTGTATTTTTATTAATAGAGTAATAAAATATTTATTCCCCTTTTTCTCGTACATATTAATACAATTTGTTTTATATTAATACAATTTTATTTATTTACTTATTGACAAGTTATGTGATATCAATAAAAACATTTCAACTTAATGTTACATTGTAACCTCAATATGTATTGGATTTATAGTTGCACTATACTGTTTGTAAAGACAAAGAATCTGTGCATTAAAATTTAAATTTAATCTATACTAATATTATAAAGAGGATAGATTTGATTATTTGTTTGCATTGAATAGGCTCCGAAACTACCGAACCGATTTGAAAAATTCTTTCACTGTTGGGAAGCTACACTATCCCCGGGTGACATAGGCTATATTAAATTTTTTTTACTATTTTTCCCGATGCGAAGCAAGGGCGATTTCCTAGTTAATAATAAAATAACACATCTTAAAAGGCATTAGCAGACAAGGGAGCACCAGATGCAAATATAGTTGGCTCTGATATTCCAGTAAAGTTGCTACCACATTGCAAGAATGATGGTTGCGGCGGACTTTTGAGACCCCACATTGTGTGGTTTGGAGAAAACTTGGAATCAGCAGTATTAGAAAAAGCTGGTAAGTTTTTGTTTATAATTATGTAAAAAGACATTAGGTATTCATTTAAAAATATCATAATATGAACACTGTTATTATTTTGTAGTTGTTGTACATACATAGTTGAAAATTTCTATCTATCAACAAATTTTACCGTTGTTTTTCAATATCAATGATTTTACAAAGAGTGAGGGCAGGTCTTGGGGGGGGCAAACCCCCTGGATTTGGTCTGCCTAGGAGTATGTACCAAATTTTTTCCATAAAAAATATTTAGTCTGCATTAACAGATAGTTTCTTGACGGGGACCTAAATTGGTCCAAAATTGTATAACTTATTTAAAAATATGTAATACTTTAAATGCTATCATAATTGTTTTAGGTGAAGCAATGGAATCATGCGACGTGTGCCTGGTGGTGGGTACATCCTCTGTGGTGTACCCGGCAGCCATGTTTGCACCGCAAGCTGCTGCCAGAGGTGCCATCGTTGCTGAGTTTAACCTGGAAACCACACCAGGTACACCTGACTTCCATTATTACTTCGAAGGACCCTGTGGTACTACATTACCACAAGCTTTGGCTGATTGAAGCTCTTTTTTATTGTTGATATAGATATAGAGAATGAGTAAGGGTGTCTGGAAAGTTGTAGATAGGTGTAGTGTATAATAAGGAACTGTATTTAGGTATAAACTTTAATTTCATTGTATAGTTAGTATTTTAAGTGTATCGGGAAGTTTATCATATTCAAGCTATTTTGGAATGATGACAGGAAAATAAAATATATTTTTAGAAAACACTTTAATTCACGTATTGATATAAATAAATATATTGTTGCAATCATGTCTTGTGTTTGTGTCTTGCAAAGAACTTTGCTATGCTGCCAATAGATTGTCCAAATGTGCAATTTGAGATTAATGATTTCTGAAAATAGAAAAGTACTTTATTATTGATATACAACACACAAATACTCACGCAAATTCGATTTCATGTGTGCGTGGTCAGACACTTGGGCATTACAAACAATCAAATATTGCAAAAATAAATGCACTACTCAACATGAGAATCATTAATTCAATACACACCATACCTCAGTGTAAAGAATATTTATCAAGTATCACAGCATCATTTTACTACTTCCATGTGATTACAGATAAAGATGATATTAGAAGTACCCTCAATTGCTCATAATTTAGTAAGGTTACATATTGTTAATACTTCTTCTTACACCTTTGTTATAACCTTGTACCATGTTATTTTCCATGACGAAATGTTTCTTTCTTTCTACCTTTCTCATTGCAACAAATCTATTATCTAATGGCAAAGGTAAAAAGTTTCCAATTTCATCGCCTTCCTTAACACACTTGTTTGTCTTATGCCCCAAGTCCCATCTCAAAGTCACTAACGGTTATTTAAACTGCTCCTTAGTACAGAATTTGTATGGTGATTATGTACTAAGGAACAATTAAAGCAACTTTAGTGGGTGTGGGTTCGGGCGATAGACCTTTAACCATTACAGAGTTAAATAAGAATTTTTTTACCTGAATAAATGAGGGTAGAGCAGAAATTGTGGCCGGGCGAGAATATCTTTCATCCACTAGCAATACGCAGGCATAATCATTAGCATGCCTTACGGCGCGACCTACAAAACGTAATAATAACGTAATTTTTATTCAGCGTAAAATTGAATATTTTCTTTCAATATCAGGTCGCAAATAACCTGTGGGAGTAGCCCACATTATATATTAAGTTTATGTATATATATATATGTGTGTGTGTATGTATGTATGTATTGTGGGAGTAGCCCACAAACCCTTGATACCATAACCCATAGTCAGCCGCCAAACGACTCGTCGTGTTCCAGCTGGGGGCTTGAGAGCCAGTTGTCTTTTTCTTTATCTTCTCTCTTTCTTGGCCGGCAACGCATTAGTGACGCCGTTGGTATTGATGATGTTCATGGGCGATAGCCACTTACTATCAGGTGAATCGTCAGCTCCTTTGCCGGCTATTTCCATAAAAAAGTGACTTAATTTCAACCAGTTGATGTATTAAAACTATACTAACCAATGCACTGGTTAGTTGCCTTCATACATAAGTTTTCGTAGTAAATGCTGCCAGCTCCGCTTTCCGTTTTGTTGAGATAACTCATTTTCTCCTGCAACTCTGGCGATTTTATATTTGGATATGGCATCCCTACTACTATGACGCATCGCCCCAAATCATCACTGAAATATATCCATAATATTTTTAATATTATATGATGTATCCAAATTGGTATAAAAATTTTATTATATAGAAGACCTTGCGATTCATACTCATATTAATTCAAATGCTCATATCAATCTTATTTACGACCGAATAAACTCGCTTTTTACATACAGAATCATAATTACAAAAACACGGATTCAATCTAACCCAGGAGTTTGTATTATTCACAGCATTATATAAAACTTTATTTATAGGCTTTATTTATAGATATACATAAGATGTTAGTAATTATTATATTACTTACCTGAAATTCAGTCCTTCGCTCAATTTACCTCCAACAACGCTCAACAACAACGCTCCTGTGTGAGTAGTATCCTTACTTTTTATGGAAGCAGCAAACTTATGCAAAACCTACAGAAAACATGTTTTTTATTGGCATTGGGGCACAGGTTACACAGATCCTTAAAAATTTAATTATTTGTAGTTTAATAAATAGTTTTCACCTGATCTACTTCACTAGCAGATTTAGGCTCTCGAAATACAGCCTTTTTCTTGGAAATGGTATCGAGTATGCTGTTATTCTTCAAATGATCGTATACAGTTTGTTCATACGAGTACGAGGGTAGGAAACACACCACACCGCCCGGGACTATACTACAGATGTTTCTTAAGATACGTCCCACTTCTGAAAGCTACAGAAATAATGTTTATAATAACTATAAATTAAAAGAACCCTGACAGTTTTATTTTCACCAAATATAGCTAACAATAATCTCGATCATTTTTAAACAAAAAAAACGCATCAAAATCGGTCATAGATTTAAAAAAAAATTGGAAGGTGCTTCAGAACAGTATGGTACGACTTTCGATGAAATGTAAAAAAAATTTAAAGGCTTAATTAACAGCACATTTAAAATACATTTATGGCGTTTTCTTTTCAAGCTAATGTCTAATTTTAGGTACGTTCTAAGATTTTATCAAGTCATTAAATAGGCAAATAGACAAATAAACAAAAAAACAGTTTAAAAATACTTACCAAATCATTGGACATTCGGTTCTCATAGGAGAAGTTGAGATTAGTATTGGTGGGTCCTTTGGACAGACAGATGGCTAGTGCGTTCTCACGCGGGACCACGTGTTCGCATTTCACGACATTGACGTCACTAGCGCTGTCACTCGCCAATAGAGAACGGAATTCACTCACTGGCTCCATTGTACCGCCTGCAACTATAACCTATAAGGATTAATCATATTGTTTTAATTTCAGAGACTATTCGTGTACAGTCAGCAAAAATTAAGTATCCAGGGCATTATTGTAAAACCTTCTGTAATTACGAGTATATAATCGAAAAGTCACTAAGTCGAAAAATGACCAAAATGAGTTATCAACGTCACTAAAACCACATTTTTTTTCTCTAAATATCTGTCTAACCATCTATGTTATATGTGCGTTCGTTTCCGATTTACGAAAGGAAAGTTAAACGTTCAAAATTATACGATTCACACGGCTAAATCCCCTCATGAAGCATTTTGTATAACCTGGAATGAGGTTAATGGTAAAAGGGGCAGTGTTGAAATTGCCAGTGCCATAGACTGGTGGATTACTCAAATACCGAACCAAATGAAAGAAGTCACTATTTATAGTGATACATGTGCCGGGCAAAATCGAAACCAATTCATTACAGCATATTTGGTTCATTTAATACAACGATCGGATGTGCATCTTGAAGTGATTGAACAAAAATATTTAGAGAGTGGTTACACTCATATGGAAGTAGATTCTATGCATAGTGCTATAGAGAGAGAACAAAGACATACCCCTGTGTACTCCATGATAGACTGGAAGTCGATTATGGAACGTGCTCGCTCTAAAAGAAACAGGGACTCAGCACCATCTTATATTGTTAAGGAGCTGAATTACTCGGAAATGTTGGATGTGAGAGCTTTGAACGAAAAAATTGTAAAAAATACATCTAAAGATGAAGATGGCAATAAAATTAAATAGTTAAAAATTAACTGTCTCCGATTTGAGAGAAAATATCCAGGTCTGGTTAAGTTTCGATATGGACATAATGGCCCATATCTTAAATTTAACATATTACAAGTTCAGACCAACACTACATTTATAACAAGAAAGAGGAGAGAGCAAGAAGAACAAATAGATTTCCAAACGACAGAAGAACTAATAGAAGAATTCAAAACTATAAAATACCTCTAGCATACTCCTCGCCACTGCCTATTTCAGAGGCAAAAAAGAAAGATTTAAATAATTTATGTGCAAAAGGGATAATTCCACAAGAGCTCCACTTGTGGTACCAGTCTTTAACGACAAGTAAAGACGTAATCAATAGAATTTCGGAGCCAGACGTCACAAAGGATGGAGAAGTCGAAGTCGTGGATTGATATCTTCTTTCTATATATTTTTTTTGGTGCATGATGTAGTTGCATTATCTTTTTAATTATGCAATTAGAATATTGTTAAATTTCACACGATACTTTAATTAAACTTGATTGAATTTATAAAAATAGTATCATTTTATATATATTTATTATTATCAAAACAAATCTTATCACCCAGACTTCGAATCTTAAGATACTAGGTATTATTTACAATGCACATTTCGTACGTCTAGCACTAAGTTCCAATTTACATAACTAGAGGTGGTTTTCTTAAAAATAATTTAGAACAGAGTGAAAGATAGAAGGGTATTTTATATTTTCTCAACTCGATTTTCATTTGTTACAGGTAGTATAATATTAAGTTCCTTCAAAATAAAATTAAAAACATAGAGACATGTTATGACATATTAAAGTTATGGCGATTTATACATTTCAAAACTTTAACCCTCATTATTTCAAAACAGGTTTTTACACTTAATGACTTTTTGCTCTATGGGGACGAAATAAATATTATGATTATGATTACATGTTGCAGAACAACGTCTTCCATACTAAACAAAATATTCTCACCGATCTACAGAGGCTAACAACTTCTGCGAAGTGTTCAGCTGGGTTCAGTAGCAAGTACTTGACATGCCCCATGTCGGTAGAAGTGTTCACCAACACTCGCCCGTTATCGCTGCGGTCACAGAGCATTTCTAGGAAATCTAGTATCGCGTATAACCCACTACCCGCTGAGGTTTCTGTTTGTGCCTGCAATGCAATACTTATCATATTATCTTTTATTAAGATATGGAAAAATAAAACAGATATAAAAAAGCAATGCAACAACCCATAATTGTTCCACTGTTGGGCTCGGGGTCTCCTCTCACAATATGAGGGGTACAGGCCATAGTCTAGCACGCTGGCCAATTGTGGATTGCTAGACTTCACACACCTTTGAGAATTTTATGGTGAACTCTCCGTTGTGCAGGTTTTTACACGATGTTTTCGTTCACCGAAGCAAGTGATAATTAATTTATAATATGCACATAATATTTGAAAATTAGAGGTGCGGTCCAGGATTTGAACTCAGGCCCCTTCGTTCGGGAGACCAACGTTCTAACCACTAGGCTATCACTGCTACTAACAGATATAGCGAAGGGAAATCTATTGCCAAGCTCAAGCTGTTTTAGTCACATTTGTAAATACGAGTATGCAAGTGGTCAGAAAACTTCGATAGCGTGATTAAGGTCGGCGTGACGTCACCGTGTGTAGACGATGTCGCCACATGCAAGATATCTTATTAATCAGGTCTGGAGTAGACGACATAGCAGTCTTAAAAAGGACATGTAAACGGTCCTATTTCACTATACGCATAATATTATAATAAAAGTTAAATGTTAAAATAAACTATCTCAAGTAAACAATTCTACCTGTTTGACATCTGCTTTAACTTCTACAACTTCATCTTTTTCATTTTTATTCTTCGTTAGATTACTTAAAAACGACTGCAAAGATTTCTTTTTATTCTCAGTACTTTTACGCAAGTTTTCTTCATCCAGCACTAGTTGATGGTACCTCATAGAAAAGCCGTGTAGTTTTGGGGCCAGTCTTGTATTTCTGCAGAATTCCACTAGTGGTCTTAGGTTCAAGTGATCTATTTCTGCTTTGATAACAAAGTCTTCCAATGTGAAGATTGCTGAATCATTTTGTTTCTCACCTTGCGGTTTGAGCATGCCTGAAAAATACAATCATAAGATTTAATAATGTCATTGCAAATGCTACTTCCATGCCTGAAATGACCGATTATCATAGCCATGATTGACAGTCTCAACCAAGGTATCAAGCTTTATCCATTTTATTCACTTTTTCAGTATGTCTAAGACTGGTATTTGTGTGCACTAACTCATAAAAAGTAAAAAGAATGTGTGATCATATTGTACTATGTCATGTTGTGTCCAACATGAATGACTGATTTAGCCAACATTAACCTTTTTGGGAGCTGGGCTTTCTCAAACATAACCCAAGTCATATTTTTTTTAAACGCTCAAGAAAACTTAACTTACCCAACAATTTTCCAACAACAAAATGGACCTGATTCAACTGCAATAGATTCTTGCTGCTGAGTTTAGATCTGTATCTATTGATGTAGTATTGCAAGTATGTTTTCACAGATGACATTTGTTTAAAGCTCACGGGCGCAGAGTGGGCATTCTCCAGAGCTGCTGTGAGGCCGTGGGCTTCATCGAGAATTAATACATTATTCTTCAGTTTAAGGGAAATTCCTGACCGAGCCCCTGAACTAACTATACCTGCATGGCTGATGAGAATTACCTGAGAAAAACAATTTAAACCCTTATTATTTCATTCATTCATAGTTGAAGCAAAAAAATTGAATTAATAATGTTAATTTTTAAAATCTAAGTACATGAATGGCCACTATAATACCTCAAGTAGTAAAACTAGAGCAAGTATTGAAACTATATAAGTTCCGGAAAATAGCTTGTCAAGCTTACCTCTGCTTCGTCTAAAGCCATTCGGGATGCATAATAAGGACAGGCCTTTAATTCTTTTCCACATTTCACCAAGTCCTCCATATCCATTATATCAACCAAAAGTCTGTCTTTCAAACGACTGATATTAGTCTGATTGTAATAAGGACATGACGTACATGTATTTTTCTTGGTCTTTTTAAGGACTTTACCATCATCTCCTATTGATGTTGATTTGGTTTTTGATTTTTGCATGTCTAAACATCTGAAATGAATTATTTTGTACCTTTACAATTTACCCGTTTAGGATACAATATAAATTGTAACCTTTCATTATGGAGTTGTCAGCTGTGTAACTATACTAGAAAATAACATTAACTGTTTTGGATTCAGCAATGTACATTTAATTATTTTTTTTCTGTTTTAGAGAACATTTAGGCTAATGTAACAAATAAATTCACATTTTCTTTTAGTAAATATTCTTGTAGTAAGGCTACTATAATGATTTAAAACATTGGACTGACCTTTCATTAATCAAATTAACATTTTTTAGTCGGGTGACATCAGAATTGATGCAGTAATGTTGTCTAGAAGCAAGTGTCACCACCCTGGTGTCATTGTTAAAAACTGTTCTTTTGATCTCCCCCACAAATTGTGATATCTGGCTGTGAGTTCTACTGCTGATATAGATCTGTTGAAAATATTATCAGTGCTTTAAGCGTGAAACATGGAACTGTTAGCTGCATGTGCAATGAATGAGAGACATAACAATATTTACACAGTGGGATGAAAGCTTAGTGTTTATTAAACTTAAACAATACTTGTTCTAGAATATGGATGAGCTTGATTTTTCTCACATGAGCAAATATTTACAAAAATGACCTGAAATCATTTGGAGGCCAAGTTACTGAAAATTTACTATGAGACCAGCAACCAGCAAAATTGTCCTTTAGCTCCCCTTTAAAGTTCACCAATGAGTGGTCACAGGCCAGATTTAAACTGTTCACGGACTACAGATGCCCAACAGGCCTTAGTTACCCAACTCTGTTTTAGAACTACTTTGACCAGTTTAAGTAGTATTGTTCCTAGCTTGGAATGAATACAGCGGCGTAACTTTCACTATACGGGCCCTGAGAAGAGCTTTGTTACCTTTGTAAATGGATCATCGGTATCATCGTCTATTATATCTTCTTCATCGTCTGAGGGTTCATTATTTTCACCATCATTAACAATCAGATCTTCCTCTACATCTGGAACATCAACCTCCTCAGAAAAATCCTTCTCCAAATCTTTTTTGTCACTTACTTTACGTTTTTCAAATTGAATGTAACTATCGCTTTTATTATTGATAGTAGATTTTTGTTTTGCAACTCTCCTTTGTAACTCATTGAAGGCTTCAGTCTTCTTCTTAATTTTATCCAATTTATTTTGCAATGTGATCAGTGTCTGGTTCTTTTTGATTTTTTCATACTCTTCTTCAAGCCAATCACCTGTGCCTGGAAATAGATGAAACAAAGTTATTAGTAAAAATAACTTTTTTGAACGAATAAAAATAGTTTAAAAATATATTTGTATTTTATTTCTATTGTTGCTAGTTTCTTACCTGCTTGACTTCTATCATCATTTTTTAATTCCTCTATAGCCTTTGTTAAATCCTCTATAACTTTCTTATTACTATCTTTTAACCATTGAAGAGCACCACAACAAATACTTAAAGATTTACCAGTCCCTGTAGGGCTTTCAAAGATACCCAATTGATTTTTGTCGATAGTTGCATAAAGTTCTTTCATGAACTTTTCCTGAATTGGATAAGGTTGAAAAGGAAAAGGAAATGTTGGATCCATTTTTTAAAATTTATGTGTTTACGTTCACCATTTAATTTCTGAATTAGGTCGATATAAAGGGACAAGGGTGGTTATTTTATTTTTAATAAACCAAAACAAAACCCAAACCCAACCAAATAAACTCAACTCAAACCGCCAATTTTTGGACAATTGGACAGTGACAACTACTGACATTTGACAAGCTAACCAACAATCAACGTGACATGCTATGGTGACATTGACATGTCAATATCGAATGATCGATGAAAAAAAGAACTTTTTATACAACTGGACTCCAAGTTTCTAAGAGGTACCTGAAGACAGATCACGTGAGATTAGATGAATATTTTTTCTGTCAAATCTGTCTATAGTCCCAGGACACTGAGGATATATTGAGGGCTAATTTGATTTTGTATCATATTAATCTAACAATAATTAAGCCGCCTGGTGGTGAAATGTATATTACACTTAATATTACCCATTATAAATAATATAATTATAAGCCATGTATTGTTAATGGAATATGTAATTTTAATTCAATTTCAATAATTTAAATTCGGCAAATTTTGAAGAACTATAAGTTCTTGAATTGTTAAAATGTATTATTTCAATGCTCCATTTTTTACAACTTGAAAAAATATTAATCAATTGTAAAAATGAACTTATCAAAAATATCAAATTAAGACTGTAATTGGTCTGAATAATATAATATGAACACCTTACAATTCTGAATATTATCCTCAATCAGACCTGTGATTAATGTGATTGGTCGAAAATATTCATAATACGTTACGTCATCTGTCTTCACTTTACCTATACATATGCAGTTTGATATCCAGTTAGACTATAATATTCTATAATCGTGGTATCTCTACCTGTCTCTCTCTACCTAGTCTGTGGTGAAGTCAACAATGACAGTGTCACTGACAGACGTCAGTACTTTGACACTTTCAAAACAAGTTTTAAAAATGTTAAAAATCTGTTAGAATTAATTTTATATTGTTTTCTGCGGTATTCAAGGTGTTTCTGTTGTTTTCGAATTTCGATAAGAGAAGGCGATAACTTCTTTCCTGATTCAATTATATTTCCATATCCCATTTCTTTGTACCACATCGCAGAATCTTTGTACGAAACAAGTTCCACTGTTCCACCTTCCAACTCTTTGTTAGGAAATGAAAACAAAATGAATTTAGAAATTCTAGCCGCTGCAGCGGTATATTTATTTTCTTCATATAATCATTACTTAAATATAGCATGTAAACAACATCGAGCGATGCGGAGATATAGAGTGCGTAAAAGAATTAACGAATCAAAACAGCTAGAGCTGAAAAGACGATGCTTAATGTTGTCAGTGCAAAGAAAGCGAAAAAGGTAAGCAAAAACAGTACTGATGTACGTAAACCGAAGTAAATCCATTTTATTGAAAGAAACTCAACTTTAAAGATAATGGACAGTATTGTAAACTAGAATGGCAAAGAAACACTTTGCTGGTTCAAGTCTTCAATATGATTTTACTAAAAAAGAAAAAAAATACATAGTCACAATGATATCATTGCACAGTCCATGACAAATCTATCTAAATTTAAATGAGCTGGTTACTACTCTTGAAATTCGAATTGCCAATATTACTGTAATATTCAAGTATAATAATTGGAAATTTAAACACAGGTTACCAATGAAAAGTTTAATTCTACTTCATATCTTGTATTTGATTAAATTTATATCATATTCCAATAATTGCATCCTAATTTCAGACAAGATATGAACCGTCAGTTTGTTCAGCTCCTTAAAGAACCATCTGGAGAATTTTGGAACTTTGTTCATATGTCCAGTACGGACTTTGAGTATTTGTTAGAAATGATATCTCCAATTATAGCAAAAAGAAACACACGTTGGAGAGAATCGATACCAGCAAAAATAAGACTGGCATTGACTTTGAGGTTTCTAACCACTGGGGATTCATATGGAAGTTTGAGTGAAATGTTTAAAATAGCAACTTCAGTAATATCTAGAACAATACCAGAAGTTTGTTTGGCTATCAATGACATTCTAAATGACATGATAAAAGTAAGTAAATATTTAAAGTATAATAATACTATGTTTTTTATGTTAGCGGCTGATGCAGAAGAAATGGCATTAAATTATAATGGTGCCCATTATGATGCTAAGTAGTCACTGTAAAAATTATCAGAGCCTCTGCAATACATTGCAAGCTAAGAAACAAGAGATGGACCTACTGGATACTCTTATTGCAATGGAAACAGGTATTTTTTTATGGAAATAGCTGCCAAACGAGCTGACTATCCACCTAATGGTAAGTGGCTATCGTCCCCCATAGACATCAGAAATACCAAAGGCATCTCTGATGCGTTGCTGGCCAAGAAAGAAGGAAGAAAAGAAAGAAAGAACAGGCGAACCCCATGGAGAAATATTAATAGTAATAATGGTATTAATTAACAATTAAAGTCAATATAATCCCTCCGAGAGGCCCTACCACCAGCGAGCCAGATTTAATTGCCTCTTACGATCCATCCGGTGTGAGATTGTGGTTAGTATTTTAAGCTGCCTCAATATGGCTACTATTAATATGTAGGCTGTATTATTTATGTATAAAAATATGTGTTTACAGAATATTAATTATCTTTGTGTTTTTAGATACCTTCAAGTGAAGAAGAATGGCTCGCCTTGTCAAAAGGATTCATTTTTCCACATTGCTTAGGAGCACTGGATGGAAAACACATTACTATACTTCCTTCCTGTTACACCGGGACTGAATATGTTAATTACATCGGGACTTTCAGCATCATACTTGTAACATTAATTGACAGTGATTGCTGTTTTACTTTTGCCGATGTATTATCAGAAGGAAGAACAAGTGATGATGATGAGTTAAACCAAAGCATTTTGTGGCAAAACATTACTAATACTAGCCTTAATTTACCCCCTAGTAGCCCATTAGATGGGAGCGATGTAAATATACCATATGTGTTACTAGGAGATGAGACATTTCCTAACCATGATTGTGTTTTGAAACCATTTAGTGGAGATCCTGTAACTGGCACACCTCAACGCATCTTCAATCAACATCTTGCCAGATCACGTTCCGTTGTTGAAAACACTTTTGGCATTATGTCGTCAGTATTCAGAGTGTTCAAAAAACCTATACCATTGGATGCTGAAAAATCTTCAATTGTTACACTCACTTGCATTTTGTTGCATAATTTTTTGAGAAGAAGCAGTACTTCTAGAGATATTTATAGTCCCCCGGGATCAATAGATGTTTATTCCCATAATGAACTGGTTAGTCATGGTGCATGGAGAAATAAAAGTCGAAGTCATTTTATTCCATTGCGTCCACCTAGTTGCACTGAAGATGAATGTGCAAGTCAAGTAAGATTAGATTTCATGAACCACTTATACACAAATCTAACCCGAAATTAAATGATTTATAGATCATAATAACGTAAATGTCGATAATCAAGCAGTATCTTGCAAAATGCGAAGTAATTATTTTTTAATTTTACACCGCCTCGCTGGGAATCGAACCCAAGACTCGGCGGTCCGACATGGTAACCATTACTCTATGGGTCATTGATCAATTTTTGTCAGTATGTTTGATAGAATTTTGATGTTCAGTAATCTCTATAATATTTATTAAATGTATTTAACATCTCAATTCTCATAACAAATAGTTATTATGTAAATAAAGAGTTTATATAAGAATTTAAATATATTTTTTTCCAATGTAAACTTTTGATATTTCTAGTTTCTAGTCACTCTTGGGTCAAAATGACCATTTATCGTAGTTGAATACTTTCGTAATACTAAGAAAATAATGAGGAACGAATAATATATTTACGTGTTTTAGTAACTACAAAAGATTTTGAATTCAAAAAACGTGCAAGTTAAAATGCGCCAACTGCACCGTTCTTTAATCATTTAATCATATATTTTATAAAGTGTTACATACTTCTAATTTTAAATTCTAATTACATTTCATATTAATAAATAATTTGACGGATTTATAATATTATAAAATACTAGTAAATTGTGTTGAAATATTGATAGCAAAACTTGTAATAAATATTTTGATCAATTAATACCCACGCTATTATTATCTCCCTTGGTTTTAAAAATACTTATTCACACGATACGGTATGCAAAACAAATTCTTTTTAATTTTGATTTCGTTAAACAAAATTTTCAAAATTTATTTTATACCTTCGTCTTTGGGTCACAAAATAGCACATGAGTACCTGGTCTACCAAATTACAACTGATTTGGTCCAGTAGTTTCCGAGAAAATTGGCTGCGAAGGGCGCCCGGGCGGTCGCCCAGATGCACGAATGATCCTTTAAATACGAAGTTGTTATCGCATTTCGCATTGGATATTTAGTTCTCGATATCAATTAAAAAGTAAAGTAGTTTCAAGTCCAACTGCAACTTCCAAGTAGGATCGGTCAAAAAAGTCAAGATGATTTTAACCGAGTGCGGTAAAAGTAGAAAAAATCTAACTTCGCGCAGAAGGCTGCGCGGTAACATAAATCGGCAATGCTCGATACGCGGCGTATTACGTCTCAGTCACACTGTGAAGTGGAGACTGTGTGTGTGATGTAGGGTCGCCGTCAGCAGGGTATACCGTCCAGCAGCTGACAAGTAGTGGTTTAAAACCCGCAGGGCACTGCTACGCCGCGTGGAGCCATGGAGAGGGCGATCTCGGAGTCTCCGAGAATAATTTTATTGATCAACCATGGGTTAGGTGTCAAATTAGACTTCTACCTCTTTTCTTTATTGATACCAATTTATATTACACATGAACGTGACTGAATAAACTATGTGTAATTTAATCTTATATACAACGAACTGAGCTCTACTTCCGTTTAAAATTAATCATCGCGCACATGTTTTAAAAGAGAAAAAAAAAACAAAAACAATAAGAGTCAAATTACACGAATAGAGTTGACTCACGTAGCTTATGCCGACTGTACCACGCGCTGAATCTCCCTCCGGGTTACTTCTTGCTGGGTCAGGCCTGCTACACGTAGCAGGCCTGACCCAGCAATTCCGATAAAAGTGTAGCCCCAACCCGAAGACCTTAATAGCCGAAGACTATAAACGCGAAACACACTGCCATGAAAACTAGCACCGTGTTGATAGCAGCCACGATTGCATGACAGTAGCAGCATTCTATCTTCCCGATGCCTGCGCTAATATAACCTCTTCCTTGGACGAAGAGGATCGATCTCCTTGTTGGATCAGTGTCCCTCTGCAGGGGTGACGCCGTCCACGATTCTTGCTAGGGTTCAACGCCGTCCAAGTTATTTTAGCAGGGTCGCCATGTGATGTGCCGATGTGGTGGGTCCATAGGGTCGCCGTATGAAGAGCATGGTCCAGCAGCTGACAGGTAGTGCCGTAGTGGTTTAGAACCGGTAGGGCTGCCGGCTGGCTGTCCGCTGTGGTCGCATCACACGCCGTACCTCAAAGCCGTACCTACTGTACGGTATTCAAATTTCAAATTATATTGTATTCTGTAATTTCTGTACCATAGATATAGTAACTACTTCTACATCTATGTTCTGTACCTAGTCCTATACTCCTATATAATCTGTGCTGAGAGCTCATAATTGTCAGCTGTCGCTGCTGTCAAGTGCTGCTGTCCTGTCACTGTCACCAGGTCACCACAGAGTCGGCAGAGTCCTGTCAATTGTGTTGTCACTGAGACGAGAATGAGACATGAGACAGATGTCGAGATTTGTTGGTTGTCATTGTCACTACTTCGAAATGAAAGTTTCAACGCTAGTTTGTTTTATTTATTTTTGATTTTTTTCCAAATATAGTTCGAAACGAAAATAATTTTCGGCTACATATCGAAGAGAAAAGCAAATACTTAAATAAAATTATAGCCAAGCTTTGCAACAGAAATTGAACATGTCGCACAAGTAGGTGTAAATTATGTTTCTCAAATTGCATATTTCTATTGTATTTTCCAATACCTATATTTTATAAATACAATTACAGTGTTAAAATATTGCCGGGAGCAACTGTCTGCGAGGATTGTACTTTGGAAGGAGATATAACTATCGGCGGTGGCACAGTCATTCACCCCAGAGTAACAATTATAGCCGAAGGAGGACCTATCATAATTGCTGAGTATTGTATAATAGAGGAATATTCTACCATAATTCATAAGTAAGTACATACATATTATTATTTATTTAGAAAATTTGTGTACATTTGAAATGGTCAAGATAATTCTCCATATAATTCTGTGAAGTTTTTTTAATTTACATGGCACCAATGACTATGGCACTATTATTTCCATATGTTTATGTTAGTTAAGTGTATGATATATACTTAAAATTATTTTAAAACTTTTATTAATATCATGTTTCATAAACATGATTTTACTTCAGTTATTATCATGCTACAAACTAGATTTGTGATAAATATATTTCACAGGATGACTTTTAAACAATGATCTTATAGAAAAAAGAGGTAGATAGGTTATACGCGCACCGCAAGTGGCACATCAGAACTATGCTAATTAGCAAACCTGAGCTCAGTTGACGACAATCAGGGACGACATAGTGCAAAATATAACTTTCTTTTTTGCGCAAAACTATAGCCGATATAGGTACACCGTGCTTCTACCACATTTACTCTCTTTTGTGTGACGTCATAATACTGCCTAAGCGTTTTATATGTATGTGAGTTGTGCGGCAATGACCCAGGATACCATTTGTAAACATCAAATGTAATTTGTAACCCATCTGCCTCTTTTTTTTTAACATCATTGCTGAGTTTGACTACACAACTACTTCACATGTATTTGAACATTTGCAGGAAGAGTGAGAAACAAGAAAATCCCCCTAAACCTCTCTTCATCGGTGCTCACAATGTGTTTGAAGTGGGCAGTCGTCTAGAAGCACCGTGTGGACATATCGGAGAGAGCAATGTGTTTGAGTGTCGTTCCTTTGTTGGAGTTGATGTCAAGATTGGTAGTGGATGTGTAATTGGTGAGTAATATGTGCATTGTAAATCAGAATATTTAAGAAGTTTATAAAAGGGCATTGAACCTATAAGTATGTCAACTATTACTACAACTACTTTGCAGCCAGTGATAAAACATACTATGTCAGTTGACAGAGTAAGTGATTACAATCAAAAAGTATTCAGTGATGAAATGTCACAAGTGATATACTTTCTAAGATATTTGAGTTCAGAACCATAGAAAAATGGTTAGACTGTAGAAAAATAGAAATTTCGTAAGTGATATACTTCCTGAGATATTTGAGTTTATTAATAATTATAATTTTATTTTAATAATTATTTTCATTTTTGAACTCAAATATCTCAGAAAGTATATCACTTACGACGTTTCATCACTGAATACTTTTTGATTGTAATCACTTACTCTGTCAATTGACACATATTTCATCGCTGGCCACCAAAATGAGCTTTTTCCAAAATGGCGGACTTGTAGGTACAAAAATGTTTCCCCTCTCTGGATGGCCTCTTATATTATATTCTGTAAATCAAAGCTATATATTAATATAGCTTTGATTTAAAAGACTACTATGTGTACTAAAAACAAATAATTTTTTTCAGGTGCAGCGTGTAGTCTTACAGCTCCACAATCATTACCGGATAACACAGTTATCTGGGGATCGGAACATCACATCAGGGAGGCTTTAGAGAAACAACCTTCTCAACTACTTCAGTTAGATTTCCTAGGTAGAGTAATGCCTAACTTTCACAGACTACGAAAACCAAATGTGTACAAACGACAACCTTCCAGACAGCCCCAAGAAAGTTCTGCTAAACCATGAAGATATTTACGCTTATAAAAACATAACATTCATTTTGCTTCATAACAACTGAATCACAGTATTGAATACTCCAACCACTGTTAAATATTATTTTATTATATCATTAAAAATGTAACCATAACTACTGACTTTTGTTTAAAATCATTCCCTTCTATGAACTTGTTTAGTATAGTACTTAATTATGATAATGACAGGAACACACTAGAGTGGTGGCGTGGCGTGACTAAATGTAATAAAATAAATGCGACTCGCTTCGATTCGAAGCGTTTCATCTGTAATCGACGCTGGCTTTATAGTAGTGTAAAGCCAGGCGTCGATTACAGAAGAAACGCGTCGAATCGAAGCGAGTCGCATTTATGCCTGTGCGTCTATCTCTGACGAATCGAATCGAATTGAATTTTTCATTCATCGCCCACTCTTCATCAAATTAAGTCGTGTTTACGTCATGGACAGCTCGGATGAGGAGATGTTTTTATTTCAAATACTCTATATATTTCATAGAAAATATATAGGAGGCGACTTTCTGCGATTCGATTCGACTCTGCTCGGCGAGCCTAGTCGACGCGAGCCTTAATACAGCAGTGCATTACCAAAATAACCTAACCTAACCTAAAATGCTGGCAACACCAATTAATTAATATTTTATGATTGGTACATAGGTACCTAACTGAATACAAATCAAACGTATTGTATTATTGATAGAAGCTGCGTAGAATGCTATGCTAATGTACACTGAGCGAGAAAGCCTCAGCTCGAGGGTCACGTCATGTCTTTTATTATTTTACTAAAAAGATATTTGGATAAAATTGGGCAAATGTTACCATGGGCCAAATTAATAAAAAATATATAAAAATAGTTATTAAAGTATTATATTTATAGTTATTAAAACTGTTTGAGTACATATACACATTTATGTTTACATGGTTTTTTACAAAGGATATTTTTGCCTTTGCCAATGACAGTATATGAGTCGCATCTTCTAAAATACATTTGGCTTTCAATATATTATACAAATACATAAGTTTTAAAATTTCTTAAATCACAAACAAAATATTCCAAAGCTTTTTTGATGTGTTACCATCACATAAGGTAACATACCATAATTACAATTTTGCTTAACATGATTATATTAGAAATGTGCCATTGAACACAAAGTTAATTGCCAAAGATATTTTTTGTAAAAAAATATGCTACAGAGCATTTATCATAGTAAGTACTAATTTTGTGTAATACTTAATTTGTTTTGGGAATCAAACCTAAATCGACATAACCATATTCTCTACCTATTTTATTTTCAAACATTGTAAGAATAATGAATCGAAAATGAGGAATTCTTTAAATATTGTTGTTTTTGGATCTGTACTTTTAAACATTCTGGGTTTGCTCAGAATCTGAATGTTTTTGTGGTTTATAGAGTGTGCTGGGGTGAGGCAAAGTCAAATATTTTTTTAAATAATTGTATGCCTGGGGGGACTGAAAATGTAGGTTCAATGCGAAATTTTTCACTTCATCGGAAAATCGCAAACCATAAGGACTTTGTATTTTTTTCTTTTTATATAACTTTCTTTGTAGATCAGCAAAATTACCTGAAATAATATTTTCTATTTCTGATTGACTAAAATATGTTTTTATGGATGCAACTAACGAACTCATTGATTCAATTTGTTTACTTAGTCGCCCAACTTTCTGCTCCAACACTTTTTTTTTCTTTTGTAATAAAATTTCTCTTGGTGATTTCAAATTTGCTTGTACATTTTTATCCAAAGGCGAACTGCACCTAACTAGCGCAGCGTTTTCACTTGCGATCTGTAATAGAAAATTAAATAGGAAACAGATAATATAATAATCAAATTAGACAGGTATCTTTTTTGTCTAGATTACATTTAGTTTTTCTTAGCATTATTTATTGTAGTTTGAAAATATATTGTAATAAATTCACTGAATTTAACCAAATCAAAGAAATAGGAAGAAAATAGTAGGTATTGTATGTATTCCTGAGCGCTGACGCCATTACAAGGCAGATATAATGCAATAAATTAATTATAATTAAATCACTATGTTTCACTATGTACCTGTTTCAAGTTCAATAAATAATATTGATTAAAATCACATGGTATTTCTTTTTTCAAATCTGTAACATTATTACTACTACAATCAGTAATTTCTGAGTCCGGTATAATCATTTCCTGGTGGTGAGCAGAATGTGATGCATAATTATGTTCCTGTAAAACAATAGTAGGTACTTTTTATGAAACACATTACTCAAGGAATATTTCATAGTTATATGTCACAGCTAGAGCCGTTCGTTTCTTATTTAATACCAAAAAAAAGTTGCTTTTTTATCTTCAAGAGATATTCTATATGCTAATTGTATGCTAATCTAAGAGTGAGATCCATAAAGGGTACTTAGACTTTGATTTCGCTCAGACAAGTCAAATATACTAGACGGCTGACTTATTTTTTATACAAAAAGAAAATGTCTTATGTTAAGGTGATTATTATTATTGTTGTTTGGACAATTTTGAGTCTAAGCAAAGCCTAAGTATTAAATAAATAAGAAAGAATCAGTCTTGTAAGCATTCCCGAGTGCTGATGCTATTATTAGGCGGAGATAATGCCATCTTTCATAATAATTAAATCACTGTGGTACCTGTTTCAAATCCGTAACATCATTACTACTACAATCAGTAATTTCTGAGTCGGGTAGAATCATTTCCTCCTGGTGGTGAGCAGAATGTGTTACGTAATCATGTTCCTGTAAAACAATAATAGTACTATTTAAGAAACATATACATACATCTATACTAATATTATAAAGAGGAAAGATTTGATTGTTTGCATTGAATAGGCTCTGAAACTACTGAACCGATTTGAAAAATTCTTTCACTGTTGGGAAGCTACATTATCCCCGGATGACATAGGCTATATTATATATCATTTTTTTTTTACTATTTTTCCCGAAGCGAAGCTAGGGCGATTTCCTAGTATATTATATGGTACAGAGGTTAAGGTTTTTAATTATAATTTTAAATTAAACTACTATAACATTATTTAAAAAAGAATAAACGTTTTATTTTTCATGCTATAAATAAATACTAAAATTTTATAGATATGGCTGGTATAGCCAAATCAACATTCCTTAATTGATATAAAATAAATTGCTATTTTATCTTGAAGGAATATTTGATACTCAACTAATGCTATGCCAATCTAAGACAAAGAAATAAAAAGGAATCAGTATTGTAAGCATTTCTGAGTGCTGAAGCTATTAATTGATAATGCAATAATATCATAATAATTAAAACACTGTGGTACCTGTTTCAAATCTCCATCATTACTACTACTATCAGTAATATCTAAGTAAGATGTAATTATTTCATCCTGATCAGGAGCAGGGTATAATTTATAGTGATGTTCCTGTAAAACAATTATACGTAAGATTTAAGAAACACATTACTTTAGAATATGGTTTATACAGAGACTTGTAACAAGTTTATAATTACAAACTAATTTAAAAAGCAAAAGCAAGCAACAACCCATAATTGTCCCACTGCTGGGCTCGGGGTCTCCTCTCACAATGTGAGGGGTATAGGCCATAGTCTACCACGCTGGCCAAGTGCGGATTGGTAGACTTCACTTGGTACAAACTAATTTGCTGATGGAATATTTTAGAAATAAAATAAATATGTCATGTTTTTTAAGCCATAAATACATACTGAAATTGCATAAATATGTCACAGAAGAACAGTTTGCCCTAATTATTATACAAAAAATTATCTTCAAGAAGAGATATTTCACCATCTTGCCGAGAAGTTGTCTCCTGATCACTGCTGTGTGATCAATAGACATAAAAATACAGGATGTTGTCTTTGCCTGTGTCTACCAAAACTCAAATAGTAAAAAAAGTGGAGTCTTCAAGATGGCAGAGATGCTGTCAACAGATGTTGTGTATACAGACAGACCCCAGCACAAGGGTGACAATTGTATTTGAAAGTGTATCCAGGGTAGTCTAGGTGCGCCCAACTTGATGGAGAGTTTCATTTTAAAATGTGGTCAGTGCATCTCCGTCAAAAAGAAATATTGTTGAAGAACAAAGTTTTCAAACTAACAGTTAAAGATAAAAAAAAACTATAAGATATAAATTTAATTTTCAATATATTTACCACAGAATTTGATTTCAATGCCTCCTTAAAAAATGGTACAGCAGTTGTTTTTAATCTTTGTGTATCTTTATCATAGTCAGTAGATTTAAAATGTAAGCTACATATACTAGCATATCGATATAAATTTGTCTTCAATTTTACTACAGCCAACCACTGATTTCTAAGTATGATGTTCGAAGGAAACCTTTAAAAGAAATCATTAATAAAATAGAATCACAATAAACTAGGAAGTTACCAGTTTATAAATATTTATAAAAGTTTTAATATGAAAGGATGAGTAAAATTTAGTACAATTTAAAGAAACTAAGATACTAACTGTTTTATCAGTAATATTTTAGAGAAACCATTCACTTCATTTAGAATAGGTACTTATTTTTTACAATGAATAAAAATCCTGCTAGTAGAATTAAATAACCAGCCATCTAGATATAAAAAAAATCAATGATTCTAAAGAATTAATAATCCAAAGTTTTATACATATCTTTTAGAACTAAATTCAACTTAGTATACATAACCAATCTTGTAACTAAAATCAGATGTGGTCACTGTATTTTATATGTTCTGTTGTTATTTGGATATTAATCAATATTACAGTAAGTACATGTTAACACACAGCGATACAAAACTTATCTGAACTTTACAGAATACAATAATCACTTAATTGCACAAAGCAATCTTCGACAGAAAAATATTATTTTACTATCTTACCGATGAAATTTTATGGAACTTCCAGGGCACCACTTACTTTTACAACCCTTAACACAACATTTATTAACCATTTTGTACAATTTAAATAGGTATTAGTATTTAGTTGTATCACTTGTATTTGTATCTTGTAGATTGTAGATCACAGAACAATATTACTAATACTAACATAGAGCACAGAGACCATAGATTAAACACTATTTTAATAGAGACACTTGACAGCAGTGGGATGCCAATGTACAATGACAGCTTGTCAGAGGTAAAATAACTGTGAACCATAGATTGAGTACTATACTATGCTGTGAACGGACTGTAGTCTATAACTTTTTACTTTTTAACTCTAGCTAGCTAGCTACTAGTTAAGTGTAGACTTATGAGAACTTATCTGTCACAGAGTACTTAATCACTATCGTTTTATTATCTGTAGTTTTCCCCATTGAGTTACAGGAACTGCCCTACCTACGAAAAAACGTGCATACCTACGCAACAAAACATGGCGGTTTTATTCCTACTAATGTCCAATTTGACGTGACTTTGACGTTCCTTTGTCAAAGTGGGTTTTAGTAGTTAGTACCTTAGTACTTTGGTAATAAGTTACAATTTACACTGTAGTAAAGAGATAAAACAAAATGGCGAACACGGCACACGTCTGACGTCATGAAAAATTTGACAGTATAGCGAAACTGTTGTGTATAGAGCTGACTTGTTTTTATTTCATACGTTAGACAAGGACGCCACTATGTTTATTATTTCGTCTTTTAAACTATTCCCTAACTATCTATATGACATTATAACAAGTCCTTATTATTCCTAAGTCAATGGTTTTCCAATAGTTTTCCTTTTCTCCCATGGAACCCTATGGCTCCGGAACGGAACACAGAGCAAGCCTGAGCAAGGATATTATTAAATTATTATCTTAAATCCTTGGACCATCCTTGGACGGATCACTTTGACAAATATAGTTGAATCCATGGATATAATAACTGGTTATATAACTTCGTAGAGGTATCTGAAGACAGATGATTTTACAACGGAACGGAATGACCATTTTATATTGTGTCCATGTTATCTATAGTCCCAGGATATATCATTGGATTGTGATTTTTATAATGATATAAAAACATCTAAGATGAATAATATATAATTATAATATAGATGTACCGTGATTGTGTATCTTAATTTACAATTTACTCTTAATGCAATAAATTAAATTCGGTAATTTTAAAGAAATTGTAATAAAATGTATTATTGCAATATTTATTTATTTATTTCTAAACTTTATTGTAAAACCTACATTCAAAGTTTAGCAATGATAATTGTAACTTAATAGAGAGTTGTATGGAAGAACAAATATGTATGTAATAAAGTAATTTGTAACAAAATATCATACACTTCTTATTTAGTTTCTTCCTGCTAATTCGAGTTGTGTAACTCGAATTCAATTCGAACTACCTCAATTTCAACTCGAGTCGTGTTTTTTTCCGAGTTGGCACATCTCTACAACCGTGCGGCCGTGTCGTGTCGCTGTCGTCGCTGTTTTGTTCGTACTTCGTACTATCGTAATCAGTGTTGCCAACTTTATTTTAACAATCCCACTAAACTTACGACCAGAAAAGGCAGAAAACCACTAAAAATATTATTGTATTTTATACTATATAATAATAAAAATAAAATGACGTACATAAGTGTATCAGTGATATTTACATGAATAAATGATTTTGAATTGGATTTAAATAATTGAATTTGTTAAAGATGATCGTCTTTAGAAGAAGCGGATTCATCTACGATCGTAGATTGCGAAGGATAAGTTTCTTTAGTTCCAATTTTTAGTACTACATTAATTGGTAATGTGTAGTTATTGCAGCATTTGTTTTCACGTGATAAGCCAGCACAAACCGTGATAATTGATGATAGCTCTACTTTCATTCGGTTTCTCCCTTTTATCTTTACTAATAGTAAACAAACGTTTAGAATCAAATCAAACTCGACTCACTTATATTATACATATACACAAGGTTCATAATCAAAGATATTTCATTAGTAGTTAAAAAAAATCCGCAGAAGACCTGGAAATAGTTTTTGTTCACTATCTGAGTACCTGAGTTCTGTAGTGTTTCCTACGCAATCAAGAATTGTGCGCTAGTTTCAAATTCAAACTTTCTCTGTGACGAGAGTAATTTTGTGAAATCTTCTTAGTGGTTGAATTTTATGCCATACCACTAAATAAAAAAAATATTTTCCCCCAGAAAATCTGCTAGCCACTAAAACCAATATATCCCCACTAAAAAGGGTGTTGAAACCACCAGACCTAGTGGAAATTCTACTAAGTTGGCAACACTGGTCGTAATAGTAAAGTAAATGACATGTAAATGTAATACTAGTATTACAAGTTTATGTACATTGTACGTTAAATTCATTTAACGTAGAGGTAAAATCTCTTTGATTTTGCATTGGCAACAAATAAAAAATAGTAGCTTGTCTCAAAGTCAAACAGTCATCGTTTTCTACATTTATCTACCTGTTTACGTCTTTAATTTATATTTATAAACTTTACACCTTTACATTTGAAGTAGTATCCAAGTCAGTTTTGTGTTTTCAATCGGTATGTGGTTTTGTTTGTGTTAAACCAAGAATGGAAGAATTGAATTAAGGGCTGTGAGTAGATAATTGAGAAGGTTGTGCGCGTTATCATTTGCTCATTATACCGTTCGAGGAAGGATGATATCGTTTGATGCGAGTGCTGACGCCATGTTGTTGTTTGCTCTGTGATTATTATCGCGTGTTGACTGTTTACTGTTGATCCTGGTATGGGTATACGGAACTGGACA
This sequence comes from Thymelicus lineola, assembly GCA_963932265.1. Taxonomy (NCBI): domain Eukaryota; kingdom Metazoa; phylum Arthropoda; class Insecta; order Lepidoptera; family Hesperiidae; genus Thymelicus; species Thymelicus lineola. Next base: position 14,514,744 of record OZ010688.1, read on the forward strand.
ATAAGAGTCTGAGTATGTTGGAAGATGTTCCAATCCACGGTAGCCGAAGCGACCTCAGGAGTAAGCCGCCGACGCACCAGAGAAACCTTAGTCTGGACTTCAGGTATGTAGTTTGCAAACTTTCAAACATGCTGTTAGAGAAGTGAAACTATTCACAGTACTTGAATATCGACATTAGTTTCATTTGATGAATGTGCATTACAATATCGTTGAACAACTAGTAGATTTCAGTAGTTAGAAATTAACTCAACAAGATTTTAGTATTGGTGAAAGCTATGAAATGAATAATTCAATGACAGCTATTGATAAGGCAAAGGTGCTAGCTGTGATTATTTATAGTAACTTAAATTAAATTAAAATCTTAAAATGTCAATATGTTGTACTACAATAGTTAGTGAAAGATACAAATCGCTGTAAAATCCACTCCACATAGTCTTGTCTGCCCTACCCCTAGAGTGCAATATAAGCTCGCGTAGGTATGGAGGGGTGAGGTGGCCTGTGAGCTGAGGAGCAGAGGTTAATAATGCTTGCCGCAGCAGCTGAGGTTGCCCTGCAAAGACGGCCAGCAAGCTGAAGCTGTGGTGGTGAGTGCTAAAATCACCTGCGATGATAAGCTCGCATGGGACAGACTTAGCCCCGCAGCGTCGCAGCCGTGACAGTAACTATGCCATTCAAAGAAATCCTGTTCCGGCACAAACTGAACTAAATTGTCATGTGTGTCAAAGTCAAAGTCAAAGTCAAAATATTTTATTCATATAGGTATCACTGATACACTTATGCACGTCATTGTGTGTGTAAGTGTGTGTGTGTGTGCAGAAAAGTATGTCAAGTGAAATTGTGCCAAGAATTTAAGTGGAACGTATTTGCATTTTTCTCCCAAACCACTGACTACAAGAAAAATGTATTGGATATAATATGTCAATCTTTTAATGGGCTACAGATTTTGTAGGAAACATTTTTTTATAAAATCAATACTTTGCCAAATAAACGAGAAAAACAAAAATCTTTTTTTGCCTATGATATTCATTATCAGCGAATACCCGAATTTATATTAATGGGGGGTATGGGCTAAAATGAAGTTTATCCAGTAATCCTTGCCAACAAGTTATGTTTTTATGTTTCTTGAATGATTCTACAGGCAATTCAAATTTTTATTGTTATGTGTTGCAAACTGTTAAAGCTTATCAATAAACCTATGAATTATGTGTAGATAGTGAATCTATTTTTGTGTCTCATTAGTATCAACAAAGTTGTTTCAAGAATATTATTAAAGACAAAGATTAGCCAATAACAGCTTTTCTGAGTTGGTAGTATTCCACTAATTAAAAATATTCTCTTCTGCACTGATCATCCTATCATAAGTAATCTTTGAAATTGTCTTTCCATGTACCAAGTTGTGATATCTCATTTTATGGGAATATGTTATAAGCTCTACAATGGCATATCATTTCTAGAGCTTATACACTGTATTCCAATGATATTATATATTAAAAAGAGGCAGATATGTCATAAGCGCGCGCGTTGTGTGACTCAAAAAGTTCCTAATTGGGAACTCTTATTCAGGTGAAGAAAGAGATAGCGATGTAGTTTTGACGCGAGAGCGATAAAGACATGCGATAAAGCAATAAAGCGTGCCTTGCGGACATCGGAACAGATTTTTCGGTTGATTTGTAAGGGCATAACGTATCTATATATATTTAAACATCATTGCTATATATAGAATATAGCATCAAATTGATTTAAGAAAATGACAGATAAAAATTGTTGTTGGTATTTTATCTACTAAACATTTCTATCACAGTATTATAATCTTTTTGTGTGTCTCTTTTACTGTTTTGGTGTTTTATGAGGAGGTGAAGTAGGTAGTTACTGCAAATAAACTTCCTTATGTCCTTGTTCTTACAAGGTCTGTTTTCCTGAAGAAAAGCAAGGGAGGTTTGTTAGTGCTATATTATAGAAAAAAAAACAATTGGCTTTCAAGTAGCTTACTATTATTGTTACAACCTTTAAGTGGAAATATTTATTTCTATTTATTTAATACAACATTTATGAGGAAAGGGTTATTTATATTTCCTCAAAATAGAATATTTCCTGAATCCATTTACACATTATTACAATAATATAACATTTCCCCGAGTCCTCATATTAATTTTTAAAGTAGACAATCTCTACCCTGATTTGCTGGCTTGGGAATGGGAATGGAGTCAGTATTTTAGGATGCCACTCTACACTACTAGGATACAGTCTAAAAGTAGCCTTAAATTAAAGAAAGACTTCTGTGTAGTTTTATTTGGTGGCTCATATCTCCAGATGTACAGTTACACTCAAGAGTTTATGTCTCATAAACTACTAGCCATTATTATGTATAACTTAATAGCTATAGCTAGATTAATAAGTGACCACAGGTGATGTACTTGTGTGTAACTAACCACAAGTTCCTGTCTTTGTATACATAGAGTAGGAGTATAAGATTAGGGTCACCTTGATACATGGTTATTTCATTATTGAGGAGACTTAAACTTCATCCAGTGTTGATGGGTGGAGGGTAATGGCCTACTTAAATGTTAGAAGTTCCCTATAACAATAACAACTAAAAATTATAGCTTAAAATACAATCTGAAATAGGGCATTCACTCAACATTAAGTGGATCTTTATTAGGGTATGATCATAATATTGATCATGTTATGATCGTTTTATAGAACTAGGTTGATCTGATGTCAAATTAATATTAAATTTACTACATTATGGTAAAGTTTCTTGGATTTTTGTCGAAAAGTTTAGCATACATTCTAAAAGATTTGTGGAGTTTCTTTATCTGAATGTGGTCTCCACCATGGAGTAATGTTTATTCAGAGACCCAATACAGGAGAAGCAGTGGAAGTAGTTGTTTTGATTATAAGGAGGCATGTGTAGTGTGGTAATATCATAAAAACAGTCATCAACTCCAAATTTTTATATTTTTTATAGACGTCATAAAATCAAGCAGTAATAAAAAGTAAATTAAGTACAAGAGTTAAGTTTTATGATGTTAGTTTATTGCTTTTGGGCCTTTGTTAGTACATTCCTGACTGCCCTTGACGGGAAGAAGTAAATTCAAAAAATGTGGCTTGTGTTTTTTTATCTTTTTTATTCTGTATCTTTAAGTTATGTCAGTTATGTCATTACTGTCAAATAGTCACAATATAACGGCTTTCAGAGGCGGATAGATTATTGCAAATGGCTAGAAGATAACTAATCAGATGTGAATTTTTGTCAAGCATTAATATGATTAATAAAAAACCTTACAAATAGCTAATTTTATAATTTGATCTGGTTTTTTTAAAAAATATTTGGTATTTATTTCACACTTACCATCTAATTAAAATTATAATATGTATCTAGGATAATAATATTTTTTACAAGAGCAGGTATTACGGTATTAAAAGTATAAGGGATTACATTTTTACATCAGAATCTGTTCTTTAAATATTTGAGAAGTTACTCTGAAGCAGTAATAGATAATCAGTTGTAAAAATAAACTGGAGGGTGGGTAATTTTTCGGCGGTTCGTAAATTAATGTGTTAGTAAAATATGAACAGTACCAATAATATTTATTACTGTAATAAATAGAAAATAGAAAGACTTCAATCAGTTCCAAAATCACTCATGCTGTGCAATAATTGAATCGGCGGTAAAAATAATGGAATTGGCGATTCGATAATCAGTTCGGCAGTTCACAGTGCATGGTAACAATTTATCACTGCAAAACCGACTCCACGTAGTCGACAAGACTACTGCCTAGACTCTAGGCCCTAGAGGGTAGCCCTAGAGTGTAAAACCTGCAGCGCCGGAGCCGTGACAGAAACCATGCTTGCCGCATGTTGCATGCTTGTTTACATGCTGCAGAGCGCCAGATTCCTTTTACTGTTGGTGAATCATTTTGGGTAGATGAGGTTATTACAGTATGATGTTTCCCCAAGGATATGTTATAAGTACACTAATATCCTTATGTTCGGTGAAACACAAGGATATTATTGTACTTATATGCATATTACTGCTATATTATTTATAGAACTGCTTGTAAAGATTTGTTGCCGACTAGTTTTGATTTTTTAACTGCCCACACGGAACTGCCAGTTTCATTAATTTATTTCACTGCCAAATAATTTTATTAACTTGGGTTAGTTAATAAAATTATAATTTAAATATTTTACTGCCCAAGTTTCACCGTCAATTTATGTATTAACAAACATGCATTTTTGAATTATACAAAAAAAAATACAACCGCCCCTTTAAATGAGTGCCAAGGAACAAAACATTAATGGAGCATTAATGCATGTAATGCAGGTACGTTTAGTAGATAGGTATATTGATTTTCAACCTGTAATGGGTTTTCCTGTACGTTGCTGTAAATTACGTACAGATTAAAAATTCCCGCTTTCCCCATGCTGTCCCTTGGGGCACCCCTAGTGTTTGATTTTTGCCACACATAGGGTGTCTAACATTATCGATTTTCATGAATTGAATGCAGTTACTTTTATGAAAACTTGTTACAACTATCTGTTCCATTGACGTAGGATCTATAATGTATCGTCCTCAAAATAATTGGAACTCCGTGCTTTAATCCGAGCATGGTATGGAACTCGTATGGAAAACTATGTTCTTTCTGTGGTATTTTAAGTTTAAAGTACAGAATTTGCAAATAACTACACACAGACATTGCCACCTGTATACCATTGTCTCGACGATAGCTATTAGTTGAGTCATTAGGTCAGATCGATAAAACAGACTTACAATGAACTAACGTATGAAAAATTAATCAATCTCGAACCTGCGAGGGAAACCAAGCAAGTGTTTTTGTAATTTTCGAGTACGTTCAACTGTCGTATCTGGAATGAGTCGTGTTGTAGAGGGTTCGAGTAAACATTCGCTGCTGGAATCTGGGCCAGACTTCGAGCTCAGGTGAACGGACGAGGGCGAAAGTAAAAGTGGGCAGCGGATAGCGTACGCCGGATAGCGCTGCCCCATCGATTTCCTGACTAACGATATGCCTTATTTAGTTGTATTAAAGACCGATTTTCTTTGCCACACGTTCTGACAGAAATGGACGTTGCAACTACCGTTCTCGTAGTTGTAGAGATAGTTTCTTTGAAATTTGTCTCGCCCTTAGATATCAGCTTGTTATGCGTCAAAAGAAAGTTCTAGATGTGTCTAGAGAAATTTGCCTACGGAAGAAAATAAACATGTTGGGGTTGTTAATGTCGATAAAGACCTGACTGAGAAGAGGTACTTATTAAATAAAGTGAGTTTAACATCGGTGTAATATAACTTTGAATAGTATCCAAATCTTATCGTAGTGGCAGTGATATTGCCGTTCACTCATTTACCTACTTATCTATTTCCAAGAAAATTCGTCAATTTTCCATGAACCACTGATAAATTAAGCAATAATATAAACCTTATGACGCTATCCGAGTTTTCCGTTGATGGGTCCGAACCCTGAAAAGAAGTTATCATACAAGGCTTGCAGAATATTGCATAGGTATTAAATTTGCATAATATTTGCTCAACACATTGAAGTACCAGTGCCTCATACGAAACATCTATTAACTAATAAATATCGACTATCTAACGTGACCAACCTTCGTTGTTCCCAGTTATGAAGAGCAGGTTGCATAATTATAATTTTAATAACAATCGGCCACCATTGTTAACCGTTAGAGCTGAATGCTAATTTACTTATATTAAACTGAATAGATCTTGCTATCAATTGAATATGAAAGAAATAAGTTAATGTGGGGTAAAAAATAAAAATAAATAAAATAAAATAAGTTTTTAATCGAATTAGGTTTGTTACAAACGCTTCTCAAAAGTCACTCTACGCTTTTTGGACTCGACAGCTTTCAGGATACAATCATAAACAAAGGATAGTTAGATAAAAAACTTCAAAATAGATTTAGTTATTTTAGCTTGATGCGCAGAAGAGATTTTATTTTTTATTTTTATGGAAATAGCCGGCAAACGAGCTGACGATCCACGAGGACATCAGCAATACCAAAGGCATCACTGATGCGTTCCAAGATGCGGTCAAGAAAGAGAGAAGAAAAAGAAAGAAAGAACCTAAAGAGATAAAGTAAATATAAACATTCAGGATAGTAAAACAATGTTTTGGCTTGAAAACGTTGATATCAAGTTATTTTGGGTTCAACCTATTAATGAAACCCTTGCATACCTTGAACACGCTGCGTGGATTCAAGATTGAACCCATTAGCCCATAATTAACGTAAAACCCTTGTCAACATGTAATTATATCTTAAATGAAATTTTACTCGAAATTCCACTTGGCCGTGATCTTTTTATAATTTCCTAGGCGGTGTAAAGTCTTTTTCTTCCTGCCGAAGTTGATAAGTCATTGAACTTTATGAAAGAACCTACCTTGATGTAGGAATTCAGTTTTATCCATTTCTTACACATATTTATAGAAAATTATAATTTTCTGGTCAGTTTACATTTTACTAGTGACTTTTATGATTATAACAACTAACAGACTTGCTGTAAGTAATAAAATTTGTTGGAAAAACCAGCTCAACTCTTAGACCAATATTTTTGTTTTTCTAGCAAGACGTGTTTCTCGTTTTACTTATGTAGATGTAGTCTTACCAAATACAGGTTGTTTAGTAGCTTAATAGAATATTACATTATTATCTAAATCTATTTTGTTACGACGTATTAATGTCTTAAGGATTACCTTTTTGTTTTGGCCATATAAGGTTTAGTACCCAAGATACACATTTGTCCGTACCCGAGTTCAACTTTCCATCTTTCTCCTCAAGGGAAAGTAATGAATCTTTTGCGCTTCGCGCTGTTAATGTCTTTCTTGTCGCCTGACGCCAAGCAATACTCGCCAATACTAGTCAATGCAATACAGACGCGTAACCGATCAATCAATAACAATTGACTTTTAAAATAGAATGTCAGCGGCCTTCTATGAGCGTGCGCGCACCGACCAAGGCGGCTGCCTCCATTGTGAATTGTGTATTCAGCCATCAGTATTAAAAGAAATACGTCACGACCTCCCCTGGTATTATTCGTACTCACGAAATATAACCCATAGTATACACATTAAATTCCTTTTACACGTTGCTATAATATAATGGTAAAAGCTTCGTGAGTGACTTTGACCCATTAGCGGTCCACGTTTTGGCAATTTTTGCTTTATTAATAATGCCTGGTACTTACCGTAGGAACTCCACAAAGTCCACAATGCTGCTCCAATGTGGATTAGTTACGTAAGCTAGAAACCTGAAATCCTCTGATGTGTCTTTCTTTCTGTTTCTTCTCTCTTTCTTAGCCCGCAAAGCATCATCGATGCCTTCAGTGTCGATGATGACAATAGTGACTTACCATCAGGTGGATCGTCAGCTCGTTTACCGAATATTTCCATAAAAACAAATATCTATGTTGTTATCTAATACTGGCCATAGACGATCAAGTATACTTGTCAAGTTTGCAGCGGACTTGACGTGGCATCCAGTAAACTTGACGGTGGATCTGGATATATAGGTATCTCATGCAAATTGGATGCCGTGGCCCCATCAAGTCAAACTGCAAACTTGACAAGTACACTTGATCGTGTATGGCCAGCTTAAAGATAGCTGGGACCAAAGGCTTCAAAAAGCACGAAATAAATTACGAACTAGCGATAGTACCCGTTTTCGTGAGTACCATACTGGTTGTATATGGAAGCGGATTTTTGTATCACATCGATTTGTCGTTGTCAGGTAATATTATCCCACGTAATTATTTTGCCGTGTGTTACCATTTATCTGCGTAATATTTTCGTTATCTCAATATAATTTGACGTCTAAATATTTCTAGATACACAGTATTTACAGCGCAAGTTTCTGTGGACTTTGTGCAAATTAATTACTGTCAAATTTTAGAAAACAAAGCTAAAACTGACTTAATTGTTAATGAAACTTATTGTTAATGAAACGAACAAACACGTCAATAAAAATAGAGGATTCCAATTTCCGATTTTCAAGGATTTACAAGAACTAGAATTAAATAATTTCATCTGAAATAGTAAGCCACAATTATAAACACTGGTTATAAGAATATCCTATTTAAAATAACATACCTATGTGAGTACTGTTACACTTGAGAAGTAAGATGAGCACAGAGCGACAAAACAATAAAATTATCGTTATGAGATGTCACAACTATCCAGAAAAAGTAAACTTCCTTGATGATAGATTAAACCATCCTTATACATGCATGTTTTCTTTTTTAGTGGGACATCTTCCAGTACAATTTTTTTCACCTTTTTTATAAACTCTGAAGTGATCGCATCACTGGGCTGCTCCGGTCGTTGTTCGCTTCAAGTAATTCCATGTTACTTGAAAGGTTTCAGTACGGTCTGAACAGCATTCCCTTCGCTTTGTCTTTTATCTTTCCAAGAAAATAAATCAAAGATTCCTGTCAGCACTATGACAATTTTACTGCCATGAAATGCAACCTAACGATTAACCTTTCCAGTTTAGTATTTACTTAGTAGATTAGATAAGTAATCTGCTCAAGTATGTAATTTTATTTTAATATCTGCTCAAGATACGACCGAACTCATAAAATACGTATTCGTTGATATAATACATGTCAACGCATTCCTCTTGAAGGAAAATAGAATGATCATAATTGTATTTATAAGTATTGGTCTGTACCTTTCGTGTTTATCTACAATTCTACATTTAGTATTAAGGGAACATACCAAAACCACGTGCCTCATTTAGGGGGGGGAGGGGGGTCTTCAAAACACCACGATTGGTCACAGAGGGGAGGGGGGGGTTTAGGTTTTTGTCACGTAGTCAATATTTTAGCAACCATTGCGCCACAAAGTCGTCAAATATAAGCAAAATTATTATTTTTTTACTCTGTTTTTGCAAAAAAGTATTGAAAACCGTATTTATCAATTACCACGTGAAAACTAGGGGGGAGGGGGGGGGTCTTCTCATATACTACGGATGGTCACGAAGGGGGGGAGGGGGGTAAAAAGTTGGAAAAAATAGGTTACGTAGTTTTGGTATGTTCCCTAATGGTCGTAGCACACATATCAACTCGTAAACGGAACGTAAACGTATCAACTCTTGCATGTCAGTATTCTTTGTATGAAACTCCCTACTGTAAAGCACACTTATCGGATTCGTAACGTAATCGCCTCGCCTCGAGACAAGCTCACGAACCGCGGTACGGTGCGTGGACGACTTGCCGTACCCGCGCTTACGTCTCACCGTACGCTATCCTTCGCCTTTCCGTTTCCTCGTGCACGCCCCGCGCCGCGGCGCCGCGGCTACCGCGGCGTCGGCGAACTGCTGTCATTCATTCCGTCAACCAGCGGCCGGCGAGCCGTAAGCGCGGCGTCGCCTAGCCGTAGCCGGGTCGATTTGGAGCTGTTGGTCGGTTATAACGCGCTTACGTTAGGTTGAGGGCGGGTTATAACGCGCTTACGTTAGGTTGACGGCGAGGCGATCCGGTGCCGATCCCTTTCCGAGTTGATATGTGCGCTACGACCATAAACCGTAATGGTTGTTAGACCAGTGATGACGTTTATACGTACCTCGTCAGTTTCATGTTTCTCATGCGTTTGACAGCGCTGAGCAACAAATTATTATTATTAAATTACCTGCAAGGAGAAACTCTTAAATTACCCTAAGAAGAAACTCTTGGATTGCGTAATAAACTTGTATGAGTGAATAAGTTCATTTTAAATTCATTGTTGTATCGAGTCTGTAGTTTAATTTAGCCATGTTTGTCATCTTCATTAATACACCCATTCATGATTCATAAGGCGCCAGTGTGACGATACATCTGGTGCAGGCGTGCGTCGGTATACAGATAGTAGTCAGTAAGTAAGTGCTAATTATGTTGAATTGTTGACCCTTTATCCGTCTGCCAATCAAGACTGGCGTGCATGGAATGCGACACGCAATTGGCTACATGAAACTTATTGCTTTTACGTCCAAACTACCCGGCTCGTATTTAATTTGTTGAAATTAAACCGTCTGTCGAGCGTGATAGGATAAATTGTGCCTTATCGAGTAACCAATTTACACGGCTCTTATACAACTGGTTATGATTTATTATCGGAGCCATTTTTTGTCGTCAGTCCTTGTCTCGATTACGTTCACTGACATAGGATACTTGGCGGATACTTGGTATAACGTCAAACGGTAAGACGTACCGTACGGACACTTGTACTGTCCTCGACACTTTTTATTGGTACATAAAAAATGTACCGATCTACTTTAAAGGATTATGTCCGTCCTTGAGTTCAAGCCCACCTCTTGCAAATGATACATTTTGCTATCTACAACAATCTACAAACAATTGTCTGGCTTCCCATGCCTCTCATTGAAAGTCACTAAGCTTTGTATCACTGACTACCTTTTAGGTCCGTAATATCCACAGAACTATTCAACTGTTTATTTTACCTTCCAACTTCCATGTTGACCTTTGAAATGTACTTGTAGTATATTTGAGTTAACCTACTAATTATGGTCTTCCTTTCTATGTTTCCTTCTGGCTTACATTACGTTGCCCCTGGTGTTGCGGATGTCAGTGGACCAAGGTTTACCCTAATCATTGAATATTTCTACATGAAGTAAATAATTAATTACTTTACGTTCCCTTTCTGCTGTTTCCATTATCTATCAGATGATCTTGAAGACTGCCTTTTAAATTCTGCCCTTTCAAAATGTCAGGAATTACTGCTGTTTTTGCCAACAATATATTAGCAATAACGAGATTGTATTGTATTGTAGTTCTAATATTTCAACAAAGCCTTTAAAGTTCTTAAAAGCTGGAGAAACTATTTTCTTTCTTGTTGCTGTGTCTATTCATCTCTTGTTGCGAGCTGCCTTTTCAATTATAAAGGTTGACTTGATGAGAGCGTTTTTAGCATTCTTTTCACCTTTTACCATTGTACTCAATAAACAAGTGTTTGTTTGGATTTTCAACTCTTATTCTTAACATTTGTATTTTGACAAAGCTTTTTAATTATTGTTTTTATTATTTGGATTTAATAAATTAAATGAGGTCCGCCTTTATTTATAAAGAAACAACTTCTTGCTCATTTAAGGCAATTTAAAAAGTAATAAAAACGCCTCTTCGGTCAAAAAATTGCTCATGGCAGTCTTTGTGGAGTGTGACGTAAATGGTCATTGAATCTTAAAATAACCGTTGTTATTAGATTTTTTATTTATACAGCAGCCGTTTTTTAATTACATCTATGACAGCAGCTAACCAATCTACACTAATTTATACATCTATTCTAATATTATAAAAAAAAAACCTTTAAATGCGCGAATCTTTGACCAAGATATAGGTTTGCAGTGTTAAAGTTTGTAATGTCAGGCCTTGTAGATTTAGGGGATTTACAAGAGTTACTTACAAGATCTGATAACTGTCATACAGTGAAAGCGTTATGAGCTTGTGTTCCTTAGTAACATTTTGACATGAAAATGTTCAATGGTATTACCGTATACAGAATCCATAGATATATTTTTCTCCTTGTTATAGTTAACAGCAGGTTTACTACTTTATTTATATTCTTTATTTTTAATAGTGTCTTATTCATTAAATTTTTCATATAATATTTAATACCGCCATCGTTGTTATCTGCTTTGCCCAAAGATTGGCTGGTAGAGAATGCTCTTAGCATTAAGCTCGCCTTTTATACCAACTATATTAGGTATAATAAAGATTAAATAAATAAATAAATATATAACACTGATTTATACGTGTGTGAGTGCCTCAAGTCCGCGGGTGACATGACTAAGAATACAGTTTGTGGTGGTGGATTTTTTATCAAGTCTATAATTAGCGCCCTTACAAAGATCACAAATGTAAGTATGAATGCGCACGAATCGACCGCGTTGCGGACGCTCGTCTGTGTGTTATCCGTTGATAAATCAGTCTGTGCGTATGGAGTATGTAGGTACGCAACTGTTAGTTCACGTGTACCAGTTTCACTTACAAAAACAATGTTAGTTTTTATTAAGTACTTATATGTATAAAAGAGGACAGTATATAAAAGAGGACAGAATAACTTGCCGACTATTGAAACTTACTGTAAATTGAAGTAAGCATTGTTAGTTATTGTTTGTAAGATTAATTCAGAAATTAATAAAAAAAACGTACATACTTCCAATGCCGATGATGTGTTGGTGTTTCGCTTCGTAATTAGATCAAATAAATAACCTGGTCCTGTATATACAGTTAAATGGTCTAAAATAATTGATCCCATTGCCCAACATTATTGTGTTATCACTTATCACTTAGAATGAGAGTAATAATATGTAGTTCGGTGCGCCATCCATGTGGAATAATAATTTAATTTAATTTGTAAATTATTATAATAGATTCCCTATTCATGAATTTGTGTAAGGTTTACTGGCTGTTTTCATATTTTCCTTCATCTTAATATCCTTGTATTTAATTAATAATTAATGGTTATACATTGACGTGCAAATATATTTTAATTAGGTATCTGTTTAAACAAATCCCCCGTATTTTTAATGCAAGAAAAGTTCTAACAATTTCAAATGGGGAAGTTCAGCGATTTTGTGAACTTAACAGGAACATTTTAAAAGAAACGTTCAAATTCATTATAAAGGAAGTTTTATTTTCATTACTTAATAATTCATATTTAGAATCACGTAATTTATTACTACCAATCTCGTTACCAATAATAGTCCAAAGTGGTTTTTATCTTGACATTTTTTTCTTGATATGCAAAGATATAGCTATAATACAGACGGCAAAAGTTTTGAATAATATTAAATTTAAATAGCTTTTTGTCATTCCCATGAACAAAACATCATTACCGTTAAATAAAAGTCATAATATCTGCAAGCTGCTCATATCATTACTATTTCTTATAAATTATTTTACTACTATAACTTTTTATTTCCTTAGCCAATTTTCATGCCTAATGTAGGCTTAGAAAGTTAATTATATGCGCTAATTATTTTTTGAGGGGACAGGGGCAGATGATATGCTACCAGAGGCAAGCTACACAGACAAATACAGTGTCGAAACATACTATTTTTTTTTGTCCTTTATGCTGATAACAAAATTTTACGAAAATTTGTTAATGTTTAGATTTGGCTTCATTATGTTTTATGATTAGTAAGATCCTATCTACTCTCGATTTAATATAATTAACTGATAAAAAATTTGTAATAATTTATCGCCTGAGTTGTGCAGTTGTAACTAGTTTACCGCTTGTTTTCCAATGAATCGATGTATGTTTGAATTCTTTATATGATTCATACAACGGAACACCTCAACGGGACTAGTGTGATAGACCGTATGATTATTATACTGTGACCGGAGTGACACTTCTTTGTTATTGTCTGTTCAAGTTGATTGTTTACACGTCCAATGTCCATGTTACCTCGTACCCGTGCCGTCTGAATGATTCATGTTTTGTTTACATTAGCCTCATTTATTTGATCGTTAACGCGACACGGGTGCTTCTCTTGATGTATATTTTCATCTCTATTTAATAGCTTATCATCCATATAGATGCTAAATTGCTAAGTAAAAATAGCAGTCTCATAGTAGTAGGCTTCTACGTTGTTTTCTGCATAGGATTCGTGTCGAAATGTATTTAAGAGGATTTTTTTGAAATTTTTTGCGTATATGAAATTAATAATAACACGTAGACTGACATACTAATACCTTGTAGGACAATAACTACTCTCAATTTGAGATTTTGAGCTTGACAGTAGGACAGTTACGGTTTGTGTCTGTTAAAAAACTACAATGTTAACAATCTGTGACAGAAATTCTTATTTGAATAAACTGCTTGGTCAGCGTGCGTTTTGCAAAAGATTCGCAAGTTTTACTTTGGTGCGAGTTTGGCGTAAAATCATACCTTCTGTATAACTTTCTACTTTCATTATTATAAACTTTCTCACAATATACATGCGTCATGAAGTGCTAAATGATATAACTAATTATTAACATTGTAATAATATGACTATGATAGTATCATCTCGAGGTACAAACGACTCAAGTGGTATAATGGCCGCCTACATTAAAAGTCTCGTGGTAGGCATGACGGATGTGTTTTGTGCTATCTAAAGCCTAACTTACACTTTGTAAAGTAAGAGTCGCAGAGACAAACAACAAGTTTTTTTTTGTTAAATTTTTAATGAAATTGTAGTTTTATTTTATAACTTTCTAGTCGCTGTCATGCTCGATGTATAAGGTTATTTTTATAAGCTGTCAAGTTCGCCCAGGGTTTTGCCCTTTAACAAGTCGAAATACGTATTTCGAGTCGTATACTCGATTTTTGTCGTATTTTCACTTTGTCAAAATATATTCTATAGGATTTTCTGGATTAATTGATAACACGCTGAATGTGTGAGGGAGGCTTACCAGTAAATATAAACACGGTGTCTTATCTTATCAATTGTACTTGTAATTGGCCCTTGTCACTTAATTATCTTCGTTTACACATTACTATTCACTTGTCAACTGTACTTGTAAGTAACAACTTGCAGTTGCTATGTGACAGTGTAAATGAGGCATAGAATCGCGACAGTAGCGAGAGACGCTCTCGTAATGGGTCGTCCCACGTATCACATACACGCTCAGGCTCATGTAGGCCGTGGACGCACCCATGACACAAAACTACAAACAAACAAATGATTAATAAAGTTTTTGTTGGTGTTCTTTGAATTATTTTATCCCGCATCATTCATAAGAATATTTAAGGCAAAAAATATACTAAGAAATGTTGATTGTGACAACGTAGCGAACCAGGCCGTGTGACAAAGTATCTACTGTCATAATGTTTGAGACATGAAGATGAACGTGAAGTAGGTCTCAACTCTCAAGAAAGCAATCGATACAAAGAGTTGGTAGTATTACATTGATAGCAATGTATCTAATCAAGATTACTTCTTTGACTTAATTCAAACCGGGTTTTTTTCGGTATTATAAATAATTACTTTAAAACCCTGACACCCGATACCACATTGCTGCTACAATACAAGCATGCTAAATTTATCAATATTCATTCAGTTTATTCGATAGCGTTTTGTATTTAGAAATATATCCACTCTAGCATACACGCAGTATATTTCACTACATACTTCAGTATTTTAAGGAAAATGTGAGAATAATGAAAATTAGTAAATTCTACTACAACGATTTGTGATAATTGAATAAAGATTTCATGCAAAATATATGACTCACGTATTATGAACACTCAATGACTCAGATAACGATTCGTGTGTTGATTTTCGAAGTGAAAACTTTTTAAGTGCGTTGGGCATTTTTGAGATGGGATAAAAGTGATAAAACCAATCAACTCGCGACCGCGACACCGCAATCGACACCTACCTGTGGCGCCATCTCTGGGAGAAGTAAAGAACTATGGAAACTTAATTTATAGCTGGTATTGCTCCTACAATATCAATATTGTAGTTTACATACGAGGCGATGGCAGCCATTCACTAAAAATGTAATGAATAAAAAATCACTTCATTTCCTGACGATTCAAAAAATACACACGTAATTGTTTAAGTTTTCACTTCTGTTTTATGTTAATAGCTGACAAATGAGCTGATTGTCACCTGATAATTAGTGGTCACTGTCGCCCAATCGTCAATAATAGGCCTATTACATTACCCAATTTTAAGGGCCCTATCGAAAGGCTGGGCTTGTCGCCTAGCTAGGGTAGCACTTATTACACCACCCTATCAATCGGACTAACTCACTACGTAAACTTCGTCTCGGTTGAACGTCGTTGTCATGGCACCCGCTCTATCGAAGCTCGAAAATTGATTGTTAGTTTAACAGCAGCAGTTATAATCTTAAATTAAAATAAATAAAAAACCGACAGTTTTATTTACACTAAACATAGCTAAGAACACTCTCGATTTAGCCACCACCTTTCATACAAAAAAACTAGATCAAAATCATCCTCTTCCTTCCGTGATTTCGCCGAGAGCGGACGTGCGCGAGCGGGTGTGTCATTAAGGCTCAAAATAGTAAAAATTATCGATAATATTAAGCGCATTTGACTATACAAGAACAGTGACCGGCTGCAGTGGGGAACGTACGAGTGAGATAGTGAACTTAATAATTGCCTTCTCGTTCTTGCATCGCATCTTTTCTCGCTGACGCTGCAAGCGGTGCCAAAAGAAGACGGATGGTGTTTGTTTTTTCATCTCTTTTCTCCCTGCATGTTCGTTGTAACTACGTCAATCCATGGATATTATTACGTTTACTATAACGAAATACATGCTACGAGACTACAACACTAGTTGAAGCATACATCCCTACCGCCTGTCAACACATCTACAAGTGACACTGCAATTTTCGACTATAACCTATAATAATATTTTGTTCTATACTTCATTGAACTGGAAATAAGTTTATTACTGTACGAGAACTCTGAAGATGTTTCGTTCACCGGAAAAATGCTACTCTGAATCCAACCTGCCCGGCGTCTCTGACGACAAAGAAACATCGCCTCCCAGTTTTGTTAGCTCACGAAATAAGAGAAAGCGTTCCGAAGAAATTATGAATGATTTAGCGGACTTTAAGACAGAAATGAAAGACATGATTACTTCATGGGTGGATCAACAAAACAGCGAAAGAACCGAAATAACATCTGCACTGAGATCTATAGAGGAATCACTGACTTTTCTCTCAACCAAATACGACGACATGTGTAAAAAAGTGGACCTCATGGAGCAAGAGAGGCATAAACAGAAGGAATATATTACTATACTTGAAAATAAGGTGGAAAATCTCATGAAAGCTCAACGTAAGTGTTCATTTGAAGTGAAAAATGTCCCAAGATCTGAAAATGAATCTAAAGAAACATTGTTGAACATGGTAAGCAAATTATCTACATCACTTAAGGTCAATATACAATGTAATGATATCAAGGATATATATAGGACGACCATAAAGGGCGACAAAAAGCCTATTATTGTTGAAATGTCAACGTATGTCCAGAAAATGAATATTATGAGCGCCGCTAAAAAGTACAATAACCATAATAAGAATAATAAATTAAATACTCAGAACCTAGGTCTAAAGGGAACATGTACCCCAATCTTTATCTCTGACCATCTCACACCTAATGGTAACAAACTGTACTACTTAGCGAGGGAATTGTCAAAAAATCTGAAATATAAATATTGCTGGACCTCGGTTGGTGAAGTCCTGGTGCGGAAAGATGACTCATCCCCGATCATAAAAATTATGAATGAAGCACAAATAAAAGGCATCTATGAAGCCAACAAATGACTATGCATGAACTGTGTACTTAGTTTCAAGTGGATCCATGTCTTACATAGTCTTCAAGCAATTAACATAGGTTATATACATAAGTTTTTTTGTTATATGTTGCACCTATCTTATGTTAACTCTGTTTATACCAGTAACACATTCAAAACTTACACTTTTTTCATATCACACACTTACTTCAACACTTACTCAACATACAATACAACAACATACATACACAACAATACACAAACACATATTGCACTCACACACCTCTTTATAAAAGTTCTGTTTTCGCTAACTAAGCATAATACCTTGCATTCACTTTGTAATTTGATAACAATAATTACTCCTGATCTGAGAGCTTGGAGTAACCAATGTAGGAATTTTATTTTTTACTTTTATTCTTTCGTGGTAATCAGTTATCTAAAACTCCTGTATACAAATGATTTTAAATTAACATCTATTAAACAAATTTACTACACACAAAAACTTCCTAATTCATTATGGATAATTTGTCCCATCCTTATAATGATATAGACAATATTAGTATAGCTCAGGCCGTCACTTGCACGCCTGAGGAGTGTTATTTACACATCTCAACAAAAACACACCTAACCATTCTTACCCAAAACATACGGAGTATATACAAAAATATTGATATTTTTCAAGCTATGCTTCACTCAACTAAAACTGATTGCGACATACTAGTTATGACTGAATGTCACCTCTCAAAACATAAAAGTATTCCTAGCCTAAATGATAATTATATCACACACTTTACAAAAAATACCTTAAACCAATGTGATGGCGTAGTATTTTATGTAAAAAAGAATCTAAACATCAATGTATTTGAACCGTACATTACTAATGCGTCCTGCCTTGTTTTGACTCTTCACGATACTGTCATAATTGGCATTTATCGCACTCCATCTATTAGAAACGCTGATGAATTTGTATCTTCCCTTCAATCTCTCCTCATACAATATAAATGCTATCCGAATATTATTATAACAGGTGACATAAATATTGACATTAAAATTGACTCCAAAGATCCAAACTGTCATAATTATCTAACATCACTTGCTTATTATGGGATACTCCCAGCTCACAGGTTCCCAACTCGTGATAAAATGAGCTATGATCACATGATGCTGAAAACGCCTCACCCCGCTAAATCACTTGTTCTTACTAACCCTACCACTGACCACAGTACAGTCATTCTTAACGTGATGTTTGAACCACTGCGACGCAACCTGGCTGTAAAAACCAAAACTGCAATCAATTTCGAAGCCACTTTGAATGACATTAAGGCGGATTTACCTGACATATTAACAATAACAGACCCTTCTGAAGCTGCCCAGGTTTTAGTTAGTAAAATTTCCTCTGCGATTAAAAACAACCAAACTATAAAAAGTATCCCATCAAGAAAAAGACATATTAAGCCCTGGATAACACCAGGAGTTCTACGTTGCCTTCGCAATCGTGACAAACTTCATTTAAAATTCAAAAAGAATCCGCATAACGAAATTTTGAAATTAACCTATACACGTTATAGAAATTATTGTAGTAAACTAGTTCGAAAACTTAAAATAATGCACGAAAGAAACAATTTAACTAGAGCTAATAAAAATCCTAAATTACTGTGGAAAACAATAAAATCTATATGTAACATAAACAATAATAAAAATGACCATATACATAACCTACTCTCAGTTAAATCCTCACCGTTAGAAGCAGCAAATTGTGCTAATAATTACTTCTCTAACTTAGGTAAACGTCTGGCTGAAAATTTATTACCGTCCCCTATGTCTCATAATTATAATTATATTAATAATATTAATACCTCTTCATCCAATTCTTTTGTTCTCTTAGCAACAGATCCAGCAGAAATTAATACAATCATCTGTAACTTATCTAACGACTCCGCCCTTGGGTGGGATAACATTCCTACTGCATTTATTAAAATGGCCAAAAATTATCTTACCCCTGTCCTTTGCCATGTGTATAATCTCTGCTTCGAAAATGGCTGTTTCCCCTCTGTTTTCAAAAAAGCTATTGTTACACCCATCTACAAAAGTGGTAATAAAGATGAAATTGAAAATTATAGGCCTATCTCCGTACTTCCTGTTCTGGCAAAAATTTTGGAAAAGCTTATTAACAAACGCATTAAAGAATTCCTTTACAAAAATAGTTTGCTATCAAATAATCAATTTGGCTTCAGGAACGGCGTTTCCACTGAAGACGCAGTTTTGGCACTTTCCGACACTATCTGTAAGCACCTAGATGCAGGCAATAAATGTGTCGGCGTCTTCCTGGATCTCGCAAAGGCGTTCGACTCTGTTTCAATTCCAATATTATTACATAAGCTATATCTCATTGGCATAAGAGGGACACCCCATAAGCTATTCACAGACTATCTAATGAATCGCCTGCAACATCTAAAACTTGGTAACGTCATCAGCCAGCCTTCTCCCATTACTTACGGTGTTCCACAAGGCAGTGTGCTCGGGCCGACATTATTTTTAATATATGTGAATGACCTTTGTAGCCTCAAACTTCCCAATTGTGATATTTTTACCTATGCGGACGATACCGCCCTGATTTTCAGTGAAAAGAGTTGGGATTCTCTTAGAATCACGACTGAATCAGGATTACGACATATATCAAATTATTTAAAATCACATTTACTAACACTTAATGTATCAAAAACCCAATTCGTTCCTTTTACGATACGAAAATCTACCTTACCACTTTCGGACTTTGCTCTCAAAATTCATAGCTGCTCCCAACACCAGATGAATAATTGTCAATGTGCTGATATTGCTAGATCGTCTTCTATTAAATATCTAGGTATCACTATCGACCAGCACCTTATATGGAACAAACAAATTATGTGTACCATTGACAAGGTAAGAAAGCTAATGTGGGTTTTTAGAAGGCTCAGACATGTCGCAGATAATAAAATCCTTATATGCACGTATAAAGCTCTAGCCCAATCTATTTTAAGCTACTGCATTACAGCATGGGGTGGTGCAGCTAAGTCCTATTTAATATCTCTTGAAAGGGCTCAGAGAGCATTATTGAAAGTGATGTTCTTTAAACCAATCCGTTTCTCAACTCATGAACTACACAAATCTTATAAAATCTTAACAACGCGCCAAATTTACATTTTAAATAGTGTTATACGAACCCACAGCACCTTAACTTACACTGCCCCTCAGACACTTAAACGCAGAAACTTACCTATTTTCAATATTCCATATTGTAAAACCAAATTTAAGAAAAAACAATTTGCCTGCCAATCAAAACATCTATATAATAAATTAAATAGTAGGCTAAACATGTATCCCCTCACTTGTGTTAAATTGAAAAATTTGCTAACAACAACTCTGCTTAGCCTCAATTATGAAGAAACAGAACTTCTTATTCGCTAATCACACATTCATGCACACACACACACATACCACACAAACACACACAAACACACACACACACACACACACACACACACACACACACACACACACACACACACTTTCTTTCTTTCTTATGTATCTAAAATTTCATCATTTTTCATATATAAGTTTTGTAAGTCACTTGTTTATATTGTAACTTTCCCGTTTCAAATTGTTATAATTTCTCTGTTGGAAGAGCGGGGTACCCCGTAACACAGGTTACATCAACCCAGTACAGGGGCCCTTGCCACTTGTTTGTTATTGCCTTTTTGAAACGAAATAAACGATTTTTGATTTTTGATTTTTTTTTATTTTTTTGAAATCAGTTCATCCCTTTGGGAGCTACGATGCCACAGATAGACATACAGATAACCACACGCGTCAAACTTATAACACCCCTCTTCATCGGGGGTTAAAAATTGGCGATAACGATATAGAGATGAGTAGGTAGTTCTAAATGTGACGCACGAAGAATCGTGGGAAAAGCAACAGGATATATACCGATATTAAAGCTCGAGATCCATTTGCCTTTGAATGGGTAAATAAAGCGTTGTATATTTTAACAAAGTCTACGTGGACCAGTGTCTGAGCCGTAATCACATTGAATAAAGTAGTATTTCAATTACATTGACAGTTTTTGTTCATTGAAGTAATTCTCCATCCATAATGTTTAAAGCGTCTAAAACGTATCTAAGATTGTTTAACTGGTTTGTTCCCTAGATCAATTAATTTCGTTGTACAAAACTAACTTAGCTAGCCTGACACTAATGATAGTACAATAAACCCTACATTTCTGTTGGTACAATGACCTTAAAAACGACGACCGACGCCGACGTCCCAAAAACCCTTGGCTTCATTCCCTGCCCTGTCATGAAGATAATTTAGATACTTTGCTGTAGTAAAGTATATTATGTACATTGCTCCAGTTTTGCTGTATTGCTCTATAGCTGGTATATATTTTATATTTAAAAGCGAGCAAATGAGTAGATCAATCTTTGACGATGGTCAGCGATTCAGTGTTGCAAAGATGGGCCAACGTTCGTCATCGAACTCATCAATCTTTCATTCCAACTCCAATATCAGTGTGGTGCTCTCGGTGCACCACACTGATTAATGGAAGAAGCTATTGCAGCTCGTTCAGCTCTTTACTACAACGATATTTGTGCTTATATCTGTACCTCACTACCATAGTGAGGATTTTCCCCTATTAGCACTACCATCGTCCTCTAAATCAACTGATGATTCTTTTGTAATTTGTTTTGGTGATATGTAAAAAATATATGTCTTCATAATGCAATATTATCAATGGTCAAATAATAAACCAGTTCTCATTCACACAGAACATAAGCGTTCTAAATAAGCAGCTTGGCGACTATGATTGGAGTCACTGACTTGTTACGGCTATTATTATTAGGAGTAATCTAAACGAGCTGAAGTAACTGTTACGTCGCGTAGGTCACTACGGGGAGTATGAAAGGGACGGCACAATGAACGGAAATCATCAATCAGTGGTTCTCACCCACGACTGGGGAGACGGGAGTCCAATAGTAATAAGTCCACCGACTCAACATACAAAGGCCCCCTCGAGTATTCTCAGCGTCAAGTAGCATTTCCCATTATGGAGGGCAGATTTTTTTTCTCATTGTACTTGTGTTTAAAGTACCTAAACATTGACCTCAAATAAACGTTTTTCTTTATGGCCTCAATTAATTGCAATGAGAAGTCTGAAAGGTTAACGAAAGCGTTTAAACTTAAACAGTTCCTGATATAATATTTAAAATGAAAACTAAGTTAATGTCTGCGGTGTAAGTTTCCAGTTATACATAATAAATAAATTATAATCTCATTAAATTGTTCAAAATTAATTGTTTCACATTGTAAGGGCAATTTTCCTAAATCCCTATCACATTTAATTAAAGAAATCAACATGGTTGTTAGGAAGAAGACGTGGAATGAAACGACAATTTTGCAAAGAGGCGAAGTAATCCACTTAATTCGTAAGCAAAAACACCTGCTACCAAGCAGAGTTTTGCACTTAATTTATACTTTATTTCGTTGGAATATTTCAAGAGGCCACGTGTCGTAACAGCTGCTACGATTTGGTTTGAGGAAAAAAATGAGCGCGCTAAACTGCAGTTTTTATGTGCGTTTAAGACGGCAGTCAGCAGGTGTGAGGTGGCTTCGGTTCTGTTTAAACATATTACTTTCAATATTTTAGTAAAATCCCTAGTGATTTTTTAGTGAATGTCCTTGCTCTAGTTAACACTTAAGTGAAGCTTACGCAACTTGGTCATTAATTAAATATACCAGTGATAGTGTTGGTGTGACCGTTACTTGAATGACAGTTACTTCTGCTTGGAAGACCTGGATTCGTATTGCATGAAAGTGGGTACGTCTATTTTTTATGGAAACACTACAAATAAGCAGTCGAACTATGATAGTAAGCAATTTCTTGAGGTAACTAGCGTGCTTGAAAGTTGTTATTTGCATCAGTGAAGGCAAATATCGTGTGGGGAAACCTGTAATGTGAAGGTCCAAATAAGTTTTCTTGCACTAGGCGGATTATGGCCTTATTAATATATCTTATTCTGACCGGAAACTCGAGCTCGGCAGCGGGAAGCTTAGCCGTAATAAGATGATAATTGAGCTGTCATTCACCAGCGGATGACATTCACATGATCACATATTCCACTTTCGTTTTGAAATGAATTGTTATTATAAATGGTTAACAGTTTTCGTACAGCCAAGTAACTATAGGTTGGGCAATTGCTTTTTGAGTGGCAACGTTTGGATTTTGTTTTTAATGTTTGTGGGCGGTGGAAACTAGTTTCTATAAGATGGCCCACCTGTTCGTCTGTCGGTCATATACATTAAAATATAATTGTACCTACCGGACGCCAAAACGAAGAAACCAGTAAACATTCTTAAAGTTATTGCGTTACAAAAATCCCCGTTTGGTGGGATTTTGTTTCGTAAATGTTGCTAGATCAATGTTTCCAGTGCTGGATGAAATCATCGTTAAGTAAGCGAATAGTGTTCAAATGATGTACAATTTGTAACAGCAGCGACCTCGGCTTGCTTCGGAAGTGCCAATTCACTGGCTTAGCTCACGTTGTGACCGGCAAGGTCGGATTTGGGCGCATCGGCAAATGCGTTAACTTTTTAGTCAATATTTACCAATGTTTATTTTCAAATTAGTGCATAGCGTTTCAGAATTGTACACAAAACACAAATCGGCCTGTTGCACGTTGCCTTGTTATGTTAGCGTTTTACGAAGTTGTATTTTTAAGTTGGATATTTGATGACAAATATGAGTTTGTCCGTCTGGAGTTATTTTACTAACTAAAATCTCAGGTGATGAGAATTTTCCTCAAGTAGATAATTATCGCCGCTTATTGTCGTCTATTACTACAGGCAATTATGACGCATTGTTGACTAAAAAGACTTTTTATTACTGACTTCTTTACACTGCACCCTACCCTATGATTGTATCTAGTCAGGCAAGTAAAAAGCTATCACCATGCACAAGTATCGTCTAGAATCTAGATTAAACCGATTGTAAAGCATCCAGTAAGATCCAACATAACTTACTTGGTGCCATAGATTCTGCTATTGCTGCTGCAGGGAAAATTAGTTTGCACTCAAGGAAAACAGGGCAACTTCGTACATACATCATCATTGATATTATGTTACTCGTTAATATTGTACGGAAGGGTAAGCTATGATAGAAGGCGGTCAACATGACGATGCAGCGAGCATTAACTCACATCACCACTTTCCTCGGAATGGCCTCTAATGGCGACCATTATTGCCAATCATTTTGAACCGCTTCGTTTTTCCCATTTCTACTAGTGCGAGTTATCGATCACAACCATTATTACGATGCGGATAAATCAATCCTCCAATTTTCTTACCCTACGGATAGGGAAAAGGCGTTGTTGATAGAAAATCGATGCGTTAATCGTTTACATCTAAGTGTTTGTTGAATGTACCGAAACTGAGCATTGGAATTATTTTTACACAGTGGCTCCTAGTTATTGAGCTCAGCCCAGTAGGCTGTGCAAGATAATACAGTGAAACCTGGTTAATTGGGATCTCAAGGGACCAAGACATATGTACCAATTATTGAGGGTTTCCAATAATCCAGTTTTTCAATTAAGCAGGTTTAAAATTATAGTTGTCTCAATTACAGAGGCCCCCCGCTTACAGAGATCGAAATGTGCCGTTATTCCATTTTTAGAGGTGGAAATGTTAATAAAAATGCTCACGCGACTTTCCACAATCATAATCTGATAGAAGTTTTAATTTTTCAGATACTGATAACGTTTTATATTTACGTTTGGACATTTTGTACACTTTTATTCCCTTGTTTTTAGGTCAAAACCTGAGATAGTACTGACAAACAAAGATGCGCGAAAGACGACGCGAAATGTATGCAAACAAACATGTCAAAACGTGTTAAAACCTGATTAATTTGTCTCACTTATACAGGTATTTGAGCTACAGAGTCTCAATTATAGAGGTAAACATCGAAAAAGTCTTAGAATTCAAACCTCATTTAACCAGGTTCAAAAAGTCCCATTAACAGAGGTAATTTAATGAAAAAGAACCGGGACCTCATTGCAACTATCAATAATAGAGGTTTCTCACTTATCCAGGTCCCACTTAACCAGGTTTCACTGTATATGTATTTTGAGAATAATATATGTACTTTGGGGCTGTGTTACTCACTTGAAATCATGAAGAATTGTTTCCAAATGTTCTTAAGTTGCATCAGTGGGTAACTTTGAAATCATCAAACCAATTGACAAACCCTGTTATGATAAATTGAAGCAAATCTTATTTCTGCATTATAAGACGAATACGCGAAGTTAAAATAATTTTGGGTAAAATTATTGTATTTAGCTGAGTACGACATCATGTTGTTTGACGTAACTATGCCATTGTCGTAAAAAGCAAAACAGCCAATGTTCGCCATTTCTATTATTGTCCGGGTAGAGGGCAGCGATTTTAGTCTGAATAATAATGTTGAGGCCGCCAAGCCCCGCTTAGCGCGTAGGTAATCCATTTTCACGCGATATTGAGTTCTCAACGGGCCGGCGAAACAAAAGTGGGTTTGGACAAATTGGCTGGGGTTTCAGCCATTGTAATTTAATGAGCAAATACTTAAGTCGCAAGAACTACCACAGATGAGACAAATTAACAGCTAATTTGTCTAAACGCGACTGGTAGTTAGTTTTAATGTGGATTTTTAAAGCTAAGTATTTATTATTTGCTACGTTGATTCCACTGTGTCGAAATTGGGTGAGATGATGAAAGTTGTTCTAGAATCTACTTGTTGCATTACATAAAGTCTCATTTCGCACTCAAGATAAGTACACAAAATTGCGTTTGGCTTGTTTGTTGCGTTTCTGAACTGTTCGAAAGTAAGTCTAAAGAATATTGATTTTGTGGCATACCGCTTAGATGTATTATAATATTGATTTCTTTGAACCTATGTCATTCTCAGTGAGTGTTCCGAATATTTCGTAAGATTCGATTCGTTCTATTATTTATTCTCTGCGACTTGCGACTAGTAGGAATCCATCGAAAAAGCCGTGTCACCCCTCGTCATTCATGATTATTGTGCTCTGATGCGTGACAGTTGCTTTTTACGTTCCATTGTATGCAGAGGAAGTAATCTAATTGGCCATCATTGTAGCGGTAGGAAACGTACGTTTTTAATGCGTTGGAAACATCATTGTTTGGGAGAGAAAACTGACTGGGGTTGTCGAAAGAGACGTCTTCTAGGCAACGATATTATATAAGTTATTTCAGTATCTGACGAATAAGGCAGGATTAAAGATAGCCTTTATTGTAACGTTAAGAACGTAAATCACTTAGGTCAAACGTGGGATTATCTTTTAACCTTAGTTTTATTTAGGTAGCACAATAGAGGAGATAAGATAATAATGTTCACTGTAGTAAAGTGGGTTAATATTCTTTGACCTTTGACGGTATCTAATTCGGTCAGTTCATTTACAGGCGTTACGTCAAAGGACACGTTAACTAACTTAATTTTGTTTTGATTATTTAACTACTATTCCTACGCATTTCTGTAAAACCTATTTTTCTACCTGACATCACTATGGTCGAGTATAATTTTCTTTGTTATGATTGTTTTTAAACTAAAATCAGTTTTAATTTTTATCGCTCAGAGTCCATGGACATGGTTATTTGAAATTAAAATAATAAAACATAAGAACGATTCTTTGCCTTTATCAAAAATATGACTGTTACAATATGTTAAAGTCTCAATAGTAACAATAATTACGACTATCGTTACACGTGCACGCTCTCAATGCGAGCGTTTCGAAATTTTTCATTTTATAATACCATTGTTTCTCTGCTCTGCACATCATATGTACTTACTACAGGTGTTGCCGAGTGGAGCCATTGTCATCATTCAAGGAAATACGCAGGCTCGTTGGACCAAAACGTTATTGCTTTTGTTTTTGGATCTGTTTCAGCTCTGCTTAAAGCCCGATGCCCACTTAAGTAACATCGTGATCTGAAATGATCTGGCCCGAAGCTTGCCACTAGTGCCAACATTTAATGTAACGACATTCGCGTGGCGTGACATGTGACATGACACGACAAGATGTGCCATAAAACACGGATACTTTCTGCTAGTGGCAAACAAATCACATTTCACTCACGATACTTAAGTGGGTACTGGGCCTAAGTTTTCATCTGCACTTTGTCGAGTCATCGATTCGGCAGATGTTCGGTAGCGGTAGGGCCCATGCGCCAATCGTTTCGGGGTCTTCAACAGCTGCGCACACAATGTGAGCAAATGTTCGGTTAGCGTCACTGCGTTTTGTAGGAACAGCTTGCATCTGCGTTCAGGATTACGATCTCTGGTGCGAGATCTTGTATTGATTTGCTCTCATCCTCTTCAAGCGAATTATTTCATAAAGTTTACTTGTTTATAGAAGTTTGTTAGTAAGATACTACTCTAAAATTTACTAATCTAGCTGCTGTTCTACTTCTCTTCACTGATCTTGGTCTTGGTCAGTGTTTTTAGGTAGCCTTTGGTATGTAATAGACGCATAACAGGTGAAATGCACTTTTGGTAATGAACAATTTATCTCAAACCGGAGTACTACCTTGAACTGACATGTAATAATATAAATGTTTTTGTTTCTTACTTCTTGATTAAATGTGTGGGTAGTGTTAAGTTGCTTAATTTTTTTAAAAGTAAATTCCAGTATTGGTTTATGTAATGAATATGACGTGAATGTTACATACAAAAAACCTTTATAATATGAAGGTGAACTTGAACACCCACAATTGAATGAATTGTGAAGGTCGGCCGCACGGCTAATTCAGACTACGTAGTATGAACATTAAGATTTATGGCCCAAATTATTATTTTGTTGCCTGTGTTACAATGCTCCCAAAGCTGATACTAAACAAAAGTTGAATTACGTTGAAAAAAATCGATTTCATTTAGGCAAAAAAATATTCCAGAGGCTGAAAAATATTGTTTCAGTAAAAGCCACTAGAGAGCTAGATTATGCAAATGGGAAGCCAAAGAACGTATCTGAAGAAGCACTCAATTCTTCAAGGAACGATAAAATATGTGATGGCACCACAAATATATAGGCCAAAGCCTAAACAGCCTTCTACGTTGAAACGCTTTTTGAAACGAATGATCACTTAGATCATTCGGCGAGAAGTGGCATTTTCCTCAATATGGGTTTCTTCGGGTCCGTAGTAGTCCGTACCCTAAACGCTATAAACTGAACCCTTCGGCCTGCAACATAGGTGGCGCGATTTTGCCTTGGATATTATTATCGGCGTAGCTAACTTTTATGTAACTATTCTTAGTAGTACATAAGTAAACAATTATAATTATGAGAAATGATAGAAATTTTCGGGGACTTTTTTCATATGGCTAATAACAAAGAACAAGAACATTTAGTAAATCTCAAATATTCTGGTTAGTTTACGAGACTTTACAATTTGTTCTATTACTATTTACTAGGATAGTTATTTTTATATAAGCTGATTTTATAAGAATCGAAATTCCCCGTTTAAACCAAGATCTTTTCTGTATTCCATAAAACATATTTACGACAAAATTGACTTAAGAGTATATACGTTGTGTTGTAAGAGACGGATTGCCCCAATTGTAATGGCCACTTAACATTCTTCTGTCAGTTAAAGATTTAGTAACGTTCTAAATCCATCCATCTAACAAAATGCGAAATAATCCAGAAGCAGTAAAGAGTTGTTGCTCCCGCAGTTGCGACCATTAAAAATAAAGTGGGCAATGTTTCACTGGCGCCTGGTGGTGCTGCCACACGTTTAAACAATAGGTAAAAGTAGCTCGTTAATTGCACGTCTACTTGATCTACTTTTTTCCGTTTAAACTCGGCAGGGTAACGTGTGCAATGAAACTTTCCGGTTCATTAGGCTTTAGGAATGCTTTTAATGTTCATGTTAAAATCTGGCCGTTAAAATTGGCAAGTGAGTAGCTAAGGCTGTGTATTATGTTTGTCCCACGTACTGTATTATGTACTAGACTTTGCCAGGAGACTCGTCGTACGTTCGTACATTTTGTGTTTTCAAAACTGTCACAGAGGTCCACCCATTCATTCTGTCACAATCATTTGGTCATACCATAAACATTTTCACGAACGTCTAAAGCCCGGGAATAAACGTTATATCTGTCAATGACATGTCATGTGCTCTATCTTGATCAAGAGTAAGGGACTAGGGGTAAAGCAGTTTCTCTTAAAGTGGGGAACAACGCCCTTTAGTGGGCGCTAAAGTGGGGTGGTAGCCATTAATTTAAATTGGAATGGTTGAGGTAATTTAATAACATAAAGTAAGAGTAAATTATTTGCAATTGTTGAAACTAAAACTTTTTATAAGCATATTTGATTATTGCTTTTTTATATTAGGAAGGGGGGGCTTAAAAAAGTTCACTGTCAAAGGCGAACTGTCTACTTTGCAGCTACGATAACTTTAAAAAATTAGGTTACCAATTACGACTTCAAACATTTCTTTCGAGATCCTGTTTCATCGATATTTGTAATCTAATAATCACGTGGCAAGCCAAAGTCGCTTTTAATCCGTGTTTGCTGGTCGTTGGCACACAAATTCACGTGCCCCGTCATACGCCTGACTCATTCCTTTATATACTCGACTTAGCATTAATCGTATTTCCCACAAATATACGGTTTTCATTCTGTATGCTATTCGGCAAAAGACGTAACTTCATAATCGTTCCTTTCGTAAAAAGTCTGTAAAAGACTGTTCTCAGCAATGAGTTTGCGAGTAGACAGCTCTAAAAGGTGAAGTCCGTGTCTTATAATCCTACTGATTGGGTATCATTTAGAGGCAGTACAGTATATTAGTTCATTGTAGGCCTTTCGTATAGTG
Organism: Thymelicus lineola; assembly: GCA_963932265.1. Classification (NCBI taxonomy): domain Eukaryota; kingdom Metazoa; phylum Arthropoda; class Insecta; order Lepidoptera; family Hesperiidae; genus Thymelicus; species Thymelicus lineola. The sequence goes on from OZ010688.1 coordinate 14,544,924, forward strand.
CTCCTTAACGAGCACTATACTACGTAAATATAAATTATATCAAAGCTGAAACAAAATTCCACACTATTGCTTCCCTTACATCTACATTAATTATTGCCAGTGTTCCATTTAAATTACGTTGGTTATAAAAGCTATCTACAGAAAGGCTGTTAAAAACGTTAATCTTTTTGTTGTCCTATTCTATTGAATTCACCAATTGATTAATTTTAATGTCCTGATTGGAATCAATACTTCGGTAACATATGCGGACATTATCAACGTGTGGTGTGATGTGACTGGTGTGCGTCAGGTGGCCTTGTCGTCACTGTTCAGTATTTTTGTATTTCTTGGATATGATCATGAAATAAAGTTAATATGAAATGCGAAAATATCCGAGTTTCATTTTTATTGGCTCATAAAGAACGTGATATTTGAGAGTGGGAAGAGTGAACCCTTTCGAGTGTTCGAAGATTGCTTATTAGGTGTCTAAGGCGAATATGGCACTTGCGCATCGTGTAAATGTAAGACTTTGCTTGGACTAATGGACTATATTATTTTTATCTAGACACGCGGCAGCATGTCCAGCCAAATTTAAAAAAAGGGAACTGATAACTGAATTTCGAGCTACTTTTGACCCTTCACTACTTGAGACCTATTTAATCTACATGCATGAAATTTGGCACATTTACTAAAGCCTCTTAACTTATATACTCGTAGAATTTAAAATTTCATAAATGTAGCTTTAATATACTTAGGTATTAACGTTTAAAAACCTGCATTTTGGTGACTTCAAATGTAGAGCTTGAATTACATGTTCTTGTAACTAAAGTTTTAGGATTTTCTACACAGAACTTAGCACCCATTTAGATCTCAATTTTTTTTGAACTTGACTCTCATTTCACATATTTTATGTTTTTGATGAGATATTTTTAACAGAGTATTACTATTGAAAGCTAAAAATGTATACATCTAAATACTTATGTATATTCGCTTTATTGTAAAAAATTATAAATATGTCATATGTCGACAACCCTAATGTAAAAGTACAAGATTAATTTAAGTAAAAGTTCGTTTACCTTCCCTTGAATTAATATATTGTTTAAAAGTTATTACCCTCGGAAAAGCGGACGCAATTCTCCAGGGTTCGATGAATAAACATAATGCGTTACTGTTTACTTACTAGATTGCGTGGGAGTTGAAAATTGACAATCATACTAATGGTTATCAGACAATGATGAAAAATTTAATTCCTGAGATACATAGTATGCAATCTTTAAACGTCCAATTATTTTATGACAAAAATCTCGAAAAGCATACCTAATGGTGAGGGATTAGAATTCATTTTCAAACTTGGAAGCATAATATCGCGGTCATTATAATTGTCACATTTTGCACAGAGCTCTTCAACCTCAATAATACTTTAAATTCTATCGTCGTAATAAATCCTTTAATGTTCTTATAATTTACTCTGGATACTCAATTTGGTGGTCCATATACCACTTAAATTTGTTATTTGCTTTGTTTGGAATCGAAATGGTTTTGGCCCCACGTTTTTACAGCTTCACGCGGACAAATCTTATTTGCGTTTTAGCTGTCTGACATGGCTGAAATCGAGTAATGGTTGAGCCTCGTCGTAATGTACGTGAATACGACTCAACAAATGATGGAATTAACTTCAGCTTTATTCTCCATGTCTCCCAAGTCACACTATGCCATATTGTGTGTGGATGTTCAGCGTTGAATCGACTTTACTATTGTGTTCTTTATCGGCCGTTTTCAATAATGAATCAATCCGTAATCTCTGGAAAAGTCTGTAGATAATATGATAAAAGCTATAATATATTCATAAAAATAAGCAAATATACAAATAGAAGGCTTATGAAGTGTTTTGTTTCTTCGCTCCTACGAAAAACGATAGAGATAAAACATATTATTACGGTGCAATAGCTAAAATTTATGAATAAGGCCGTTATAACTTTTGATATTGTGTCTATTTGACGCCTATGACGTCAGTTTTTTGTCAACTTACTTGAGGATTATAGATGGATAGAGTATTGAGAACAGTCGTGTCACAGAAGTCTATCCGTGTATCTAACAAAATTGTTATTCCTTCAGCTTTAAATGTTACTTACTTAATGATACTAATAATTTAAAACCGTTATTTGAAAGGCTTTAGCGTATGAATAGGACTCTGTGAGTGGACAGTGGGCGTGCGCCATTTGAGAGTTCTCATAATACTTGTTTTGGCGATCACCAAATGCTGAGGTCGCTTACTGATTTGTCTCTATGACTCATTTGTATCATATTTAGGTCTTTAAGCTTACATTCAGATATCAACTGTTATTGCATATTGTAAACACTGTAAGTCCGTTATAGTGGTTTTGGAAAAGATAAAGTAGTGATGCAGACATGCTTTTTAATACTGGAATTCTTTTATTCAACTTGCGTAAAAACAATTAGCGCCTTTTTATAATATCTACGAAATGCTATTAAAATTTGAATTATTAGATTGACGTCATACTTATACGCTAAGCAGCCAAGCGTGTAGCTAGGTATTTGTTCTTGTTAGGTTGGATGAATGTCTTTCATGAGTGTTTAAAAGTGTGAATATGTGAACCCTAATACAAGCAAGATATACCATTATAGCGTCAGAGCGTCATTCATAGATTGAATTCGGGTCAAGATTTCCCTAAGGCGGTTTGAGGAATTTAATATGTTTCGATTCACCGTACACGAGGGGATAGGTATCACTTGACTCAGGATATTAAATTATTGACGGAGGTTAGATTCTATTACCTGGTCTATTACTGATTTGCTTTAAATTCGAGTATGATGGACGAATTTACTGAAGAAGTTATAATTGTAAAAAAATATCTATGGTTTTGGAATGCGCCTTCAATTTAATACCCATATTGTAAATAACTTTATTAGTTGTTGAAAATCATACGCCATATGGATATAGTGTCCAAAATTAAACAAATAATTATAGCCAGTGTGAGAGAGATAATGACAGGATTTTAACGATAAACCATACATCTAAATCTGTTACATACGCTATACAGTACATTACACACGTGTAAATTCTTTTGGATTATACATAGTTATGTTTAATGGACGTAACTGGAGTTTTTAGTGGGGACAATGTTAACTTACCAACTTACTGTTAATTAATATGGAGGTAGAAAAACATTTAAAACTGCACACTGTCCATGTTTTTTTTACTTCACTCATAGACGCGGTCACTCCCAAGAGGGTTGGGAGTTTAATTGCTTTTATGCGGGTTTGTGAAGAGCTGCATGGGGATTGTCTGGAGTTTGACGTGTGTAATGTGTTACATACACTGTATACTACAGGCATTATAGCACACATTATGAAATTGCAGTAATGCAATGTATGCAATTATCAGTTGATGCATAATTACAGTACATAGGAATGATAAAATATTAAGATAAATAAGAAACAATGACTTTCAGAAAAAACTTGACATCAATTGGCGGCCTTATGGTTAAGTAGCGAAACCTACAAGTTAAATTGAATACAGGCGAATAAAACAATACTGAAAATCAGTCTGATAACCAAAATGTCGGGTAGTGGAATAATAATAAATTATAAATCAGTGATGGTCTTCTAAACAGTATCTAATCGTTATTTTATAACATCTAGCAACTTGAAAAAATCAAAATAATCGTTATATATTCAGTTATTTCAAATCAGAAATACATGTTGTATGGAACTAATATCAGTTTTTGTGCCGTATTAATAACTGCAACATTGTCTAGTCACTAGTGTATACTGTATACATTTACGCGACTAGTGAAGTCATGATAAAAAAAATTCATAAAAATATTGTGTCAGCACCGACGCACGACTGGAGTTTAACGCCATCTAGTTTGTAATCGTGAAATCAGTAACAACGCCATTTATTTTGCGAGTGTCAAATCAGTAATAACGCCATCTAGTTTGCGATTGTCAAATCAGTAACAAGATTATTATTACATATCATTAGATGGCGTTTTACTATTATAGATTCTGTGTTACAAATTACAAAACTAACGCATAACCTAACGTAACGCGGAAAGTTTGATTTTACTCTCCATAAATTTTCTTAGCCCGAGCTTATACATATTATTAAATTAAAATCGATTCTAAAGGAGTTAAACTCCAATAAAGAAATGGCCTCGCTCTCCCACTGCGGATTATATTTAACCGCGTAAATACAGCTAAACGCTAAAAGCAGGCCAAGATCATCTCGCACCACCCCGACGCTTAATTAACGTAATTTTTAATGGCGCTATTTACTTTAGGCTGTTTGCAAACTGTATAAAAACATTTGCATAGAAATTTATCTTGCTGTGATCTACTTTCCACACTATACGTCATATCGCATAATACATAACGTCAGCCAGTGTCAACGAAGCCCTAGGCAGACCAGTGTGACTGTAATAGCTTGAGTAGACTTCATTTATATTGGATTAACTACCCGCATACCGACTCCATTGAAAGTTAATGTTATTATGAACAGTCAGAAGGGCTGACTGGCTTCTTTACAATTAATTTTATGGATTTATAAAGGCACTATGACTTTTCACTTTTGTCAATTGTAATCGATTGACCGATAAGCAAAGCAAGCGTGATCGAAAGCTGTGATCGAAAGTTAGTATAATCGATAACAAAATTTCTCAATTAAGTTTCTTGCTGCGGTTAGGTCTTATAAAATATGCATCGATAATGACGGTTATTCTAAACGATGAAGTTTGCGGAAGATTTAACGGGCTTGACGCTAACTTTTATAAATATTTGTTGTATTAAAATGTTAATTATGGTTATATAGTCGACAATATTATTTATTTAATAGTTTAAGTACACAAGACGGAAGTGATAGCTAGCTATTATGTTGACAGTTTGTTGCAACGCCCTGGTTCTTTTAGTACCAAAATAACCGGTTCTCCAAAATAAAATAATGAAGTATGTATTTCAGTTCTTATTAAAATCACTTGATACGGTTTTACAAACATGTGTCGTAATTGTCTATGTGCGTAGCATCAAATTATATAATTTTTGGCAGTATCAAATCTCGGTCTGTGATATGATGATGATGATGGTGTTGTAAATGTTTGGTGTTTTAGAAGTTTGGTTAAAATAAAATAAAATAATGAAGTATGTATTTCAGTTCTTATTAAAATCACTTGATACGGTTTTACAAAGATGTGTCGTAATTGTTTATGTGCGTAGCATCAAATTATATAATTTTTGGCAGTATCAAATCTCGGTCTGTGATATGATGATGGTGTTGTAAATGTTTGGTGTTTTAGAAGTTTAAGTTTGGTTAAAATAAAATAAAATAATGAAGTATGTATTTCAGTTCTTATTAAAATCACTTGATACGGTTTTACAAACATGTATATTGTGTCGTAATTGTCCATGGGCGTAGCATAAAATTATATAATTTTTGGCAGTATCAAATCTCGGCCTGTGATATGATGATGATGGTGTTCTAAATGTTTGTGTTTTAGAAGTTTTATTACCCGACTGCCAGGAAGGGTTATGTTTTTCATTCGTATCTTGTACGTATGTGTGTAATATTCTTTATTATCATACCTCATATCTTCCAAGCCGCTAACTAAACGGATTAAAATAATTAAGATATCGTTAGATTCGTCTTGATAACCCAAGTGTTCTTAGTTAAGTGAAATAAAAAAAAAACAAATATGGTGGCTGTGAGATGCCATTGTTTGAAGTATCAAAAAATAAAAATAAATCGAATAATGCAATATGGGTATCAAATTAAAGAGCTCACCATAAGGATTTCAAAAATGTATATCATGATAGGTTTTTTATAGCAGGCGGGTTATTTTTAAATTTATACTAGTTACTAAACTTCTAATCTGTAAATTTTAAACGGAATATCCAGTACTTAAAAGGTTTCACGCATGCTCTAGTTATAAATTTACAATATCACAATCGTATATTTAGTTTGCTACAATCCAAATGAGACGTAGGTACATGCGTTTCCCATTTGGTAAAATGTCGAGCTTGCATATTTAAATAAGCCATATAACACGTATTTTAACATGTGACACATTAAAACAGTTACTGTGTCATTAAACAATGTTTCGGGGGTTTAAAGGAATTAAATGGGATTGGCAGAATGTATGGCAGAATGTAGGCTACAACCTCTATAAAAGACAGCTACATACAAATAAAAAAATTACCCTGTAACCTCGCAACCCGCAGTATATGATATATTTTCCCTATGGTGGTGTACTAAAAACATTAACGTTGGCCAAATTAATTGTGTTAAACACACCCAAAGCGGTCCTGAGAGTCCGTAAATAGGGCACACGTCACACGCCAGTTTGTAAAGTTGTTGGAAGATAGATTTTTTGTGAGCTGTGTATTGTAAATTGATTGTAAAAGAGAAATACGTTTATGTTACGATAGTTGTAGTTAGTTATTTCTATATATTGGTAAATCTCTAAAGACGAGTAAGACGACCCTGTTGCACAATTGCTACATTTTAAGTACTAGTTGAAGCAGACTAATAAAATTATGATACAATAATGTTCTAAGTTAGAACTTATTGTGATGTTACATACATAATAATTATGTCACACCTATTACCCTAGTAGTAATAGAGTCCTATTTTGGGAAGAGAGCGTGTGTGCGTTTGCTAATTTTTTTTTTTTTTTTTTTTTTTGTTTCCCCTCACGGGAGGGAGGCAGAGAATGCATTTACGCATACCAGCAGAGCCGTCTCTGGTGGTTATGTGGAGACTCAATCCAAGGATGATAGATAATAGATATTTATGAAAATATCTATATCTATCGCCGCTCCAAGGATAATACCCACTAAAAACTGCCTGAAATGGCTTTGGTCATACGACCTTTAAGCCTTCATCGGAAGCGACTCCGCTTGAAGAGACGGAGCGCTAGCGGCGCTCCCTAGGGAGCGTCCGCTGGGTGACTACACTTTGTGTTGTCGAAGGAAGGTTACTTGTGCCATCATTTGGATGAGCACTATCTGTGATCGAGTCGTCTTTTTCCTTGGAGGCGGCCAGGAGGCTTTCCAGGTCAGACGAGAGCTTATTGGGTGGGTCCGTGAGGACATTGCGCGGCCTTCGTATTTGATGGCCGGTGAGGGAGGGGGCGGTGTAGTCCGCTGATTCCCTAATCATGGGGTTGGAGTGTGTTTCTGAGGATTTGAAGAATCTCTCAGAGAAGTTTTTCATGACTTGTTGTATTGTGTCGAGCTCTAAGTCTCGGTGGAGATCGGCGTTCCGAACGCACCAGTGTGCGCCGGTCGCTTTTCGACAGAATAGATTCTGGACTACCTGTAGTTTGTGGACTATATTACGTTTGCTAATTTATTACCATTTTATTTTATATCAATTGATACCACAATTAGTGCTGCACTGGTAACATTTTCCTTTCCGTCCTTTCCTTTCAAATGTAATCACATTTTCCTTCCCGTCTTTAGTGGTCTGGATACAAAAATGACGTAGTACTAAAAATATTGTTAACAGTTCTTGTAATTGATTTTATGATTGCTGGCTTCGGTGAAGGAATACATAGGGTGCGGAAACGTGCATACCCAAAGGGAATGGATTTTATTATTAACATAGCTGGCGGCTTGGCCAAGCCCCTGAACGTTTCAAAAATGTTTATTATCTTTCCTCTACTCAAAGGTGGAATCCGTGAAATGCGTGTTGACTTCAAGCCGACATCTTATTGTCCCTCTGTCATTCTCCCTATCATTCTTGTAAATACAAAGTCTGAATGTCTACACGAGACGTTGTTGAAATTTCTGCCTTTTGGCTTATGTAGTTATTTGCCTCCAAAATGCCTTACCAAGATTTAAATTTCTATTATCTTCAAAGAATTTACTTCTCGGTTTCAGCTTAAATGTTCTTCGCAAATATTTTGCATAGTTTACCGTACAAACTTAAACAGCCATTTGAAAGTTGTGAAGGAAATGCAAAGACAGTTACGTACTTTGGTTTGCACTAACCGCTAACAGTTTTACTTTGTATTTGTAGACATTCTTTATTATTTATGTCGCGATAACAATGACTTGTTAACGATGTTATGATCATAAAATGACTTATGTTAACTGAACTATTTGAGAAGATCACACGTTACATACTATTATTACTTGTTATTTTATTATTTACCAAACGTGACTTATCATATACTCGAAGAGATTCAGCGAAAAATATTTGTTTTAGATTTTTTTTATCACTCGTATTGTGAATTCTTTAGGTCTATCACCGTTACGTGTCTAAACAGCGACATAAACAGATCATTATTGTATATAATGTACCGCAACTGCCTTGATGTGTTACACAACGTGTTATACGGTCTAGAAGTTTCTGTGAATACGAGTATTGGCCAATACTTTTCATAATTATAGGATGCTCGCGCTGCATATTAATTTCTATTACGCGCAACCTTATTTAAAATATGATGCTCGTCTTCGCATCGACGTTTCGTTTAGAAGTTGGATCAGGATTGGATGTATCCTTACCACGTTGATGACAAACGTGTTGACGGCTTACCACGTGATCGTCACTGTTGCCCGTAAATTACGATAGATGATAAATGATAAATGAGCTAAGAATTGCTTGAGCTGTCTTAGCCAAGATAAAACTAGGGGTACAGTGTGGTAACTAACTCTTCAACACTGCAATCGAAACACGTAAAAGCTTTCACGTTGAGTGTTGTGAGAGGGCAAACTAATAGGCGTTGAATTACTTAATTCAACATGCATGAATATAGTTCCTCTAACAGGAGATATTGATATACTATTGAGTTTGGACTGAAGAACCGATGGAGTCCCTAACTACTCAATTGTAGACTTATTCGTTACTTATTGATTTCACTTATGCTTCAAGTACGTCAGGTAATTCCAATTACACGCCGTGCTTTAACACTTGGCGTGATTTCGTTAAATTATTCAATAATAGATTGGTTTGACCGCTAAGATTTAACCTAAACCTACTCACTCATGTTATCCGCACGCTTATGTAATTTTAATTATGTATATTGAACATGTTGTTGTATTAACTTACTACTTTGTATTACATTATAGCTTCCAATCCAACAATCTCCTGCGATTTCAAAACCTAATTTAAGATATAATGTTTCTGGTATGTTATAAAATCAGTGTGTATTGTAAAATAAAGAAAGAAAGTTAAGTTCAACCACCGCTTCTTCTTCATAACAAAAACTTACTTGTCTGTTACATTTAAATTTGATTAGTGATTGTTGTGAAAATTAAACGCTTTTGTAGTTTGGAGGGCATTTTAAGCTCATTGGAGATATCTCAGCTGATTTTGTTACACTGCTTTCGTTGAGCCATCTCAGCTTTAGTGAGGGCTAAGGACTGGCCGAAACTTTTTTTAAATTCTATGAAGCAGTATGTTTTAGTGTGATTTTTACTTATTACAAATAAATTGTTGTCAACAATCCCACCTTATGATGGTAAGCAGAGAAAAAGTACAGGATGGTGAGCGTATTAACTTTGTAAGATAAAGTTATTTTCTTGAAGACATCCACGTTCTATTTTTAAACGTGTCTACTAATTATTTAAACAGAACGAGTATAACAGCGACTTCTGTTGTTTATTTAAAGTTGTATTATTCAAGCTGGCCTGAAAGCTTCTCGTTTTAATGCAAAACACGCATTTACGAATGTGCACGTCACTGCGGAAACGAACCAACTTAAGGCTTTTATGCTCTCATCCGTTGATAATTACTTCCTATAGGTTTTATGACCTTTTGATGTATCGCTTGTGAAGTCATCTTTCATTGTCATTAAGATGATATTTTATTTTTAGCTCTTTTGTCTTTGAGATATTCTTTGTAATCTCTATTATAGTTTGCCGAAATGGTATGAATCTACCTAAAATAAGTAATAAATATTACTATTCATTGAATTAAATTCACTTCAGTTAAAGTACTATTATGTATTATAATGTCTTCTGTGACTCAAATATAATGTCAAATGAACATTTGACATTGACAATGGATGACATCTGTGAGTGACATCGACAAGATGTTGATAATAATAATAATATCCATCAACATAATTCCTATTTATCTGATATTCTATCGCATTTATCTCGTCAGTATCCCCTTTTCCTTTGTTTTGTTTACATTATGCTCGAGATAAAGCTGTAAGCTGCTTAGCTTACAATTTAGCAAAAACTGCCTCCTGTCCTGGGAGCATATTCGTAAATACCCGACGCCTTTAGCCACTTGGAATTGGGAAGTTTCGTCAGCCGCTCGTATGCCTGTACTTACCCGATGTGTCGTGACGACACGTCTGCTATATGTACCTATACGTAATACGACACGCCAATAAGTATTGTTTTCAACTAATAATGGTTGTGATTATTGACGTGATAACGTCTATTAAAACAATGCGGGTGTACGCACGAAAAAGCATGACTCATCTGTCGCGTTTCGCGAGCGAGTGCACGATGGAGAAAGCGCCATCTATGAACAAAACTATATACACAATTAAGTCAGAAAGGAACTTGCTGAAAAATTAGTTTAGTTCATGATTTCTAAATGGCGTTGTAGTATAAAGATAAACGTTTCTAATTATAAGTTAATTTCCAGAGATAATATTATATTCGAGCACTACTTCAGTACTTCATCAATTTTGTCATGACGTTGTCACGTTAAACTACCGTCCGTAAACCGACTTTACAGACAACAATTTTTTTTTGAAAAAAAGTGAAAATATATTTTAAAACGCGTGATTTAAGCGACAGAACAGAAGACTACGAATATAAAACAATTGTTATCAATGGTGAACATTGCATTGGTAGTTGGTACGCAAAGCTTCGTTCCGATTAGTCTGAAATACAGTTTTATTAAAAAAAATAGCAATAATATTTAATTTGACTATGTCACAGATGTCGACGGAGCTCCGCGTAAAATCATTTAACCTGACTTAATCTAACCAATTCGATTTGAGTTCAGTGGTTTTTTTCATGGCAGAGGGCTTCGCTATTTGTATACTACATTATTGAAAATAATGATTATAGTTCCATTATTATGTTATTAATAAGATAACTCTTGCGTTAGCCTGACTTGTCTGCTGTTTACAAGAAATATTGGGGTCTTGTGAATAGCTGACGCGTCAGTCCGTTAAGACTGCTATTTGCGAAGCAACTTCGGGTGGCTAAAGCGTCGCGGGTATTTACGAATATGCGTCCAGGGAATGCCTGTGGGATGTTTTATCGTCCTAACTAAAAGCGCTCGCATGGACGTCAAAGGCGAACCTCGGGCTAATCTCGGTTACTTATTTATAACTGCTTGACATAGGTAAGTCACTTTGAAGAAACGTCATTGTAAATTCTAAAGGTGCCATATAAAGCTAGATCTACGTCTAACTTTGAAAATTTTTCTATGGAAGATGGCAAAGCCGTTTTCCAAACATTTTCCAAATAAAACCAAAGTCGGGGAAACTGCTTTGACAGTTGATACCTATAGGGTTTTCCTTCTACTATTAAATCGTGGGTCACAAATTCGTGTAAAATGTATAATATCGCCAGGTGTTCGAGATTCCTCAATATACGTAGTAGTGAATTACATAAAACATTTATTTTATCCAATGATGTAACTTTATAGACCGGGTCGTTGATTTAATCAAGATTTAGCAATTAAAAAAACTGTCGGATTCTTATCGAAATGTTGTTAACTAATTAATTATGGTAGTGATTTGTTTATTTTCAGTTGTATCGGAGTTCCGGATATTTTGACATAACGATTTTCTATTAACTCATTATTTAATTATGTTTTTGTGCGGTTCGTTCACTAATGTTTACTTCAGTAAGTTACTGATTATAGAGCTTTCCCTTAACTTAACTTCTAATGGTGTTGTGCGAAAAATAGGGTGTTGTGGGAAGAATACGTGCATATTACAATTTAACAGCATTTGTATTTATTTAGTCCCTTTCAGTAAACAATACGTTATTACGATAATGATATAATTTGTTGTTATTACTTGAAACTTTCACTCCGTTGTTAATGATTTTGGTTTCGTTATTAAATAAATTTTCAGATGAACCCTAGTTTTATAATAGGTATGAAGGCACCCATATTTTTTTAGGATAATCAATTGATGCTGAATTATTAGTATTTATTAGTACCTATTGCAAATAATTTATAGAACCTTGTTTATAGATGTTGTATTAAAATGTTCATGAAACTGTTTTAGTATTTGCTCTATGATTTCATTATTTTCTCCCTTGAATATTGATTACAAACAAGAAATATTTCCATTCGACATTTTCAACCCTATTATTCTCTATAATTTTTGTTATTGAATAAAACTCCTGTAGAAAGCTATGCATTTTGAGTTTTGGCCTCTCGGCTCAGGCTGTGCTTTATCAGCCAGTGAGTGTTAAGTAAGACCTTTATTATGTTAAGTAAATTAACATCAGTTACCTACCCGCTCGCCGTAAATAACCTTAAGTGTTCATTCATAGATGTAATTTTTAATTACATCTATGTGTTCATTGTCTTATTTTGAAGTTATACTTCTTTAGGCGCGTTATGAAATAAATGGAAAAAATGATGAGAGTGAAATTTTAAGATTTGTAACACGGACGGTGACACAAAAACGACGGTGAAGAAAAAGCGGGTTTTTAAAAACGCTCGTTTTGAAAAAAAATGATTATTATTTTTATTATATTGTTTTTTTTAATACTGTTTTTTTTTTTAATATTTTTTTAAAATATTGTTTTAAAATATTTTAATATTGTTTTTTGAATATTGTTTTTTTTTATTTTTTACTTTTTTATTTTAAAGTGAAACTTTTATTACATCGTCTCAAACTTTTTGGTCTGTGTGTCGCATGTCGCGTGACGGTCGGCCGCGGAGTGGGCGTAAAGTGAAAGGCGCTCGATGGCGCCGCCATATTGGCCTCGGCTGCTCTGTCGAGCGCCTATAATACCCTAAATCTTTTAATACCCTAAATCGAATATTTATCCAAAAATTTTTAATTTAATGTCTACAATACGAAAAAAAGTTTCACTTATACCTACCGTGGTTTCATAAAACCACATAATTGCTTTTTAATTTTTCTTTTTTTTTCTTTTTGAAATTGTTTTTTTTTCATGCCAAAGAAGTATAACTTCTCACGGGCGTATAGAAATACATGTTTATGTTTTTTATGGAAATAGCCGCCAAACGAGCTGACGATCCACTTGATGGTAAGTGGCTATCTTCGCCCATGAGCATCAGGAACACCAAAGGCATCACTGATGCGTTGCTGGCCAGAAGAAAGGAAAGAGAGAAGAAGAAAAAAACTAGATCTCAAGCCCCCAGCCGGAACACGACGAGTCTTTTGGCAGCTGACTCTTGCTCAAGGGTGGATGCTATCCAGACGAACCCCATGGAGAAATAATGATATACTAGTAATAATGGTAATACTAAGCAATTAAAAATCAATATAATCCCTCCGAGGCGCCCTACCACCAGCGGGCTGGATTTCGTCGTTTCTTACGACACCCATTCAGCGTGGAATTGGGGTTAGTATTCTAAGCCGCCTCAATACGACAAGTTTTGCGTTACAAAAAATATCATATTGTTCTATTCCAAGACCTAATCAACTTCTACGTTCTGTCCAGCTGTAAGTTGAAGGACAACCAACTAAACAAATACATTTACAATTTAATAATAAAAATAACACGTGTAAAAAAGATTGCGATGTCGTGAGAATTAAAAATGATATAAAAGTTTTGATGTAATGGTAAAATTCCGTACATAAGAAAGTTATCAGTTATAACCTGCGCTGGCGCAGGCGCTACACGGTGTAAACTGCAAGGTCGATGGCGGCATTCACTTTCGCTACCACAATTTGCTAAGCACGAGTTACTAGTTTATTAGTAGTTACAAACGTGTCCACTAGCGGCCCCACGAAAATTCTCGTGTTTCTGCTGTCAGATTATGAGCAAGTTTTTAAATTAAAATCAATCATAACATTTAATTATTGGAACCATAAGATCCTCTCAGTATTCGTATCAACAGGACCTTTTCATTACATCCTCATCTTCGACGTATTCAAGGTATCTTCTACAGATTGTTAATTTTGTGTTCTGATTTGAAATAGAAAAAAGTTTTACCCTTAAAAAAGTTTTCCACCTACAGTAAAAAAGTTTATTTATGGACTTACAGTTTCGGAACATAAAAATGCGTTATCTCCTGGACAACACGTAATTTGAACAGTGATTACTGATTATTTTTATTTATCTATTATTAGCCGGTTTAGTTTTAGTTATCCGGTAAAGATGTAATACTCAGTGTTATATGACTTCATTTTCCGTGATAGTTCTTTGTCGAAACTCCAGCAGCTTTCACCGACAAAACAGAACGCTTCCAATCATGGAACAATTGTTTCATTATTGACGTCATTCTCGACAAGAATCGGCTTACGTTTCTTGATTGTCTTTGTCGCATACGTCTATTTGATCACATGTTTCTTTCTGGCTAGACCAGTCGAGGCATAATAAAATGTTAGCGTTTTCTCTTAATCTCTAGTAATCTTATTCTTCGTCAAGAATAAGAAAGACGTGATTTATCAATCCAGACAAAGTTCTTGGACTTTTTGTGTTTTTACAAAAAGCTAAATGGTTATAGATTTCCTTCAATTGTTCCAACTATTGACGTATTCAAACAAAGTTAACAAAAAATTGTAGAGACCGATTGTTGACTTTATCGGATGTCTTATGGATTCTTTTGTTTTTAAGGAAACCCATTCAGCTTTGTTAAATTCGAGTTCTTTGTTATGGAACTTTGGCTTCAATGCACGTGATGTGACTCTGTAAGGAATCCTAGTGTAAACAGTCTAATTGGAACCAATGTAGGAAACGTTACGGTTAAACGGTGTCAATTTGTTGAATATGCTCTATTGATAAATGAACCGTTTGAGATTGTAAAAACATAACATCGTCATGTTCATTGACGTTGCCACGGCCTATTTAAAGTCGTTTTCCTACTTGTTGAGCGAAGGTCGATTTTTATTTAAATGCTCCTTTGTCAATTAACTGGTAATTGGATGTAACGTTTTTAGCTCTTTCGTTTTCCTTATTAAGAAGAGACTCAATAGTTAGATTTTAGAAATGATTGTGTTCAATCAGTTTCCAATTAACGATATTGATCTTGGATTAATTATGACTAATTCATAGCATGTTTTTCATTCAGTCAGCGAGTAATTACTTCTGTTTATAAGTTTATATGGTTTAAATTCATACGTTTTATATTTAACTCAACATTTATATATACAATTTGATAAAGTACCTATTAGATTTTTTAAATTCGGTGACTTTAAAGAAGCCTTTGGTTTTTTAATATGCAATTGTCACTAAAATGGCCTCGTGTCTTTCTAGGACGCAAATAGGCAGCTATGTATTGATAGCTATATATTGTTTAGTTATTTGGTTTTGTTTCATAAAATAATAACCAGTAATCATAGCTGTTAATGGACCGTTAATATTTTTCAATTTGTTTTTCACGATCACGCTCAGTTTACGAGTTGAATTTTAATCGTTTTATTTATTGTTTGATAATATCATACCAAGCCAAAGCCTTGGTTTAGCATTATTAATTCCTTTCGTTACCTCTTACCATCCAAGTACTGGTTTTAATCAGGAAACTGACTCTAATACCAACTGTTAGAAAAAAATCCTTTATATAATATACAAGTTTGTTATGTAAATAGTCTAGCTGTCCTACTATTCGTTTCAATTGAAGATTTTAATTAGTCACGTTTATATTATCCACTACTTGTAACTTGTTATTCGTTTGACTTTCGTTTGCTTGTATAGACTGCATTTGTTTAACGCTGCCCGATTGCTTGGGGGCACCACTTATAGAACTGAATGAATGAATCTTTTCTTTCGATGCTTCAATGCCGTTAGTTCATCATCGGCGCATCTGTGTATCAGGGACGCAACATGTGCCTCATTCCCGATAACGTTCCAAAAATAAACTTTTAATTTGTTCGCCACTCACGCTGCGAATGGAATGTACGCTCATTGAGTAGTGTTAGTTATTCGTTTCTACTTCCTATAGTGTCTTATTGAATGTCTAGCAGTCACATTATTCACATTAAGTATGGGTTGGCCAATCGTCAGGTTAGCCCGCAACATAGATCTTTTGAAACCGATAGCACACTTAGTGGTGTTAAAATTATTCGAGGTCATTGTCCGCTTTCTCCGGCGCGTTCTTATACTTTCGTAAATCTTATGTCATGGGGTCTGGTCCGTCTGGCTGGAGCGACGGACATACACACGACCGTTGAATGTTGATGGACATACTGTAAACATTGAAGCTTAGCGCGTGTTACATGACGTATTATCCTCTGTAACTGTACTTATTGTTTATATTATCATTGTAATGGATAATGCGCTACAATTCTTTTTATGGAACTCCTTGGAGTCGCTTTCGATGCATATAAATTTGAAACGTGCGTTATCCTTTTGTGATAGCCTGCGTGACATCTACTGTCATTAACTCAAGTTAATAACTGTCGATAAAGTCCATGCTATGTCATACGTGCCACGGGTTCCACGTATGCGTGTAGCATTCATTCTTTGTTTGTACACACTGACTGAAGTAGTTAATTCGCAAGCGTTTGCGTCTGTTTGGCCAAGTGTCTGTTAATAAAAGATAGGAGTGACGTAAACGTAAATTCAGAATTCAAATGAAATCCGGCAAGATATTCTTGGGCTTCTAATTTATATTTAATGTGGAAATGTGTATGGGCAACGTAGATAGTGAGGCCTTCTCTGTTTATGTTTGGTTAGTTGTTTATTCGCGTTTAGTCGTAATCGAGGTGATCCTTATTCGACTGGTATGCGGAGCGCGCCTCTACCATCTGTCTGTTGCGTAAAGCAGTTCACTGTACGGTTGCGGCGAGCTCGGACGTGTCTGCGCGATGCTCGTGGTCTTTCATTCGTGCCGTAGTACAACGTTGCTCGCATTGTTCTAACGATACATTAGTGCCAGGCCATAACAATAATGTTTTTGTGGGGACGCTAATTGAATTATGTGTTTCGCATTATAATCTACAGTGTCAGTGCAGAGTTCATGTGCGCGTAAAAGTCCAAATGGTTAGGAAGATTATTGTTGTTGGAATACGTCACTATGAGGATCCGTTCTATAAGTACGTCGTTAACTTAATTGCCCAAGTTGAACTAAAAATCACTTTTGTGCCTGTATTTTATCATCGTTTTCCTTGGTTCAGTTATTGTGCTCTTGAAAAGTTTTCCTCATATCTTGTGTTTTGTTTGTCCGTAGACATGTGACGGGCGCGAGCGGGCCGCCGGCGGGATGTGGTCACCAGAGGAACAGGTCCTTGGATTCTGTCCTCCAGCGGATACCGGAGGATATGACACCGACGTCTCCGGAGGGCGCGCCGCTTCGAAGTCCGATCGAAGTGCCCGCGCCTCGTCTCGCCCTCCCACCGGAAGTTCCCGTGGGCTCCGACGACTCAGGGATCCACACGCCGCCAGACGGGAACGATGAAGACCGACCACAATTTCAAGCTGCCGCGAGATCGAGGGAGAGCCTCGACTCCGGCAACCCGGAGGACTCTGAAAAGCTACTCGATCCCCCCGATACGGTGATCGAGGAGCCGCCGAAGACGAATATCCCTTCCTCGGTCACGTCTAGGAACAAAGACTTTCTCTTGCGTCTGTTTGAAAGTAAACTTTTCGACATGAGTATGGCGATTTCGTATTTGTTCAATTCGAAAGAACCGGGTGTGCAAACTTACCTAGCAAACAAACTGTTCTCTTTCCCGTGCGAGGATGTAGACTTTTATCTGCCCCAGCTGGCCACCATGTACATAGAGATGGGAGACGTGGCTGATGTGTTGCGGCCGTACTTAGTGTACCGGTGTAAACAAAGCGCGGAGTTTTCGTTGAGGCTCGCGTGGCTTTTGACCGCCTTCGGTGGCGACGGGAAGAGGTCGGAAGCTGCGAAGTTGAGGGATTCTATATTGGCGGAGAAGATAAGGCCGACGGCGAGACGGGGCCACATAAGGTCCCAGTCGGACGCTTCGGCCTTGAGGCTCGCGACGCCTTCGGGGAGGCACCTGGGGGACCTCGCCTCGGGTCGCGCCTTTGACAATGGATGCCGGTGTGGGGAGCAGTGTTCCTGCGGTGCCCCGAGACTGGAGCCACAGACGCAGGTGAATATGTTTTTATATTTAACCTTAAATCTAGTTATGATCTCATACGATTTCCAGACGAAACTAGTTTGCGGTTTTATAGTGTAGGTCGTGTTTAAATGAGCTGTAATAAAATCTCGTTCTAAAGAATGTAACTCAAGTGAAATAATGTATTTATAAGAATTTTAATTGGGTTGTTATTTTATACTTGGAAGCAAAAAATATCAGTGAACATTAAAAAACAAACAACTGCTCAGGTAATAATA
Organism: Thymelicus lineola; assembly: GCA_963932265.1. Lineage (NCBI taxonomy): Eukaryota > Metazoa > Arthropoda > Insecta > Lepidoptera > Hesperiidae > Thymelicus > Thymelicus lineola. The sequence goes on from OZ010688.1 coordinate 14,563,354, forward strand.
TTTTGTAACTAATTAAACATTAAATCATCATTGAATCTAGATTGGTACTACTTACCTATAGTCCAACCCGTTGGTTAAGTGCTGGTTAGCCGTAAAAGGATTAATATTTTACTTACATTAATTAAATACCAATTTCCCTTGTTCATTTTCAAATAAGTTTCTAGTTTACTGGCTTTTAAATTAAATAAAAAACAAATTAACAGTACTTTACAGTATCCTTAAGGTTTGTGTATTGATTTGTTTATTTGATACTTTCAAGAAACTAATTAACACTGAACGAACGTTTAAGCGCGCAGTTCTCATTTCTGTTCAAGGTTCATGTCAATGGCAAATGCATAGCACAATATTAAGCATAACATTTAGCTTTCAATAAAATGCGTAAAAATTATTACAAGTTATTTTCGATTATTGTTTTTGCTACTCGCGAGGGTGGGGCTAATTTTTCCTTCATTGCAGGTATAATAGATTCCAGAAATCGATATTTACAAGGTTTCTTGTTATGTTCGTTAGTTTGTTAGTATATAAAAGTATTTTCAAAACATTAAGCTATAATTTTAAGTAAATGAAAGGTAGATTCAAACCAAACTTCAAATCTCTTATGACTCTTATTACATTTTTATAGGCTCCCTGAGCCTAATCATTTGTTATTGTTTTTGCTACTCGCGAGGGTGGGGCTAATTTTTCCTTCATTGCAGGTATAATAGATTCCAGAAATCGATATTTACAAGGTTTCTTGTTATGTTCGTTAGTTTGTTAGTATATAAAAGTATTTTCAAAACATTAAGCTATAATTTTAAGTAAATGAAAGGTAGATTCAAACCAAACTTCAAATCTCTTATGACTCTTATTACATTTTTATAGGCTCCCTGAGCCTAATCATTTGTACGCAACGGATTATCTCCTTTTGTCTATTGCTGAAAATCTTTTCCCAAGAAACCCATTTCTCAGACAAAATTAAGTTTCACCGTTTTTTAGGACAGTAAATTCCATACAATTTATTGCATACAAAAGGAAATAGAGGGAAAATACCGAAACTGAATGTAAATAATAAGACAGGACGTCTTACTAAATAAGCTCTCTGACGCCCCAACTTAGTCACTAAAGGTTACTTAAATCGCTCCTTAGTACAGAATTTGCATGTTGATTCTTTAGTAATTAACGATTAAAGTAACCGTTAGTGACTCTTGAGTTGGGGTGTTAGACAACCTGTGAGGTAAATTAATTAATTAGGTGGGTCCGTTTATGATGGCCAAAAATTACGCATTTGAATTACGTAGAAAACACAGTTTATTAAATGTGTATAAAGCACATGGATATTATTACATTATATTAATACGTGAAGCAAAAACTTTGTACCCCTTTTTACGAAAACATTGGGCACAGTTAAAGTTTACACGAGGAAGGAGTGCAGAAAATATGAAATGTAGAAATAATTCCTGACAAAAAATAACCGACTTCAAAATTAGGGATAATTCAAACACTACTCGTCAGATCTCACTCTTTAAGTAGGACCACATGACAAGTTCCAGCTTTCGATTAAAAAAAGAATCATCAAAATCGGTTCACCCAGTTGAAAGTTCTGAGGTAAGAAACATAAAAACACAGTCGAATTGAATACTTTTTTTTTCCTTTTTTGAAGTCGGTTAATAAAGGAGGCAAGTGAGAGTTACATACATCTTTTAAGTCGTTTAACAAACACACGCATCAAGCCTATTCTTAATAACAAACACATTACAATTTACAACATTTACTCGTAATAGTCTTCAACCACGTTATTGCCATAAACAAGTAGGGCGATCATTGAGAACACAATGCACGTAAATGGAGCGAGCGAATAACTCTGCATTTCACATGATTTAAATGCAGTCGAGACGTTCGAGTTATAATTTGTGATACTCACATTAAACGAGAGGAAACTTGTGTGTAAACGCGCCTTTGTTTACAAGATAACGAAGGATGATGCTTTACAACTTTGTAGGGATATTGATCTAACTTACAAAGTGGGAATGTCAAAGACTGATAAAGTTGAATAACGTTGGGAGGTTGAGGGCGAATTCGACCAAAGTTGTATAAGTCTTATCTAAAAGAAAGAAAGAAAGAAAATATTTATTTTGCTAAAACGTAGTGTTTAAGTACTCTGTGGTCTTATCCTAAGAATAAAACGTCATCTGAAGAATCAGACAACTGACGACGACAACAAACGAACAATCGTTTGAATGTTGTAATAGTAACGACGGTGGACATAGTGACACAATGCATTAAAATAATATAAAAATATATGCAGACTATGATAAAGTACAATAAAACGAAGAAACACAAACAGATAAAGATAAATTAGAACAAAATCAGTAGACTTGAACAGAAAAATAGAAATTAGATAGATACACTGAAAGTGTGAAGATTACCTCAAATTAATTGTATATGTTAATTGTGTACCATTCCAACCCCTCGTCCTTGTGTATTATTATATAAAGGACTTACATATTTGATTTATTATTATAGTGGCCTCTGATATCTTGTTATTGTCTTGTTGGTCTTAATAGAATAAAAAATGTTATAGTGAAATGCCTATCTGTGATTTTATAATCAAATAATGATATAATCTGTACTTGATTGATGATGATGATTATTTTCCATTTAAATATCTGTTCCAAAGAAGTTCCTTAGCACAGAAATTTCAAAATAAGTTTTGCTAAATTCAGAGAAAAATTACCTGGAAAGGTGGATAAAATATGCTTCTATATTTCATCGGAAGGTTGTTGTTGTGCACGGAAATTCTTTTAGAAAATATACCGACAATATTATGGGTTCTAGCTTCAAGACGTAGAGTAAACATTTTTATATAAATAAAAGGGTATATTTTTATGTTAGCTAAAAACAGTTTCTTATCAGTCACGTGTTTACCCCCGATTACTGCACTATGGACTTCGATCACTGATATTAGTGATCAAATACTATGGACAAGTTACAGTAACCTTGTCTGCCGAATGAGGAATCCTACGTCTACGATATATCTATAAATGTCTAAGATTTAGGTAACACTTGAAGAAGTAGTCCATCTTATTTGGTCATTTGTATCAATCCTAGATCCCTAGTGCGGAACGATGTGAATGTGAACGTTTATTAATAAAAGTTTATAGAAAATGAGTTCAAATTGCACGGAAAGTTAGTAAACATTTTCATGAAATTAGACTGCAAGTAGGGTAGGCAATGTTTGTAGTTGCAGTTTAACTAAACCTCTTGTAACTTCTCTGATGAAGAAATAGAAATACAATTACAAAATGTAGGGTAGGCAATGTTTACAGTGGCTAGGCCTTGAAATACAAGCACGTCAATGCGGTGTGTCGGTGCGGTGCCGCGGGGAATGCGAGAAAAAATAAAACTTGTTTCGTTTTTCACTGTCCCACTGCTCGCTCCAATTGAACGATTAATAAAAAACAAAATGGCACCTTTATTAATTGAGACTTAAGGAACATAAATTTATCAATGTCACGATGTAATTATTTTGTCTTTTATGTCTTTGTTAAAATGTGATCTTTGTATTACTCTCCTACACTGCCTGATCTGGGTTATTCCCATGTGTCCCCACCTCGTTTGTCACCACTGGTGACAAATGGGAATTTTTTTCCCATTTGTCCCCACTGGTGACAAATGGGAATAAAATCCTTCCCATTTGTCCCCACTGGTGACAAATGGGAATAAAATCCTTCCCATTTGTCCCCACTGGTGACAAATGGGAACAAAATCCTTCCCATTTGTCCCACTACATAGACCACTAATAAATTGATACGCCCTCAGTAGTGGCGATGCTAGAGCTGAATATATAGTAATGCTAATGTTTTTTTCGCGAATTATGATAAACAGATGATATATTGATTATTTAATGCAATTTTAACTTGGAAAACATATATTTTTAACCGACTACAAAAAAGGAGGAGGTTATCAATGTCGCGTATGTTTTGTCCCCACTGGTGACAAATGGGAATAAAATCCTTCCCATTTGTCCCCACTGGTGACAAATGGGAACAAAATCCTTCCCATTTGTCCCACTACATAGACCACTAATAAATTGATACGCCCTCAGTAGTGGCGATGCTAGAGCTGAATATATAGTAATGCTAATGTTTTTTTCGCGAATTATGATAAACAGATGATATATTGATTATTTAATGCAATTTTAACTTGGAAAACATATATTTTTAACCGACTACAAAAAAGGAGGAGGTTATCAATGTCGCGTATGTTTTTTTTATTTGTATGTTCACCGATTACTCTAAGATGGTACGACCAATTTGGACATTGTCATCCTAAAATAAAGAATTTTTTTAAAGTGAAACTTTTATTACATCGGCTCAAACTTTTTGGTATGTGTGTCGCATGTCGCGTGACGGTCGGTTCTTAACTTATCGGTTCTCAGTAACGAAAGTACTTAGGATGACCTAGCTTTCAACATTTATCTGGTTGAGTACGGGTGCTACTACATGATACATTCTGAAGGTCTGATGATGACCAGGTACATACTTATCGGTTCTCAGTAACGGAAGTACTTAGGATGACCTAGCTTTCAACATATCTGATTGAGTACGGGTGCTACTACATGATACATGCTGAAGGTCTGATGATGACCAGGTATATACTTATGTTGCTATTTCTTGCTTTTGATAAACAACGACACAGCTAGTCAGTCCGAAAAACTGATCAACGAGGATGATGCCATTTTAATACCCTAAATCGAATATTTATCCAAAATTTTTTAGTTAAATGTCTACAATACGAAAAAAAGTTTGTTTGTGTTGTTTTTGTTTGTGTCATTGCTTATAGACTTCAAGGCACTAATATTTGATAAAAAAAAGATTGTGTGGTTTTATGAAACCACGGTATAAGTAAAACATTTTTTCGTATTGTAGACATTTAACTAAAAATTTTTGGATAAATATTCGATTTAGGGTATTAAAATGGCATCATCCTCGTTGATCAGTTTTTCGGACTGACTAGCTGTGTCGTTGTTTATCAAAAGCAAGAAATAGCAACATAAGTATATACCTGGTCATCATCAGACCTTCAGCATGTATCATGTAGTAGCACCCGTACTCAATCAGATATGTTGAAAGCTAGGTCATCCTAAGTACTTCCGTTACTGAGAACCGATAAGTATGTACCTGGTCATCATCAGACCTTCAGAATGTATCATGTAGTAGCACCCGTACTCAACCAGATAAATGTTGAAAGCTAGGTCATCCTAAGTACTTTCGTTACTGAGAACCGATAAGTTAAGAACCGACCGTCACGCGACATGCGACACACATACCAAAAAGTTTGAGACGATGTAATAAAAGTTTCACTTTAAAAAAATTCTTTATTTTAGGATGACAATGTCCAAATTGGTCGTACCATCTTAGAGTAATCGGTGAACATACAAATAAAAAAAACATACGCGACATTGATAACCTCCTCCTTTTTTGTAGTCGGTTAAAAATATATGTTTTCCAAGTTAAAATTGCATTAAATAATCAATATATCATCTGTTTATCATAATTCGCGAAAAAAACATTAGCATTACTATATATTCAGCTCTAGCATCGCCACTACTGAGGGCGTATCAATTTATTAGTGGTCTATGTAGTGGGACAAATGGGAAGGATTTTGTTCCCATTTGTCACCAGTGGGGACAAATGGGAAGGATTTTATTCCCATTTGTCACCAGTGGGGACAAATGGGAAAAAAATTCCCATTTGTCACCAGTGGTGACAAACGAGGTGGGGACAAATGGGAATAACCCCCTGATCTGTGTTGGGTTTTAGATAGGTCAGTCTTTCCAAAGTGTGCTAAGTACCTAGGGTTACGTAAAATAAGTAATCGTAAGTCTAATAAAAGAAATAAACTGCTATGTTTTGTTATTGAAAATAAAACTTCACACGTTTACTTGCCTGAAATTATTTTTCGTGTCATTTAGGAGAGCTTTAGAAAATTGTCGACTCGAAGGGAACCGTAGTTGACATAAGTTTGAGAACCTGCGAGATCTCAAGAGGTTTAAAGGGAGTGTAAGTAGACATAGGTCACACTAAAAGTTAATTATTATTTTTATCAACAGTAGCAACTAATATTTATTTATTAGAATATTTTTATCGGTTATCAGACAGAAGTAGGTGTTTAGCGATAAGAGCGCTTTCTATACATCTTATCGCTATTGCGTTAGCGCTATGACGCTATAGCTATATGGCGTGGACGATATTTTGGAAGACGGTAGATGTTAGTAAGTGGCAAAATTTAAGAGCTCCCGTACATCTGTGCTCCAAAAGGCACGTTCCGTCTTGACCGTCGGTTGTAACTTGTAAGACAGTTACTGATGTTTTACTTCGGGTACAGTAAATTATAATGAAATTATTAGTGACAGCATTTGCAATACCGGTCCGAAATATTTAGGTGTGTGTACAATGTACATTTACAAAACATTGCAACGTGTTACTTAAGTGTATGTGCTAGTTACGCGGCCAGTGTAAGAAAATAACTTAAGTTCGCTTGTTAGTAAAAGGTGATTTGCGTAATATCCGCTTCACATTCGTTTTTGATTCGTCTAAGGTTCCGTTTCAAATTGAAACTTAGCCTACTTAGTTTGTCCTACCGTTCTATGTCCGCCGTAATAGATACCTGAGCAGTTGTAATTTTTAAAGAAACACAGTAGAAATAAACTTGGGTTTGGTTTTCCGTCCTAAGAAAATTGTATCAATTTTGTATTTCTATATTTTTCACTGTACATATTTAATTCGGAATTCATCATTTGGTATTAAGCAATAGACAACAGTTGCTTTTAACATGATAAAGTATTGAGTAATATTCATAACCTTATTAATTTTTATCTTGATAAGTAGGTACCTACCTATCTATAGCAACGGGCTTGAAGTGATTAATTTGTAAAGTATTCGCTACATCCGATGACATGTACAATATTCCTCAGATACGAGTATAACTCATATAACTGATAGAACAGTAAAATGAATAGTTGTTGTGTGAGACTTATGTCATAAAATGAGTAGCTTTTTTTCATATTATCATTTATTTATTATTTATTTATTTATTAAAATCACACTACATCTAACCTTACCATCTTATCATATATTGTTATGAGCACAGAAAATACAGCAGACAGTAAAGATAAATTTTTATCGCGAAAAATTCAACGCGAGGAGATCCGCGGGCAACAGGTACAATAAACGCTGGCACACTCATACCCCCACAGTAGGTTAAATAATACCTGTGTCGCTGGTGGCACGGACGATACATATAACACATCAGAATCATACCCATGACCCGGGCACAAATATATATCTGTCACAAAAATATTTGCCCCGGCCGGGAATCGAACCCGGGACCCCTCGCTTCGCAGGCAGGGTCGCTACCAAATAGGCTACAGGGTCGTCAAAGATAAAACCCCTTATTGAAATACGTGCGGGATTCCTCAGATGATGCAGTCACTACACACAAAGATTGATTAGGGTATTCCTCTATACTATAAACAAACGAAGATAGTAAACGAACAATATAATAATATCCTCAACAAGCAAGCTACGATTTCACGGTTGGTGTCAATATTAATAACATCCACATCCGCACATGTCGATTAATCGCAACGCTAAATTATCTCATTTACAATTTTGATTGCTTCATAAAATTCTATTTGTATAAGTTTTTATTTATATCGTCATCTTGTGGTCTGATTATTGAATCGGTTTTGAAGTGGCGATAGTATAATTAAAAACTTTATTTTGGACACTACGATTATGTACGTTGAAGTTAATTTCATAATTATACAACAGTTTGAATTGGTGATTTTTTCTTACTTAATGATGACGGACGGATTGTTTCCCACCAAAAATATATATATTGTGTTGCTTCCAACGGGTTTTTACGGTTGAGACACTTGTGACGAAATTAAGGTTACAACTTCGTTAACGTTCTGAAATCCCGAAAACAGGAAATGTTAGTGATAATTACATTTAAACGTCGGCGTCCGCGTGCCAATTGACGTGATTTGCGACAACATGCGTTTCCGGTTGCTGCTGGATATTATTTGACCATACTTATATTGATAGTGTTGTAATATTCATTGGGTGATTGTGGATTAATTATAATTATATGCGTCGCTTGCCTGAGGCGTGCGTTAGTGAAGGATAGAAGATTGAACCGGTTATCGCTCGTAGATTTTTTACTGTTTTAGGAAGTTATTTAGGAAGAACTACTGGTATGAAATAAGGAAAGAAACAAATTTATTTCGTGACTAACGACCAAGGAATACCATCCGTTATCTTACACTTGTTGATGTTAAAGGACTTGTGATTCATCTGGTTATATAATTGCAACGCTCCATGAATGTCAATAAAAAAGTATCAAATAAACCACATCTAAAATTAGTCACCGATCTATTGCTAAGGTCTGAGGTCATACCTTGGTATCACAGTCATCAGTAGTTTGAGATGGATGGTTAGTTTTATTGACCTTTATGAAGTTATTGACACAGACGCTTATAACGCAGTTTTCGGGTAGTTTTCTTCCCACTCGATCCATCTCGTACACTATACAGCGCTGTACATACGCTTTCATAACTAATTAAAAGCAATACATATAATAAATTGAATAACTAATTGTAAGTCTTTATAGCATGAACATACCCTGATTTCTGAATTCCGGTACGGTCTACCAAAGTTTTAAAATCGAAATCCTTGCTGGCATTGTACGAGCGTGGCTAACGACCCAACTCAGTCACTAACGGTTACTTTAATAGCTCCTTAGTAAAGAATCACCATACAAATTCCGTATTAAGGAGCGATTTAAGTAACCGTTAGTGACTCTTGAGTTGGGGCGTAAGACAAGGAAGTTATTTACCGTTAGAAATACCTTAGTGCTATTATCTATTCAGTGACAGTAGCAACTTAATAATTTACCGTAGTAAATATCAGAAACCGGATGACCAAGCTTTGCTCGATTTAGTGCTGCTTAACAACGCCATCTACTTAGCTTTAGTGTTGCTACTCGCCACTAGATGTCAGGAAGAGTCTATTGTAGCAGTTTTTTATTGCCTGAAAACACTGATAAAACGACATTTTCTAAAAATTAATCCTAGCTAGATGGATTTATCGCCCCCGAAACTCTCTTCTCTGTATAGTTTCATGAAAATCGTTGGAGCCGTTTCCGAGACTCCCGAGAATATTATATACATATGCTTGTTTAAAGGTATTAGATAGATTGACTTAGGAGTGCAATACATTAAGTCACTACTTACCGCGGAAGTTTGCACCGTTGACAATCAGCTTTTAGAACTAACTTTCGGTTTTATAACTTTCCATAGAAACATTTTATGGTTGATTTAAGAAGAGTGAGGTAGCCAAACCCGTTTTCCATGCATAAGCACCGTCGGGATTAAGCATGGTTGTAGAGGATTTAAGCATGGTGGTTGTAGAACCCCTCTAGAACCACCATGAGGTCTATCTAGATGTCTCCTCTAGATTTTGTGAAAGCAGTTATTCAACTGATTGCCTCATAAGCACGGAAGGTTAGATTGGAATGGAAAATTAGTATGCCTTTTGGTATTATTGGTGTCAATAGACAAACCCCAATGGTGACCCCTTTCGAGGTCGTTTTTCCCCATGCCCTTAACAGTAAGTGACTTATCAGATCATCTGGCTGCTATTTACATAAAATTTTGCTTTATTAAAAAAAAATTACCTTAATGTATTAGATTGTAATCCATAATAATTTACTGTCCTAATTAATTGTTATTCATTTAGTCATAATCTAATATACTACTCTATAGAAGATATCTATCTTCATTATCTTCCAAGTATAATTGGCAATGTCAATAGGTTACTGACTAATTATACCTATCTAAATAAATAATTATTACGAATCTAATGTAAATTAAATATAATGCAAGTACCTACCCATGTCTATAATGTAGTTATTAGTATAATAATAATAATAATGTTCTATGTACCTAATTTGCACTAACTTGTGGTACAAGGATGTGTTTTTATCTAGTATTTACATATTATTCGAATTACCTACATTATGTGTTATGTATCTTCCATATGCTCGCAGATATAATGTAGTCATGATATAGGCATTTACATGTAAATTACAGGAAATATAAAGTATAATCGTGCCGAGATATATCTACATTTTGTATGGATAATCATTATTCATTCTGTTATGCAATAATTCCAGCTCATTGTTTGTTATAACACATAATCATTGTTTAAGTTGAATTATATAAATCGAACAGCGACATATCGCGACAAAATTGGTTTGTTTGAGGATAATATGTTTAGATAAAAAAAATAAGAGGAGGATATTACATTATTTGAGTTATGTAAGGTTCGTATTATACAGATATTCATGTGTATTTGGGGCACACAGTGGCGTGCCTAGGCCGTCAGAACAAGGCAAGCCCAGTTGTGTCATACAAACCAGGGTCTCGGGATCTTTGGCCCGACAACACAGAACACTCCATTCCATACGTATAATATTTACCAACAAATAATGTGAGTGTTAATAGCTGCAGAGTGATGATAGTAAAGCAATGGTTGTGTTTTTCGCGCGTATCTTGTATGTATGTATGTTTGTATGTATGCATGTAATATTGTTTATAACCTTGTATCCTCCAAACCGCTGAACGGATTTATATAATTAAGATATCGTTAGATTCATCTTGATAACCCAAGTGTTCTAGATCATTGAAGTTAAAATAAAAACAAATATGGTGGCTGTGAGATGCCATTGTTTGAAGTATCAAAAAATAAAAATAAATAGAATAATGCAATATGGGTATCAAATTAAAGAGCTTACCATAAGGATTTCAAAAAGGTACCTATATATATAGGTATTTTTGACAGCAGGCGGGTTTTTTTAATTTATACTACTTTACCCGCTAATTGACACTCCTTTCTGTAATAAAACGTGAACTGATTTATGGTGTTGTGTAAAACGTATAGTCCATTGAAATGTTACATTTTTTAGGCCTTACCTTGCGTTTTTTAGAGGACGCAATTTTATTTTTTTGATGTGTAGGGGGGGTCAGTGTAAAGCTAAAACCAAGTTTGTGGGGTCGCCACCCTTGTCCCACGGCCGCCATCTTGAAAATAGGGGTTGGAATGGTTTTTACGGTATATCTCTTAAACTATTTATTTGAGAAAAAAATTTGTTAACATTTTTTGTTGCAAATTAAATTCTCTATAACTTTGGTCCAGTAACTTTTTATCGTAGAACTATAAATAAAAAAGTTATAAGCGAAAATCTTCAGAAATTGGAGCAAAAATTTATATTTTTCGATGTAACTTTTTTTTATCATTTTACGAAAAAATGATATCTGACCACTTTTGTTGATCGTTTTTTGAGGAACAACTTTTATTTGCATCATTTTTTCATTAAGTCAATAGCTCAGCGCTCCGAAGTGAGTACTATTTTTTAGTACTCTTAACTATACCTATATTATACGTGTGTACTAATAATATGTCATCAGTTATTTTTTTTTTATTTTGTTATTATAACTTTTTTAATTACAAATTTTGCAATATTATTAATAATTAATTATTGACTCTTTTTCACTCCATAACAGAATTTAACAATTATTGATTTTTAAAATAATTTTAAATCTGATAGCCGTTACCGAGAATACTGTTCAGGTAGAAAATACCCAAGTGAGCATGAGGGAATAAAAGAACAGCTGCCTGCTATTGTTATTATTATTCCTAACCTCTGTTATTGTAAGAATAGCTCTCAAAACATTGTGTTGAAGTAGTCGCTTAACCTATATCTTTTAGTTTTTAGTTTCTGAAGATTTTCGCTTATAACTTTTTTATTTATAGTTCTACGATAAAAAGTTACTGGACCAAAGTTGTAGAGAATTTAATTTGCAACAAAAAATGTTAACAATTTTTTTTTCTCAAATAAATAGTTTAAGAGATATACCGTAAAAACCATTCCAACCCCTATTTTCAAGATGGCGGCCGTGGGACAAGGGTGGCGACCCCACAAACTTGGTTTTAGCTTTACACTGACCCCCCCTACACATCAAAAAAATAAAATTGCGTCCTCTAAAAAACGCAACCCCAAATGTAACTTTTCAATGGACTAGTAGTGATTAAGTACTCTGTGGTGTTGTGACTTGTGATTCTTTTCGGTCGGTATATGCTTGTGGTGTTAGCTTGACGTGTGACGTTTGTCCAACGTAAACAATGCAGTCTATATAGGACATTTGTAACCCCCTACGGTGCGAAAAAATGTACGTCTGTCTGTGGCGTCGTAGCTAACGGATGAACCGATTTTGATAGAATAGAATAGATTATTTTTTTAATTTTAATTTAAGATTATATGACCAGCAATCCATTCACTTCATTAATGACGACCCGTCTGGCGCAATGGTTACCATGCCGGATCGCCGTGCCAAGGGTCCTGGGTTCGATTCCCAGCGAGGCGGAAATTTGAATGATGAGTTTGAATTTCTGTTCTCGATCTGGGTGTGAATGTCCTTGTCTTGTGTGTTGTCCATGGCACCCACGACACAAGGAATCCTAGTGTGGGGCTATGAGTGTGAAGTGTTATTTATTTATTTATTTATTTATTTACTTCCAGTTCCTGAACGCCCTAACAAACATCGGCCGTCGTCTGGCCTCGGTGCCAGACAAGGAGCGTCGCACGGGCCGGCTGCGAGCCGAGCTGGTGACCCTCGACCTGAACCTGCCGGCGCGCGTGTGGCTTCCCCTGCACCCGACGCCGCACTATGTGCTGCGGATACCGCCGTCTGCTGCTGCTGTGTTGAATAGTAAGGATAAGGTGGGTGTGGAGCAGCTAATGTCGTTCATTATTAGCACGCTATAGGGCACGGGTGTTGTTATTATTGAGGAGCAATAGGAGCATACTCTTAGTGAAGGGGTTAAAGCAAACAGGGTAACGATATCCTTATAGCTGAGGAGGCCTAGGATATGCTTTGTCACCCAGCTCCAATGCGGTTCGATGGAGGGGTAGTGGTCAATCTAAGTGTGGGAAGTTCTTATGCTACCTCAAGATCGGAACATGGCTTAATAATAGCTATCTATTGTTAACAACTGGGACAGATGGTTCTACGTGCCCTTAGAAGCACGGAAGTAATTTTGCTTCAAGTGGTCACTATAATCTATTTATCTATAATCTCTGTAGAAATTAGTAGGTAATGCGAAGTTAAGCGTTGTGGTTTAGCCTGTGCAAAATTAAACAACATTACAAAATCGTTTTTTGACCCCGCTTTAAATGTACTACATCAGAGTGGTTATGAAGCTGACCACCTAGCACGAGGTAACTTGAAAGCTCGTGTGGTAGCTGTTTTCGTACGAAAAAAATGTAAGAGACCTAAGCTAGCGAGTTAATATTAGAACCTCAGTCTTAAATTATTCATCATAATACAATCAAACCGTTTCGATCTACCCCAGGCACCATACATAATGTACGTGGAGGTGCTAGAAACGGACGGGCACGAGCCCCTCCCCCCGCGCCTGCTGCCCCCCGCGCCGCCGGCCCCCCACTCGCCCCCCATCCGGCACACGAAGAGCGAGGAGAACCTGGTCCCGGAGTGGCCCGCGCTGTCACTGTACTCGCCGCTCGACGACTGTGACGCCGGCGACTGCTGGAGCCATGAGGATGATGACGTCAGCTCGAGTTATGCACCGCGTGCACCTGCGCCGGATAGCTTGTCACAGGTGAGATAGTTTAGATACTTAGCTAAAGACAGCCAATTATTGGAATAGGGTACGGTGTCTAGGAAGCATTCTTTCTGCGCAAGTGCGGAAGTATAGTTAGTGGTCAACCTAACAGAACATAATATAATTTGTTTTGTGATTCTGTACTAAGGAGCGATTTAAGTAACCGTTAACTGACTCTGAGTGTGGCAGTAAGTGTTGGAAGTTTTTACTCCCGGACCGCTGAGGACAGATGGTTTTTCGTGCCCTCGAAAGTACGAAAGAGCTAAAGAATCTTTGGCACTAGCGGTCACGACTCCAACCCATTGTTGGTTAACTAGATCGATCACTTTCGATAGTCGGATAAGTCGCTGGGCTATAAAGCATGCGGCTTTACCATCAAAATTTGTTGAGGGGACCCCATTTCAATGGGGCCCGGAAGACGTATAATTGATATGCGTTAGATATACGACTATAGCTACGTCCCTGCACCGAGTTGGAAGTGTCACAAGTTTGACGTGTCGCAGGTGTCGGCGGTGTCAGCGGTGTCGGCGGTGTCGGCGGTGTCGGCGGCGTCGACGTCGTCGTGCGGGTCGCGCGAGTCGCTGGCGGTGGGCGCGGGCGAGGTGCGCCGGCGGCTGGCAGACGCGACCGCCGCGCCGCCGCCCAACGCGTTCCGACACGACCCCGCCGACCCCTCCGCGCTCGCGCTCAAGGTGCTTAATACTGCTGTTTGACAATGTAACGTTATTGTGTGTGCGTATGTGAAGGTATGCGTAGCGATGTGTCGGTGAAGACAAAAATAAGCTTCATTGGCGACGAGTGGGTTAAGGCTTAACACGCATTACGATTTGTCACCGCGCGATTTTTTTCTGACGATTTTTAAATCGCGTACTGAATCATAATCAACACGATTTTTTTTTCGCAAGTACGTGCAGCTTCATACAATTTCCATATCACACAGAATTTAGCGGAAAAAATCGCGCGGTGAAAAATCGTAATGCGTGTTAAGCCTAATGGTTTCATACAACAAAATCATTAACACATAAACCTCCACGATGGAATCTGTTACTAACCACTTGTTATTAGGTGGTTCGTCTATTCCTATTAAAAAAAGGGTTGGATAACTTATGACACGACCTTCCAACCATTCCAGGAATCCTGGGAGAGCAAACTCTCCCGCATGAAGCAATCCTCGCCCTATGGCGGTCTAGCCGGTTGGCGGTTGCTCGGCTGCATCGTAAAGGTGGGGGATGACCTGCGACAGGAGATGTTGGCGGCCCAGCTGCTGAGGAGGCTGCAGGCCGTGTGGGACCTGGAGCGGGTGCCGCTGAGACTGCGCCCGTACGAGATACTGTGTCTGGATAAGGAGTCGGGGTTGATACAGCCGGTTAGTTGACAACACATAGAATATATTGGCACAATTAATATTATGTATGTATAATGTTACGTGTGTACAAAATTAAATCCTAGGTATAGTTTTTGACTAGTTATGTTTGTTAAACAATATTGGCATTCCTTTTTTTTTTTTAAAAAAAACGAAAATTAGTTTTAGCATTAAAATTAAAGAAAAAATCTTTGAATTCCTTTCATCTTGTGCTGGCCTAATTTTTAAATCACAAATTAACGGCTTACTTAACGAAAAACAAAATTCTAACAAAATAATTATGCATACATAACAAGACATTATAAACAGTACATTAATATTTTAATTACATTTTATTATACTTAGAGTTACATAGCAAACCGCCATCTTTAATCACTAATCGGAACTAACATCACCAACAATCTCCCCAGGTGCTGAACTCGGTGTCCCTGCACCAGATCAAGCGGCAGTCTGGGCGCGGGCTGCGCGCCTGGCTGGAGCTGGAGCACGGTCCGCCCGCCAGCGAGGGGTTCCTGCGTGCGCAGGCCAACTTCGTGCACTCCGCCGCCGCGTATGCGCTCACCAGCTACCTGCTGCAGTTGAAGGACAGGTGGGTGGCGCTGTCTCTGTCACTGTCGCTGTCATTGTCACTGTTACTGTCGCTGTCATTGTCACTGTCGCTGTCATTGTCACAGTCGCTGATACTGTCGCTGTCATTGTCGCTGTCATTGTCACAGTCGCTGATACTGTCGCTGTCGCTGTCATTGTCACTGGCTGTCGCTGTCACTGTCGCTGCCATTGTCACTGTGGCTGTCACTGTCACTGTCACTGTTAATGTCGTTGCCATTGTCACTGTAGCTGTCACTGCCATTGTCACTGTCGCTGTCATTGTCACTGTCGCTGTCGCTGTCATTGTCACTGTCGCTGTCACTGTTACTGTCACTGCCATTGTCACTGTCGCTGTCATTGTCACTGTCGCTGTCATTGTCACTGTCATTTTCACTGTGGCTGTCACTGTTACTGTCGCTGCCATTGTCACTGTCGCTGTCATTGTCACTGTCGCTGTCACTGTCGCTGCCATTGTCACTGTGGCTGTCACTGTTAATGTCGTTGCCATTGTCACTGTAGCTGTCACTGCCATTGTCACTGTCATTGTCACTGTAGCTGTCATTGTCACTGTCGCTGTCACTGTTACTATCGCTGCCATTGTCACTGTAGCTGTCACTGCCATTGTCACTGTCGCTGTCATTGTCACTGTAGCTGTCATTGTCGCTGTCACTGTCATTGTCACTGTAGCTGTCACTGTCATTGTCACTGTCGCTGTTACTGTCGCTTCCATTGTCACTGTCGCTGTCATTGTCACTGTCACTGTCGCTTCCATTGTCATTGTCGCTGTCACTGCCATTGTCACTGTCGCTGCCATTGTCACTGTCGCTGTCATTGTCAGTGTCGCTGTCACTGTTACTGTCGCTGTCGCTGTCACTGCCATTGTCACTGTTACTGTCACTGTCATTGTCACTGTCGCTGACACTGTCACTGTCGCTGTCATTGTCACTGTTACTGTCATTGTCACTGTCGCTGTCATTGTCACAGTCGCTGATACTGTCGCTGTCACTGTCGCTGTCATTGTCACTGTCGCTGCCATTGTCACTGTGGCTGTCACTGTCGCTGTCATTGTCACTGTCTTTGTCACTGTCACTGTCATTGTCACTGTCATTGTCACTGTCATTGTCACTGTCATTGTCACAGTCGCTGATACTGTCGCTGTCGCTGTCATTGTCACTGGCTGTCGCTGTCACTGTCGCTGCCATTGTCACTGTGGCTGTCACTGTCACTGTTAATGTCGTTGCCATTGTCACTGTAGCTGTCACTGCCATTGTCACTGTCATTGTCACTGTAGCTGTCATTGTCACTGTCGCTGTCACTGTTACTGTCACTGCCATTGTCACTGTCGCTGTCATTGTCACTGTCGCTGTCATTGTCACTGTCATTTTCACTGTGGCTGTCACTGTTACTGTCACTGCCATTGTCACTGTTACTGTCATTGTCACTGTCGCTGACACTGTTACTGTCGCTGCCATTGTCACTGTCGCTGTCACTGTCATTGTCAGTGTCGCTGTCACTGTTACTGTCACTGTCGCTGTCATTGTCAGTGTCGCTGTCACTGTTACTGTCGCTGTCACTGCCATTGTCACTGTTACTGTCATTGTCACTGTCGCTGACACTGTTACTGTCGCTGCCATTGTCACTGTCGCTGTCACTGTCATTGTCACTGTCGCTGACACTGTCACTGTCGCTGTCATTGTCACTGTTACTGTCGCTGTCATTGTCACTGTCGCTGTCATTGTCACAGTCGCTGATACTGTCGCTGTCACTGTCACTGTCGATGCCATTGTCACTGTGGCTGTCACTGTGGCTGTCACTGTTACTGTCGCTGCCATTGTCACTGTCGCTGTCATTGTCACTGTCGCTGCCATTGTCACTGTGGCTGTCACTGTCACTGTTAATGTCGTTGCCATTGTCACTGTAGCTGTCACTGCCATTGTCACTGTCATTGTCACTGTAGCTGTCATTGTCACTGTCGCTGTCACTGTTACTATCGCTGCCATTGTCACTGTAGCTGTCACTGCCATTGTCACTGTCGCTGTCATTGTCACTGTAGCTGTCATTGTCGCTGTCACTGTCATTGTCACTGTAGCTGTCACTGTCATTGTCACTGTCGCTGTTACTGTCGCTTCCATTGTCACTGTCGCTGTCATTGTCACTGTCACTGTCGCTTCCATTGTCATTGTCGCTGTCACTGCCATTGTCACTGTCGCTGCCATTGTCACTGTCGCTGTCATTGTCAGTGTCGCTGTCACTGTTACTGTCGCTGTCGCTGTCACTGCCATTGTCACTGTTACTGTCATTGTCACTGTCGCTGACACTGTTACTGTCGCTGCCATTGTCACTGTCATTGTCACTGTCGCTGTCATTGTCACTGTCGCTGTCATTGTCACTGTCGCTGTCGCTGTCATTGTCACTGTCGCTGTTACTGTCGCTGCCAATGTCACTGTCGCTTCCATTATCACTGTCGCTGTCGCTGCCATTGTCACTGTCGCTGTCACTGTTACTGTCGCTGCCATTGTCACTGTCGCTGTCATTGTCACTGTCATTGTCACAGTCGCTGATACTGTCGCTGCCATTGTCACTGTCACTATCGCTGTCATTGTCACTGTTACTGTCGCTGTCATTGTCGCTGTCGCTGTCATTGTCACTGTCATGTCAAGTGTCAGTCGGCGCATGGTGCCTCACTCGGTAGTATTTATAGAACAACGATTTGGCGAATTGAAGCACTCAACTTCATTGTGTATGTGTTTGTATGGTTGAGCCAATCGGCAAATGTCGGTCTTATAAAATTTTACGTTGGCTCGGCACAATTTGAGTTTCGTTCGGGTTGGTGTAAGCGTCGTTGTTGTAATGTGATATGTATCGAGTATCGACTAAGCCAAGCGGCTTTTAGTCGAAAGTACATACACATACATACATATGTTACATTTGAATTGGCTGCCCAGCGTTGCCGAATCGAAATTGTGTGTAGCATGCCTTACTGTCACTATTAGCTGCTTTTCTATCAGAAAGGAAGGTAGCTGTACGGTGCAACCGTGCATCTGCTGGGGTCAGCATTTACGCGAGCGCGTGCGACACAATTTAATTATAATTAATATGTTTTTGAGTTAGTTCGCAATCAGCCGTCAAGGGTCGTGCGTGCTCATCTTTTATCACGTCATCAAGTTTCATTAAATTTCATATATAGTTAAATACGGATTTCCAGTAATACAAAATTCTTAGCATACAAAGTCTTATCATTTTACTTTCACTAATGTACGTAGTTAACAAGAGCTCGTACATTAGTATTTGGTCCTTCGAAAAGGGGCTCACGTGTCGTAATAACCGCGTGTAGTGGAAAAGTACCGCGTGTGCTGAACTAGTTCATATCAAGTGTGTGGTAACATCAAGGTTATCAAGGACAGACTTTCAATCAGGATTGCAGTGATAATATCAGGATTGCAGTGAGGATTCAGGATCGTCACCGCAGCAGCAGGATCGTCGTGCAAGCAGGGAGCACGTCGGGAGCAGTAAGGATCAAGTTATCAAGTAAGATCGTTTACATTTATTTTTGCAATTATGGAAGATATTTACAAAAATCAGGTGGAGCTACATGTGGCTATGTCCAAAATAGTTTCTAATATTAAAAAAGATTCCAGAGATCGTAAATCTGCGGATTATTTCAAGAGGCGATTGGAAACTTTAGACGCTTATTTGGCGAAGTATCAATATAACCATGATCTTCTTAGTTTGGAAGGAAACAGGGCCCATTCGTATTTCACTAACAATGAGTATGAGCAGGTGTTGGATGTCTATAAATCAACAAAGTTGTACATTCTTGAGCAACAGCAAGCTTTTATGGAAAGCAAAGCAGAAGAACCTACTGGTAACCTTCAACCATTGGAGTCTCAACAAGGAGAAATGAGTAGACAGTCGGAACAATCAGGACAGTTCCAGGACTATGAGAACGCACGTCAGTCAACATCCGTCAAGCAAATGTCTAGAGGGTCATGTAGTAAGCTAGATGAGATGCTGAAGCGTCAATCAAGTAACTTCAGAGCTTTCCTTCGTACAGTATCAGGTATCAATTTAAATGTAATTACTCAAAAATGGGAGTTAGAAGATGCCTTACGTAGTTTGCAATCTAGGTGGTCAATAATAGATACTCTGCATTGGGAACTGGACAGCGATTTACAAGGGATGGATGAAGAATATGAAAAAGCTTACACAAATCATGAAAGTACTTACAACGAGTTGAAGAAAGAAATCAATTGCAAGTTGTGGTCGGTCTCGCACAAGGAGCACTGGACACCAAAGATGGAAATTCCCAATTTTAGTGGAAGCTACCAGAGCTGGGTATCATTTAAAGATCTGTTTACAGAGGCCATTCATAATAATATTTCGATCTCAAATGCACAAAAAATGCAATTTTTGAAAGGTAAATTGAGAGGAGAAGCTGAGCGTTTAATACAACATTTGCCTATTAGCACTGAAAATTATCCTATTGCTTGGGAAATTCTAAACAATCGTTACAACAACATAAGGTTAATATTTTCAACACATGCAAATAACTTGTTAAACCTACCAGCTATTCAACAAGCTTCCGTCAATCATATCAAGAATATACATGACACTACTCAAGAGTGTCTCAACGCGATTAAAAACCTAGGAGTGAATACAAGTGGCTGGGATCCGTTAATCGTTCATATTTTATTACAAAAACTGGACACGGAAACTCACAATGGTTATTTAGACTCTCTAAAAAGCCCGCGTGATTTACCAAACCTACAGGAGTTTTTAAAATTTTTAGAAAACAGATTTACAACGTTAGAATCATCCCGGAAGAAACAAGACAACTTTAAGCCATCTTATAATTCTCAAAAACATATTTCCAATATCAAACCTTTTAACTCAAATCATTATAATACTAAACAATTAGTGCCTACGTATAAAGGAGGTCAATCAACTTCTTACAATAATAATTCTGCGAAGTTATCATGTCCATTGTGCAAGGAAATGCATGGAATTTATTTTTGTAATAAGTTTTTAAACATGACACCACAAGACAAACGTGCAACTCTGATAAGTCTTCGTTTATGCCAAAACTGTCTTTATTCGCATGGCGACAAGGCCTGTACATCAGAAAAAAGATGCCGTGAGTGCAACGGTAACCATAATACGCTTGTTCATGAAGCATTTTCAAATAATTCAGCAGTAAATATAACAATTGCGGACATAGATCAAGCATCTAATGAAAAGTCAGTAATGCAACAAGGCACTAACATGAATGAAATATTACTTGCTACGGTGGTAATAAAGGTCCAAGCAGGGGACGGGACTTTACATAAGATGCGAGCGCTCATAGACCAAGGTTCTCAAATTTCCCTCATATCCGAGAAAGCGACACAACTCTTAGCATTGCCAAGAAAGTGGTGTAAGGGAATAATATCAGGAGTTGGAGCCAAGGAAAGTAGTTGCAAAGGTGTCACAGAAATAACATGCAATTCGTTATATGGAAATTTTTCTTTCAAGACTGAAGCATTCATCATGAATACGCTCATCAAGAATCTACCCAGTTACACGTTTAACAAGCCTACATGGTCTCATTTGGAGGGTATACAACTTGCAGACCCCGACTTTAATGTTAGCCGACCTATCGATATATTGCTCGGAGCAGATGTATATTCAAATATCATACTAGATGGGATTATTCGATCAGATCAAGCCAGCCTACCCATAGCCCAACAAACTCGCTTAGGTTGGATCCTTTGTGGTAATATGCAAACATGGCAATGTAATGTAGTACTCTCTCCAATCGACGAAATAAGAAAATTCGGGGAGACAGAAGATATTTCGATCGGACAATCATCTAATTTATCAGAGGAGGATACTAAATGCTTTAAATATTACAAGTCTACAACAAAAAGGCGCGAAGATGGAACTAATGAGGTCCGAATTCCATTTCAAGATAATTTCGAGAAACAGTTACAAACATCAAAACATGCGGTAGCTCAATTCCATCAATCAGAGCGAAAATTCAAAAATAATTCTAACATCGAACATCAATATATGTTATTTATAAGTGAATATAAACAACTCGGTCACATGAAACTGTCTACAGGTAATCAGAAACCTGATTACACGCCGCACCATTGTGTTATTCGTAATGAGTCAACAAAAAATAAAACAGAGATTAAACAACAAACACATGAGAATTTTGAGTTCAAACAACCGGAATCAACAAAAACTTTGGGTTTACGATGGAATCCTAGACAAGATGTATTCACATTCCAATCACAGTTAAAGCCAATGTCGAAGATACCAACCAAAAGATCTATGCTTTCAGATTTATCCAAATTATATGACCCGCTTGGATGGTTGTCGCCAGTATCGACTAGATTCAAATTATTATTTCAAAAAGTGTGGATATCTAGCGCAAAATGGGATGAAGAGTTATCAGAGGATATTATTAAGGAATGGATAAAGATCAGGGAGGATATGGCATACATAAATCATATTGAACTAGCACGTTGGTTATTCACCATAGAAGGAAAAAATCAAGTTGAATTGCACAGATATTGTGATTCTTCGAATAAGGCATACACATGTGTCAGTTACTCCAAAACTACATTCAAGAAAGATGTCAAGGTCTCACTTGTAGCTGGGAAAGCCAGGCTCGTCCCAGCTGGTAAATCTATTTCATTACCAAGGCTAGAACTATGCGGTGCTCTTCTCTTAGCTACACTCATGGATAAGGTACAGAAGTGCCTCGGTAACAACAACATCAAGGTGTACGGGTGGGTTGATTCGATGGTTGTTCTCGCATGGTTACAAGGGAATCCATCAAGATGGAAGCCATTCGTCGCAAACAGGGTGAGACGAATTACTGAGATTATACCTCCGAATCAGTGGCGATATGTCAAATCAGGAGAGAACCCAGCTGATTGTGCCAGCCGAGGCATGAGTGTGTTTCAGCTGAAGGAGCATTCTTTGTGGTGGAAGGGGCCGTCATGGCTGCCAGAATATAGCATGAAACTGGATAGTAACCAAATCTTCAAGACGGACGAGGAAGTTAAAAAATCTAAACAAGTCAATTATTTACTAAAAACATCAAGCATACTAGAAGAGCTATTAGCAAGATATAATTCTTTTCAAAAACTAACAAGAGTATTAGCATGGATTTTACGATTTATTAACATGATGAAACAAGATAAAAAAGAAAAATTAAATTACCTTACATTCAAAGAAATTAATATAGCAAAATATACAATAATCAAATATGTACAACAATTAAAATTTACAAGCGATATAAATAACTTACAACAAAACAAGGCATTGTGTGCAAAAAGCAAGTTGTTGCAATTTAATCCCTTTCTAGATACTGACGGCCTAGTAAGGATGGTCACATTAAAAACAAAAAGCGGTTTCATTAAACGACCAATTATCAATTTATCAGTTCTTCCTGTCAACAATACACGTACTGAACAAGAGGCAGAACCGAATAGTATATCAAATAACAAAGGACGAGTGAAGCGATCGAGTTGCAATTTCTTATCTTTATTTACTTTATTATTATTTTTTATTAATATTTTCGGCACAGTTCAATGTTCGTTTAATATATCGGCTCTGAAAGACGATCAAGGTCTATATTTTGATAAAATTTCCGATATGAAAGTAATACGAGACGAATGGAAAATAGTTACATACTATAACATGGATTCATATTGGCAAGGAATGAAAGCATGCGACAAATACATAAATTACTTAGGACAGGTGTGTAATCAATTAAAAAATGTTTCCCATTGTGACATAATTTCAATACAATTGCAACAAGAATACGCGGAATTGGATTACTATAACCAGCTGTTATTGAGTCAGCATTCCAGCACGCGTCGGGATCATCGTAAGCGCCGGGGTCTTATCGACGGTGTCGGGTATCTGGCAAACAGTCTGTTCGGAGTACTGGACGAGAGATTCGCCGAACAGTATAAACACGATATACTATTGATTCATGACAACGAGAATCATTTGGCGGCACTTATAAGAAATCAAGCGTCTATAGTAGAGGCTGAATATAACGTTTTGAAAAGGAGTGAAGAGTCGCTTAATAAACAACATAAGATGTTGAACTACTTAACACAGCAATTTGATCATTTTCGGAATGTGTTGAAAACGGAACAAGAGAAAAACCTTATGAATAACGATTTTACACTAGGCGCTATTGCGGCAAACAACATGCTGAGACAGTTATCCAGTGTGCAGGAAAATTTATTGGATACTTTAACAGATATATACCAAGGCAATCTTAATTTTCATTTAATTTCTCCTGAACAACTTAAAGAAACATTAAATAGCATATCAAGTCATCTTACAAAGGATTTAACACTACCTATTAATAACTTACATAACGAATTTAGAAACATCTACAATTTATTGAAAATCAAAGCAAGGATGTCAGAAGATTATTTATTATTTGAGCTACGGTTACCTCTCGTGACACGGGACCCATATGAAATCACGAAAATATTATCAATTCCGCATGCTATTAATAATGTTATGGCTCGAATTGTACCTGTATCAGATTACGTGGCTATTAATTTAAGAAATGAACAATATTTGACCATGTCTGAACAAGATGTCAAGTCATGTCAACACGATGGAGGTAGTGGATACTTATACTGCTACTCAAATGGACCGGTTTATCATCTCAAAAATTATGAAAATTTATGTAACACAGACCAAATTACGAGGAAGTGTCAAATCAGTTATACTACATGCACCAATGAGTGGACAGAAATGAGCAAAATAAACACGTATGTATACTTTTGTTGTGGGGTATGTCCTGTAAGAATATTATGTGAAGACCATGCAACGGTTAGGCATATCAAGAAGGCAGGAATATTAAATATTGATCCAGGATGTATAGTTAAAACCGAAAATTTCACGATTTACGCACATAATGAAGGTTCCAGTAACATAAATAATATTATAAATAAATTCTACATGCAAGAAACAGAACCAATCAATCACGTCATAAATATAAGCATTCCAACTCCTCTATCACTAAACTACTCATTGAACTCAAGTGAAATACAATTGCAGAAGATCAAGGAACAGATAAATAAGCTCAAATCAGATGAGAGTCTCTATCAACGCATATCATATCACGATGTTCACCATTATACTGCTATCTATGTGATCATGGGAATGATATTGGTGGTTGGAGCGGCTGTTGTTGCCGGCAAGGTCCGTAGCAAGCAATGGACGCTGTGCCAGGGGGCGGTGGCCAGGGTCGAACAAGCGATCCCGGAACCCACGGTCATCTTCAGATCTGCAGTGGCGAGTCCACCAAGTCGACGATTGAAGCAAAGTGTTAACAGTGATGGTGACGTTGATCGATACGATAGTGAATGTGTTAGTGAAGTGCGGTGTCAAAGTGGATACAGTGTTCCCCAAATTCCCCAAGTGTATAAAGTGAACAAGTGTACAACACCTATGCCTAGGAAGATAAATTTCACTTAGGGACTTTAAATGTTTATAATAAGGACCTAATGGAATCACCTTGTAAAATCAGCACTCATAACAATGCACTTCATGCACATCACTTCACCCTTCATCTTCTGCCCTTGGGAGCATGTACGGTGCAACCGTGCATCTGCTGGGGTCAGCATTTACGCGAGCGCGTGCGACACAATTTAATTATAATTAATATGTTTTTGAGTTAGTTCGCAATCAGCCGTCAAGGGTCGTGCGTGCTCATCTTTTATCACGTCATCAAGTTTCATTAAATTTCATATATAGTTAAATACGGATTTCCAGTAATACAAAATTCTTAGCATACAAAGTCTTATCATTTTCTTCTACTAATATACGTAGTTAACAAGAGCTCGTACAGTAGCTAAGCTTCGGATGTATGTGAGCCAATAGAATTTATTGACTTTCATTATTTAAATTAGCTTAGCACTGCTGGAAATCGATGGAAGCTATGTTTTTTATGAATTTCAAAAATGCATCTGTCGTACACTTTTCAATCACATTGCCGTGCTATTCCAAGTGTTGCAGGTTGTATGAATGCACAATTAAGATATTATAGTTAGCCACTTACCGATAATAATACTCATGGTCACATTAATAAATACATGTATTTTTTGTTAACAGGCATAATGGCAACATCCTGTTGGACAGTGAGGGACACATAATCCATATTGATTTTGGATTCATTTTCTCAATATCTCCGAAAAATTTGGGATTCGAGAGTTCACCTTTTAAGGTACCTAATTATGATTCGTAACTTAATTAATGTTCTAATCTAAGCAAAAAATGTATAAACCGATTATTAAATTAATTTTTAACGGAGATTTAAATTGTTTGCAAGTTTTTTGATTTCATTTTTAATTGTTTAAAAAATGTAGATTAAGATGTTGATAACAATTTGAATAGAGATATCAATAATCAGTTCAAATTTATGTATATTATAATATTATTTATGTAATTTATGTTAATATCTTCGTTTTAATACATGTATGTATTATATTAAAATCTAAGGTCGTTCGCAACCGAATCTCTCCGAACGAAAACGCGACGCGATCATTCGCTATGTCGAGATCATTCGTGACCGGACATTATAGTTTAATGTACGATGTTTTTAACCCCCGACGAAAAAACGGGGGTGTTAGGGAACATACCAAAACCACGTGCCTCATTTAGGGGGGGGGAGGAGGGTCTTCAAAACACCACGCTTGGTCACAGAGGGGACGGGGGGGGGGTTTAGGTTTTTGTCACGTAGTCAATATTTTAGCAACCATTGCGCCACAAAGTCGTCAATTAAAAGCAAAATTATTATTTTTTAACTCTGTTTTTGCAAAAAAGTATTAAAACCCGTATTTATCAATTACCACGTGAAAACTAGGGGGGAGGGGGGGGGGTCATCTCATATACTACGGATGGTCACGAAGGGGGGGTGGAGGGGGGTAAAAAGTTGGAAAAAATGGGTTACGTGGTTTTGGTATGTTCCCTTATAAGTTTGACGTGTTTGTGTATCTGTCTGCCTGTGGCATCGTAGCTCCCGAACGGATGAACCAATTTTAATCTAGTCTTTTTTGTCTGAAAGTTGACTAAGGCTGCTTTTTCACCAGAGATGTGCTATGTTACGTTACTATGGATGCGTATGATATCCACCAATCATATTCATTGGTGGAAATCAATCAATTTATTAAATCAATCATATTTATTGGATATCACATCTTCGGAGCATAGCTGCATAGCACATCTCTGTTGGAAAAGCAGCCTTAGTCAACTTTCAGACAAAAAAGACTATATTAAAATTGGTTCATCTGTTTGGGAGGTACGATGCCACAGGCAAACATAGACACACGTCAAACTTATAGTGTTGTTAGCTATGTTTGGTGTAAATAAAAGTGTCGGGGTTTTTGAATTATAATCGAAGAGAATGTTTATGTGTGTGTGTGCAGCTGACGGCGGAGTTCGTGGAGGTGATGGACGGGGCGAGCTCGGACATGTTCGCGTACTTCAAGATCCTGATCCTGCGCGGGCTGATCGCGGCGCGCAAGCACTGCGACCAGATCATACACCTCGTCGACACCATGCGGATGGGTGCGTTGTTTGTTGGCTTATATCCACGCTTGAAAGGAAACATTGACTAAGTAACATTGAGCTAACTTTACAAGAGAGCTGTTTAAAGTTGGAATTTTTAGAAAAGTTCTTGTATTTGCCACAATATACATGATAAATTAAGGATTCCAAAACAGTAAGAATAACGTCGGTAGGAGGATTACCAAAAAAATTGTTTTTTTTTTCTAAAAATTCCAACTTTAAATTGCGCTCCTGTAAAGTTAGTTCAATGTTGCTCAGGGTTTACTATAATAATATTATAATTTGATTATGTAAATACCGCTTTGAAGCGTTCATAGAAGTTAAAACCATATTATATACCACTGTAATTGTGTGTCGCAATGTCAAAAAAATGTAAATGGAGAGGAGAGGTCGAAATCTTTTTGTCCAAACTTTAATCCTTAACACAAACTGGACTGACTAATAAGTATAAATTAATTGCAGGTGGTCAGCTAGCCTGCTTACGGAGTAGCAGTGCGGTGTCATCGTTCCGAGCTCGCTTCCACCTCGGCAAGACTGAGCAACAGCTTCAAGTGCTCGTCGACAAGCTGGTGAAAGACGCGATGCACTCGCTCTCCACGCGGCTCTACGACAACTATCAGTACTACACCAACGGGATACTGTGATGTGACAGTGACGGTGACAGTGATGTGACAAAATTATAAGTGATTAGTGAAAGTGATTTGGTGCCGTCTATGATAAAGGTGCATTTAGATTGTAAGACTGGATGGTGCATGTTTTGGTCTTTTATTAACCTGTAGCAGCCACGTTAATCAACCCTAAATGATGATAAATAATTGAAACCCTGCTACTACCATAACGCAGGAGGCGAGTCTGAAGAAAACATTAAAAAGAAAAGAAAACAGGTAATATGTCAATCAGATATTATTATGTCAAATTATCTCGCATTGTTAATATGCAACTTGTATCACAGTAGCCGGAGATACGAAATAAATGTTTTCCTTAGACCTTCGCCTTCTGCGTTATGGTAGCAGAAGAGTGTAAATTATTTATCATCGTTTATATGTATTTAGATTGATTGATGTCAGTATGTGACTGAACACATGCAATCTATGCATTTGGTCTAGAGGCCAGTGTACAATGATAGAATCAAAAAACATGGTCCACATCTCAATCATTTACTGATCTACAGAAGATATACCATCATCCGCACGCATAAGTAGTTTAGTCTAAATGCACCTTGAAATCATCGACAAATGCATTTGTGTTTGTTGTCAAAGGTTTGTTTGAAAATTTTATCTTGAACTTCCCTTTTGGGATTGTATTGTAGTAATAATCTTGGGCGTCAAGTATCATACATGCCTCGGTATTCCCCTTATACAATAACGACACGCGTCCATCGACGCTCTTGTCTATGTAAATAATTCATCTGTTTTTCTAAGGATCATTCTTGTGTGAGTTGAATGTACATGACTGAACTTGAAAACGATAAAAATAATTTATGATCTTAAACCATTTTACTATGTATCTTAAATGTTTATACGTCATTGTATCATTTAATTAGGATTTTATTTTGAGCACATCAGTCAATAATTTGTTTCATGCGTGACCCAATAGACATTATTAGTGTAAAGGCTCTATTTCACATTCGAAATTTGCATCAGCTTTGTCATAGGTTTTGTAAATCATTAGTGCCATAACACACAACAGTCAACGCCTTGATTATCATTGAAAAATATATAAACTATATATGAACTTGTTTTAGGTTCTATTTCTGTATCAAACACCTAACCTAACCAAACTTTTTCAAGAATGCAGACATTATTTTTCTTGAGGCAAAGCTCTCCTCCGAACAAAATACCGCATTCAAAGTTATAATAATATACAACTTGTAGTATCTACTATTGAGTGTATCACAAGGCTTATGTGTTCCTGTAAAATTTCTTCAAGCATTATTTTATTATTGCTCAATCATGTCCTACACAAATCATTGATGGAGTGCATTGACCGTCCACTGTAGCGAGGGTAGTCGCGGGCTTTGTACAAACTTCGGCCTTCATCTCTGTATTCGACTGACATTAACGACTATTGACACAACACTTGATACGTAAAACTGGAGATTTTGGAACACTTACATAAAATAACTATTAGTCTGTGTCACTTCTAATGTGACAGAAAAGGTCCCCCACAAAATCTGTGACAAAAATAGTTAACAGACAAACAATGGAACAATAAACTATAGCAAATGATATTATAAACAATTGAATGTCTTACGAATTTAGTGTTCCGTCAATAGATCCAAATTTTCCATTGTAAATTCCTGTTCCGATAGCGGTTAAAGAATTGTTCGGAATGCTAATAAAATTGTAAATATAAACGGAAATATTGATAATTTTCGCAATGAAGAAGACTGATTGTTTCACGCGTGTAGAGTGGTTTAGTTTAGGTTCCTCATCCGAATAAATTTAAGTTTTAACCTGTATAATATGAACAATTGTTTGTGTAAATGAAAATTTTGAATGTGGTTCCATACCCTATTTTATTGTGTAACATTTAATGTAGAAATATTTTTTCTCCAATCATACTATCTTTGGAAGGAAAGGCAAGTTTTAATTAGAATTTTCGATTCAATATAAACTGATGGATTGACAAAATCGTACTATTTATTATCTCGTATGTTGGATATAATATGTCATATATAATTATGATAGTCTTAGATACATATTCATTTTTGAAATATGTAATACTAACTTTATTTGGGCCAGCATTCGAATAGAACCTTGGTAAAACTGTTACGTCCATTCTATATTAATGACGTGAGCAAGGTCGCACGGTATAGGGAAAGTGTTGTATTTGTGTAATTAAATGAGAATTTATTGTTCAATAATCGATTGTAGATAGGAATAAAGACACCTAATGAATTATGCGAAAGAAAATACACAGTTGTGGCGGGTAAAGCGTTTTGGACGTCTGCGCCATTTGCGATTTTTTATTCTAAGTTTGACATTTTAATTTCGAGATGTTACATTAGGCACAATGTATGGTAATATTTTAGTTATGTATATTACATATTTCTATTTAGAAATAACAAATGTAACAAGGGGCATAAATAAAATTGTTCAGGTGTATTTTGTTAAAACAATTAGCCACCTAGTTTTGTATGTGAGCGCAGACGTACAAGAAAAAATATTTTGCTCGAACTAAAGTATTGCATGCGAATGATTGGTCGTGTAAAAGTTGGGAATGTCGTCGCTAGATAGAATATTTTAAATATGTAAATCCACAGTGTATCGATTGTATGCTCCAGTTGTTGTATGAATAATATTATTTTCTATGCGGAATGTTGAATTGAAATAAAATATGTGCGAATCTGAATTTGATTTGTTGTTATTAAATCTCTTTATTTCGTGTATTGTATAGTGTGTAATTACTAAAATTGTTTAGTTAATATGTAGAACAGTCAATAAAACCCACTATATAGTGGGATTTGATAAGTGTCAAAAACAAAGTAATGCCTACATTTCAACACATTTACTTTAATTTATGGCAAAAGAAAAAAATTAACAGCAGATCTTGTGTATGACCAATATAATTTCCAAACATGATCATACATAAATTTTATTATCTATAAATATCCACCAGGACATCATGGTTTCAGGAATGAAACATGATATAAAGGTATGATATAAAATGAAACTATTTTTAAAATAAGAACGAGTTTACTCTCTCTTCCTGTTACTATTTCTTCTTCTTTTTCCCGCGCATTTTGAACTTGAGTCTCTGCTTCATCTTGTCTTTCCTCAGCCGCTCCTTGACGATCTGCTGCGTGTTGCGGAACTCCTTGGAGGACGCTTCGGACTTCTTCTTGGACACCCGCTCGTTGTGCTTCACCCAGTGGGGACGGAATTCAGATGCTGAGGATGAAAACATGTACATTTATGTCAAATTCTCAGCTCAAAACCACCTGCTCCTCAGCTTGCGAGCCGCCTAGTCCCTCCGTGCCTACGCGGGTTTACATTACACTCTCGGGGTAGGGCAACAAGACTACGTGGAGTCGGTTTTGCGGCGATTCCTTTCTGTCACTAACGTAACGTTCGGCCAAACGACAATTATTTGGCATTTTCCAAAAATGTACATAACAGTAGATTTCTAAATTATATTAAATATTACAGATTTTCACGATGTAGAATTTAGGTGTTGGTGTGCGCGCGCATCGTAAAAATTCACTCTCATAATTTTTCTCCATCGCGCAAAACCAGTATAACTTCAATAAAACATTGTTCTAGTCAGCAGTCAGTACTCACCGTGCTTGGGCTGGTTGGTGTCGTGTCGTGTGTCCCCGTGGTCGGTGTCGTGGTCGTGGGCTTGTCCGTTCCGCGCGCGCCACGCCTCGTAGCGCCCGCTGCGGTACGTGGCAGGCACGCGCCCGCCGCTCTCCGTGCGGATCATCTTACGACCGCCGTCCTGGGAACCAAACACTGTTCTATAATAATCTCAATGATATTATATACAAGATATGCCAAGATGGCGCTGAAATTATGTCAGTCGAATTTACGACAAGTGTAGCGATTTTAATTCAGACAGTAGATAGCTGCCTCTGAGTGAGGCCGTCTAGCTGTCTTTTTCACTATTATGGTTTTAGTAGTGCCATTTCTTTTACATAATTTACCAATGTAACAGTGATTGGTGTAGTGAAACAAAAGATAAACGTGTGTGTTTTGTAGCTCGGTGGGAACAGATTTTTTGGTTGATTTGTAAGGGCATAACGTATCTATAGTTTAATATCATTGAATAATCTGTGTTGACAATTCGTGTAGCGCGATGGTTACTATGCCGGATTGTCGCGCCGAGGGTGCCAAGGACCGATAACCGTTGGGGAAGAAAGGTCCTCGAATGGCGCCCACGTCTCGGAAAAAGGAGCATAGGTCCTCAACCAGATGGACTGACGACCTGAAGAAGACAGCGGGCATCCGCTGTATTCAGAAGGCTCAGGACCGGTCAGAGTGGCGCAAGTTAGGGGAGGCCTATGTCCAGCAGTGGACCTCCAGGGGCTGATGGATGGATGGATAGATGGATTATTATATTAATATTTTCGTGAAGCAAAAACTTTGTATCATTGAAGTATAATGTCGTAGAACAGACATCTCGAACAAAATGTGTGTCCCGCCGGGAGGTTCCATTTTCAAAATTGAGCCCCGGTTCTCCTTTCAAAATCGAACGAATCCATTGAAGATTGAAGCCACGTGGCGCCAATGCATTGGGACATACATTGTGTTCGCGGTGTCGGTTCTATACGCTAGTAATAATACATCAATGATTTGTAGGTTACAAGTTAGTCTTTTTACAATTACGCGAACGAGGAGCTAAATTTATGACAATTAGTTTACATAGAGAAGAAGTGCAGAAACCTAATATTTTATTTAATATGCAATAGAAACACATAAAATTAATAAAAATAAACATAACACACTAGCACTTGACACACGTAAAATATACTCCTTCATATTTTATTGCTCGTATAAACTCGCTATATAGCTCGCTAAAACGTTACAATAAAACGTTTCATTTTCGTTAAACCGTATCCACCTTGGATGTATTAAGTTCCATTTCACAATTATCACTAGAGAGAGACGGTACTAGTATTGTACACGGGTAACAAACACATCACGTACCAGGTTCCACCAACACTACCTGGATACCTGGCGTTCGTCCACAGTTCGGTTCTCACGTCATTTTCTACCTCGCACGTGTAAACTGTGGAACAAACTACCTGCATCGGTGTTCCCTCTAGGCTATGTCATGGTGTCTATCGTCATCTTCTTGGCCGGCAACGCATTGGTGACGCCCCTGGTGTTGCTAATGTCCATGGGCGGCGGTGATCACTTACCATCAGGTGACCCGTCTGCTCGTTTGCCTGCTTAAAGCATAAAAAAATACACCAGAGAGAGAGAGAGAAAGAGAGCACTAGTATTGTGTATTACCGGGTCAACGCGCACCATCTTCTTCCTCTTCCGGTCCCAGCGCAGCTGAGCGCGCGCGCCGCGAGCGGTCTCCGCGCTGTCCGCCGCCATGTCCAGCTGGGCTTGTTCCGCACCCGACATGAAGTTCACCGCCATACTAGAACATACAGGGTAATGTTTACATAATAATATCATAGAATTAAATATATAGACGGGCTGTTCCGAACAAAATCCGTGTCACAGTCGCGCCAGCCACAGAGTACTACTTAATAGTAATTAATTAGCACGTAGTGACGTGCCGGCAATATTGGCAGCACTGGACACGGCTCACAGTTGATATTTCTCCATAATTATATTAAGCACGGCTTTTTAACCGACTTCAAAAAAGGAGGAGGTTCTCAATTCGACTGTATATTTTTTATGTTTGCTACCGCAGAAATTTCGACTGGGTGAACCGATGATATTTTTTTTAATCGAAAGCTTATCATGCGGTCCCACTTGAATTTGAGCGAGATCTAACAATGATATGCATGAGAAAACCATATAAGTCTTTGCATTAAGTATGTGCGCGACAAATGGACGAATAACTTAATATCACGCCAACCGATTTCGATGATTCTTTTTTTATTGTTATTGGAAAGGATGTACTTCTTTTGAAGTTGGTTTTTTTTTGTTAAAATTTTAGATTATTATCTAATGTACACGGCTGTCTAAAAAGCATTGGCAACAGCGCTCACCCAGTCTCAGTATGTTGGTCGCTGGCGAAGTGCGATATGTAATTTTCGTCACGAACCACTTCCTTCTTCTTCCTTTGCGGTTTCTTTTCACCGGTTGCCTCTGCATTTTCATTATTTACGTGATCTCCCTGCAATTATGCGATTTAGATTTAAACATTAGGTACAGAATAATAATTATGAATAGAGATTATAGATGATTTTTATAATTAAATTTATTATATTTTATTGTAAATAACGATAAACAAAATACATTAAATACAATGAGTTTGGAAATTTTGGCCACATTTTAAAGCCAGGTATACTTATTATGTATGGAACTGCTATATTACCACAGTATATTATTACGAATCTTTTCACTCACTAAATACCATTCCTTATTTAAATTTTTATAAAACTATAATACATTGTTAAAAAATAACGTTACACAAGTTATTGACAATATTTACCTGCAAATTCTTATTCTCTCGCGTCTTCTGAACAGTTTTGCCGTGGACACGTCTCTTGGCCTTCATGGCTAGATACATCGGCGAGTCATTCTTACCGCCCAGTTCTAAAATAGTCTATGAGTAAATACAAATAATACAATTCATTAATTAGTTTATAATCCCCGAGCTCAGGTTTTAGAAATAGTTGTATCATTGTGTAATCAAAATTAAATAGGAATAATGCCTTGAAAGTTATTTCATTCTTCCTTAACCGGCAAGGCATTAGTAATGTCTAAGGCGTGTCACACATGTTGGATTTGATAATTTTTTAAATAAGGATGTTGACTAATTTTAGGATTCCATTTTATGTTATAGAAAGAACCTTAATGTTCACGAAAAAATTATTATAAAAATAATAGTGTTCAATTTAAAATCAAAATTGATAAACAAAAATCAATATCAAACTTCCCACCAAAAACGTCACGTGACGTCACTAACCGATATTCAATACTAGCGGTCTATTGAAGTTCGTTGAATTTGCTTATAAAATACGGACAATGACGTCATATTTTTCAAATGGCGTTTGAGGTCACGTGACAGTGAGTACTATTTTTAACATTTTAAATTAATGATATTTAATATATTGTGATTGATTTCGATTAAAGAATAATATTTTAGGTGTTTAAATGTTACCATTAATACTTTAAACATAAATTTATATTACTTTACAGTTAGTGTCAACATCCCTATTTGAGGTTTTTTTACTATTTTTAGGTGTAGCAAGCGTGCTGGTCTCTGTCACCTCTTACGACTTTAAGTCGTCATGGGTTAGGGGTCATTCTAAGCCGCCTCAATACGTCTAAATAGTAATAATAAAACGGTACGTACCCCCTTAGGCGTGTACTGCTTGATCTGCGCGACCATGTCAACAATGTGCGCCGTGTCGTCGGTGTCGGTGACGTCATCGAGGAGGAAGGGGTGCGGCGCGGCGGGCGGGGGCAGCAGCTTGGCGCGCCGGTTGCCGTCCGCGGACGCCGGCTCGCGCCACTTGACGTACTGCTGCCAGCCGCGGGAACATGTGCGGACTGATTCCTCCTACAGTTTACGTAAAGTCCGATTTACACGTATTAAGTAGTTAAGTAGATAACTAAATTAATACGTGTAAACAGATATTTTAGTAACTTTTTAGTTAAAATTTACTTATCTACTTAACTACTTAATACGTGTAAATCGGACATAACGCTTTACAATCATAGCATCACAAAAATGGTCGTCTGTTTTATACTACGGTTTTATATTTCTGTAGGTCATATCAGTCTATGGTTGTAAGTTCAAGCCCCTAGATTAAGTTTTTTTATTTAATGTATTGCTGCTAGCCGCGGGCACATGTGCGGACTGATTCCTCCTACACCAATCATATTATATACAAGATATGCCAAGATGGCGCTGAAATTATGTCAGTCGAATTTACGACAAGTGTAGCGATTTCAATTCAGACAGTCGATAGCTGCCTCTGAGTGAGGCCGTCTAGCTGTCTTTTTCACTATTATGGTTTT
Source organism: Thymelicus lineola (assembly GCA_963932265.1). Lineage (NCBI taxonomy): Eukaryota > Metazoa > Arthropoda > Insecta > Lepidoptera > Hesperiidae > Thymelicus > Thymelicus lineola. The sequence continues at coordinate 14,599,281 of OZ010688.1, forward strand.
AGTAGTGCCATCCCTTTTACATAATTTACCAATGTAATAGTGATTGATGTGGTGAAACAAAAGATAAACGTGTGTGTGTTGTAGCTCGGTCGGAACAGATTTTTTGGTTGATTTGTAAGGGCATAACGCTGCCGTCCACTAACTAAAAGGCAGCTAAGTGCAAAAAGTACTTTTCGAGAAAACGCAAAAATAGGTGGGAATTGATGTCTCTTGAAAAGTATGCTACCTAGGAACAAGGTTGCAAGTTATATACGTAGGCATAATCTTTTTGCACAATATGTAATATATTTCATTCATTTATATTAATCACATTTTATTTAAATTCATTTTCTAACTTTTAGCTAAGCAATTTTTTTCATATTTACATAATATACTGCACTATAAGGCCGCTAACCATACCTTAACTGCTTTATAGTAAAGCAATTTCTTGTAGCCGCCACGTCTTGTACTTATAGTAAAAGTTATCAAAATATACTTAGTTATAAAGCAGTTAAAGGATTTTAACAGACTTATAGCCTAGTAACTAACACTTGGAAGACTAACTTTGCTTACTTAGAAAGCAGTTATGGGATTTTAAACGCTTTTAAGCTCGGTATTGTAAAACATATTGTTATACTGATTCTCCTATTGCTTAACTAGAAGGCAGTTAAAGACATCTCGCTCGCAATTAACTGCCTTTTAAATAAGCACTTGCGGGTAAAAAGTTGAGAAGTTAAAAACTATTTTATGAAAATCAGAACTTTATTTATTAATAAAAAAGAATAGACAATCAGTACGTCTAATTAAATTGTGTAGGAACTTAAAAAATAGCTAATTATTAATTAAACAATATAAAATAAAAAACCACGCTTAATCAAACTTTTATAAATCTTATTCAGTAATGAGATCACAATTCTGCCCTCGTTATGATAAACACCGTATCTGCATTTCAGCAAGTTCCGAGAAAAACGCGCCTAAAGTTTTTTTCTTATCTTTGTTGTCACGACTACACTAATTGAGATATTTTCAAAATTGTTAAAATTAATTGTTACTATATGTGTGTATTTTATGACTCATTACATTTTTCTGTTTTCTAAATGTTTTCTGAGTTTATAGAACCCAAAAAGTGTTAATTTTTAAGCAGTTGCGTTGCTCATAGCTAAGAAAATTTTTCAGTTACGTTCATTATGACTAGGAAAGTGCTCTTAGGATGTATATGTTTTGTATTTAAAAATATATAAAAAATGATTTACTTAAGATAAGCAACAACATGCATTGAAAATGATTAGTACAAGGTACTAAATATTAATGAGCTTTGCAATTTTATTGCAATTTTATTGTATTTGTAATTAATTATTGATAGTAGATACTGGTTGTAAATAGATAATTTTCTTTAATCGCTTAGTAAAATAATAAAGGTCAAATAAAATAAACAAACAGATATATTTATTAATTATGTTAACTTACAAGTCCGCAAGTCCGCGGTTTGCAAGGTCCGACTCTTGCATGAAATAAATATGTAAAAAAAAAAAAAAAGTAAATTAACTTACTTTTCGTTTGAGATCAAGTGTTAAACTTAAGAAGATACAAAAATTATTTATTAAAACAACGTCGCAACTCTTACTACCTACTAATCAGTTCTTCATAAAATATAATATGAATTATCTAAGCTGAGATTATTATTAAAGTAGTAAGTATCTATATTTACGAAAAATAAAGAATTGGTATTTCACCTATTTAAAATTATAAATAGTCAAAATTAAAATTAGGATATTCATTCAGACTTTTAGATACAAGTATCTGTTACAGGTAACTTTGAAATCTCGTCTATTTGATGCAATGAACTAATATACTAACGTACATTTTATTATTTTGATTAATTAATGGCACAAGGAGCCAATGCGATTATTATTTATAGGATTTTGTTAAAACTATATGAAAGAAATACAAGGCATAAACATCGTCAGTGGCTCAATTATAATCTTTATGCTTTGTAGTTGAGCGGGTTGTGAAAAGGTACTACAAATCATAAGCATCGTAAGTGCTTGTGCGATACTTTTGACTAGGAAATTTAGTAAAAACTCTAAACGCAATGGACAATAATACGTTGTTCATCATATGGAAGACAATGAAAATCTTGAACATATATGCTTACCTTTATTTTTATTTCTATAATATATACGATAAAGTGGATAATAGATCCAGATAGATCTCGTTTCGCTACGAATATGCTAATAACTCATTTTCGTAAAAATGTCAGATACGTTGTTTATCATAACGAGGGCAAAATTACATCTTTAATAATAATCAGTATTCGCGAAACCATAGGAAAAATTATATCATAATTATTAAAAATCGGGAGAAATCGGGAGATTCTTAATTTGACTAATGCAAGCGTTGTTTGTATATTATTATCACAATAATTTTATTTATAAAAATAATAAAAACAAGCCATTTTTGCGAACATGTCTTTATTTATATTAAAATTATAATAACAAGTTTGATCATTTGATCTGGGTATTTATGCGGTAAGGGGTTAATCCTACCTAAAACGTGTAAAATAAAAAAAAAAACCAACTGCGTATAAAATACTAAAAATGAAAAAACAAGTCCAGTACTTAAGCAGTCGGAACCTATTCTTCAACCAATGAAATCTTCCCAAAGAGCCCTGTGAAATTTAAATGGGTCCTGACTGCTAAACTACTGGGCTTGTTTTTTCATTTTTAGTATTTTATACACAGTGGGGTTTTTTTGTGTTTTTTAAAATTTTTTTGTGTTTAATGACCTATCATTGACAAAGTTGGAAAAAATATTTTAGAACATGATTGTGTGAGCCATCACCACGTTTTCTATTTACATATACCTACGCTTGCCCAAAGTTCTTCTGTATTTTCTCTGAGCGACACAATTTCTTTTGTATTTCGTTTTTAGAACAGTATTTTCTATTTTTAATTTAAAATTATATTATTACATTGGTAGAAATGCAAAAAATCGGGAGAAACGGCCGATAAATCGGGATATCAAGAAACGACAACCAAAATCAGTAGATCTTCCGATAAATCGGGAAATTTTGCAACACAGAAGGAAGGAATTATAGCCTGAGCTGGTCAAACGCAAACGCAAATCACGAGCGTTTAACTGCTTTTTAGTCTAGTATTGTCGTTTAGCTGCTCTCTAGCGATTGATATTTAGCTAATACTAATTTCAATACATAACTTAAAAGCCGCCATTGGCGTATAACTGCTTTCTAGTGTAGTTTTTCTTTATAACTGCTTTATAGTTAAGGCACGATGTTCAGATGGTTATTTGTATGACACAATACATGAAGGTAGTTAAAGACGCTTAGCTGCTTTTTAGTCAAGCATGACTAGATAACGTACTTTTAGTTAAGTAAATTTAGAAAAAAATTATACATCAATTTGCCGTTAAAGTATGTTAACGTCTTTCTACAGAAGTATTGTGGCTTAGCCGCTTTTTAATTAAGTGAGTAACGAAATTTATGTGGTTTAACTGCTCAGCAATGTTCTGTATCTCTAAAACTATAAATCATAGAAAAATGATTCTTACACCAAAAGATAGAGCATCGAAAGTTGTATAAGACCACATTAAAAAGTGAAAAACGACCAACTGTGGCTTAACGGCCTTTTAGTTAGTGGACGGCAGAACGTATCTATAGTTTAATATCATTGTCCTACAGTTTACATAACGCTTCACAATCATAGCACCACAATAGGTTTCCTTGTGTCGTGGGTGCCATGGATAAAACAAAGACACAACACACCCAGACCGAGAACAGAAATTCATACTGACTTTCCGCCTCGCTGGGTATCGAACCCAGGACCCTCGGCGTGGCGGTCCGGCATGGTAACTATTGCGCTACAAGGGTCGTCAAATATATGATCCAATACAGGATGATTTTTCCAAGTGTGCGTGGAGGGCCAAATCCGAAACTCCGAGGAATAGCGAAAAATGCTCAAAGGAGTCTCGGGGCCGATTTTGATGAAAACTAAAACTGCTTCATGACATTTCTGAAAAATCTATATTTCTAGCCTGGAATCGAACACGTTGATTTTGAAAAATCTCACCCTGTATTATTACACCACTCGATAGTGTTGCTAAAAAGGATTTGAACACACAACCTTCTGATAGAAGGTTGTGTGTTCCTTCTGATATAGGAGTGTAGGTTACCAAGTTAGGTGTGGGGTTGTAGACTCGATATAACTCCTAATTTTGTTGATGTAAATAAAATGCGTTGGACAATTGACTGGTATTTAATGCACACGTTATGACAGTACCTATGCGCGCATACGACTACTCGCGAAAATGATGCTTTTAATTTACATTTTATAATGCTGCTAGGTTAGTGTTGTCTCTACATGTGTGTGTGTGTGTGTGTGTGTGTGTGTGTGTGTGTGTGTGTGTGTGTGTGTGTGTGTAACTCACGATCTCCGAGTAGTTCCTCTCCCAGGTCCTGACGTCCTGGTGGCGGAGTTCCAGCTGCGCGGTGGGCATGGCGCCCCACACCCCGCTCGGACACTGGGTGCCGCGCTCCGATACCTGCACAAGTCAGGTCACGATATGGCTTTATTCAACAATTCCAGTGTGCTTGGTGCGAGTTTTACGTGACATAACGGTCTCGCAACGTAAATGCGAGTTGGCAATTTGTATAGGACCGAAGCAGAGCCATGTAGCGGCAGTGAAAAGAAAAGCTTCGGTCCCATACACATTGTATCCAACTCGCATTTACGTTGCGAGCCCGTTGTCTGTTTTCTTCCATACATTTTTTTATTATTTTGTGTATTATTATTATTGTTTATCAAAGGTGTCATAATAAGATGATCTAGTGACTTCTAATACAGTTTAATATTACGTTATATGTAGTTTCCAATAAGAAAATAGTTTTTTAAATAAAAATTCTATGTTTATGAACCGCTGCTTTCGTCCTGTGCATCGCGTCGCAATTTTTGACGCGTCATTCTTATAAATTAACAAACATAATAACATACATTCTGATTCTTGTATTATGATATTATGATCCTTAGTTGGTTCAAATAAACGATTATTATACATATTATTAACCTGTGCCGGCATAATAAGCTCCGCCCCCAGGAACAGCTGCAGGTCGAGGAGATGCGCCACGTCCTCGGCCGCCACCAGCGAGAACGCGCGGCCGGCGCGCCCCGCGCGGGCGCTCCGCCCTGCGACCGACCACACTCACATAGTTACAGGGATTCATGTTCACATGTATAGGTCAATTACCGATAGCTGGCGCTTACAACACAAGACAAATTGCGCAATAAGTATTTGCAGTGACGTCGTCCAATAAAATATTGCAAAGATATCACAAAAAACTGGTACGTGTCTTCCTTAGAAGCTTATGAGCGCGACAGGGATAGTGAATATTTTGTTTATTCCACTAGTAATGATTCTTATATCCAATTCTTTCGTCAATCAAAATGAACTGACAAATATTTGTAAATTACAGCGTGACGTCTTTTATCGCTTAAAAGTAACATGCAAAACATAAGAAGACTGTTAAAGTAATTTTAAATTTCGCGCCTTCCAATTTATGACAAATATTATCTTTCTATTTTTTCAAGTGTTCTGTGCTCTTTACTCAGTGGAACATTAATGGAGATGTACAAAAATTTCTCAAGTAATTATAATAAAGTGCTTAAGCTGCAAAAGTTATTTAATTGTAACAAAGGCAATATCAGGAATGGCACAAACTCACCGACTCGATGCACAAACAGCTTGGGTTTAGCCGGGAAGTTGTAGTTGACGACGGTGTCCAAGGCAGGCAGGTCCAGCCCTCTAGCAGCCACGTCAGTCACCAGGAGCACCGAACACTTCTTGTTGGTGAACCGGCCCAGGGCTATCTTACGGGCTGACGGGTCTAGACCAGAGTATGCGTATGTTGATGATATGCCTGCTCGTTGTAGGATCTGAAACATTACACAAGCCTAGGATTAGATACTAGTAATCGTCCTCGCTTCGCTTCTAATCCTATGCCTTAATTACAACACTTGGTAAGCGCTCTTACACACGAGCAGCATGTCGTCGGCGGCAGAGGTAACTGCAACCGTCGACAGCAACCGACTGCGGCCGACTGCACGTGTCGACGGCCGCAGTCGGCTGCTGTCGACATTTCAACTGCAAAGGTCAGGGGCAGCTGTCGTCCGCGCTTTTAGTATAAGAGCCAGTTGCAAATTGAATTCCGATGAAGAAACACTGTTATTGCTCTTGTTTTTTATCATTTTATTATTGTATTCGTGCAATTTATAATTCCAAATAGAATCATATTTCTTTAATGGCTCAATTAGCAATTCAACATCAATATCGTCACTAGAACTCATTTTATGAACCCGCCACGCTAGCGCTCTCTTGTACAATTTGCAGGCGACTGACAAAATGACGGACGCGGCATCCTACAACTGCAAATGTTGACGGCTGCAGTTGCCATGTCGACGGCCGCAGTCGGCTGCTGTCGACGGTTGAAATAAAGAAAGAAAGAAAACATTTTTGCAGTTTGTAGGCAGAGGTAGCCGCCGACGACGTGCTGCTCGTGAGTAAGAGCGCTAATAAGTAAAAATATAGCACTCGAAAATAAGAGATAACGAAAAAATATTATCGCTCCTGCTTTCTAACATTAACTGAAGTATAAAACCATCTCATTCAACTATCAACCATAAAATATTTTTCTCATAATTTTATTGCCCAAAACCTTTTAAAAAGCAGGTTACCCCATTTTTAAAGTTTATTTATATTATGAATATCTATGGACTCCATCATGGAGTCTCCATCTACATATTAGTCTGCTATTAAAATATATAAAAGAGTTGTCTCATACTCACTAAATGCAGATATTCCACATGATGTTTCGTAGCAGCAAAAACTACTGCTTGCGGAGTTGTGGGAGTTAGCACTCTATCCAGCAATATTAGTAGTGCTGCCGTCTTCAACTCTGATCTGACGTATATCCATCCTAGCCAGAGAGTGGATGGAAGTTTCCAGTCTACATCCAATCGTATCAACACTGGATCACTCAACCCAGCCTTAGCAAACTCCACCAGCATCTTGGGTAACGTTGCAGAGAACAGGAGAGTTTGACGACTCGATGGCAACCTTGCCACTATTTCTTTCAACTGTTCACCAAACCCCAGCTCAAATAATCTATCTGCCTCGTCAAATACTACCACCTCTGTGAAATAATGTCAAATTATTAATTTAAATCATATTCTTGGATATCTTATAGATGATCTGATTTGTCTCAAATTTGGATACCTATTGACTTCTTTTTCAAAGTTAATCTAGGTCATTGTACAATGTATAAAATATGAAATCTGTTGTTGTTAGGTTATTGGGATTATGAGAGAAGATGAAAGATGATTTATAACTATTTCGTAATAAATGATTATGTTTGTGTTAGATAGTTACATATTATGTACTTAATTCAGATGTAACAAATAAAAGGAGAATGCCCAGAGCCAGTACTCTCAAAAACATAACGGTGTCACAATGACTTTTGTACAAAAAAATAAACTAAAATATTTCAAGTATTTTACCCTATTTCCTAAAAAAATCCTTCTTGGGCTTAATTTTCTGGAATTAATAAATAACTTTACTTGCGTTTTAAAAAAAAACTATTGGGCCATTTATGTTTGGATAAGGTCCAATCAGGAATCTTTTAAGATCCTTCGGCCAATAAGCTGCGTTGATTTGATTATGATTATGATACAACAAACTAGATGGCGTTAGGGGACTGTCAAATAAATTTGAAACTTAAAAGGTCGACGTTACGTATACAACTTTAATACGCCTGCACAGAGTCCATATTACTGTGAGTTGACAAACTAATTTACAAATTTATTAATTACAAACTAATTTTGTTGAAAATCTCTTATTTTCTACGATTAACTTTGACTAAAGTTAGTATGTGTATTTTATTAAGATAACATAATCTAATAAAGGTATTTTTATCAGGACACAAAAATGTTAAAGTCAGTACATTTCTCCATACTTAATGAGCATTCTCCTTTATGCCATTACTATTGTATACCATGCTTCCAGTTTAGTGTTCTAAGTATTTACAAGGATTAGTACACGGATATACCATTAAAATCTTACTAATATTATCCAACTTCAAGCTCATCTCAATGCAGATGTGGAGGAAACGTCCGGGGGTAGCGACCACAATGTCCGGCGTGGTGCCACTCATCACTCCAAACTGCTGCTCAATGGACTCCCCTCCGAGAATAGCTGCTGAGGTCAATCCCGTGAACTTGCCCAGTTCACGAACAAACCGCAGTGTCTGCAATCAATATGATTGAGATGAACATGAAAACTTTAGGGTTCAACTTTTGGGTCAACTTCAATCAATAAAGTTCATTCAATCAAAATCAGACAGTTATATTGATAGAGAATAGTTAAGTGGTCCTCCATCAATCTACACTGGAACAGCGTTGAAGTATGCCTAGGTTTTCTCTAGAGAAGACACCTGTACTCAGAAGCAAGTCATTGAAGTTAGGATTGCCAGATGACAAGACTGAAATATCTGGACAAAACTTCAAAAAGTCGGGATATCTCGGACCAAATTTTTTTTGGACATAGCCGGCAAATGAATTGTCGACAAAAACAACGGCTAGAGCGCGTGCGGCAAACGCGTTCTGTTGAAACGAATGAATTGTCGGGACATTATGTATTTTGTCGGGACTCTGGACATCATGTGAAACGTCGGGACATTCCAGATGAATCCCGACCATCTGGCAACCTTATTTGAAGCCAGTTACCTGGTAGGCCTTGGCAATGTAATATTTATTAACCATGACAAATTATTATGGCTTAGGGCCTGTTTTCGTAATTCTAAGTATATATAAACAAAGTGGCATTAAAAATCACCTGTAGAGCCAACTCCCTCGTCGGCGATAGAATGAGTGCCCGGAAGTTCTTTCCTGGCATTGCTTTGTTGGTTGGAGTCATAAGTTTTTCCAATATTGGCAGTACAAAACACGCAGTTTTGCCTGAACCAGTCCGAGCCATCGCAACAACATCTTTGTTTTCCAATGCGAGTGGGATTGTCTGAAAATAATAAAATTACATTAATATAAAAGGGACAAGAACAAATGCTATTTGATGATTATGCTAAGGGTTCTTGAATCGCGAGCCGAATACTTCTCACTGAATTTTTGTTACCATCCAGTATTTTGTACAACATTTTAATTGAGTAACACACATTATCTGCTTACACATAAGAATAAACAATACTAATGAATGATACTAATAATAGTGTAATGTTGCAGCTATTATAATAGGTATACATAAGTAATGGTGATAAATAATCAACCAAGCACAGTTCTTGAGAATCATAAAGCCAACACAATTAGTATGTTGTTTTAACATTAGTACAGTATTTTATAGTACCTCAAGTCATGCTAAAAACACAAGTTAAATCTAAAGAGCTTCAGATCCCATAAAATATTTGCTCCGTGATCAAGCCTAACCAGATGGATACATTTTAAGTAGAATACGAATTTGACGACCCTGTAGCTTAGTTGATAGCGACCCTGCCTGCGATGCGAGGGGACCCGGGTTCGATTCCCGGGCAGATATTTATGTGACAGATAAATATTTATACTTGGGTCATGGGTTATTGTGATGTGTTATATGAATCATCCATGCCACCCGCGACACAGGTCTTACTGCGGGGGAATGAGTGTATAAAGCGTTTATTTTATTATGTTCATATTACTAGAATCACAAGTTTTCTAGATATTAGTGGAGGCATGCTGTAACCATCTTTTTTACCCGTACCCAGTGGTGTCAAAATGCGCTTTTACGGCCAGTCTCAATAATATATTATCAGAAACACGGAATATGGCTCTGTGTTCCGTGATCAGAAACAAACTAGAGTACCTATAGATAAAGTTGCAATAAGTCGTCTGTCATAAGACACAAAAAATTTTTGTGGCAATGTCCTTATCATCCAACCGGCCCCAAACACGTAGTGATTAAGTACTCTGTGCCCCAAACCGGTTTCATTTGAAACACAGAGTACTTAATCACTATTTGAAAGGCAAAAACGCGACAACGCATCTACCTATATATATATATCTAGATATGTATATTTTGAAATTATAACAACGTTGCCTAGAAAGAGAGAAGAAACAGAAAGAAAGAACTGGCTTTCAAGCCTCCAGCCGGAACACGATTAGTCGTTTGGCGGCTGATTCAAGCAAGAAGGTGGTAGCTATTCAGGCGAACCCGTGTTAACATAATATAACAGTCGATAAGCTATGTCAGAGGCCTCCGGCGGCATGAAATCTCCCGACACCTGTGTTGGCTACTAAACCCTACACTTATCCGAATTGAAGCAGCGTGGTGAAGTATGCTCTAAGCCTTCTCAAGGGAAGAGTCTGGTGCCCAGTAGTAAGCTATTTATTGTTATATTATAGGTCTATCAAAATAGGTATATTTAATCTGTACACTCTTGTATTTATGTGTAGTTGCTTCTTTTTCTAAATATAAAATAAAAACAATTGCATGTTGCGAACATCTTCACAGAGTACTTAATCGCTACGTTTTAACATCTTGTTTCAATACTATTAAAGTGCTGAAACCATTGTTCAGGTTTACCTATTGTTATTGTTATACCCATTGTTAGGAGGTAACACAATGTATTTTCAGATTCGAATATAGGATTTAGAAATAGAAAAGGCATATTTTCCATAAACGTTCAGGAACCCTGCAACGCAGACTTATTGTTTATGAATATTGTTGCTGGCTGGCCTGGGTCCTCTCATGATGCTACTATATTTAACAACTCTGAGCTAAAATGTAAGTTTCGTTTTAAGCTTTATGTATGGACATAGTTAATTTAAGTATTTTATTAAAAAGCCTTTATCTTCAGTGCATTGTGAAGAAGGGCGGTTTGGTAACAAATGGCTCATTGGTGACAGTGCAATTCCCTGTACTTCATGTTTATTGACGCCATTTCTGAATCAGTTAGGTATCTCCTGCGGATCATCATTATAGCGAAGCACATATTTAAACTAGAAGTATAATAGAAAGGTTATATACATAGTTTTTTTTAGTTCTTTTATTCAGCCATACTTATCAGCTAAGTACTTGAAGTAATACAAAGTTATTATGTGGCAGATATTGCAGTAAAAAGCCAACCAGACCAAACTTCAATCCAATCTTTTGACTTTAGCTGAATAGATGACATGGTGATTGAATTATTTCAAAATTCAGATGTTTTGCATGTTTTGTGTTGTTTTGTTTTGGTGTTTGGAAGTTAAGCTTCCCAGTGCTCTCATTAAAAATGCGTCTGGCTTTGCAAACTATTCTAGCCATTGTAATTGCCATTTCTGTGTTACACAACATCTGCTGGTTACATGGTATCAATGAAGTAGAACCTGATGTTCCCCAAGAATTACCTATCCTGAAGGAGTAGAGCAAAATAACCATACCGCCAGACAACAACTAATTAATAATTATTTTAATGTTTAAGTATCTGTAAATAGCACATACAAATTTTTTCAAAAATAATGAGTGTTTATGAACCTTAAAGTTTTTTTGAAGGAACATAATATTGAGAAAAAACTGCAGTTTTCCTTTAGCCAACATGTATGACATGACTGTTACAAAATGTGTTAAACAGTGGGTTATGTATGTAAATAAAAATAAATAAAAAAACAAAAATATTTATTGATGAATCTAGCCTTCCTACAGACATGACAAATTTTTCTTTATTTAATCATAAATTGCTCTTTTCTTGGAACAAGATCTTTTGCGTGTTCGTTTGCCAGGTGGCAAAGGCCTCCTCCAATCTTCTCCGTTCTGGCCTTTCTATGGCCACTGTACCCCACGTTTTTCCCGCGACTTGTCTAATGTCGTCCCACCTCCTTTGTGGTCTACCTCCCTTCCTCTTTCCATCTCTTGGTTACCATTGCGTAATTATTTTACTCCATTTACCCTTTCCCCTGATCATGTGTCCTGTCCATTTCCACTTTTGTCTCCTTATTTTCAGAGTTATGTCCTGGACCTTAGTCTTACTTCTGATGCTTTTATTCTTAACTTTGTCTGTTTTTTTATTCCAGTCATACTCCTTTCCATGGCATGTTGACATACAGAGAGTTTATTTGTTCTTTTTTGTTATAGCCCATGTTTTGCTCCCATATGTCAACACAGGTAGGATGCATGTGTTAAATAATTTGCTTTTCATTGAGATGTATAGGTTCTCGTCTTTCATTTACTTCTTTTAGGCCCCAGTATTTTTTCCAACTATTCACAACTCTTCTTTCGGCTTCTTTGTTTTCGTTGTCCTTTGGAAACATCAGTTGACCGAGGTATTGAGATGTGTAGGTTCTTGTCTTTCATTTACTTCTTTTAGGCCCCAGTATTTTTTCCAACTATTCACAACTCTTCTTTCGGCTTCTTTGTTTTCGTTGTCCTCTGGAAACATCAGTTGACCGAGGTATTGAGATGTGTAGGTTCTTGTCTTTCATTTACTTCTTTTAGGCCCCAGTATTTTTTCCAACTATTCACAACTCTTCTTTCGGCTTCTTTGTTTTCGTTGTCCTCTAGAAACATCAGTTGACCGAGGTATATGTACTCTTCTACATAGAAGATTTGATTCTGTTCCTCTATTACAGGGTCTTTGGGGGCATCCTGACACAGGTATATATTTACTTAAAAGGATGCCCCCCACTGTGTATTACTAAAAATGTAATGTTAACCTTAAAGAAATATTGTTTTTTTTTTTTTTTTTTTTTTTTTGTTGCTATTGGTCATGATTTTTGTTTTGTCCGGGTTCAGCTTCAATCCGGCCTTTGCACTTTCCGATGCTACATCATTTATCATCTTGCTTAGATCAGCCGATGTTTTTGCAAATAATACAATATCATCAGCGAGTTGTAGGTGCGTTAGCGTGCGGCCATTAATATTTATGCCCATGTCTCTCCATTCTAGATTCCTGAAGATCATTTCTAGTACAGTCAGAAAGAATGTTGGTGAAAGGGGGTTACCCTGTCTGACGCCTTTTCGTATTTGAAACTTATTTCCTTCTTTTTCTAGTTGGATACAAGCCAAACTGTGTTCATAAATACTTTTTATAATTCTTATATATTTGTGCTCTACTCCCAGTTCCTTTAAGGCTTCCCATATTTTTGAGTGTATCAGAGAATCAAAAGCTTTGCTGTAGTCAATAAAAGGTATGTAGTATATTAGCTGGTATTCAGTGCATTTTCCAATAATTTGTCTCACAGTATGGATGTGGTCTAGTACCGAGAAGTCTTGGCAGAATCCTGCCTGTTCTATTGGTTGTTGCTCGTCTAATTTCCTTCCATTCTTTCCAAACGAATATTTGCAAAGATCTTATAAATGATAGACATTAGGTGGATGGGTCGATAGTTTCTAATATCGCAGTGATTCCCTTTCTTGAATATAAGGATTATGATGGATTCGGTCCATTGTTTTGGGATGATTTGTGTGAAAATTTCTGTGAGTATTGGTGTCATTGCTACTTTCGTTTGCTTTAGTATTTCATTGCTTATGCCATCTGGCCCTGGAGCTTTGTCATTTTTCTGTGTGGCAATAGCTTTTTCCGTTTCTTCCTGTATGATGTAAGGTACCATTTCATTCTCTGGTAATTATTATAATAGCCAGAAGAAATCATTTCTTACAATAGCACTCAAAATGCTCCACCTCTTGTTTGATCTTTAGAGTTTCAAGTTCAACTTTCTTGGCTTTGGCTCGAAAATAAGCTGCTATTGCCAACTCTTTTTCGCATTGGGCTTCTTCCAGTTTTTGTCGACTGTTTACTGTGGAAAAAAAGGAAATTTAGTTATGTATTGTAATGAGTATATTTGACCTTGAATAATCTTATTTGAAGTTTGTTGCATACATCCATGGGTGAAGGTGCTTGTCTACTTTAGAACCAGTCTCCTTTCTTAAAAGAAGGGGAAGGCCATAATTTGCCACACTGGCAAAGTGCAGATTACCACACTCAACATCCCATAGATTATGTTATGAAGGATTCTTCACGATGATGGATAAACTGGACAACTGACCAGGTGAAAAACTTTCGCTAGTGCAACAGGTGACATTTAATTGCTTAATATTACTTCCCAGAATGTTATCATTGTTAGCAACACTATCGAAAGGTGTAATAATACAGGGTGAGTTATTTTTTCAAAATCAACGGGTTCAACTCCTGGCCAGAAATATTAATTTTACAAAAATCTAATGATGCAATTTTAGTTTTCATCAAAATCGGCCCAAAGACTCCTTTGACCATTTTTCGCTATTTCGCATACTTTCGAATTTGGCCATCCATGTACACTTGAAAAATTCTGAGTGGAAACTAATATAAATATTATAAAAAAAGAACTTACCGGAGTTTGTTGAGGTATTATGTATGATTTTTTTTGGTGTAAAATTGTTGCCAACATCTACACCACCAGTAACTCCCGACATCAGTGCAATGTCAGCTTCTTCTGAATCTGATGAGCTGAGTTCAGGTTCGGGTTCAAGATCCAGAACTTCCATTACATCTTCTGTAGCAGGATGTGGAATAGATTGCATGGATTCCTCCGAATCGCCACCGGACTGAACAGTGAAGCCACTGCATGAAGATCCCAATAAGAAAGCTACATGGTCCAGCACTTCATCCGGAGGAATAAATAATTTTCTGCCACCAGTCTGAAAATATTTTTTTTTCTGTAAAATTATGTATCAGTAAAAGAAAGCTAGGTACATTTACTTAATTACACAAACAAACATACTAACTTTTAGATTGTTTTCCCGTATCATAGCACTGCGTTTTCTGGCTGCTTTCTTTAAGTTTTCCCACTTAAGCCGTAGTTGTTCAGGACGCCTTCTTTCTCCCGCCCTTGCACTGAAATTCTGTGCAATGGATCGCCAGGCTTCTTCTTTGAGTCTATTACTGGTGGCGTTTGTGGATTTTGAGGTAATAATTTTATTTTTACCGATTTGACGCAGTAAGAATAGGACATCGTCCTTCGTGAGGGGTGTGGACTTCTGAAAATAATATTTTATTGACAAACAATATTTCGAAACTTAAACATAATAGTTTATAAACAAATACAAATGTATACTTACAATGAAATGTTGATCTATGTTTACCAAAAACGATTATAGTTGCGTTTTCATCAAACTTCAAAGAAAACGTCTCTCGTCTGGCAGGATGAACGTCACATGGTGCATTTTGTTCTTATAGTTTCACAGTGCATTTGGAGTAAATGTCCATTTTAATATTAAAATTTTATAACCAAATACACAGAGTTATATTTTATAATTAAAAGTTTACAAGTGTTATATAATCTTATTGTAATGCAAAAACGAAAAGTTTCAGAGGGATGCATTAACCAGACATAGAAATGTCACAGAAATTTTATCTAACGATGACTTCTGTTTGCTTATTTTAATTATTAAAGACGGCAGTTACCGCTAAAATTTACTTTTTATCTCTGGAATTCAATGTACCAGAGTTTAACTGATAGTAAATATTGAGACCGGCCGTTAATGCTATGCTTACCAAATAAATTGTACTTATTGTTTGTTTCCATACCTTTCTTTGAATTGGTGTTGGTTGTTTATAACCCCGTTTAGTGATGCCCTTCAGGAGAGGGAAACTCAACCCCATGGATTGGAATCCTCCTGAGCCTTTCTTTTTCTTCTTACTTTGCGCTTCATCCTCCGTACTGCATTCTTTATCTGGCACTTCGAAACCCGGGAGATCATCTCCCAGGGTTTTGGTCTTTACCATGGTTTAATTTTCGCATAAAAATACAAGCAAGAAAAAGATAAATCTATTTTATATAAACACGTGTAGTCTTGCCGTGCTATAATCGCGACGCGACGCGAGATTTTGACGTTTGACATGATATTGTCAAAAGTCAATAAAGTCATAATCACGTATGATGTAAGTAGTATTTAAATACTCTGTGGTTATCATGGACACATTACTCTAACTGGATACAAAACTTCCTTAGAGGTATCTGAAGGCGGATGACGTTACAACGGAATAGTGATGGGAATTATTGCTACTTTTATTTCGCGATCGCGTCGTGACATGATATGTTTTTGTCACTGTTATATAACTGATAATTCATTCAACCGCTATATTTATTCGCGGCAGTTACATGTCGTAGCGATAGTGACTTGTCACTTGATCCACTTATTCACAGTGTTACCAGAGATGAGGACGAAAAAAAAATCAACAAAAAAAAATGTCACAAATGCGAGTTGTCACAAACAATATGGTAGATTGTTTTGCCTACTGGAGATTTCTATAAGTTTCAGTTTGCTTTTTAAGTCTAATAATATTAACTCTATTGTTATTTAGTCTAAGTACGATGGTGGGTGGCAGTATTCTGGACTGCTTGTTAAATTTTGTTACATTTCTTTAAAAATAATCTCAAAGAAACGTAAATAGGGTATTCTACTATGTTGGAAAAAGTGCTTCAAAATATTGATTTTCCTAATAAAAAGCCACAAAAAAATATATTTCTGCAAAATGAACACGCTTTCTTGCCGTAAAATTAAATTAAATTTTAAACCTTTTTTATTCCCGCGAAAACGCTGTCATCATTTTGGTGACGTCATATGTGTAAAAACAACCACAGAGTACTTAATCACTACGTTTTAACAGTCGTGTACGTACAACCGGCACACGTAGTGTTCAAGTGCTCTGTGACCGGCACTCATACAACGTTATCAGATAAATATTTGGTGTTTTTTGGGAAAATAATGAATTACAGCAGTGGTCTCGAACCTACCGATTTTTCGGTATTTCTACCGATATGGGCACTGTCCTACCGAAATACCGATATGCAACGATTTTTCCACGATTTCAGAGAATACTTGGAAATTCTCCCGATTTTTCTACCGATTTTACATAATTTCTAAGTTTTCTACCCTTTTTATATATGTTTTACGTTAAGGGGAATGGGGAATCCCTCAACAGTATGTTGTTCTACATTTTTTCGCTCGCTACAGACTCCGTGTGGGTCTTAATACGGGAGGGTCATCGGGAGGGCGCAGTGCTGCGCATTATTGCTATCGAAAAGCGGTATCGATATTGTATAATTTGGTTCATATTATTTGAGTAAATAATAAAATGCAAATAAAAGATGAATAAAAATAATATTTTAAAATGGGAATATTTCTATATTATTCTTCATTATTGTGAAATTATTGTTAAATCGTGCCGACGCGACGGTTCTAACACTCACATCACATATCGCTGCCGCTGCAATAACGTCACGAGGGCGGCAGAAATTAACGTTTTTATCGATAACGGCGTTGCACCCGCGCAACATGCTCAACTTGAGTCCTACAATTCGATGTGTTTTGTAATTTTATTGATAATAAATGGCTTTTAATCGTTATCTTTTTATTATTTAGGTGTGTTTAAGTATACAAATTAGCCCATTAGTTTATTTTTTTGATAAAATAACGAATTTGACTAAATATTGTATACTTTTTGACATATACCGATTTTGGGTACAAATATACCGATATTAAATGGGCAAATCTACCGATTTCGCATTTTGACGTTCGAGAACACTGAATTACAAGTCGCTATCGTTGGTGTGTAGCGTCTAGTTGTACAAATACTAGCATTAAAAATCCAGAAAAGTTGTTTATCAAAGTGCCAGATGATATTGAAATGAGGAAATTTTTGGTTAGAACTCGCAAAGCGAGATCCTAAGTCATTATCAACTAAAAGTCGATTGTATTTATGTGAGGATCATTTTAATGTAAGTAAAACCCCCTAATTAAAATCTAATAATACTTTGCTTTTTTCCTGTGTATATATATATGTTTATATAAAGTTGATGGTAAAATAACGTACAATTACCATGAAAGCCATCAACAAATTAGTAATTAATGCATATTATTTCAGTTGGAACAAGATATGGAGAATTATATGGAATACAAAATAATGGGATCTGTAAAACATGTTAAAATGAAAGTAAACACCACCCCATCCAGATTTTGTTTTCATACTGAGAAAAAATACAGGTTGTCACCAAATACTAGCCAGTCAAATCTTACAAACACACAGAGGCTGGATTTTGTTCAAGGGACTGTAAAAAGCAAGCTATCTGAAGACTACACTGAACCAACAGCAACATCATCTACATCAGGTATTACGGTCCAAGTGTACTGAAGAAGGCACCAATGGTTACTGTATCCTTAGCGTAGTGCTATTGAGAATACTAACATATTTAGAGCATTAAGGGTCGAGGTGGTTTGGCTCGTCATTCGTTATACGCACCGCCAAGGGACTGGAATAAATTGCCTGCGTGGGCGTTCCGCCCTGCCTATGATGTGGATGTCTTCAAGAAAAGAGTGAATAGGCTTTTACTAAGTTAATGTGCTCACCACCTTGGACCACATCTCCACTTAGCATCAGGTGAGATTGTGGTCAAGCATTAACTTATTTGTGTAAATGTTAAATTAAAATTAGTACTTATTATTTATAAGCATCGATTGTTTCCAGATGTACCAGTACTTGAATCTGAGAAAAATAGAGCAGATAAGGCAACCCAAGTGCAAATACTGACCACTGACAAGTCAATCCAGGTGCAAGTACTATCACAGGAATGCAAATTAGTACAAGCAAATATATTACCTCATTACAGAAGTAAATCCTCCCAGATCAAATTCAAAATGAAAGACCAATCTCTTTCCCGATAAAATCTAGTGTGTCTATTGCAACATCCCCTCATATGAAAGGAAACCAAATAGATAAAGCAAGTACATCTGGAGCCACAAGATCTGCTAAACGAAAATTATCAGTTATATTTGAAGAAAAATCTGATAGTGAACTGTCACTTACACCATCCATGTCAAGTGAATGGCCTTCACCATCTAAGTCCAAGACTACTTCTGACAGTAGTTTACCTGAGGAATTTAAAGTAGAAGAACAAAGGTTAAATTACCAAAACACTTTATTAAAAATTAAGAAAAATAGTAGACTTTATCTGGGAATTCCTAATGAACTTTATTTTTTGGTGGATATTATAAGGAAGCATACTCATACAACAGAACAACAAATATTATTGTGTTTAACAAAAATAAGACTTAACAGAACATTTTCGCAATTGGCTGATGATTTTGGGTTATCACTTTCACAAACTAGTAAAATATTTCTAACTAAGTTACCGCTGATAAGCAAGGCACTGTCTCCTTTTATAAAAACTTTTAGTCCTGAAACAATAAAACGAAACTTACCTATTGCTTTCCGACATAGATTTCACAAAGTTACTTGCATCATAGATTGCTTGGAAATTGAAATTCAGAAACCAACAATAGCTGTACGTCAAGCATTGACCTGGTCCGAATATAAGAAAGCAAATACAATTAAATATTTAGTTGCTTGTACACCTGATGGACTGATTAGTTTTGTGTCTGCTGGATACGGGGGGTAGGATTAGTGATGTGGATTTAGTTAAACATTGTAAGTTTTTGGATAGTTTAGAACCTAAAACTTGTATTTTAGCAGACAGAGGGTTCAAACATATTGAACTTTATTTAAAACAAAGAAATTTTACTTTGATGAGGCCTCCAAGTGTTAGTAGTGGTTCCAAACTTACGAAATCGGAAGTCAGGCTAACCAAACAAATAGCAAGCCTTAGAATTCACGTAGAGAGAGTAATACGCAGAATTCGTGAGTTTAGTATACTGAAACCTCATTCAGTTGTCAACTCTAATTTAATTCCAGTTCTTGATGAGTGTACTGTAACAGCTTGTGCTCTTATAAATCTGCAAGATTCCCTAATCAAATAATTAATTTTTAGTACTAATGTAAAATGCAGTATTTATTTAATTGTGAAAAACATAATTATATAAATAATAGGATTCAACATTTCTGGATATTAATGTAATTTATATTAGAGGTATACTTAGGAATGATTTGTCTATAAATAAGCAATAATGCTATTGGTACTTCCTAATGCCTTGTTTCTGCAGTATAAAGTATATTTACAAGCAAAAATATGGAATTACCCCAGCTTCTTTCAACATATTTTAAGTATAGAATCAATTGAGGTGAATACTGAAATTTAAATAATTTTGAAGACTAATGAATGCACTACAAAATGATACCCTGATAATAAGTTGGAAAACTCCATATAATAATATGTTGGATGATTCCATATACTTGCTCATAAGTGTAGTTGTAATGTTTGTAAATTAATGAGTTCTAATTGTAATTTTGAATTACTTCACATAAAAAGAGTAAAATAAAAAAATTACATATTTGAAATACTTTTATTATATTTTTACAGTTTCATATAAAACTGGGAAAATATTTTGTTTCCAAAAGGAGATAACGCTGTAGAGCAGTTCCGACACATAGTTTTGATCATAGTTGATCTCTACAATATCTACTTCATTGTCATTTTCAAAATCACTGCTTGCAACACAAAAGTAACTTTTATTTAAATTTGCACAATACATTTGTATTTGCACTTGTGCATAATATTGTTTAGTGATAGCACCATTTTTAATATATTTATTTACAGTTTTCTTGCTACTTGGGCACTTAATTTCTATTGTATAATTTTTGTCACAAACACCATCTGGTGACGCTGCAATCATAGGATTCTGTTCCGATATAAATAATCCACATTTTCCTATTTTTTTGCCCAATTTTTCCTCCACAGTTTTTCTTACATTATCTTCCAAAATTTTACCTCGTTTTATTGCAGTTGTCTCTATGGTTCTTGCTCCAAGAATACTTGCAACCAGAGTACCATCAGCGGTTTTGCACCTGCTTACTTCAAAACATTTTGAAGCAGTTATTCTCCCATAGCGTAACTCGTACCATAATCCACTTCTATGTTGATTCCTGGTCTCTTTTTCTGCATTTCTAATATTTATGTCATTAAAGAAATGTGCTATTTGATTCAAAAATTCATCACAATCACCGATTTTTTTATTACACATTAAGTAATGTAATGAGAGCATATGAATTTTTTTGCAAACAAAATCATTTTCATGTTTTAAGTATTGACAAGTAGTAATTTTTCTTTTTTTTGATTCTGACAAAAAATCTTCCACCACACTTGTCACTGTATCAATACTTTTGCCTTCCTCTGTTTTAACCTTCTTTTTTGTCATGTTTTTAGTAGTTATTATTTTAATCGAAGATCCAACCTTTGCTAGAGTAGATTTTTTCCAGTAGCATTGTACTGAAGTGCATGAGGGCTCTTCGCTACGACGGTGACACCACATTAAAAACGCAACAGCATGTTTACAACCACCAGTCGATGCAGGGCAATCATGGCATGTCACCTGTAACACATCATCTTCTTGCTCATCTACAATAAGTGTGACACAATATGGCTTAGAGCGCACTTTATGTTCTGGGCATATTGTACACTTTATAGTGCATGTATTTTGGGTCCTTTGTAGCTGCACGTACCCAATAGCATCGTCACCGTACGATTCTCTTGTAGATCTGTGAATAAAAACGGTTAAGTCTTAATTTGGCAGTAACATAGGGAATAAAACATAACCTAACACTTTCCAATCATTTTTTTATAGTTAGGTATACCTGGCACTCACATAGAAAAACAGTATAACATAACAAGTAGGTAATAGGTACTTACAAAGATGTTTTAACATTCCGGAACTCGGCAGAACAGAAATCTGGGTTACATGCGAAGAACTTTGCAACCATCATTGCATCAATTTTTGGCAGATTCGTACTATCTGCTTTTACAAAACCGGTTTCCATTTTAATAAATAAAATAAGTAGAAATGAAATGCACAATTATTACTCTTTGAACTAATAGAAAGTTGATAAAAATATACGTCTAGCTGTTTAGTGTTTACAGTTTACACTGAACTGACAGTGACAGTCACAGAGTTGACAGAGAGTAGGTACTTTATCACTATGATGCTGACAGTTTCTTGTTGCCCTTATGACGTCACACCATGGCGGCTCGTGTTTTAGGTCACGTGATATAAAGATTAAAAATTAACACTTTTAATTTTAGTATAATAAAATAATAATGTATTTTTATGACTCAAAATCAACATATTTACGAATATTTCTACATAAATTTTAACTTTTATCAAATTTCATAATTTATTTTTCACTAACGAAAGTACCCTATTCTCTGTCTCGCGTGCGGCCACGCCGCGCCGGCCGTTGCGCCGCGCCGCCGCGCCGTGGCTGAATTTAGAAAAAAAGTCAGAATCTTAAAGAGGATAAGTTATAATTTGTAAGCATTAATAATAAATTAATAATACATTTTAATAAATATTTATCAATTTAACTTCTAAAAAAAATATTAATTTAATATTTTATTTTAGTGAAGTATTTAAATAATTAACGATTGTAATTAAAATTAGAATCAGATGTAATTTTTTCAGAAAACATTTTATTCCAGTATTTGTAAAGGCCAGTAAAACATCACGCTTTATTTTCTAATATTTTTCAGTTGATTGTTGCTTTTGACAGACAGAAGAATTCATATTCCGATTTTTATAGGTATTTTGATTTCCTGGTTTCCTGTATCCGGAATATATATCTGGTCATGTAATAACCATCTACATTTGAAAACAGAATGTAGGTACGTACCTACGTTATTTTTGTTTTCAGACTTTATATTACAGGCTTAAAAATAGAAAATTAATTGCGTTTACCAGATTGTGAGAAAGAAGGTGTATTTAAATGAAACAATATTAGTATTGTCCATAAAGTAGGATTAACTCGTTTTGATACTTAGTTTTCTTGATTATACATATTTTTTGGTAATTCATATTTGGTAAATGCAAACGATTTTAAAATAAATGTAATTATTATTACAATGTGGTTTTGACACTAACTCCAAAGCCCGTAGATACAAATTAATGTACTCAGCTCAGCCGTAGATTGAGTTGGATCCGCTTCCACTATCGCCTTCCTTCAGGCTTCAATTCGTCGTTGTCTAAAATGGTTACTGGCCGACTGCCAGGCTCGTTCTTCAACTCAAAATTTCCAGATTTAAAACGACTGAACCAATAATGGACCGCATTAGGCCCGTACACGTCGTTAATGTTTCGTGTTGTATTGTTTGCGCACCGGTATTGCCACGTGCTGGCAAGGGCAACACCCATTCAACTGACGACCGCGCCCGCCTTATCGGTTGATAACCGGTTAGGATTATGGTTAGGATCAGTAATAGTGTTCTGTGCTTAGGACCGATTACACAGATTACTCTCCATTTTTTAGACGAGACCTACTTGGTAAACAAACTTTTATGTTAATATTATTTTAAATTAATTAAAAAAATAATGGCGAACAGAAATTAGTTTGGGAAAAAAATGTTTATTGATCTTTATCGTGCCTGCCTTATTTTTAAATTACAAATAACAAATAAATTACAAATTAATAATTAAGGTATAGGACTCGTCTGAAAAAATGGACTATACAATTTTATTGATCTAAAGGCAATTTGAAGTTTTACACATATTCTTTACAGAAACTATACGCGTAAATTACTTTACATTATCTTTACAGAAACACGAAATATATGTATAATTACAGTAGATACTAATCATCAAAGATGTTTAAATAAATATATAATATCTTTGCTATTCATTCGTCGTACATACTGAAAGTAAGTGAATTAATTTCCGCATAGTTGCGTTGTCTGCGACGCGATTGAACACTGTTGGGATTTCCCAAACTAGTTTGAGTAGTGAGTACTTACTAGTAACGGAACCAACGGAACGGAAGATTTCTTGACATCGACGGTCAACAGTGGTTTCTCGGGGTTTCTCGGTACTACCTTTGACGCAATTTAATATTCACGAGTTAGCATATTGACAACCTTAAAGATTTATCACCTGATACTCACAACTTCATTGACATTGGTCAATTAACTTTTTCTGAGTCACGAGACTGTCGGGTAAAAATAAATATAATATTGATAAACATAAGCTTGTTTACAACTTTGTGTTTTTGTATCCATTAGGGTTGAGCTTAAGAACTTGCACTGATTCATGGCCGTCGAATTCGGAATTAACTGACCAGACCTTTTCACATTACAAAACAGTCTTTGCACAGCAATTATATTTCCGGATCGCCAGCAATGTTCAAATTATTCTTTTAGTCTAACCGCTGATACAAAAATAGCAACGGATTTAGCCCGTCGATTTATTTATGACCATTTAACGTCGGAAGGAAATGAAATTAAGATTGGTAGGTACCTACCTATAATAAAATTAAATACGACATGTTATTATTCCTACTAAGGCTAAGTTCACACTTATTTATTTTGTACCAATGCCATATTGTGGTTTCACTTTGAAATTTTTATTATGGTTGGCAAATGAGGAAAAGAGGCACATCTGGCAGGACAGTGGTCATTGCATTGTCTGTCTGTCTGTCTGTCTGTCAAATCTAAGCTGTCATCACGATATCAGGAGCATCATCGGCGCTGCGAAGTTTTGCCGACAAAAATGAAGTGAGGATTCCGGTCCCAATACAGATGTGAAACATCGAAATTATTTTATACAACTAATAGGCATTAATAGGCATAGGCAAAGTACAGATTATGACAGGAACTAAATATGGCATGATGAAAAAATACAATATTACGAATTGTCTCTAGAAAATGATGACAGTTTTGTCCTACTGTATGCTACAGTCTATCAAACTAAGTTTATTTATGATTACCCACATTGTGTTATTATATTCTTTTTTCATATTGCCCTACCATTATAATATAGTGCGGCGAAGCGTCGCCACTCACCGCGCCAAAAATCAGGTTTACCCCTCGCCTATAGATGTTTCACATCAAAAATTGCAATTTTACAGGAGAGCAAAAAAATTGTTAAAATATCAGTAAGTAGTCAAAGGAATTTACATTACGATTCATTGCATAAAACCGTCAAGATTAATAATAAAAATTTGAAAAAAATTGAGCATGTACAGCATTTGTCCCTCTTTCCAATCATTTTAATAACTAAAATTCAAAGTAACACGATTTATGCTTTTTTCCATTGAGGGTGCGATATGTATGTTGGATCGGATCAAATTACGTATCCTTCATTTCCATTTGCAATTATAGGCCGATGATGGGCTTAAATGAACCCACTGATAGCCCATCCAAATACAAAATACAAATATTTGCGCCTTAAATATTACAATATCATTGATAAATTTAAAAAAATAAATACTTCAATGCATTTTTGGTGCATTTTTGGTGCTTGTCTTACACATTATCTTGTTTTATTCAAAACAAGATAATGTGTAAGACAAGAGTGATCATGGAGTGGAAAAAAAAATTAGGTACAGGACAATAAAACTTCGCTGTATTTATTGAGTCCTTATTTCAACAGTAATTTTTCGTACAGATATGATCTAGCCTCAATCATGCAAATGTCTACTAGGCAACTTAAAGCTTGAAGCCTTGGAGGCTCGATGATTAGTCAGTTATTAAAATACTTCCTTTGTTGTAATTTATAGAAATAACCCCAAGCTATGATAGCTGCTTTGACGTTTAACGGAAAATTAATTTTCATCAAAATTGTCAGGCGTTTAAAGCAATAATTGCCGTCAGCGATGTTCAGTTATGTAAAAAAATGGTTGTCTGTAAAGTCGGTTTACGGCAATTTACGGACGATAGTTTAACGTGACAACGTCATGACATAACATTGATGAAGTAGTGCTCGAATATAATATTATCTCTGGGAATTAACTTATAATTAGAAACTTTTATCTTTATACTACAACGCCATCTAGAACTCCTGAACTAAACTATTTTTTCAGCAAGTTCCTTTCTGACTTAATTGTGTATATATTTTTATTCATAGATGGCGCTTTCGCCATTGTTCGCTCGCTCGCGTTACGCGACAAATGAGTCATCATTTTCCATGCGCGCGCCCGGCATCGATTTAATAGACGTTATCACGTCAAAAGAAGTCCTAAAAAAATATCACATAATATATAAATTATAAGCGTAGTCCACAGGAGGTTCCCTTAGAACGCTCGCAAACCGCTCATTCATTAAGTTTGTGAGCTATCACTCCCTCCTCGCAAAACATGTTTTCTCGGCTGTCTCACCTTTGTCCACATGAATAAGACGCTAGAGCCATCAGCAACTATCCATTCGAAAAGGTAACCAGCATCCGCTAGCGTCGATCGCTACCCATATTTGAGAAATCCTGGCCTAAACTTTTTCTCTGCCAGTCGCTTCTCTTCATCACCACAGCCCACATACATAAATCTTATGACTAATGTGTGATAGACTGATAGGACTATTAGTCCTATTAGATTAGACCTTTCGCAGGCCTGATGTACTGTTACAGACTTCAGCCGCTATTGTGTCTACGGATTGGTACATTTGTAATTGTCGCTGGTAATTGCTTGAAACCGAGCACATAGTACCTAATTAAATATTGTGAGCCGAAACACATTGTTTTAAGTAAATTGGATCATGCCACAATGCCCACAATCAGGTCTTTTCATCTGCTCTCAGACGAATTGTATTAAATATTATAGGTAGGTACTAGATACTACAATAATTTTATTTATAGGTATATAATTCTGCTCAAGTTTTCATTGCCTATCTGTGTGCAACTTTCATGTTGAGAAGACCTGATGGTACATATGAACATCAATAACATCAAAGGTATCACTGATGCTTTTCAAGAAAAAAGACAGAAAAATTAAGATTTACATATTAGTAGTAACTTGTCCTGTAAGTTAAAAATACAAAATTTAAAATATTTTTTTTATATAGGTATCACTGATACATTTACGCACGTCATTTTTTGGCTTTTCGGAAAGGTGCTTTGTCATGAAGAAGAAAAGTAAGTAAGTAACTACTTAGGTATTACTTCTTTCACAAAAAATAATTTTTACAAGCATCTGATATAGTAAGGCAATTTATCGGGAAAATATTCAATACTTTGACTTTCTCACATCGGAAAAACGAAAAATGTTACAATAAGTTTTTCACACGTTAATTAGTTTATTCGACACGCCTATCGATAATAATAGCAATACTGCCAGATTATACACTAGTGGCCTTCACAACATTTCCTTGTTAGGGGTTCCGCTGATAAAAGCGATTCTTGTTTTTGAACGCTTGATTGACGACAATTTATTAGTGGTTTCGGATGCTTGGTTATTGGCTGCGCGAGGGAAGCCGGAAGTTACTGGTTTTATATATTACATTAGATTTAATCTATGCAATAATTTACGACTAAGCAAAGTATTTTTATTGATGTGAAAGGAAGAAATTGGCATTGGCTCACGTTCTAAGTGGTGTTAGATCAGTTTTTTAAGATATAAATATCTGGAAATTGAGTCGACGCGATACTGACTAATTTGTTTTTGAATAAAATTATGTTATTTGGGTTTAATTTGATAATTTGTTATTAATTTGAAGGGTAGGTACATGGTACCAAATAAGGATTTCAGAAAGTACGGAATCCCTAGTATGAAATTTTTCTCATGTCATTTTCCTGTACTGAAACAAGTGATCATAATTATGGAGAATTTTAATACTTAAGAAATACTAACATACGTGCAAGATTTGACATTTTTCTAATCAGAGTAATATATGACAATAGACCGACTACAATTAAATTTTTAGTCTATCGGGATTCGTGAGGTGTCTCGAAGAAATTATTCTTATGTAAAATTGATAGACAATAGGAATGATTGGTTGCTATTTTTAGATAATCCTGGAACATTCAGTTGGCGTAATATGTTTGTGATGACAAATGAATTAACACTAACTATTACTAACCATTAACACCTCTATAAAGTTAAACTCGATTGAGTCATAATGTGGAAAATGATTGGAAAATTACATACAGTGATGAAACGATGAGTTGTATTTTTATTAGCATAATTTTTAATATTCTAAGAAGTAATGATAATAATATCCTCGTGGTTCGAATCCTGGTATCTGCGCGGTAATATAAAGTCTGCACTCATGTATAGCTTAAAAACTAAAATACGACTACGTTTTAGTTTTTAAATTATACGATCGTCGATCGCGCTATAAAAAGTAAAAAAATTATACCTAGTGAGTGTCAACGCGACCATAGCCGCATATCTTTGTATTTAATATTATATTTTAAACGTGGTACCCCCAAAAAACCTTGCCAGCCGTCCTAGGCCATTACTATAGGCGCCCTTTGCCGCCCTTTTGCACGCAAGTCCGGGGTTTTTGGAGTTTTTGTCTGATGACGGCGATTTAGGTGATCGCAGCAACCAAAAGACAATGAAGGGCAGTGCCAGATTTATATTTTTTATCAGTGTAGGCCAATTTATTTCCGCCGCCCCATATACCTTTCTAAAATAATAATTTTCCATTCATAGTAAGGAGGCACTGAATTAGTCACTAAGATAGTGCGTAAAAAAAACAAGAATTACAAATTTTTACGGCACTTTTAATAGCAAAATCATCTATAATATCATCTTCTGAAATCTGCCGCCCCTAGGACGCTGCCTATACGGCCTATTGACAAAGATGATGAAGGGCTTATAGTTTATTCATTGTCGTATTATGACATGTAGTGCAAAAGTTTTGCGTGAACAGATGAATAACATACTTACATACCTACGGGCTGAAACTATTACCTTTATTTTGGTCGTAGCCGAATAACTATTTAATTAAACACACACGCTGTAGGTAGGTACGCCATATTCAAAGGAGCAGCAGGATATCAATTTCCAGTTTGTAGTTACTTCCTAAGTATAATTTTAATTAATACTAACAAAGTGTTGATTACATCAACATCTTAAGGATTCCGTTGAGAGTACTTACCTCCTTACCTTACGAAAACAACTTGAAATTGCGTTGCAATAAGCATGTATTAATTAATTATTATTCCAGAATTTCACCCACGACATAGGCAGTGGCGGTACAGCCATACAAGTCGAAAAGCCCAGCTTACTATAATTGTGGTAAAACTTTGTACAAAAGCTGCACGAATTTGGAGTGGCGAATGTGATGGAGGGGTGCGGGGAGATGCAGGGAACCCTCCCCATAAATTTTTTCCTGCCGGAGATGCGTAGTTTTGTTTTTATTGAAGTTTGAAATTCTACCTTTGATACCACTGAACCGTCTAAATCACGAAAGCCAAACGTCGGTAATGTAAGAAAAAGGAAGGAGTTTATTAAGAATTCGTCCCCGAATGCTGTGATACCACTCTCAAACTTCCGCTACGCACGTAATTTCATGAAATTTGTAAAATAACTATCCTAAGTCTTAACCTCAAAATACTAAAACAAACAACACCCAACAGGCATAATTGGCATACTGACATTGACAGCCGACAACGTCATTACAAATGCTATTTCTATTTTTACGTCGTATTCGATTTTATTAATCGATATATCTCAATCGATTAAATTGAATGGTTGGGCGGAGTAATAAGTTGACACAACTAAAATCATAATAATATGACTGCGTCATAGCTGTCGACGGGACCCCGCTTCGCGGGGTCCCTTTTTTCTCTTGAATAAAATCATAGAACCATAACCTAACCTATCCTTCTTTCTATTTGAGTTCTGTAGATTTTTTGTTTAGCGGTGGGCTTCCCCCTCCAAGCCTCCTATAGATCCTCTTCCCCCCCGCTTTTGTAATCTCATAATAATACGACTCTGTCACAGATGTCGACGGAACCCCGCTTCGCGGGGTCCCTTTTTTCTCGTAAATAAAATCATAGAACAATAACCTAACCTATCCTTTTTTCCATTTGAGATCTGTATAGTTTTGTTTAGCGGAGGAGGCTTCGCCCTCCAAGCCCCCTATAGATCCTCTTCCGCCCGCTTTTTTGATCTCATAATAATTCGACTCTGTCACAGATGTTGACGGGACCCCGCTTCGCGGGGTCCCTTTTTTGTGAATAAAAACAGGAACCTAACTAACCTAACCTAACTATGTATTGGTGGGGGGACTTCATCCATCCCATTCATAATTGTAGTGGGTAGATATGAAGACTACTCATTTAAAAATCCTAACGGAATCATTCGATTACAAAATTAATTCGATTCTGCATTAGTATTTATAAAATACAACACTTACAGAATTATTCGATAGGTAATGAAAACATGAGATTATAAGCATTATTAATTTTTAATTTTTAATATTATGTTGGTCGCGTAGGCGTTAATCGAGTGTAAAAATCAAAATACTAACTAATAGTAATCGATTGTCCATATTAGTGACATTAGGATTTGATCATCGATTCGATTATGATTGGTATAATCGAATACATAGGTCTAGCAGTGTTTATATAGTCTGTGACAGTTATGACATTATCGAAATGGCGGTATGAATGTTTATATGGTGCTGTGTGAAAAGAAAAGTACTTCATAGTTTATTTTAAATATTTTGGCGTCTCCCGCAACAAAAATTGCGCATTAAGGTGCTTGCATGGGTGTCGTTGGTCCAGGCTGGGTAACCCCACATTCACAGTGATAGTTATAACAGTGACAAAATAGTGATATTTCATGTTTGCATCATGCTTATATGTGATTTTAAAAAAGGGATTTAATAAATTTCGGTTTTTTTGGGCGTGCAAAAATTGCGTCTCCGCGCGCGAAAATTGCATCAATATACCTTATAGGTACCTCTGGGTAAGCAAACACACTTATATCAAGTAACATTCAAGTAGCCCCCATTAAAAGTCAACCCATAATTGTTTTACTATCATCACTCTGCAGCTGTTAACACTCATATTATTTGTTGGTAACACGTATGTAATGGAGTGTTTTGTATTGTCGGGCCAAAGATCCTGAGATCCTGGGTTGTACGACACAACTGAGCTTGCCTTGTTCTGACGGCCTAGGGACGCCACTGGACATTAATCGTAGTGTGGAGCTACAAGTATGTAGCGTTATTATTTATTATTAATAATAATAATAATTCTTAATTGACGTGATAACGTCTACCTATTAAATCAATGCCGGGCGCACGCATGAAAAATGATGACTCATTTGTCGCGTTACGCGAGCGAGCGAACAATGGAGAAAGCGCCATCTATGAACAAAACTGTATACACAATTAAGTCAGAAAGGAACTTGATGAAAAAAAAGAAAATGTGTGCAATTCACACGTGGTAGAAGTGAAACTTTCCAAAATTTTGGTTTCAAGATAATGAGATGAAAAAGCAATAAATCGAATCTTAAAGCAATAAATCGAAGCGCCATCTATGAATACAACTTAGCACTTTTTAAAAATCTATCTAGCAATAAAACGAATGTTCTATCTTATTCCTCGCGCCATCTATGAATACAACTTAGCATTTTTACTGTCTGTATAATCGGTTGGTCGATCGACAGAATGAAAGAATGAAATTCTTATTTTTTGTTGATAAATTCTTTGAAAATATTTAAAAGAGCATTTGAAAGTATTTAAAAACAGTATAAAAATAAAACTAAAAAAAAAAAACTAAAAAAAAATACTGAGAGACGCGAACCTGTGCATCAGGTATTGTGTATTTACGTCCTGACCAATTGAGCTACGGAGAAGTTAAGTTGAAAGTCGAAATTAGCGGTTATATTATCTTACCTGTCGTTGCATCCGGTTTCAAATCACTAACGATTTTAAAGAAGTTTCACTTCAAAATAGTTTAGTTCCCGAGTTCTAGATGGCGTTGTAGTATAAAGATAAAAGTTTCTAATTATAAGTTAATTTCCAGAGATAATATTATATTCGAGCACTACTTCATCAATGTTTTGTCATGACGTTGTCGTTGTCACGTTTAACTACCGTCCGTAAACCGACTTTACAGACAACCATTTTTCACTCAGCGGATTGCAATGCACATGCTCGTGTGCTACTGACCAGCATGTTTATCACGAGACTTTTATGGCTGGGAATAATTTTGTTCGACCTTCACAATGACATGTGGCTGAGCGGAAAACTGCCACTTTGTTTTGCCAAAAGTTTGGAACAGTCTGAGTCTGAGAAAGACATGATATGAAAATCGAATAACAATCAATATTTGTGTATGATTCAATTGATTAGCAAAGCTTACTTTTAAATACCTACATGCCTTATTACACATGCTTGTGTGCTATTGATGAGTATATGTTTACTCTTCATGTTAGATATACATACTTCAATTCTCTAGTGTATGTATACTAAAATGCACAGGAAAACATTACCTACTTTAAAATAGTTTGTATTCACATCACGTATATGTAATGAGTGTGTAATTGTAGAGAAACGTTAATTTGGCGGCCATAATGTGCAGAGGTTATCAAATTATATCTTCATGCCATGCATCCATTGAATGTTACACGCTACTATCAGCTAAGTGGTAGAGTTCATTCCACCATTCTATTAATCTATACTAATAATAAAGAGGAAAGATATGATTGTTTGCATTGAATAGGCTCCGAAACTACTGAACCGATTTGAAAAATTCTTACACTGTTGGAAAGCTACACTATCCCCGAGTAACATAGGCTATATTAGATTTTCAAAAAAAATAGGGATCCTTAATAAAACTCCAATAATGTAACCCAAAGTGTAAAAAATAAAGAAAACCGAAGCAAAGCGAGGGTGGTTACTCGTTTATTATAAACTAGTGGATGCCTGGCGTGGTGCACTGCACTAAAAAAAATTTTATGAAAATGACAGACCAGTTTTTTTTGTGTTGACGTTGACGTTGATGTGCCAACTTTACATATCGACGCTTGAAAGGAAAAATTGACTAAGCGACATTGAGCTAACTTTGCAGGAGATCAGTTTAAAGTTGAATTTTTAGAAAAGTTGTTGTATATGCCACAATATAGATGATAAAATAAGGATTCCAAAACAGTAAGAATAACGTCGGTAGGAGGATTACAAAAAAAATGTGATATTTTTCTAAAAATTCCAACTTTAAAAAGCTTTCCTGTAAAGTTAGCTCAATGTCGCTTGGTCAATTTTTCCTTTCCAGCGTCGATATTATCTTCAAATTGTTGTACGGGAAAAGTGGAAAATTTATTTTATCAATGCATCGAATGTGCGTAATGCATTGTTTTATTAGTTTCGAATCACCTTCGGATTATTGCCTTCCAAATGAAACCATTTGGAGGCATATCGGTTTGATGGTTTCTGAGTCTATAAAGACATCCGTATGAACTAGGGCTTGTAATATCGGAAGGTTTTCAATTCCGATATTGATTTTCGATATTAGATCTCAATATCGGAATTCCGATATTGATATCGGAATTGTAAATATACTTTATAAATTGCAAATGTTAGTAAAAGTTGGATTGGGTACAATAAAAACATGTTTTAAACACAATTCTTCAATTTAGTACAAAACTCAGTAAGTTTATGAACCCAACTGAATACTAAATGAAGCTATATTTTGTCTGTTTTGCGAATAAGCAAGTTTTAAAAATAAAGTGTGAGAGACAGATAGAACTATTATAGCTATTGTATTGCTTTCTTTGTGCAATAAGCAGAGCAGTCTCGCAACAGGAATTTGCTTAAATATTAAAGAGTTCTACCGCGTGCTTCACAGGTAGCTAAAATATAATTACTTGCTCAATTTTGTGGCCTAGTCGACCATACCTCGTGGCATGTATTTGTGTGTCTTTACCTATGAAATTGGAGATTTGTATGAAAATTTTAAAATATAAAAATATTTGTATTTTCTTATTTTAGCTAGTCAAAATACTGCCCCAAATTATCTTTACAATTTTGCCATTTTGATGGCAGTTTGTTTATCCCTTTACTGTATATGTCCGGGGACTGGAAGCGATGAAGTCAGCGAAATCGTTTTGTACCGCCTCTAGGGTGTTGAACGTAAATAATTATCAAAATTTTGAAAAAAGCAGAAATCTGTTAGGGCAAGGTCCAGTGAGTACAGTGGGTAAAGGAGAGCTGTAACTCTTGTAGCTTTGCGATGGTTTGTAGTAAAGTGTGAGCTCGCGCGTTGTCGTGGAGAAGCAATGGGGAAGAGCGATTAACCAGTCTTGGTTGTTGAATTGCGAGCTTCTCCATCAATGTTTGCAATTCTTGACAACAGACATCTGACGTCAATGTTGTGCCATTCAATAAGAAGCTGTGATGTACAAGTCCGGCACTGGTCCACTGGACAATCATCATCATCTTCCTATGGGTAATCTT
Organism: Thymelicus lineola; assembly: GCA_963932265.1. Classification (NCBI taxonomy): domain Eukaryota; kingdom Metazoa; phylum Arthropoda; class Insecta; order Lepidoptera; family Hesperiidae; genus Thymelicus; species Thymelicus lineola. The sequence continues at coordinate 14,633,381 of OZ010688.1, forward strand.
TTTTAGCGCACTGAATAGGTGCTGTACCCAACTACCCAGGTCCACCCACTGAAATGAACGCTTACGGTTGTCGTACAAGATCCACTTTTCATCGCAGGTAACAATTCGATTTAGAATTCCCTCGTTTCTATGCCGATTCAGTAGTGCTATGCATGTTTCGACGCGCAAGTCTGTCTGTTGTTCGCTTAGTTCGTGTGGCACCCACTTATCTACTTTTTATCTTTCCGATTTGACGCAAGTCTTTCAATGTTGTTTTAACACTAATTACAAAGCCCGCAGCAAGCTCAAGCACAGATTGAGTTAGATCCGCTTCCACAATCACCTTCAATTCGTTGTGGTAGACAATGATTATCGGCCGACCGCGAGTCTCGTTTTTCAACTGAAAACTACCAGATTTAAAAAGATTGAACCAATAATGGACCGTGTTTTGCAGGCAGTATTTGGCCCGTAAAAGTTGTTAATGTTTTATGTTGTTTGCGCAGCGGTATTTCCACGTAGGAAATTTTATATTCGAATATTGTACAAATTTTCAGTTTATCCATGGCGCCAAAATCTACCACAATTTAACAAAAACAAAACACTATTTAAACAAATGACTGAATTTGAAATTAAAATAACACGGCTTTCGAATAAAATTTATTTGAATTTCGAATTGTACGCCACTACACAGATAATTAAATCTATAAATACTGGTTATAAAGTCTCCAATTACATAGGTAAAGGCCTGATATTAAAATCTATTTTTTTGAATTCAAATACAAAAAAAATACTGATTCCGATATTACGATATCGGACCATTCAGTATCGGAATTGTAATATCGGATCAAACGGTCCGAGATTCCGATATTACGAGATTCCGAGATTCCGATATTCAAGCCCTAGTATGAACATTTTTTGTATATTTTATTTTATAGATGAGAAAGTTTGTATGAATGTTTGTTAGTCTTTCACGCAAAATACTGAACGGATTTTCATGATATTTAGCACACAGGTAGGTAGACCATGATGACATATTATCCCACTTACTTACTTATTATCCCAATACTTACTTATTATCCCAATACTTACTTATTATCCCAGAAAACGGGAGCAAATCCGCGTAACACTAGGAACATATAAAATAGGTTACCAAGTCCCACAAGCTCATATAATTTATAAGTTTTAAAAATAAAAAAGCAAACACAAAGCCTAAGTACATCTTGATCAGTAATTCTTGACAAAAATAACCGACTCAAAATTAGGGATAACTCAAACAACACTCATCAGATCTCGCTCTTTAAGTGGGAGCACATGATTTATATTTAAAAAATCATCAAAACCGGTTCACCCACTCGAAAGTTCTGAGGTAACAAACATAAAAAATATAGTCGAATTGAATACCTCCTCCTTTTTGAAGTCGGTTTAAAAGTACGATTGGCTTCTCTGCTTTGATATAAAATTACAAGGTTCAAAGAGATATTAAAATAAAATTCAACAATAATTACAACATTTTATTAAAATATAAATAATGCAACTAAAAAACATTTAGTAGGTATTTAAAGCTTAAAATGGCGTAACTCTACGTGTGTTCTTAACTAAATTATTACATATGTAAAGTTTGGCATTATTATTCATGAATATACGTCTTGTAATAAAAATATTCATTTATTGTTAGGAATTAGCAACTAAGATAATTTACACATTTGTAACTTACTCTAAAGTTTTCTACTACATGATAAAATATTTTGTAATTACCTTGATTATAATAATACTGAAATTAATTATGATAATATGCTTCCTTTGTTTCAGATAGTGATACACAGATTCATACAAAAATATAATTGGTATGTATTATGGTAATTTAATTTTAGAGAGATGCACGCTATGAAAAAGTTAAAACTAACTCGGCTTTGCAAGGGAAGAACATACCGAGGACATTTTATAACGCCTTTTTTTCAGACAGACTGATGCTAGGACGATGCCGTGTGATTAGTTGTGCTAATAATAGTAATGAGCAATGATTATAATTTTATTGTAGACTAATAATTGTAATAGCTTAGTAAAAATTGCGTCGTGAATGTCACTTCACTGAATTCAATCTTCACATCCAAGTTATAAGCAGAAAAAGTGTTGTTTGCAGTACATATTATTATCCTATTAATATTATAAATGTGAAAGTATGTGAAGATGTTTGGATATTTGCTCCTCAATCATGCCACAACTACCTAACTTATTTGGACGAAATTTGGAATGGATATAGCCTACATCCTGGATTAACACATAGGCTACTTTTTATCCCGGAAAAGTTTAGGGTTCTCGCGTGATTTGTAAAAAATCGATCTCTACCGTGGGCGAAACCGCGGTCAAAAGCTAGCATAATATAAAGGTACTCTCGAAAACACAATTTAGTTTAGTGTATGGAAGGTTGTATGACATCGTCCAATGAGATTTGTTAAATATGTGAATGTAGATTCAATTCACATTACCATGTAGGTATATCACAAAAGATTGGGGTTAAATATTATATTATTATAAAATTCGTACAAAACCGTACGCGAAACACAATCAGAGGCGTTGAATTATTTGAATATTAGTTAACCTTAATAGAATTGTTATATTATTCTTCACACTCCAAAGGACTTAAAATAAAATTTCATTGAAAAATAATTTCTAAGGGGTTAACAAACTTTGTATTTTTTCTATACAATATTCTATTTAGAAGTAGATATTAACATAAGGTCAGGGTTTAGTGCCCTATGCGTAGGGTTGCTAATTTAGGAGTTTTTTTGATTACTTAGAAGGTTTTACGATAAGAATAAGGAAAACCGTTCAAAAATTGTTTATGAAAGGTTCTGTAATCGAAAATATTTTACATTATTATACATATTATAATTAAACGTAAATCTAGGAGCACGGTCGTGCCATTTCTCGAAGCGCTTCATCGTTTTATTGAACCCTCATAACTTGGGCTTGGATTATAATAGATAAACAAAATTCGCGGGAAATGATGTCAATAGTGGACTTGTTAATCATAAAAAGTTTCAATTGCACAGCTCTTGTACTTAAAATTTTATTGATATCTAAATCGCCAATTTCGTCACTCACTGATGATCATCAAAATTATAATGTATTATCTGAAGTCCTAGAAAGCTAAAATTTGGTAGGTAAGTTGCTATTAGTACACAAACAACAGAAAAATTCTAAAACTTGAAGCTTTTAGCCCCTAACCCTTTAAACAAGGGGATGGAAGATTGTATGAGATTTCCGAAAATTTAGATGCTACAGGTCTGAAAATTAATAAACCTTAAAACATACCTCAAAATATGTGGCTTGGCCGTTACTACAACAACTATTGTATGTATAACAGAAAAATAATGAAGAGAAAATAAACTTATTTACCTTACGCCCGGTAGCGAAACGGCCAATCCAGATATTTTGACTAGAGTGTAGATTTTGTAAGGTTAGGGCTTGTAGAGTTAGGGCGTGTAGAGCTAAAAGGTTGGCTGTACCTACATGAGATCTGATAACTTTTGGATGTAGAGCCCGTCGTCGTAGAGACAATTTTATTGACATAAAAATGTGCTTAGTGGGATTCTACATGTCAATGCACGAGTGAAGGGGGATCTTGATATCAAATGCAGAATACATTATTTTCAGAACTTACTGACTTAATAATAAATTTACTTTTAAAGTTATTAATATATTATTTTATATGGATATAGCCGGCAAAAGAGCTAACGATCCAACTGATCGTAAGTGGCTATTGTCGCCCATAGATATCAATAACACCAATGGCATTACTGATGCGTTACCAGCCAAGGAAGAGAGAAGAAAAAGAAAGAAAGAACTGGCTATCAAGCCTCCAACCGGAACACAATGAGCCATTTGGCAGCTGACTCATGCTCAAGGGTGGTAGCTATCCAGGCGAACCTCATGGAGAAATAATAATAGTAACAATGGTATCAATTAACAATTAAAATCAATATTACCAATATAATTCAACCGAGGAGCCCTACCACGCTGGATGTTTTGTTTTCAGTTAGTTATAATAATATTTTGAAGACAGAAGAGCCATCCCTAGTTTTTTATTTGTAGTTTTACTGGTCAAAATTATGAGCGTTTTGCCCTCACCATTCTTGACATTCTCTTTACATTTCAAATGTAACTTATGAGTGGTATGATCATACGATTTTAATTTTTCATTATGCTTTATACAATTTGAGGAAAAAATATTTTTTGAATTAATTCCCATCTTTCCTGCTCAGTGCCTGGCGTAATTGCTGAAATTTCGCTCTTCGTAAAATATTTTCTTCGTTTATCCATTGTTCCTTGTTAGCCTGGGGCACCACATACCGCGTACATGTACCTGAAATGAAATGAAAAACATTACATTAATTTTAATCACAGTGATATCTCTTTTCTATGCGTACGTATGTCGGTAATGTCGGTATCAGGGTTTTGGGACTTCAAAAACAGTGGAGAGGTTGATTCGGTTGTATTCTTTTAATGTTCATAACCTCAGAATTCCGTCATTTGTAAACCATTTTTTTTATTTAAAGGGCTATAGGTACTTACAGCTCTCATAGCCGGCTAGTGTGAAACTTTCGAGTTTCGACACTAAGGTTGGCTATAATCTCTCCACTAATCCGAACTGCGGGCCTATTACGAACTATTAATTCCAGCCATGTTCCAATGTAAACGTCAAATCAGTGTTACCAAAGCGGTTACGTGACACTTTTTAGCCAATAATATTATGTCTTTCAAAGCCCGATAAATGAATTGCCTGGAACATGAATGGTTATTTAAAGTTCATAATATTCCTGCTGGAGCAGAGTAGTGGACTATGGTCTAGGCCTCCTGTGTGTGCTCAGTAGTGAGCTGTTAATAGTTCGAACAGACGCATTATAAAGATGAAACATATTATTATAGTAAGATTAAAATAAAACAAGTGACACTTTGAAGCTAAAGTTACAAAATAGTCCCCCAAAAGTCTATGCTAATAATATCGAGCGTTATTAGACGTACAAAAAATTGCAAGTATTTTTGCAGAATTCATGAAACCATAGCAGTCTTTATTGTAATTAACATTATTAATTACGATTTAACGATGTGGATAAGCTGGTTGATAAAAAACACGAGAAGATCATCCTTCCGTAGTAATTATATAATAAACAAATTTTTCATAGATGTATTCCATCTCATTTGTGACGGAGTCGCGTAGGTATACGTTATTCACTGCATAGTATAAATGTATTAAGGAGTCTGCTAACTACAGCGTACCATGATCGTGCTAAGAACGTGTCAGACCAAAAAAAAAATATAGGAAACTATGACACTTGACTAGACAGTTTTGTCACCGTCACCATATCAGTTCCATGTCTCACGCATTGGTCAGATAGCTGGAAGTGGAACCCAGTTAGCCTTTGGACTTTATTACAATAACTAACTAATTAGAATATATTATATATTTTTCATAATTATGGTGTAAACCTGAAAACCTTGTAACCATTCTAATAATTGGATAAAAAGGTGGTTATCATTGGCATCGAGTAAATTTTAATAAAATAATTAATCGACAATTTATAATTTATTTAACTGTGATTGATCGATGTTTGTAGGTATATATGTATAGAAGATATAATATATGAAAAACTTTCATTATTAGGGCAATAGATCCCATACAAATGTTTTTTTTTCAAATAATTATTATCTTAACCGATTTAAATGGAAAATATATATTATATAATAAAATAAACTCATCCGGCCGCGTCTGTCTGTCTATAGAACGCGATGAACTCAAAAAAATGATTTATCTACGGTTTTCACTTTTCGCTCATAGATATTAGTGTGATTTCTCAGGAAGGTTTATAATTATGATTTTATAGAAATTGACCGATATCCACGCAGGCGAAGCTAGTAATTAAGTATATAAAATTTTAACACTAAACGTACCATGACTGGTCAAATGACCGGTTGTAAACTTATACTAGTATGTAAGATTGAAAGTACTATGTACCTGTGAGCGAAGTTAGCCTACACATTACTATAAAGACCGTCTAGACTAGACTCTAGAAGGTTCGTGTGTTCCGAATTCTGATGCCGCCTTATGAAACGCTTTCCCGCGCGTTGCAGACTTGAAAATGGCGACCGGAAGCAATGCCCTTGGCCAATCTACATAGAACCACCGGCACGTAAAAACTCGGACAAGTGCGTTTCGTTGTAAACTGGTTATTGTGTTCACACACAATTCATTATAGCTTCTATTAGTGATTATTATGAATATTAAAGAAACATTTTTTTTAAGGATTAGGATTTTTTAAGGAAATAGCCACGATTACGATCCACCTCATGGTAAGTAGCTAACCTCATGGTAAGTAGTCACCCATGGACATCAGCTACACCAAAGGCATCACTGATGCGTTGCCGGCCAACCACAACAAGATTAGATCTCAAGTCTATATAACTAAAGTCATTGCTATGGGATCTATTGCATTAAATAAATAAATAAATGCTTCACACTCAACTAATATATTCGTTTACTGTTCACATTCATAGCCCCACACTAGGATTCCCTGTGTCGTGGGTGCCATAGACAACACACAGAGACAAGAACACTCACACCTAGACGGTAGACCGAGAACAGGAATTCTAACTCATCATTCAAATTTCCGCCTCGTTGGGAATCGAACCCAGGACCTTTGGAGCGGCGATCCGGCATGGTAACCATCGCACCACACAGGTCGTTAACCCCAAATAATACGAGTAGTTGTCCTTAAATATCACTTAACAGTGCCGATTAATTCACACGTGGGTTTCTGTTACAAATTAGTTTTTTCAAGTTTCAACTCACGTGGACGGTGGAACTCGTGCAAGAACACGCTTCGGCTGTAATGTGTTTTGTAGTTAAGGTAAAAATATAAGAACACAATGTAGGATAAATACAATAATCATCTAAATAATTAACGACAACAAAGTCCTCTCTGTAACATTGAAGTAGGTATTATTACTAGCGTATAGAACCGACACCGCGAACACCATGTAAGTCCCAATGCCCAATGCATGTCACGTGGCTTCAATCTTCAATGGATTCGTTCGATTTTGAAAGGAGAACCGGGGGCTCAATTTTGAAAATGGAACCTCCCGGGCGGGACACACATTTTTAGACATGTCTATTCTGTGACATTATAATTCAATGCTCTGTAATCATATCCTTGATTATTAGGTAGGCATAATGGTTTGATTGAGGTATGACGAGGAGAATATCAAGAGGAGTATCCGAATATTAAGTTTTCATTCGAGATAAAGAGAGCATCGTTCGCAGCTTCGTTTAAGAGAGCATTATTTGCAGACTGACTGAATTCTTTACTCTCCTATCGCAATAATGTTACTTACTTATTGTATTAATGTGTAAAGGTAGGTATGTATATGTATGTATATATATATATATATAGGTATATATATGTATATATGTTTATATATTTTAAATGGTATATATAATATAATAGTATGTATAGTGTATAAGTGTTTATGAATATTGTACATACGTAGTATTTGTTTTTTTTTCCTTTTTTATCTTTTTTTTCCTTAAGTAGTTTTAACACCTGCCATCAGTTCTTTCCACATCCACCCAGGGTTGACTGGTGGACAATGCCATTAGGCATTAAGTTTGCCCTTTGTTCATCCTTTTTTATAAGGTGACATAAATTTTAAATAAATAAATAATAAATAAATAAAGTCAAAAGATAATTTCACATCTTTATTTTCAATATACCCCGAAAACTAGGATTTGAGGTACAGTCGACAAAAGAATTAGGTATGCAGATCATGTTTCTATAACCCACTTATATGTTTAATATTACATATTGTTTCCGATATTATCAATGTTAAATCATACCTTACGTATACAGGTGTCATTTTAATGTTAACACAAACAATCTGTAATATCAATAAGAATTATGCCCTGCATACCTAATTCCTTTGCCGACTGTACCTACTGATGACGTGTTTTATTAAAGAAATAAATAAAAAAAATACATTCGCTATGAAATGCTCGTTTCATAATTACTGTACATAATTATTATTAAAATTGAAGAGTGATAAACTAATTGGGTGGATTTTATATTTATTATAGTAGTGTACCTATCGAAAAATAAATTACTGATGAATAATAATTAAAGAGCATATTATTTTCCTTTGACTGCAGACCGTAAATACAATCTCAATTTTCAACTCAATTCAAGTTTGAATTGGTTCGAAAGCAAGTCGACAGTTTGTTGATTTAATCAGTGTTGCCAATTTAGCCCTTTCGGGGCTAGATCTAGCCCTTTTTACGGGTTTTCAGCCCCTCAAATAATTTTTTAGCACCTAGCCCAATTTCTGGCCCCAAAATCATTTTCCGCCATCTTTAAAAAAAGGGATAAATTCAGGTTTTCCACGAAGTTTTTGATGCAATCGATCGAAAAAACGATAAAATGTAGCGAAAGATGTCGAAAAAAATTACCATTATCATACTTGTAGAGCGTCTGACGACCTTTTTTTTTTTTTCGCCGTCACCTCAGATAATTAAGCAATAGCCCTTATTTTCAATGTATTGGACGAATCTAGCCCTTTTTTAAACTGTGTTTAGCCCCAAAACCTGATACCGAGTTGGCAACACTGGATTTAATATAAGTAGGTACGGTTGTTTCTTGATTATCTTAGTTCGCATTTATTATTAGTCTAAGAGCTATTGAACCATATCGGAGTAACCCTTTTCCCACAGAGCTAGATTTTTTAATGATGTTTTATTATCAGTCAATTAAGAAAGTACCATTCTGGCGGGCTCTCGCGGTTGCATCATCATCCCTTAAATTTTTGAAAATGCAAAAAAATAAAATATTTTTTAACCCACAAGGCTACAATTTTAATAGGTTTTAATTTATTATTAATCAGATGGTTCAGTAGCTCTCCGGATAAACTGATACTATCTTATTTTCAATGGAACAAAATATTGTCAGAGGACAGCTTGCACGAATGGTTTTTAATAAATCACTGATTAAGTTTCGTTTTATAGGGTTTGATTCGATTCGAGTCCCATGTGTGGATCTGTATGTCTGTCTGTAGCATCGTAGCTCCCAAACGGATGAAAAGATTTTGATCTAGTTTTTTTTTGTTTGAAAAGTGAATTAATCCAGAGTATTTTTAGCTGTTAACAAAACTGTCGGCGGTTTTTTATAACTTTAATTTATTTAACTTATATTTATTTATTTATTTATTATTCACTCCAAACTTACACCAATATTACAGGCCAAGCCTAATGCGTTAGGATAGTGAACTAAAATAAAATTCTTACGTTAACATTAATAATAATAATAACATATTTTTTATATTAATAAAAATAAATTATAATGCTTAACTAAATCTAATATTAATATTATAAAATTATACAAATGTAAAATGTCATATGTCAAATAATAAAAATTTCCATTACATAATAAATAATTCATTCAATATCCAATAATAATCCGTATAACAGTTATACGTAAAATTACCAAAAACATTTACCGAGAATAGGTATACCATTTTTACAAAAAGTATGCTGTGGTTGTTTATAAATTATTGAATTAAAGCAGTAAGATACTTTTTCTCATTTGAATTATAACCTTGTAGGGGTTTATATAAGTTGATAATCCAATAAACATCTTTGAATCATGACGAATCCGCTTGTTAACTAGCTTCTCAAGGCCGCAACTAAGTGCAAACTACAAAGATTATGAAAACAATCTTATACAGTTTTTTTAAGTTGACTTTCAAAAGATTGGTAGACAATATGTTGTAGCTAATATTCAGTGGAAAAAAGGCATAAGATGACAATTGCAATTTTACAGGAGAGCAAAAGAACTGTTAAAATATCAGTAAATAGACTTGCACAAAACCGTCAAGATTAATGATAAAAATTTGAAAAAAATTCAGCATATGCAGCTTTTGTCCCTCTTTCCAGTCATATTAAAACTATTACTTATTACTGATCAGTAACATCGCCTTCTCATGATATTAATAATCTTGTTACGTCCTATTCTGATGATGTGAAACATCATCATCATCATGATCGTCCTCGTAAGTCGTAAGTCGTAACACTCATAACGTAGATACTAATAATAATAGTAACAACGCCATCTAATGATAATAATAATGTTGTCACTGATTTGACGATTGCAAACTAGATGGCGTTAAACTGCAGTCATGTGTCGGAGCTACCACACACAATATTTTTCTTTAATTTTTTACATTGTATAATTCAGTTTATTTTACGTGCATATTTACTTGTATAATTATACTTTAATGAATAAGAGGAGCTTTGAAACTGTTGAAAGAAGCAATGGTTGAAAACTTGAAATATGCGAATCTGGGATGTGAATGTGACAATATCCATAATAATATTAATCTTTGTATATTTAACCGAATTGTCAACGACGGATTTATGTGGGAACCTTACAAGCTCGATATATAACAAAAAGGAAGCGTTATTCTGTTCGTGATTTTTCATACAGTGTCTTATGCAGTCTAATGCCTACAATTACTAATAGTAATTAGCTATGACAGTAATACCGCTGATACACGTAAATCTAAGCATGCGTATCTCTATCTCGTCATAGCAAGCAACAGAAGCGCAGTTTCAACACGCTCGCTCACACTCGGGACTGGTCTTTATTTGCAAAATGCCGGTTGCCACAGCCGCTGTGCTGGCGCAACCGTGTCAATGCACCAATGTACGAATGTGCTAGATGTATGATGTCGGTTTTAGGAAAGGTGAGTTACAGTAGAACTTTTGAATGAATTTGGAATTTATTAGATAGTCTGTAACAAATCCAGCTAACACCCCTAAATATATTTTGATAGGTGGATTTATCGTATGAACATTTTTCTCTTAGTGAATAGAAAATTATCAGTAGGTATTGTAATGGATCTAAGTGAACATTGCCGCCATTTATAGGGCTTTGTAGACAAAAGGGAAGCCTTATAGTTTCGTCATACATAATATGTGCTAGATGTACGCGATATCGTTTTTAGGAAAGGCGAGTTATAGGTACTTAAGTAGTGGTTAGTTTGTTTAGTACCTTTGAATGGATTCATAAGAGGATTTTGCGAGTTAGTAGCTTTTTTATGGAAATAGCCGGCAAATGAGCTGACCAATTAACTAATATACTAATGACGATCTACCTGATGGTAAGTGGCTATCGATGATGTGTTGCCAGCCAAGAAAGAGAGAAGAAAAAGAAACTGGCTCTCAAGCCCCCATCCGGAACACGAGTTTGACGGCTGACTCATGCTTGAGGGTAGCTATCCAGGCGAACCCCATGGAGAAATAATAATAGTAATAATTTTAATTAACAATTAAAATCCATACTACCAATATAGTCCCTCGAGGGTCCTAACTCCAGCGGGCTGGATTTAGTCGCCTCTTACGACACCCATCCGGTGTGGGATTGGGGTTAGTATTCTAAGCCGCCCCGATACGGCTAATCTGACAAATGCAGCTAGCTACCCCTAAATAATAATATATTTTGGTAGGTGGATTTATCGTTCGTATATTTTTTCTTTGTCGGTTCTAAATTATCTATACCATTTTTTGTTTGGGACGCAGCTGAAGGTAAATTGCTATCTCCGCCTCTTTCTTTTCGAATTTTTTTTACTTTTTTCTCATTTTTGGCTATAAATTTGACTTTGACTTCTAATTTGTTTGTTGGTAACCACAAAACGTTTCAAATACACTTAAAAGTTTTTGACGTGATAACGTTTATAAAGACGATGAGCCTGAAAGGCATTCACGAAAACCGAGTAACGGCCGCTCACGTTACGGAAGCGCGCGCAGCATTAGAGAGAGAGGCACGCAGGACCGGCCGTCTCTCTCCCACTCAAGCGTAATCGGTCCGCTTGGAAGGCATTCTCGAAAACGTGGTAACGAGACAACGCGCGCAAAGTATCGAGAAAGAGATACGCTGAATAATAATAAAACGAAATATATATCTGTAATTTAATATGTAAAATTGTAATTTTCATTCTATTTCCCGTTCCTAATGTGCGAATTGACAATATTTATATCATAAATTATTCTTCTACGAAATAGACGTTATCACGTAAAACCATTGTCCGTAAACCGACTTTACAGACAACCAATTTTTTTTTCTTACCCTGTCTCCACAACTTACCTACCTACATAGTTTCACTTCAATCAAAATTTTGCATTTGTGTATCGAAAATACTTTCAGAAGTATTTTTTTGAATGTTCTAGTTCTTTCATAAGATGCAAGTCCGAGGTAATTATAATATTATGGATAGACTCTATATTAAAATTATTATTCAACGGATGTAGAGCAGACGATGAATTAATGCTGTTTTATTAAATTAATTAAGACTGTTTGTTCTACAAATATAATTGATACACAAAATGTATTTTATTATAGGTATAAAATGGGTATAAATTACTTAAAATAAAACAGACAATATTTAAACAATGACATTTTAAGTCAGAACAGGTGTCCTTAAAATCTTCTTGCCTTGGAATAGCCAATCCTGATTTTGTCTGACAGGCGTTAGAACTTCGGTAACATTGAATTCGAGTAAAAATATCCAGGGATAAAAATATCAAAGTCATCTTAACTTTAAGTCTACTTAGAAGTTCTTTCTAGGTTTTTATTTATAAATAAACTTTGATATCAATAAATTAAATGTAATTTATTATACTTTAAGACTGTTACTTTCGTGAGTTTTCTGGCCCGTTTATTTAAATGCGAATAAAAATCATCTTAATCCAAAATATGATAAGACTTTACTTCACCGGGACTATGAATGGCTATGCAATTAGTTTAGAATTAGTAGCCTTTCAGTAAAGCCATTTGTTTGACAATCACGTTTCCATTGTATAACCAAATTAGTCTTGTAGGTACTAACCAATTATCTATCTAGTTTAATTTTAAATTTCAAATTCTTTTTATCGGTTCTATTATATTTTTTTTAACTCCTTAATTCCCATTTTGTCCATCACTGAATGAAGAACAAATTTTTGTTTAGTTTAAGAAGTTATTTTCCGCTTTACGGGTTTTCTCAGAAAATCCTAAATTAGCTTTGCTTAGCAACTAATATTCTTGTCTTTTGAGATTCTTGCCCTATCCGTTTTTGTCTTAATTTCTTTGGTATTGTGAATTAAAGATTGAAAGATAAAGTAGTTTTGGGCATTAAGATTATCATGGGCATAAATTCTATGTGGAAGATTCGATAAAATAGCAGAAACGCCACCTGCAGTGCTAGTAATCTTATTATCATTTTGTCATTATTATCTCATACTTTTGTATATTTAGGCACTTGTGTAATTTAATTTTTTGTATGTTTTATCATTATTATAAAACAAGGTTCAAAAACTAAATAAATGGTTTTGTACTGTGAATCAAGCTACGAATATACAAAAAATGTTACTTCGCTGTTATGGAATTCGTTCGTCTGGAGTCCAAATCTGAGCGTAGCTTCAGCGGGCTTATTATGAACTTTAATAAAACCATTCATCTTCCAAGCAATTCATTTATCGGGCTTTAAACGACGTATAATTGGCTAAAAAGTGTCACGTGACCGCTTTCGTAACACGAATTTGACGTTTACACTGGAACTTGGCTGGAATTAAGAGTTCATAATAGACCGCCAGATCATGCTTATAAAAAAACTGCAATGTCACCAGAACTAAATCAATATGTAACGTTTCAATTTTTGCGGATAAGAGGAAGTAGGTCTTATTAATTTTTCAATTTAACCCACACACAGTTATGTTGTCAAATAAAAGCAAGTGTCCTGATGATTTTTACGTTTCATTGATTAACCAATCATTCAGCGTGCTAGACGATATATACATAGTAGGGGAGGTACCCTGAAAAGAAGAAAAAAAGGCACTCTGGGAATGCCATCAGAAGTTAAAAAATGAACAATTATGTGTTTATTTTTTGGATCGTCAGGAAATATAAAAAAAAAATACTTTTAAATGAAGTGTTTTTTATTCATTACATTTTTAATGAACGCCAACCCCATTTCATAAAGTGTATGTAGACTACAATCTTGATATTAATATGAGCTGTAAATTAAGTACCTAACCATAGTTCTGGGACCAAAGATGGCACAGGTAGGTGTCGATTAAAATCTGACCGGACGCGATCTGTATGGTTTCATCCCATCTCAAAAATACCCAACGTGCCTAAAGATGTTTTCACTTTCAAAAATTATTTGCAATATTTTATTCTACGATTTGTGAGTTTTAATAAATATATCCATGCCAAATTACAATTTTTTAGCACTAAGGGTCTCGGCGCTATGCTTCGGACAGACAGACGGACGGACGGACGGACGGACGAACGTACGGATGGACGTACGGACATAACGAATCTACAAAGGGTTCTGATTTTACTTCGGAACCATAAAATTGTGTGTATGATATGAAATAATAATTAATCAATACGATGAAATAGAATCCTAATATCCTTTTCACCTGTCTAATGCGTCATGTGAGTAAGCATGTGTTTATTTAATGGGTATCGACAAAAATATCCTCGGTAGATTAACATTGACAAATGATTATTTTTTGTGAGATATGTTTATGTGTATTTATTTTGATATAACATCGAAAAGATAATGGCTTGAAAAACGTTGCCCGATGTCATTGAACCATTGTAAATATTACATCAACACCCGACGTTAACTATTATGTATATTATAATTCACATTTGTACCCGTCCAATGCTGTCCATCCTAACACTGTTATCGCCTTCATAATTTGTCACTAACTAATATAAATTGGTAGACTTCACATTGTGGACGTCATTAGGATTAGTATTAGTAACTTACTCAAGGATGACCTGAACCTGACTGACAGGATTGACTTCTAATAGACGTTGTTACGTCGTATGTCGTATGTCGTACGTTACGTCGTATGACTACAGGATTCGAACTCCAGTTGCCCGAAAGACCGAAGCTCGTAGCACAAGACTAGGATTTTAATACACCAGATAACCTTCCACCGGCATTTGATCCAGTGATGCCCTTGGTATTACTAATGTCCATGTGCAATGGTGATCACTTACAATTCAGCTCGTTTGTCATACATTAGACCCGCGGTAATACCATAAACGTTTTGCACGACAAAGTTGGATTATCTAATTATTAGTCGGATACAGACATAGTGGATTATAGAGGCTGTCTTAGACCCTCTATAGTCCAGAATTTTTTGAATAAGAGTAGCTTATAATCTGAGAAATTACAAATCAGAGAATTGAACTTATACTGAACTTATATGAATTGAATTTTATATGTGTAATCAACAGTGACAGGCGTCCGTGTCAGGGTCTGGATTATCGCGGGTCCACTGCATAAAATTTTTAGCAGTGGACATTCTATAATTAATGGATAGACGGATAGAATGATGTATGATACGCAGATGAGTTACTTACCAAATTGTCGGGCACACAGATCCAGCTGACTTGACACAAGTATTCAACCGCAAACCAACTCAGGATCGAACGGGAGAGAACCTTCCACAGACTCCAGACGCGCTAGAATTGGACACGGAGGACGTAGTACTACTTTTTCTCGACAAGACATTCTTGTTGACACTTCTACGCGATTCCAGAAACCTGTCTATCACTTGGCGTATGGTCGAATGTTTTCTGTCGAATGGGTTAGGGAACATCGCGAAGTAGACCGTGTGGCCAGCGCCGTGTTTGTTGCGAGATTGGCGAGTTGGCTCATTGACTGTACGTATTGGAGGGGCGCTCGGGCGTTTGCGAAACGCAAGGGTCAAGTCCAAGTGTATCGAGTATCGAGTTCTTGTGGTAGGGGTGAGTTGTGAGACCTGTTGGCTTGTAGTTTCTGTAACATGTTTCGTTGATTTGTTTGCTACTGTGATTGATACAGAATATCTAATATGGGTTATATAATGTGCTGAATGTTAAGAGATTGTCGACCTTCAACGATTACCTTTCATCTTTCATTCTCTGTTTCATTCAATAAGGTAACTACAACAATAAATGAGGTACATGGTATGTTAATGAAAAGGCCGTGAATGCTAGTCATAATCCTATGTTTAATTATTTCCTTTATGTAATGTGTCCTTTAATTAATACACTCTTCTACATTGAAATACTATGTTGCTTCGTATGAAGTGTATTTTAATTGTATTGCATTGCAGCATTGCATTATATTGCATTAAAATAACTCAACAGTATGAACAATTATGTTAAGTTCGTTAACGTTATAGTATTTCATTATAGACTGCTACGGCTTATGTAACGGCGTTTATGGGCAGCATTGACCTCTGAGCAACAGACAGACGGCCATTTGATACTTTCAAATGTATAGAAATTTCGGTAATTACAAAATATTAAGTAAAGCTTCGACTTGAATTAAATAATTAAAGGTTTGTTAATATTAACGAGTCGGTCTCTAACTGCTAATGTATGTGTGTCAAAATCACACGGTATAATAGATTTGTTAGTGTAATATGTAACATGTGTGATAATTTTCAAGAAGGTGCAAAAAAATATAAAATAGTTTTGAGAAAATGGGGAAAAATACACAAGCAAAACAATTTAATATAGTATTTTTACTTATTTTTATGCTATAAAATAAGCAAGGTATCTGATCTTAATTAAAAAAAAAAACAAGATATTTGAATGCGCGACGAAATAAAAGTATTTTTGCTTCTACTATGTATTTTTTTATGTCATACGAATAAAATCTGTAACACCATAACATTACAAAACGGGCACCCTGTACCGTTCATTGTTTGGCAGTTTCGATAGTAAGTTTTTTTCGAATGGACAGTTACTGACAGAGCGATAGTAAGTGATCGAATGAGTTATGTGAAGTGCGGTCGGTAGTTAGATTGGTAGAAGAATAATACAGAGCCCTTCCGTGTTCCTAAGGTCATGTCGGGTGTAATCGCGAGATGTGACAATGAAGCATTTCAATTTTAGATACTACGCACAATGGGTACATACTCCCAAGCTGGTTAAAGCAAGTAAAGTAGCATGGTAAAGCTCATGAACCTAAATGTGCTCCTTAAATGCGAAAAAACCTGGCTTTTTACACGCTTTATATTAGCTGAAGCTATTCACATTTATTTTCTATTTTTTTAGTTGGATTTTTTATAAAAGCGTGTTTTTTTAGTTTTTTTTTAAACTACTATTTTTTACACAAATAAGTTAATGCTTTTAACCACGATCCCATCTGATGGTAAGTGGAGATGTGGTCCAAGGTGGTGAGCACATTAACTTAGTAAAAGCCTATTCAGTCTTTTCTTAGCCTCTGCTCTACAATAGACCAATAACGGCTGCTTACTATATCGGTAATAGGTTTGATTGCTTGTAATGTATCACAAAGGTAGGGAATTTCGTTTAATATGCTCTATGATTAGCATTAGACGTATAACTTAAAGTTTTATTGCAATAAAGTCACACATAAAAAAAGATTCATGACAACAGTTTTGTTTCGGCTTTTAAAAAGGATGAATAAAAAAGCATTTTGCCCTGAATTTTCTTTCGTACAACCAGCAATAAAGTGAATGACAATAAATTGATTAAAAAACACGGTGCTCTTTTTACTTACATTTATCCTATATATAACAGCACTCGCTTTTTTCATTAAAGTAATTTTCCTGATCAATTGAACGGGACGACGACGTCACTTTGCAATTACTTAATTTTGGCAAGTACCACATAGCTTTATATCAAATGATCTGTCTACTCCCACGGGACAAGTGAGACTCAGATGTGCTAAATAGTGCCAGTTGTCCCGTTACGGAACAACTCAACGGGACTAGTGGGATAGACCCGAATTAACAAAGTGCAAAGATTACCTGATAACTCCCAAATGGCAATGGGAGAGGGAGAGTCTGAAAAACAGCGCTGCACGAGGTTTCTCGTGCTAGCAGAAGCTGAGACTCTTCCTTTGCCCACAATAATGTATCTTAGATTTTTAGGATTTGTTAATGTTTATAATTTATTTTATTATGAAATTGTGTCTTAACATTGTTAATGGATTTATGGTATTTTATAAAGACGATTATTACCTTCATTCACTGTTTTTTTTTATTATTATTATTAGTATGCTTTGTTTGTCATTTTGATATATATACTTTTTTTATCTCTTTCTTCTCTCTATTTCACCTTTTCACACTGTAATACCTTATGTAGGTACGCCTATACCCAATTTATATTCTTGCTGTTTTCTTGCTACTGCTGGGTTGCCTGGAAGAAATCGCTACAAAGCGATAAGGTCGCCCATTGTTTTGTATTCTTTTTTTCTTGTGCTCTTATGTATATTATTGTATGGTGTACAAACAATAAAGTGTTAAATAAATAAATAAATAATATAATTTATTTTAAATTTTTATTAAGTTGAATTTTTTAAACTTTGTTATTCGATTGCAATAATAGGGATGTTGACAATATTAGTATTTTTTTTTATGGAAATAGTCGGCAAACGAGTTATGGGTTTGTAGTTTGTTTATAGTTTTAGCGGTGGTGTTCACCACAACAAAGTAAGGTACTACCAACTTTGAGGTATATTTTATATTCCGCAGTAATTACTCAGGTACATATATCTATAGAAAAACCCCGATTGCAACGCGCCCCAATTACTACGCAGCTACGTCTTCTAGGTAGCGCCGACCGTAACCGGATGTTTTTATAGGAAAAGTTATTTTCCGTTTTGTGGTCTGATGAGTTTAATTGTATTAAGATTCAGCGCTCATGTCTAGCCATGTGACGAATAGATAATTATATTATAATGTATTATGAAGTTGTAGTTTAAGGTTCATTGGGTTTGGACAGGAATTGGACATTCACTGCTTTGCGGGAAGTATTTTGTGGTACGTGGATTTTCGTGTTGTATTGCAGGTTACTGGTTATACCCTTGATTAGGGGATGATTTTTCATAGTTCCTGTAAAAAGAGATACACCTATATAATCTCGAATTTTTTATATAATTGTGTGAAGTCCAATCCGCACTTGGTCAGTTGGTGGGCTATGGTCTGTACCCCACACATTGTGAGAGGAGACCGGTGCTCATAAGTAGGACAATAGTATGATACTACTAGTAAACACTACTAGTATTTTAAGAATACATTACATTCGACGTCCACAACGACGCAAGGTCGAAACACGTGAATAAACTTTAATTTCATGGTCAGTCTTAGAAGATTGGGCGCCAGGTAAAAATCCCAATCACTATGTATGGGAACCTTACTAGCTTTTACCCGCCTCTTTACCTTCATGGACTTCAGAATTAGGTCATAATTATGAGAAATTAAGTGTGTTATTAATTTTAAACAAACACGGCCAATTTATGTTAGTCGAATCGAGGGTTCTTTGCTCAGAGGGAACTTTGCTCTCATAAAAATTAATTGAATGACAAACTCACAGATAATATCTTAAGTTTGTCGTCGGAAAATTGTCGTTTCCATACATGGCGATCAATTAACCAAATACAAATAACTCCTTTAGAATCGATTATCATATTTAAGCCCGGGTTATGAGAATTTATGAGGAGTACAATCAAATTTTTTCCGTTACGTTATGCGTTATATTTGTAATTCGTAACACAGAATCTAGATGGTGTTGTTACTGATCAGTAACAACGCCATCTAATGATAACATTAATCTTGTTACTGATTTGACCTACTTGTAACTAGATGGCGTTGTTACTGATTTAACGATCGCAAACTAAACGGCGTTGTTATTGTTTTGACGATTGCAAACTAGATGGCGTTAAACTCCAGTTGTACGTCGGAGCTGACACACACAATTTTTTTGTTATATTACCGCAAATTTACGGTTTTCATATTTTTTCTTTACTTGTGATCTAAAGGTCGCTGCATACGTAACGTGGACGGGACGTAGGCGAGACGTGGACGGGACGGGGCCGGAACGTGGTTAATAAACACCAAGGATTTTTTAACCAATAGACGCGAAAAACTCAGGATAATGTATGAAAATTGAAATCACGTTGAACCAACTTTCGCGCACTTAGATCTACATCTGTCTACACATAAGTGATAAGACTATCACACCGACAGTGTGACTAAGTCGACGACTAAGTGACGACTAAGTCGATAACTTCAAGTGTACGTGGATGACCAAATTCGAAACTATATGAGGAATAGCAAAAAATGGTCAAAGGAGTCTGTAGGCCGATTTTGATGAAAACTAAAAATCTATCATTAGATTTTTGAAAAAATTATATTCCTGGCCAGGAATCGGACCCGTTGATTGTGAAAAAAACTCACCCTCTATTATTACATCATTCGATAATGTTGCTAACAACGATCAAATTCTATGAAGTAATGACATACGGCAAATTTAAGAAATTCTTCTCTTCATAAATTCAACATTAATTTAAGAAACTGCTGCATTTTAAACGTTCTTTAAAAACTTTGTTAAAAATGTGCTCTTTACTTAAGTTTGCTGCATGTCATTATTTCCCAGAATTTGATCATTGTTAGTAACACTATCGAATGATGTAATAATAGAGGGTGAAGTTTTTTCATAATCAACGGGTTCGATTCCTGGCTTGAAATATTGATTTTTCATATAATGTAATTACTTCTCAGAATTAGAGTTGATAAAGACACGTAAAACGTTCCATTAAAAATTGCCAGTTTATTACATTGTTACATGTTAATTTGATATTACACTGTCATAGACAAGTTAATGCCATGGATAAATTGTAGAAGCTTTTTTCATTCATGGAATTCCTGTACCGCGGGTCAAGACATTGTCATTATTAATTATTGTAATGTAATAACAAGCTGCGTCTGTATGTGAATGCCACACATGTTTTTTTATGGTTCCGTAATAAAAACAAATTTATATATAAGCGAGATAACGAGTAATAGAAGTAAAGAGTAAAGTGTTAACCATTAATTGACGTATCAAAAAAATAAAAATTAATCGAATAACGCAATATGGATATCAAATTAAAGAGCACAGAGATTTCAAAAAAGTATATCATGATAGTTTTTTTCATAGTAGGTGAGTTTATTGTTAATTTTTAAATTAAAATTTTACAAGGCTACTTGAGCAAAACAAACAAAATTTGATTGGTTGAAGAATGGGTCCCAACTGTTAATCCTTCTATGGTTTCATTGTTCAGTATTACTTTTAACAACATTCTAAACTAACAGTAGTTTATATAAGTAGTAATGTAGTAAGTAGCAGTAGTAGTAATGTAGTAAGGGGCCGTCCATTAATCACGTGAGGCTTGAAAGGGGGGGGGGGGGGTTTGACAAAAATCACGAAAACATCACGAAGGGGGAGGGGGGGTGTAGTAAGATATCACGTGTATTTATTTTTTCGTCAAATGCGCGATTTTTAAATAGAAAAGCAGCGTGTAGTGTGACTTTGACTTGCCGTTGCCAGGCAACGAACGAAGGCCTCACGCGCCGCCACCGACTACCGGCTCGGCATGTTTTGGATTAAAACAATGTCGAAAGTAGGTGATCTATATAAAGACCTTTTTGCAGAGTATAAGAAAGGAAAAATACACGTGATGTTGGGGGAGGGGGGGGGGTAGTCTTAAACCTCACTACATATCACCAAGGGGGAGGGGGGGGGGTTAAAAAATGCTCACGTGATTAAAAAGATCACGTGATTAATGGACGGCCCCTAAGTAGTAGTGTATGCACAGGCTTATTTTTTGCTTTTTAGTTTCTTTACGCAGTAGACTTTGTTTTTTTTTTAATTATAATAATTTACTTCTCAAAGACAAGAAAAAAGAATTTTTTTATTTACTTTCGGTCAATTTATTGTACTCTAATAAATTCCAACTTATCCTTTAAATGGATTTTGGCATTCTATTGGGTTTCTGTTTTCCTATCAGCGATACAGTAGTCAAAGTCAAAGTCAAAGTCAAAATATTTTATTCGTATAGTACTCTTAAAACTGTGTTGTTTTTTCTGTTATTATTACCGGATTCGCTAGAAGTATTGTTATTATTGCGCGTTTGCTAGAAAATTCGAGATAGCATTAATTTATACCGCTATTTTTACGCCATTAAAGAGTAATTTTGTTGTGGTTCGCGCCACGCAAGTACGACTTGAGTCGTCAGGTGGGAAATCCCATTATCAATTAATCAAATGACAGTCGTCAGCATTCTATCGTTACTATCGTAAATATT
The DNA here is from genome assembly GCA_963932265.1 of Thymelicus lineola. NCBI lineage: Eukaryota > Metazoa > Arthropoda > Insecta > Lepidoptera > Hesperiidae > Thymelicus > Thymelicus lineola. The sequence goes on from OZ010688.1 coordinate 14,655,548, forward strand.
ACCATGTGTATTGGTCTCTTTACATAAATAAAAAAAAGTCATTTGACTAAAAAGCTACAATATTAACTACATAATTCATAATTCATAATAAGAGCTACATAATTCTGGAACCCTTAAGTTTTGTCATGTCCGTCCTCAGGTTAGGTCCGTCAGGTAGAGATTCTTAGTGCTAGAAAGCTGCAATTTACATTAAATATTTCTTAAATGTACAAAATGAAGTGGGAGTGTAAAATCCTTAAAAATATTTTTTTCAGGGTACCTCTCCCAAAGGTATGATTTTTTTCTCGTCTAGGTACTTATACTTTACTTCTATTTATTTATTTATTTATTTATTTATTTATGGATAACCAACAAGACACACATTAGGTATACAAAAATACATGAGACAAATATTTTATTTCTTATATCTTATATTATATTTCTAGCACAGCTTCTAGAATTGTAAGGTAACCTTGAAAAGGTTTTAAGAAAATTTTATGGTTCTGATTGATACTTAATCAATCTGAACTGAAATTGAATCCAATAGCGACGTTATTTCTTCTTTCGCGCTAACACGAGCAAATATGCAATAAGTACCTAACCATAATTTTCATTCGCCATCCATCTTTTCTTTCTGGCAAGAGTGGCAAGCAAGCACTTACCGCTCTCACAGCTCGAGAACGAATGACTGCGTTCAGAAAAAGTCTGACGCAAAAATCGGACGTGTATCGAGTAAATACGATCAGATAGTCTGATCAGACAATCGGAAACAAAATCGGACGTGTATTCCCAGGGTAAGACCTATCTTTTTATTAAGTATAAAATATAATATCATAATTATGTTAAACCTTCATACCGAATTTCGTGACCTCACACACTTATCTTGATAATACACACTTTGAAGCGCTCTCCTGTAAAATTTGTAGTTAGGCGTTTATACGTAGAGACCGTCGAGACTAATTATTCTTTCTTTACACGTAGACTACGTGACGTAGTTACACCATTCCTTTCATTATTATCATGTTACTATATTTGTTTCTACTCATTCAATATTAGTACGCATTTACGTAAGAACTTAAAAAACAATTTTTAATTTGTCTTCTCCCAAAGGTTGCCTGGCAGAGTTCGTTTACGTTTTTGGATAGGGACACCCTAATTAAGTACCTAGCGGTATGAAATATACTTTACTACCTATTCTCATGTTTACCAAACATACACAAAAAAATCATAACAATCGGTCGAGACTCGAGTCGTTTCGGCGGCGTGCGACCACAAACGTGACACAAGATTTGTTTATAGTATAATAATATATTGGAAAAGGCTGCCTCTTGTGCCATTAACTTAATATACTTATATAAATTACGTGTCACATTGTTTGTCCGCGATGGACTCCTAAACTACTTAACCGATTTTAATCAAAGCACACCGTGTGCAGTTTGATCCAACTTGAAAGATACGATAGCGATAGCTTACAGGTTAGGCGAAACGAAGTGCGCCGAGATAGCTAGTAATTATTTATTTACCGTCTTTGGTTTACGCAGTTGATTCACAGGCAACAAACGGATTTTATTGCTGATCTTAATAAAGAATTTTTTTGTTGTTATCTAACTACTGTTTACTTAGTATTCTGAATAAATAAAATATTTGATAATAGTTTAGTAAATCAATTTACAATTAACATTAATTTTATGTAGGTATTTGTTTGCTGACAACGAACCGCAAATACATTAAAATGCTATTAATACAAACCATACAGTTTTAGATCTTTATCACCTTCAACGATATTTGGAGTCACCTCTAACGACATTGTACTTTTAAAAATAACTTTGTATGTTATGCGATCAAAGCCCTTTAATTGAGATTTGACCCGCTCGAAATTTTGATACTATTTTTAGCAAAAATAAGACTTGCATTATTACTGGTTATAATAATGAGTCACGAAAAGATAATTAAAATAATACTATTAATACCAGTAATAAAATTTACTATACTTATGTAAAGCCTTCTAACCAAGCGGTAAGGCGTATGCTCACCAGTCAGTACAAAAGGTACCTGAGGAATTTGAGCAAACCAAAATTTTATTTCCCCCTGAGCTGCAAAAATATTCCGTTTCTCTCTTCTCCTCTGGGTTATAAAATTCTGATTTGATTAGGACACCGAGCCGATAGACATGTTACAACACTATGATTTATAAGGATATCCATCAAAAAATATATATTCCTATTATTTAAATAAAGTGTGTATTCCTATTAGTATTTCTAAGAATCCCGCTGCGTGACAGTAACAGGATTTACAACCTCTATAATAATGGGGGTGAATTTTCCTGAGTCATTATCATAACAAAACCGGCCAAGTGCGTGTCAGGCCATGCGCAATGTAGGGTTCCGAAGTAATATTTTATCGACTATTACTCAGTAACTATTTATGCTAACATAGCCGTGATAGTTTTCCTTGTAAACTCATCATACTCGTACTTATAACATATTTATTGGGATTTTTTCACTTGTTCAACTCTTAACAGTTTAGCCGGAAGGGCACCCCCCCGTATCGGCGTTTTGCTTCGGACAGACAGACAGACGGACAGACGGATGGACGGACGGACGGACGGACGGACATGATGAAACTATAAGGGTTCCGTGTTTACTTCGGAACCCTAAAAAGTGAATAAAGAACAGACGTTACTACGTTAACAAGAAAACAATGAACAAATTATAAAGACCGGTTTAAAGTCAATCATTACCTATTAGACGGTGTCCTTCATGTTACCTTTGTTATTAATCGGGCGCGCCCGATTATTATCGGGCGAATTCCACCATTATGTCAAGTTATATTAGGGTACGCAAATATCTTTACCTTTTTGTATTTTATGACGAAAATTTACTACAAATCTGACGAATAAATGAACATGAAATCCAAATCGAATCCATGAAAATTAATTATATGAAGTGAAGTTGTAATAATATCTGTATGGGAGTTCAGACAGAAATTGTAAAAAAATGTTGTTTTGGTATACATCCAAACCGTGTATACATCCAAATGCACTTAGTAAAAAACAATTATTTTAATATTACAAACAGACACTCAAATTTTATTTATTTGTGTAGATGAAATAATTTTGGTGGAATTTGATTACCGTACGAAGTTTTCACAGACATATTGTATCTAGAATAGTAAATATGTATCGCGTTCTATTTTAAAGAACTTATGTAGATTATTATAATGCTTAAATACTATTTAATTTACAATTTTAGCACGTTTGCTTGGAGGAATATTTTCATCTAGCTATCTTAACTATTCAAATAACAGGACTTAAAAATAAATAACTGTCTTTGATAGAGACAACTTATTTGTTGAGTTTAAAATAGAGTTTGACACCTGTCCGTAAATAGTACTAAAGCTCCTATTCTGGGTGTTTCGATATGTATATTAAAGATGATGAATTTCGTAAGTTTATGTTAAATATCATAAAACATAAAACAGGGTCACAAATTATAATGCCATAAGTATGTTATAATAATAAACCTAGTAAGATAGGAATTTGCTCTAATGGCAATCATTTTTGAAGCAGACTTTTAAACATAAATAGACTAATGGCATTTAAAAAAGTAATTAGCATTAGGAATGTCGTGTAATTATGCCAATTACAATTATAATAGAAGACTATCGGGCTAGGTACTAATTAATTATATGTGGAATGAGGGACTCGTTATTACAAACGAAATTGATGTACCCTGGATAATGGCTTTTGGGGAATAAGTAATGGTATTTTATTGATGTCTTAACAAATTGGCTATTGGGCAATAGGTATCTACAGTTAATTCATATATAGCGAAAAATCTGATAACTATTGCAATTTAAAAAATATTCCTACTATCGTGAGATTCTTAAAAAAATCTCACCTACATTTACGACGCATGCGAGAACCAGACCTTATTTGATATCATTTATCTTAAGCTAATATGGTAGTGTAGTGATAAAGTGTAAGTTAGTTAAGTATACACGAGCCTGCGCAATGGAAAATTCAGAGATCAAAACACACAAAGTGTTTTTGAGTCGAGCTCTGTATTGCATTACGAGTATTATAAAGTAAACATTCGGTTTTACGACCGTTTAGCTATAGATTCATCCAGCCATGTGCATAGGGTTAATAGTCTCAGATAAGTATGTTTAATTACAAATTTAGACGAAGATTTTGCTAAGTGACGGTGTAGAATCCTGCTAATATTGCAAATGAAAGTTTGTATTGATGTAAAAAGTACCGAAGGGTTTTACACGTTTGACACAGCTGTGTGGTAGAACCTGATCTGAAATAATACATAATATGTAGAGTACATTACCCTGGAAATTGCGAACAGAGCGCTAGTGATAAATAAACTTATTAAGATATCAATTTCGAACAAGGTTCGATTCCCGACTGAGGCAGACATTTATGTAACATATTTTCTCTCGTTTCATGGGTGTGATGTCTTATTTATTAACAGATTTCAAGAAAGCACGAGGTTTTCAATTCGACTTTATTTTTTATGTTTGTTACCTCAGAACTTTCGACTGGGTGAACCGATTTTGATGAATCTTTTTTAATCAAAAGCTGGTGCTTGTCATGTAATTCTACTAAAATTTGAGCGAGATCTGACGAGTAGTTTTTGAGTTATCTCTAATTTTGAAGTCGATTGTTTTTGTCAAAAATTACATACTTATGTTGTCCGTGTAACCTATGACACATTGAATTCACATCCTAATGTATGAATGTGTTAACGTCAATGATATTATATATTAAGAAGGGTATTTAGTTAAACATCTTTGGTTAGCGTTTAAAATTATGATTTAATATATCCGATTTTCTCCGATTATAAGAACGTTGCGGGGTGGTAGAGAAAATGACCAATTTGCGTAGGTATAACTTTGAAAACTTACGCCCCAACTCAGAAAGGTTCGTTTATTTAGTTACGTTAAAATAGTAAAAAAGATAATATTCAAAGATAATATTTATTTTAATGCTTGTAGAAATATGATTTATTCTAATATAATAATAAGAAAATCGTTTACTGTTTTTTCTTACATAAAAACACTGCAAAGTAGCTTTTTTCTTGAAAATAAAATAAAAAAATAAAGAGGTTACGCCATTTTATTTATGGCAGTACTGCTAACTGTCAGTGTCAATGATGAGTGGTTGATTTGACTTGACATTCAAAAACTTCAATGATAATCAACATTAAACAATTAAAGGTATTTGTATAGGTACTTAACTTTAATTGTCCTTAAACTGACTTAAATAACCGTCAAGTGACTTTGAGTTGGGGGGGTTAGAATATGTAATTATAATGTTATATCCGGAAGACTGAGCTTTGCTCGGTTTAGTGTTGCTTAACAACGCCATTTACTGAAGTAGCTTTAGTATTGCTACTTGCCAATAGATGTCAGGAAGAGTATATTGTAAAAGTTTATCATTGCCTGAAAACACCGATAAAACGACATTTTCTAAAAATGAATCTTAGGTAGATCGATTTATCGCCCCCGAAACCCCCTTTATACTAAATTTCATGAAAATCGTTAGAGCTGATTCCGAGATTCCAATTATATATACAAGAATTGCTCGTTTAAAGGTGTTAGATTTATATATCTATTTTATTTCGCTACTAACTCGTAGAATTTGTTTGTATGCGCATTGATTGCGTAGAAAGCTGAAGTTTCGTTTTACTTTCGCGTTGTAAATGGCATGGGTCCATGTGCCAATATGTGCTTTGGAACGATATAAATAGTATAAAGTACCTATTGCCAATAAGATACGTATACTTATCTTTAGCAATACGTTGGTACTCTAACTAATGCTATTCGGAGTGCGGATAAAATGGTCATTGAGTTGATCAGAGTTAGTTATGTATTATAATAGTTAACTTTTACTCGAAATCACTGCAACCTGACAAAATTCAGTTTTTATTCATAATCAGTTTTCTCGTCAGCGAATGTGTGGTGGATCGAAACTGGTATATATGGGTAAAGGACATATTACTTATAAATAAACAAACAAAAATGTTAACAATAATAATTATGATAAATCTCGAGTGTCACGACATTCATGACTGACTGAGGCATTTGGAGGTTAAGTCATCATAATTTTGGTTAAATGATTGTTGTTCGTATTGGGTAGCGAACACTCAGCATCGATAGAAAAATTTTCATGATTCTTTACCTGAAAAGAGAGTTTCTTATTTTTAACCGAATTCAAAAAAGAAAGAGGTCTTCAATTCGACTGTATTTTTTTATGTTTGTTACCTCAGAACTTTCGACGGGGCTAACCGATTTTGATGATTCTTTTTTTAACCAAAAGCTGGTGCTTGTCATGTTGTCCTTCTTAATTTGAGCGAGATCTGACGGGATGGGTAGTTTTTGAGGTATCCCCAATTTTGAAGTAAATTATTTTTTTGTCAAGAATTTTTATTCGATAGTTGATACTTTCATGTAATCATTATTATATGGAGATTCGTTTCTAAAGACAGGTACATTATTTTATCCTTATGTTTCGATGCGATCTTAGGTATCTTAAAATAGCACGAGGTCATTCAACCGATTCTAAACTACGCGGTGATATATAACTTTGTTGATATGGACTTAGGAAGGGGCAAGGATTAATATTTATTACTATGTACTTTACATATTCAAGACTGACTTTTTTCCTATTTAGCAAAATAGGCTCGATTTTGCACGGGCCGGCCTGAAAAACGTGAAAAACTTTCACCGTTGATTTTCGAAAATATTTCCTTATACTCTTCGAAATGCTTCATAAATTTGATATTTTTTTTTGTTATGCCTTAAGCAGACAAACGAGCAGACGGGTCACCTGATGGTAAGTGATCACCGCCGCCCATGGACATTAGTAAAACCGGGGGCGTCACCAATGCGTTGCCGGCCTCGAAGAAAACAATAGACCCGCTGCTTGAAGGACCCTATGTCATGTGGGAACACATATTACAACGAATTTTTAAAACCGAAAGAATTTTTGAAACTGTTGTTATTTTGATTTATCCACAGACATGTTTTACTATCTATGTCTGTGGATTTATCGATTAAACTGTAGATAACATTGAATAATTACAAACACAAATAAGTAGTATTTCTTAAAAAAAATAAAGACAAAATGTGATAATGATAGACAAAATGTATGTAGGTATATCTTTATTAATTCGGATCAAATATATTATATAGGTTTAGTTTAGGAAGTGGGATTTGTACCGAATTAAGGTAATACCCACCTGTCATCGTCGCATTTCTTGAGTGTTTCCATGCTTCAGAAGGCAGTAAAAGTCAGTCCCGGTTGAACCGGTTAACCGTAGTATCAACAGTACAGCAACAACAATGAGGGTATTTACCGCCTCCTAGCTAGCTATCGCCTTAATTCTAGGATATAACCATTTCATGGATGTTTTTAATATGTCTTGGTTGCAATGACGCAGTCATTGTTAAATTAAATCCCCGTTTCCTGATTAGTCGGAATGCATCAGATGCAATTGGTCTACTTTTACTCATTTTTCGATTATTTACTTAAATCTACATAATATTATAGGTACAAGGTTCACTTATGAGCCGCGCCATTAAAGAAACGAATCTAAAATATGCGGAAATTATCATTCCCCCTCACTCGCACGCTAAAGACAGGAGTAACGTGCGAATGAGGGGGGAATGATAATTTCCGCCATTTTAAATTCGTTTCTTATATTTTGCGGCTTATACACAGAATTGGAAGGATGTGAAAAAATCGCAGCCTAAAACAAAGCTTCAAGTTTACATAAACTGATATTGGTGTCATAGAATTTAGGTCATTACAAAGTCTATTGACTATTCCTGTTTTCAATACAATATCTAACAGATTATTGCTTTCAAGCACAGGTTTTGGATTAGGTTTCACAGAACAAATACTAGACGATTTTTATCGGTGGACTGTATTTATCCGTTTAATGAATGTGCCATATAGAATCTCGTCCTTGATCTTTACACGAACTGCATCTTCTATATCACGGTCAAGTTCAATAGGTTGACGTATCCTGAGTAGTTATTACTTGACTATGACAGAGCAAAAAGACAGTTATGCATTCAGCCCGTTATCTATACTAATAATAAAGAGGAAAGATTTGATTGTTTGCATTGAATAGGCTCCGAAACTACTGAACCGATTTGAAAAATTCTTACACTGTTGGAAAGCTACACTATCCCCGAGTAACATAGGCTATATCATATTTTCAAAAAATTAGGGATCCTTAATAAAACTCCAATAATGTAACCCAAAGTGTAAAAAATAAAGAAAACCGAAGCAAAGCGAGGGCGGTTACTCGTGTATTATATAGTAGCATGAAATTGTGTTTGTTTGTACATGCAGAACTTATTATTCTTGATTCAACAAATCAGTTTCAGACGAGAATTATTTGGTAAACAATCTTAGCATTGCTTTTTATAGAAATATTAATTAAAATTAGTTAAAAAAAATTAAAGGTTAAGTTTTGTACTTGCTTCGGCGAAGAAAAACATCGCGAGGAAACTTGCATACCGGAGAGTTCTCCATAATGTTCTCATAGGTGTGTGAAGTCTACCAATCCGCCTTGGCCAGCGTGGTAAACTATGGCTTGTACACCTCACATTGTGAGAGGAGACCCCGAGCCCAGCATTGGGACAATTTTTTTTTAAATACAAATAGTAGGCAAAAAAGCAGACGAGTTTTTGTTTTGATTTGTTGATATGGCGGGAATGTACGGTGATGCTGCAATGGTCCGTTAGTGCAATGACCTTACACTGCAGAATGAATTTAAGAAGTAAAAACGTCAGTACAACTTTCATGTATTAGAATTAGTCGTTGGCTTAACTGTTAACTTTGAAATATTTGTCATTTGTTTCTGTTAATGACGTCGTTAGTAGTTGATGCAAATTGCATAGTTTAGTTTCATGTTAAAATTTATGTACAGTGAAATGTGTACAGTGTATGTTGTGTACAAAGGGATCGATTGAGGTAAAAATGTTTTTAACTAAACCTAAATTGCATCTTAGAGAACTTCAAACCACTTCAAATATTTTGATAATATTTTAATGCATCTAGTCTCAAATAATTCGCTCGGGGTTTGGATTCAGGATTATTGTAGTTTGTGGTGGGCAATTTATTAGATACTTACTTCTTGATCCAGTGAAGGTTAAAATGGTGAAGAAATCTACGAACGTGATATACGAGTACCTCAATAATGCTTTAGGAGTAGTATGATATTATTATGTCCTCAAAGGTGTGCGAAGCTTACTAACCCATAATATATTATTATTTACTATTAGGTTAGTAGGCTAACCTCATAGAAACGGTTATGGGACGTAGTGACAATGATTTCAACTTTCTAAATCGATAACTATGTGTTTTTTGGTTTTATCGGCTAGTAGGCTAACCTCATAGAAACGGATGGGTCGAGTGACAATGATGCATGTTAAAAGATAATCATTTGAACTTTCTAAATGGATAATAAGTATGCGTTTTATAGTTTTAAAGTTACCTACGGTAATTTTACATACTTTGGCTCTCATTGTATTGGTGTAGGTATTTTTGTTGGTGTTAGCGAAAGGTGGAAGAGCAAATTTTAATAATAATTTACATACAATACATGTTTATAACATTTTAGTCAAATTTTAGTAGTATACGTGACTTTCTTTGTGGTTATAACTGTTATGCAGCAAAGTTGAAAAGAGATCTTTTTGATTATAGATAAAGTAGATTACATAAGAAAACAAACTTAATGTTATTTAGACATTTTAATAAGTGAAAACATTACAGCAAAACATTTTCAACCTATCAATTTGACGAATCTCACTGCCCCAATTGTCTCTGACGTCAATCGACTGGTTTTGGTCCAACTCAATCTGTAACAAGAAAAATAAATATTAAGTTACATTTGAGATAACGATATTTTGAAGTCCTCAGCAATTAACTTATCAGTGGCCACATTAATAAATCCATAAATCTAGCAAGGTTTAGATTTCGCAGAGGATTTTCTGTCATTATAATAATATCATAATAATATCGATCATTCGATATTTCTACATCCATATTCCATATTAATTTCATATCGATAACGCCTACGAAATATTAAAATCAATTAGATATTAATGCGACCTTGTACTAGATATAAAACATATTTTAATAGTTAAATTCATATTTGAAACGATTTAAGACTTTCTCGAAACTACATAATTTTAAAACTTTGCATATTATTTGTGTATAATTAATGAAGGGATTAACATTGATGAACACAAATTACAGTTAATAAATTCTTTAGAAAACGGTGGCTCAAGCTTTAGAATTTGAGAAATATTAACTAAAATTACTTTACTAATTGATTTGAAGCTTCTTTTGACTGTGAGTTAAAACAATTCTGAAGCAAACTAATTCTATATTAAAATAAAACTATAAGGCCAAATACCAACCTGATTGCTGAGCAGATTGTGTCAAAAAATTTCACTGGCACAAAATAAAGTCACTTTTCCCATCATCTCTTCCCATTGTTCATCGGGGCACACACAAATGAATTGCAAGACGACGACGATGATGATGATGATGATGAACTCATAGAAGAAGTGCTGTTAGAAACACTCTTGGGAGAGTTCTTTTTCTTGAAGCTCAGCCTGGCTTCTCCTCTGATGAATTTGTCGAGAGTTTGTCTCAAAGCGGAGTGCTTCCTCTCAAACGGGTTGGTGTACATTATGATTTGTTTGGTTTCCGAGTTTTAATAAATCACTCAAGCGTCCGTTCGCTATGACTTTCGGCTTGCGACTGATGAGAGACGCCGCCTCCCACTCTTATTATATGTTGATAACGCGTGCGCATGTTGATAATTCAGTTAATTTTATTCTAACGTCACAACTCACAGTTTTTGCTCGTCTGCTCTTAGACCTCATAAGGGGCGATCAAGTAATTGTCGACTGACGTAGTAGACGATTTTTATTATGATGACTATTTTTGATGGAATTTTATAGAAGTTAAGTAGGTTCTGCAGTGATAAGAGGTCGTTGACGGATGTAACTGATTCCGGTTTTGGGTTTTCATACAATTTAGAATCTAGTGGTGATTGTATGCAATATTATAACTAACTAGCGCTCCGCCCGCGGCTTTGCTACGTTTTTCGGGATAGGTAAGTATCCCTATATCTTATTTCAAGTCATGGGCTGCCTGTGTGCAAAGTTTCATAAAAATCCGTTCAGTAGTTTTTGCGTGAAAGAGTAATAAACATACGCACATCGTCACAAACTTTCACATTTTTTAATATTATATTAGTGGGACTTAATAGCTTAATTAAATTAAATATACCTCATTTGAGACGTCCACGTCACCTTGAATCTTTGAATTATTCAGCAGTTATGTATCTAAAGTGATGGGAAATACCTAAGTTTTGGATTTTTTTAATTCTCTTTTTCATGACGTTTTTTGACGCAGTTTTATTTTGTGAGTCGTGGCGTCTTAATTAATACGATTTAATATCTGTTGTGATGTGGTCATGGATCCGTGATAGAGTAAAAAAAATATTTGTTGAAACTAAATGTAGCAAATTATTCAAGGCGCATTTTGATTTGCGTTGTATTGTGACGATTCATTTGATTTCAAAGCCAACTCCAATTCGTAATACCAATTATGAAATAAATATCGTATTATATATAAATACATATAATTACAATAGTAAAATAAACATCAAATTGAATTTAGTATTTTAATTTATATTTTAGTTATTACGTTAATAAGAGCTGGGTTTTTCTCATGCTCTAATTTTGCATATAAAACAGATTTGAAAGAAGTGATGTAATTAATACAAAATTTTTTCTAGACAGAATTTTATGTGTGCGTCATTTTCGGAATGGTAGGTAACTAATTATAATTAAGATCTCTTAAAGAATTAATAGCAGGTATAAATAATAATTATCATAATAGACCGTACCACTTATGGCCTTTAAATATAAAGTTTGACGAACGATCAAATTAAGTAGATTACATTTTCACATAAAAACTACTCAACAGATTTTCATGATATTTTGCACACCGTTAGACAATGATTTGGAATAACAATATATGGTAACTTACTCATTATGTCGGAAAAGCGGGAAAAGCAGTGCCCTAATCTATACTAATATTATAAAGCTGAATATTTTGTTTGTTTGAATGCGCTAATCTCAGGAACTACTGGTTCGAATTTAAAAATTTTTGTATTCGATAGTCCATTTATCGAGGAAGGCTATAACATCATATATTTAAGTAGTTAGTTTTTTCCACAAATTAACGCAGGTGAAACCACGCGGCACAGCTAGTACTAAATAATTTTTTAACAATGACATAAATGTTATGTAGGTATAACATTATGAAATAACAGAGTAATTTAATAATGATTGATATAAGTACATGTAATAATTGTAATACGGAGAACTTCAACCTGCAAATTCTTATTTAATTAACTATGCACTATTATTACGTAAATGCATTCAAAGTAAGACTGAATGCGCTTTGATTACTTTGTTTACACGTGATTATTGTCGTCATGAAATTTAAATAATATTATCTCTACAGGAGTTTAACGCTCACCATACCGTATCATACCATGACCGAGCTATGACCGTGTCCGTCACGGAAAGCAATTCGATATGATATATATTACATGCCTCTATAATTATTATAATGTAACTTTTAATATCGGTGACTAATTAGAAGATAAAAACTTGAGAGGTGTCAAGGGACACCCGGATAGAACGAAGTTCCTTTCGATTTAAGTATTTTACGCGCTCAGCAGTGTGATTCAGCAATATAAAACGAGATGGCGCTGTAAAACTTTCTGAATCACTTCAGTAGCAAAAAGCGTCGTCACGACTTTTCGTAAGAATCAAAAAGTGTCGTAAGAATTTTTTCCGTCTAGCCCCCTTTCACAACGCGTGATAAGGAACTTCGTTCCAATAATTAATACACGAAACGTTTATTTACACATTAATGTGAAAGTGAAAATTAACATACTAAGTATACTTACTGTGTCAAAAATATGAAGTCGTTTAAAAATAAAGCCATTATTGTTTAGATGATTAATCAATAAAATTAACGATTGCGTAAGTCAGACGTTATAAGACTATACGATTATATAATACAACTATATAATATAATTATACCCGGATGACCGAACTTTGCTCGGTTTAGTATAAATTGTTTAACAACTTAATCTACTGAAGTAGCTTTAGTGTTACAACTTGTCAATAGATGTCAGGAAGACTCTATTGTAGTAGTTTTTCATTGCCTGAAAATTCGGATAAAACGACATTTTCAAATAATTAATCCTAACTAGATCGATTTATCGCCCCCGAAATCTCGTGCGTACTTTTCATGAAAATCGATGGAGCCGTTTCCGAGATTCAGAAAATATATATACATATACAGCATTTCCTCGTTTAAAGGTATTACATTTATCAAAATAGTAAAAAATAATATAGCCTATGTCACCCGGGGATAGTGTAGCTTCCCAAAAGTGAAAGAATTTTTCAAATCAGTTCGGTAGTTTCGGAGCCTATTCAATGCAAACAAACAATTAAATCATTCCTCTTTATAATGTTAGTATCGATGAGCTTTTCAAGGAAAGTTAAATTTTTCGATTAATTATAAGAACAGAGTTAAAGTAAGTACTGATATGCAAATTCTTTTGTTCTGTAATTCTCTTAATGCATTTTGTTCTAATGGTAAAACCGGAAGGCGTTACTAGTATAATTATCTACTAGTATCGAGTGAAAACCTTAACATATGCGAGTTCTGGCGGGATCCAACTGGTCGATACTGCAGAGCCCATTTGTCTCATTGACATTTAATAAAAGAGAAACGTCGTCCTGCCCATTTATCTACAGGGTGTAATGGTGATCGCACATATGTCAACACCGTCCGTGCTGCAAGCACTGCATCTAGAATGCGTTGTATGAAATCATATGAGAGTCCGCACCGTACGCGCCGTATTTCCGCAAATTCAGTAGGAATCTGATTCTGTACAACTGCCAGTTACATAAAGGGAAATATGAAGTTTATGAAAACTATGAAATACATAATACACATGTAATAATGGCCAATACTTGATGATTGATAGCAAACTATACCTATACACAGAAATAAAGTGACACATAACTAGTGGGATTTTTTCCACTAGTACTGTCAACAGGACTAGGCAGGAGGCTAAAACAGGGCAAGAGGGAATGAACGAATGTCATCGCATCGTTTCACACTAACGGTTGGGAAAAACCGCAACAATTGTTGGTAATTAATACTAAACTTTGTGTACGGCAAAATGTGCGAGGCTATCAGTAAATGTGGCGAGTACGACGCGTGCGGCGCGTACGATACTGACATGTGCGATCACCTTTAGAGTAGCTTTCAAATTTATGGAGGGAACCTTATTTACACTTCTGTAATAATTTAAATGTGGAAGCACTCATAGCCTGGCGGCTTGCGTTGATCCTAACTGATGGACAAAGAAGCAACAGCGGGCGCGGTCGGTAGTTGGATTGGTGACCGATACTTAGTGGCAAAAAATTCTTGAGCGTTTCCGTGCTTCGGAGGGTACGTAAAGCCGTCGGTCCCGGTTATTATCATAAGATAACAGTCGTTAAGCCATATCGGAGGCCCTCGGGCAGTTTGAAAACTTTCGACACACGGGTTGGCCACTAACCCCTCCACCAATCCGCCCTGGAGCAGCGTGGTGGAGTATGCTCTAGGCCTCCTCAAGAGGAGAGACCCGTGCCCAGTAGTGGGCCATTAATGGGTTGAAGCCAAGAATTCAAATATCGAAACGTTCCGATCATCTATCTAATTTATAAAAATCTCGTGTGTTTGTGGCCGAACTTTTCCGAAACGGCTTGACCGATTTTAATGATATTTTTTGTGTATATGTCAGATATGAGAATACATACCTACTTTGATATACCATTATTCTAATACAATTTTGAGTTTCCAGTTGAAGATGTTTTGGCGCCACACCTCTTGTTGTATGTATGTTATGATGATGAAACACTATTAATTATATTATAATTTTATAATCCAGTTCTGTTGTTGTCTGTGCGATTAAGCCAACAGACGTAATGATAAGACATCAATTTATACAAACTAATAAAACACGCACGTCAGTTGAATGGCGTGCGTATGGTTTTGCAATGGCAATATTTTCATCTTATTGACGAAAACATACTCGTAATGTTATGTTTTGTTTTTGTTTAGCTTGCTTTTGGTTTTTGCGGTTACAACTATCGTTGAGTCCAAGCCTACCTCAATCATAGACCTATATATATACTAGCTGACCCAGCGAACTTCGTATCGCGTTTTTTTTCTAAAACTATTTTTTTCTAAAATAAAAGTAGCCTAAGTTACTCCTTGTTACATCAGCTATCTGCCAGTGAAAGTCCCGGTAAAATCGATCCAGCCATTTCAAAGATTAGCCGAAACAAACAGGTAGACAGAGAGACAAAAATTGTAAAAAAATATTATTTTGGCATATGTACCGTGTTATTTTGGTATTACCGCCAGTCTGGCTCTAGGGTTGCCTGTAATATTAAACTCAGTGGCGTGGTAGGCTATAATAATAGTCGAGCGCGGTCGTGATTCTTACGCTCTTAAACTATTTCGACAGAACGTTATTTTCAAGCAACTTGTAGTTCCGTAAAAATTCGTTCATTATAAATTCCTTGCGGGAGCCGGGAGATTTTTATTTTCAGGGCTCAATGCCTGTAGACTTCCGCAATTCCGAGAGGTTGGACCCATGGCCATTAATCTCCTAAAATCGTCCGTGACCTTATCTTATACTTTTATACCTGCCTCGGTTCCGCCGATGTCGGAGCAAAAAAAGCAAAGCAACAACCCATAATTGTCCCACTGCTGGGCTCGGGGTCTCCTCTCACAATGTGAGGGGTACAGGCCATAGACTACCACGCTGGCCAAGTGCGGGTTGGTAGACTTCACACACCTTTGAGAACATTATGGAGAACTCTCAGGTGTGCAGGTTTCTTCACGATGTTTTCCTTCACCGAAGCAAGTGATAATTAACTGATGTCGGAGAGCCAGTGCTAAATCTGGAACCTTAAAATAGTGGGACGTTTTTGACCGCTACGCGTATCTGCGTCAGTCCGCAACTATAGTAACCATTTCCTTTCAGTATAAACCATAAAATAAACTATCATTGCGTGACGTTTATAATATTCTTGTGGGGTGGGTAGACCCCCGGAAAGTTTTTAAAGGCATTTAAACATTAATTTATTAATTACAGCTATACAAAAGTCCAATCATGATTCACCGTATTAACACGTTTCCTGCGGCATACTTTTCAAGTAACTTTCCTGTCCTGCGTTGGAGACCTAAAAGATCTCGAAACTGAACTATCCTGTGGTGCGTATGAGACCTGATCAGTCTCTTAAAACAACAATTTTGAAAATAATTTATATCTTTCTCAAAACCAATGATATATTTATGAATTTCTTGTGGGTTCAAGATAGCCTATTAGTCTATCTTTTGATAGGTTCGCACGCAGATATGACATTAGGATAAACTACAAACACAAAAAAAACTACTTATCGATTGTACCGCGTACCGCAACGGAAGATAGTTCAATATGTGTAGTGACTAGTGATGTCAATAAAATAAAATCTCAGTTGTCGATGGAAAAACAAAATTAAATTGTATGGTTTTATGAAACCACGACGCAAGTGAACATTTTTAGATAATTAATCGATTTAGGGTATTAAAATTGCGTTTTAAATCTTAACTTAATTATTGAATAATCAAAATTTTACAACCAAAAAATTATTGACTTCAAAATAACTCAAAAACTACTTGTCAGATCTCGCTCAGTGGCACCACATGACAAGCACCAGCTTTCGATTAAAAAACGAATCATCAAATTTGGTTCACCCAGTCGAAAGTTCTGAGGTAACAAACATAAAAAATACAGTCGAATTGAATATCTCCTCTTTTTTTGAAGTCGGTAAAAATGGGAATGATATAATGATGATTTTTCTTTATATTTTTTACCATTTATTTCTAAGTCTAATTTATTTACACCAAAATAAATGGACTTCTTATACTTTTTTTTAAGGGAACTCATTATTCACCAACAGATTTCAAAATATATTTAATACACAGAAAACATATATATAATAGTATTTTTTCCAAACATGCGCGTGACCGTCCGCATCGACAGTTGAACAACACTAAAACAAATACACGCAGTGAACACCCTCCCCGCCCTCCCTTACTTGCGGCTACGAGGGGTACGATTCACGAGTATCAACACGTCTCCTAACGCAAGGAATGAAACATTTTATACTACAGTGCGTTAGAGACCTAATCCATCTCTAAAGTTTTTTTTAACGCTCTTGGATCCATCTTTCAGTAACAAGCAAATATGTAAATTTGTCTTACAATTACACAAAGAACTTTAGAAGTTAGGGCCTCCCGCAACAGAGTGAAACAACACGATTTTAGTCGCCGCACAATACGAAAGTCTTGCAAGAGATCGAATAAGTCTCTTAACGCAGTGAATGTGTTAAAAGGTAAAGTCGAAATATGTACTTTACATTCTAAATATTATAATGTTAAAGAATAGCCATTGTAAAGTATGCTGAGTGACTAATGTGACGTTTCCAATGATCGCAATGTGGTTAAAGGTGCGTCTTGTGACGAAGGTTTTCCGAAAACCAATTGACGTGTAAAAACCTATGTACTTGAAATTCACACATTATTACCTTCATATGCCCTTATCCCTTATGTTTATGCCTACTATGTTTATATTATGATTACTTTGCTTGACTGGTCATTATGCTATGGATTAAAAATAGTATAGGTAGTTCAACCCCGTCAGAAAGTTTAGCGTTGAGAAGGGTGTATTGAAAAAAACACGTCTTAATTGATTTTCAGAACGCGCTATAGGAAGTGTACACAAAACAGATAAAATTAATGTATAAAAGTGGCGAAAGAAGCCGGCCTGCTTGATAGTAAGATTTCACGTAAGGATTATATTCGTGTCTCGTTGCGGAGATCCCCCGTCTTGGGCCAACCCTGAGTAGTATCAGGTCACCGTTATCTTAAAAATGTTTTATCATCGGAACCAAATCAATTTATATTTCAACTCCATAGGATGAGAGTAAGTAATCGTAATTCAGATTGCAAGATTTGACTTATGCATATTATATTATACTATCGAAATCGCCCTCGCTCCGCTTCGGGAAAAATTGTAAAAAAAAATATAGCTTATGTCACCCGGGGATAGTGTAGCTTCCCAACAGTGAAAGAATTTTTCAAATCGGTTCGGTAGTTTCGGAGCCTATTCAATGCAAACAAACAATCAAATCTTTCCTCTTTATAATATTAGTATAGATTATGCTAACAAACTAACGAACATAGCAAGTTGTTGAAAGCAAATAAAAGCTTCTAAGAGTAGTGAGAACTAGTTTATAAAGCAGTATCATCGTTTCCTTATGTGGTGCGGTCTATTGTCATGACCAGCCGGTTACCTGTTACCATTTCCAGTTAACGGTAGTTATCATTTACCATAATTTAACTTTTACCCGCTTTTATTGTTTAACTAAAAATGGAATTTTTGAGAAGTGAATCAAGCGAGTATACAAGTTTTGTATAAGTACTGCGGGCTTTCTCAAATGTAATGGAACTATCGATTTTTTATTCTTTGGTAAGTACCTAAAGGAAATTTGAATATTCTGAACTTCAATGGATTTTTTACAATCTCAAATCATACGAGTTATATGATATTCATATGCCCAAATGACGCAAAAACAAACCCGATTTTTAGCTTTAAATTGCTAATTTTGGGTCGAGTCAAGTGTTGTCCCTGCTAGCTAAACTGTTGGAGTTGGATATGTGAAACAATTCTCAAAAATAGATTATACGATGAATTTACAAGGAAAACTATTACTACTTCGGAACCCTACATTGCGCGTGGCCTGACACGCACTTGATCGATCTTTTGAAGTCTGGATCTGATGCAGCTATGGAGGCTCGTAACCGTAAGCACATTAGTTGAAATTCTCTAATTATTATATCTCGAGGAGCTTGGTTAGTTGACCAATATCAATGCAGGCCCTTATAAGGCATATTTCTGTTGAAATAATTTCTTGAAATATTTTTTTATTTAAAAATCGAGTGGCTTGACGTCGCCCCTCTTCATGTGCTGCCTGGGGCCATGGCCTCCCGGCCTCCCCATGATACGCTACAGCATAAATGCATTAAGTATTTCAAAGTCTACTTTAAGTAGAACTTTACGACTTAAAGACTGAGTGATATGCTAAGAATCGTTTAATTATTTTCCTCTAAAGATCAAAGGATTTTGTTACCATTATGCTGAATTATGCAAATTGAATAAATATTTGAATAATTTGTCCACTAGTTTTTAATTTTATTGTTTATTATAAAAATATACTCCGTCCTACTTATCTATATCTAATACGAGTTTTAACAATTTAATCGTAAAATTCCTTGAATTATTTATTTAATTGTTACCTGTTTACGGAAAATTAAACACGGCTGTTGAAGTACTGAAACTTACCTATCATTTTCAGATACGATTGCATGAAAGGTAGTTTTTGATACATTTGGCTTATATATGCTTTTTAATAACTTTATATATGCTTTTGCAAAGTTCGAAAAATTAAAGGAGCTACGTCTAGATTTCGAACTTAGTTCCCTGAGAGAGATCGACGTCAATACAGCTAATTCATTGCAATAATGTCAGGATTAAGGGCTCGGTGTTTAAGTTACGATTTTATTTTATTGTTTCCAATTAAATATTCTAAGAAAGGTAAATATCAAAACACGCCAATAATTTTTTGCATTTATTCTTTAATCTTAAGGAAAGGATTATCTTAACGCCAGAGAGTGCTTTAATTTTAAACCATTAAGACTTCCTTCATTAATGAAATTAATCTTGAAATTTATAAGGTGAACTGCTAATTCATCTCACGTGTTTTAGGTATGTTGTTGTTATTTAAAACTAAGTATTTTTAAACTGTATAAAGTCACGTTTGTTTGTTAATTTAGTTATTCCTGTCAACAATAGATTAGATAATTTGGATCAGGCTTTTTAACAGCGTAACAAGACAACAAGTATAAACAAAGACGGAGACGATAGCGCGGTATGTCCTATTATATAGGTCATGATTGTTTTGACTGTTTAGTAAATAGATAAAAATGTAACTAATTGTGTGTACAAATATGTGTACAAATATGTGTACAAACATGTGTACAAATATGTATCTGATATTGTATTATTTGTAGGGTTGGCACCTTTTCTGAAGGTAAAATAGTATTTTTTTCAAAAAATTGCAAAAAATTTAGTACACATTTATTTTTAATATTATAATTATTTATTTTCCATGTGTATTTGTTATTAGTTTTTGTTAACAAAGTCTTATTATTTTTAAAATAATTATAGGAATCTGAACAATTTAGATCCATGATCCAATGACGTGAATGCGTTTCGTTCTGAAATTCCCAATGCTGCTTTCCGGGTACATTTCGGTCACAGTTACAAAAAGCTCGACAACTGAATTACCGATGAAAATATAGTATTATTCGTACTATATTATTTTTCTATGACATAGAGTACAATTGACTGAAATATAGCACGAAACTATACAATATAGTACGGGTGGCAACCCTAATTATACGATGTGCGCTCTAAGTCACGTACACCTAGGGCCTAGTGTCAAGATCACAAGACTCAGTCCAGTTTCGATGTCCGTGACCGTGACCAACACTGAACTCTACAAAAATGTTTTAAAACGGTGATAGGATATCTTTTTTTTTTTTTTTTTTATAATGTAATTTATTATTCCCCCTGATTTTATTTTTCAGGGACCTTGATTTTTTTTTTACAATAAATAATAATAACATATAATAAATAAATATTAATATAATAAACATATTTATAAATATGAACAACAAATATTTCTGAATAGTATAAATAAGTAAATAAATTATTATTATAACATACTTCATAAATAACATACAAACATACAATTATAACATACAAATAAAGAATTATTATTATTATTATTATTTTTAATTACTTTTCCTATTTATTTTGCTGTGCCACTGCTTGATAGGATATCACGATGGCATCATGGTGTCTCAATTAATCAAATCGTTTTCTTATATAAATTCTGAGTACCCGGATGACCGAGCTTTGCTCGGTTTAGTGTTGCTTAACAACGCCATTTACTGAAGTAGCTTTAGTATTGCTACTTGCCAATAGATGTCAGGAAGAGTATATTGTAGAAGTATATCATTGCCTGAAAACACCGATAAAACGACATTTTCTAAAAATGAATCCTAGCTAGATCGATTTATCGCCCCCGAAACCCCCCATATACTAAATTTCATGAAAATCATTGGAGCCGATTCCGAGATTCCAATAATATACATATATATACAAGAATTGCTCGTTTAAAGGTATTAGATAATGTGTCAACAGATATGGAAGTAGAATGTTAAATCGTGTTATTCCAACTTACATAAACGAGTTACCTGATACCTTAAAAAATATCTACACTAATAGTGAAATGTATAAAAATACTTATACAATAATTGCTATGTATTTAGAATAAGCTACGAAAATACTGTATTAGGAACGATTCGTCGGACACACTCGTATATAAACCCTGCGTGGTTTGCAAGGTCCGACTCTTGTATAAAAAATGTTAAATATGTTTAAAATAAATAAATGAATAAATTATAAATAAATAAATAAAATTCTGATAAAAATATTAATCAAAGAAAAGTCTGCATTTGAAGTATTGATAGTACATACATAATGTATATCACAATACTGCGTTGTACGTGTGACCTATGCCACCGTAAAATGAGGACGCCAGACCGTACGCCAGGCAGTGCATGAATGTTGCGCTGAGAGAATGTTGTGCAAAGAGAAGTATTTCTTTACTTTTGGGGTTATTAAATACTTTACTCTGCTTTATAACAAACCTTAAGATATTTGACGCTCTTTTGACGATGTAGTGAACAAGAGTACGAGCGACATTAAATAATGCGAAATAAAAATATTATAATATTAATGCAATGTTTTTGGGTAACGTGTGGTCGTTACGTAGTTTTAGGGTGCTTTTGTGAGCAGTCACCTGCTCCCTATTACACTCTTGTCTGTTTGTATGATCACATGGATTTCCAAATAATGTCATCAATCAGCTTTAAGTCCACTTTTACCTCCTATATTGCTATTTAAATGCTGTTATTCTGCTACTGTGCAACTATTGTGATCTTAAGGCTGTATAATTTTTGCCCAAATCAGTCATATAAGGGTGGTATAACTTGCTCTACAGCTCTTATACAGTTGATTTATATACCTTGTAGAGTAAATGTGAACCATTAGACATCTTTTATATGTAGAGCTCGAATGCTACTTGGGAATCTATATAACTATAGTAATATATGAGGCATCAACATGGGTATGAAAGATAGCTTACCACAGTAAGCTATCAAAGATCTGAATGTCATAATTCACAAATTATGACACTCAGATCTTTGATTGTCGACCCTTCTAAAACTATATTTTGGGAAAGGAGATAGGAGGTAGAGTTAAGATTCTGTTTGCGAGTAAATTTGATATGAAAACATTTTTTTAGTATTCACAGTCATTTCATTATCCTTACACCTAAAATAAAACTGTCCAAAACAATAAAAAACTAATTGCTCGTTTATTAGACTCTACTCTACACTCTACAGTCTCTACACATTATTATTGTAATATTATCCTCCCTATTGTTAATTCAATGCAATAAAGTGTTCCCATCTCATTTCAATGATTATGGTAGACTTTCAGTCACTGGAAAAGCACTAATAAAATAAAATAAAATAAAATCGTAGGTCAACAAACGGCAAGTAATTTTGGCGTGTAGAGTTCTCAAGGTGATTCTTACGAATGTGGGACTGAGTTTAGTTTTCAGAAACAGTCACACATATGTAACTGACCTCAAAAATTGTAGTTAAATTCAAGAATTTATATGTAATTATCTATACTAATATTATAAAGAGGAAAGATTTGATTGTTTGTTTGCATTGAATAGGCTCCGAAACTACCGAAAAAATCTTTCACTGTTGGGAAGCTACACTATCTCCGGGTGACATAGGCTATATATTATATTTTTTTACCATTTTTCCCGAAGCGAAGTGAGGGCGATTTCCTCGGGCGAGAGAGAGTTAATTATAAATGTGTATAAAATGTAATAACTACTTATTATCTGATTTGTTATAACTTGTTGCAAAAACCTGATATATGTATAAGCATGGTCACAAATAGATTCTTCATGACCCGACAGGTCATATTATATTTGTCATTTCAAAGAGTTGTGTATTGTTTTTGTTCTTGAAATTTGTTAAATAAAATTTTGCATAATTTTCATTGTTCATATAGGTACATCAGACGTACTTTCGTGTTATCCACTCATTAATTAACATAATATAATAAAAAACATGTAACAATTTCAAAGTAATAGGACCTTCCTACATTTTTTATCATTTAAGTAATTTTATGTTATTAAAATATATTATAATCATCATTAATACGTCATATAGTATATGTGGCTTAATTGTATTAAATGTTTATTGTATAATACCTATTAAATGTTGTTAAACAACTTCAAAAAAGGAGGAGGTATTCAATTCGATTGTATTTTTTTATGTTTCTTACCTCAGAACTTTCGACTGGGTGAACCGATTTTGATGATTTTTTTTTATTGAAAGCTAGTGCTTGTTATGTAGCCCCACTTAAATTTGAGTGAGATCTGATGAGTAGTTTCTGAGTTATCCCTAATTTTGAAGTTGGTTATTTTTGTCAAGAATTATTTTTCGTCTACGTTTATCTTTTGGTGTAGACGAATTCAATAATTATTATGAATCGGTTCTGTAAATCCAATAAGAAGAAAAATTATATATTAGGTACCTATTCACTAATACTATAATATCGATAAGATTGAAACAAATGTTGTTTCAGACAACCTTGGAGTGATATAATTAGGATACATTTTGAGATAAGGGACACTAACGAGAAAAATGATGTAATATCTTAGATACGATGTAACAAATGAGGTTACTAGTAATATATCTTATGCATTTTTAAAGTAAAACTACTATGTAACAAATGAGGTTATGTTATGCATTTTTGAAGTAAATAAAACTAAGTAAAACTAACTAAGTAAACTAAGTATAAGTAAAACTTTTTTAGGCGCGTCTTGAGTACTCAGATTATTTTTCGGATGGAAGTTTTAGGACGGAACTAAGCTCTATAGTCTATAGTCTGTTGAATGTCAAATGAAAACAAAACCATAAACAAAATTAAAGTACAGATACATAATTCTAGTATTTGTGAGTCTATAGTCTGAAGTCTTGTGGACTGGACTATCACTGCTATAAATAGGCTATCACTGTTTTCATGTCATGTGAGTAATTTTGAACCCGGTTAAAGAGAGCGATAAGATAATTTGTTAATACTTTCTATGAATGAACCGTTCAGTTATAACTGTTGATATGCGAGGAAAATAAAAATGTGTAACACCGTGTCCTACGTGGGCGACTCAACGCGAACGCGATCGCGAAGCGATGCGGTGCGAATTCAGTGCGATGCGGTGCGATGCGGCGGCTCTGTCCTACGTGCGCGTGAATCGTCCCTTCACCGCCACTGACAGCCGCCGCGCCGCTGAAGTTCGCGCGAAAATATCAAACCAACTGATCGCGTTCGCGTCAAATCGCGCCGCGCCGCAGCGCACTCTACGTGCGTTTTGTAACGTAGGACACTTCAACACATTTCAACTGTTTGTTGTTTTCGCATCGCGCCGCGTCGCTTCGCGTTCGCGTTGAGTCGCCCACGTAGGACACCGCGTAAGTAGGTAATTATTCCATCGGGGACACCCAATGTTAAGTAAGTAAGTAATGTCGGTGTAGGTAATATTATTACTTATTATTAAGTAATTACGTTACATATTATATCAATGCATTTTAGGTAAATTAATAAGCTGTAGGTATAGTTTATAGGTATTAAAGAAAGGATATAAAGAGCTTTGTCCTTCAGAGCCATTTCGCGGTTAGACGCGCGGAATGAAGAATTTGATGTCAAAAATTAGTATCATAAGAAAGATATTAATGCTGGCAAATGAACTCATAAAATAGATCAATCCTTCATCTTGGATCTTCATTTACCGGAATTTTGAAAATATTAATTTGTTTCTGCGTAACTGTCAATCTAGCATAACTATTTTTCAGCAAAAGGACGACAGAGTCAATTTCATACACTGATTTTCTTTATTAAGTTTTATTTATTTATTTATTTATTTATTTATTTTATTAGTCACACCAACAAGATATACACTACAAACTTCCTAAGAGTAGACAATACTTAATTAAATGCTTAGCGATACCTCTTTTATAGGTGTAATCTGCTTACATATTGAGCGTCATATTCACATTGCTTTTCGCTTTACATTCATGCTTACATAAACATTCTTAAAGACTACAAAAATATAAAACAATACCATAATGTCAATGTCAAAAATTAAAATATTGTTATATAAAAAAAGTCTATGAATAAATAAGATTAAAAACAATGTCAATTTAAAACAAATGTCAATATTATTAAAACGTAACGTAACTAATTTCCATAAATAAGTTAAAAGATAGCTATTACAATTTTATTTTAATTACTAATTATTAACATTTAAGTACAATTATTAAAATACATTTATTAAAATTAAGATTAAAATTATTTTAAACAATAAAAAATATAAATAGGTATGTAATGAAAAGTAACATAATTAAAAATTCTAAAAATCGTGTAACATTTGAGACACTACCCTTTTAAAGCGATGTAAGGGGTCTGAGAAAATATCCAAAGTTTGTGACTCTCGACGTTTTTTCGAAGTACATGGACCATCTTTGAAAATAATCTGCTCACTCCTGGTATTATCAATATCTTTGTTGTGAAGCTCGTTATAACTTCTCATCAATCTGTTTAGAGGAGCATACTGGCCTAAATGTGACCGTGCTAACTTTGTGACGAATGGAGTGTATTTCTTATACCTGGGTAATATTCTGGGAATAGCAATATTAATATGAGATAAAGCATTTGGAGCGTCAATGTAACCATTTATTATTTTGTATAGGAACAAGATGTCCGACATCGCTCTGCGTTCAACGAGAGGTTTCATATGAAAGTATTGCAAACGATCATTATAGCTTGGCAAGAGTTTTGCTAACTTACAACTGTAAGTCAAGTGCCAGAGGAACCTCTTTTGTACACTTTCGATACGCTTTTTGTATACATCATAGTGCGGGTTCCACACCACACTGCAGTATTCTAAGCTACTACGCACAAGTGACGTATAGATTGCGATTTTGGTGCTCGGATTTTTAAACTCCCTACAGGTACGTAAAACAAATCCCAAGGTCTTGAAGGCTTTTTTCGTAATGCTATCTATATGTAAATTAAATCGCATTTTGGTATCCAGAATTATACCCAAATCCTTAATATGATCAACCTCTTTCAATGGTACATCGTCAATATAATAATTTCTAGTCACTGAGGTCTTTTTTCTGGTGAAGCGTACCACGTGGCATTTGTCAATGTTTAAGCTCATACCATTTGATTTGCACCACAGTACTAGATTGTTCAAATCATTTTGAAGCAACAATACATCCTCTAATGAATTTACTGATTTAAAAAACTTCAAATCATCGGCGAACATGTAAAACTTAGAATTTTGGAAACACTTATCGATATCATTAATAAAAACGTTGAATAGCACGGGTCCCAAATGGGATCCTTGAGGAACTCCGGAATAGGCATTAAAAAAGCCAGATTTGAAACCCCCAGCTACTACCACAGACAGTCTATTTGTTAAGTAAGATCTGAACCAGTGCAAGAAATTACCGGCTATACCAACACATGATAGTTTGTGCAATAACATATCGTGACTGACTTTATCAAAGGCCTTGCTAAAATCAGTATATATTACATCAAATGACTGCCCATGATCAACACCTTCGGCCAGGCCTCCAACAAAGGATATAAGATTAGTCGTGGTAGAGCGGGCCTTCATAAAACCGTGCTGTTCCGGTGCAATGAAGTGTTTTAGATGCCAAGATATTATTGGGCATAGTAGTTTTTCAAAGACTTTGGCAAAAACAGTAATAATTGATATTGGCCTATAGTTTTTCACGGAGTTTATGTCACCTCCTTTGTGTAACGGTATAACAAGAGAAGTCTTCCAAGCGCTGGGAAAAGTTCCAGAGCAAAGAGATTTATTAATTATTAAAGACAGAGGTAAGGCTAGAGCACCAGCACATCTTACAGCAAAGATCGATGGTATTCCATCTGAGCCCGCGCCCTTAGTGGAATCAAGTCTTTTTAAGACCCTAAATACTTGATCTTTAGTCACTGAAATACTAGTAATAAAGTTAGATGAGGGTGTATCTGCATAGCGCTGGTCTGGAATGGATAGTTTATCAGTATTATAGACTGAAGAGAACTGTGAAGCAAAGAGTTCGCAGATATCCGGGCCAGTAGTGGCAAGAGTAGTTCCAGAAAACATTTGGGCTGGGTAGGTACTACTGCTGCCTCTTTTGTGCTTAATGAAACTCCATAGTAGTTTAGGATTTTTTTGAGTTTTATTAAATTGAGTAAAAAAAAATGTCTAGAGAACACTCATATATTATATTTTGCATTTATTACAAGGGATATACGATTACTATAATATTCGTTTCAAAATTAATTCAATAACATTACCAATTTTCATGGTTTATGCCATGACTTTACCATCGATTTTTGTATTCAATAAAGCGTATTTCCCATCAAAAATTTATGTAGTAATAAAATATGGTCTTTGTCGAATATGACACGTAATTTTTTTTTTTATCTTACTGCAAAAAATAATTTATTAAAACGAATTTACTTTACCATATAAAGATACGCACTGGCGCGAAATCAAATCAGTCGTGCGGCAGCACTCTTGGACGTCGGACCTATGTCAATTTTTGCTTTAGCCATCTAAGGAATAGATTTCGTAAAAGTAACGTTATTATATTGCCATTGAACAGTCTTGATCACGTGAGAATTTTTAGTTACAGTCAATTGTATTATTTTTAGTTTTCTATCATTTTCAGGGTTTTGTAGTCAAATCGGAATCATGTCTAGTCCGTTCGTTATTTCAACCGGCCGGCTAGCCCGTCCGGCCGTCCGTCCTTCCGTCCGTCCGTCTGTCCGTTCCGTATGATTTTTTCTTCGTCTACCCCTTAATGTGGGGTATCGTTGAAAAGGTCTTTCAAAAATATTATAGGTTTCAAAAGACCATTTTTCAATTCAGGGGTCCGTTTGCGTAATATTCTGCTTTAAACATCTTTGGTTTGAAGAAAACAATAGAAATTAAGTAACTATTTCTTTCCAATTTATGTAGTGTAAGTAGTAACGGAGAAAATCACGAACATACATATGTACAAAATATAACTATATCTATACTAATCTATACTATTACTATTGTAATATTATAAAGCTGAAAAGTTTGTTTGTTTGTTTGGTTGAACGCGCTAATCTCAGGAACTACTGGTTTGAATTGAAAAATTCTTTTTGTATTGGATAGTTCATTTATCGAAGAAGGCTTTAGGCTATCGGATTTTTGGAAATTCAACCCCTATTGGGTTGGAAGTCACTGCTGTAATTTGAAATAAAACATTGTCCGTTTTTAGACATTAGTTACTGTTTACAGTATTTAGGTTTTTTGTTATATGTGTAAATTACATATTTACATAGAAAAAAAATAATAAATAATTATAACTTGTATACACATACCCTTTATTTATACAACTTTTAGATCAATCTGTACTTTATAGAGTTCCGTACCCAAACGGTGTCAACGGGACCCTATTGCTAAGCCAAAATGTTGGAATGATAGAAGCTCCGACATTAGTCAGCTATAGTCACTTATTATTAGTCAAAGATAATACATTCGTTGTTTGGAAACTCTCGTGCACCCAAGTTCCGTCAACTCCCCAAAACTCACGTATCTCAAATACACAACACAAATACAAATCACCCTCTCATTTTTTCCCTTCACAACCCCTCGCCTCCCCCTATACCCCCCCCCCTCAGTTCTTCACCCAAAAGTGGAATTTTGCGTCGTGATAATCTGGGAGGCATCCGGGCAAATACCGCACTCATCAGGTAGGCGCAGATCGGCAGATCAGGATATCGGGATATAGATTTTTGGAAAACCGGAAATCCCGGATATCTCGGAGACGGTGCGTCCTAGACAAGTTTAGACGGAAATTTCAACCCCCTTTAGTAAGCCCCCAAACCTTATTGCTAAATCTTACTGAACCCACTTTTACCCCCCCCCCCCCTCCCCAAATTTTCCTAAAATACCATATATCTCCTAAACGGTACGTCCTAGACGATTTCCGACTGAATTTCCATCCGCCCTGTGGAACTCATACTTGCAACATTACCCAATCTTATTGGGCCCAACCTTAACCCCCCCCCCCTCCCAAATTTTCCGAAAACTCCTTATATCTCCTAAACGGTGCGTCCTAGACGATTTCCGAAAGGATCGAGTAAAAGTTGTAGCCCATAAAAAGATTGACATTTTATGTGCCATACATTTTTCTTGTAGAGCAAGTGGTTTGGGAGGAAAGTGCGAATTTCGTTTCTCATAATTTATTATACTAGACTATTGTCAATATTTTGTTTTGTAAACCAACAGAAAACAATAAAGAATTCGTTTTTAACATTCAAAGAATAGTGTTCTGAATATCTTCTTTTTAAAGCTGTAATCATTTTTGTGTATGGATTGTATTTACCTTTATTTTTACGTTATCTTTTGTATCACGGTAATGATTAGGATATCGAAAACCGATCCTGTTTTAAATTACCGGGATTTTCGGTACTCGCCTATGCTGGAACCGGGATTCCCGGGATTTTCAGTTCTTTCGGGATTATTTTACCACGGCTTTCCCCGCGTGAAAATAGTTAGTATCGCGTTTCCTATTTTATCTCTCAGGAGCATTAAATAGGGAAAAACTGTTTTCTACCCAAATCCGTATAGTCGTTTGCCGTGATTGAGTAACCATCATACTATTATACCTTACATGCAAACATAAGTTTCGTATTAATTGTATGAAAGCAACACAAATGTATTGCACAATTCAGCACTGCTTGGACGAGAAAAAAGAGTTAAATCATCTTCATTTATATTAGAAAAATATCGATCTGGGTTGTGTAAATAATATTATATTAGTATAGCTGCTTCATGTAGCCGACGTTCTGAATATCTTCTTTTTAAAGCTGTAATCATTTTTGTGTATGGATTGTATTTACCTTTATTTTTACGTTATCTTTTGTATCACGACGCGACATATTTTTATTTCCCAAAAGTTCAGAAAATCCCGGTTCTTTTATTTTGTTTCCCGGTTCTTTTATTTTGTTTCCTGGTTCTTTTGAAAAGTACCGTATTCCTTTGTAAATCCCGGGATTTTCGGTTCCGGGATTTCCCGGTTCTATACCCTCCGATTGATTTGAATTTAGGTATACCTATGTATTTCGACGCGCTGCGAATATCGCAGGCAAAATGGACGCATATTGCATTTTATAGATCACCTTGAAAAAACGTGATTTTTAATTTTTCACGTTGATTTGCCAAAATATTGATTTTTGCAATATGCATCTATTGGACATCTTTATTGTGATGTACCTAAGTAGGTACCTAAAATGTATTATGTAAATAAGTTACCGATAATGGTACTACTACATTGTACTCTTAATTGTTATATAAACTTATATTGTCACAAACCAGATACATGTATGTGGTCACAAAGTGTATAATTAAAATTATATGTTCATAATTTTAAAATTTTTACGTTTGAAAGTATCAAGAAGATTACTCGCACAGAACTGAGGTCAAGCGCGACGCGAGCCGCGCGAGGCAATATCACGCCGCGGAGCCGCTTCAAATACCTAAAGTTTATCAACCCAGTTTTGCGAAATGGCTCTTCAGTCTATCTTTTTCATTCAACACTGACTCCCAGTGGGGATTTCTGCGTGGGGATTTCAGGAATAAATCATATAGCCCTTAGTAGTCATGCACTACGGGTACTAACTACTGAGTTATCATAGATCTGCGACAGGTCACCTTAGTTGAAGGTTGAGCTCAACCCAACTTCCTCTGTTCGTGGCAACTTGCTGAACTACGGACGAGATTATGTACTACCGATGAGATTATTTATAACTGATGAGATTATTTATAACGGACGAGATTATTTATAAGTGTCGAGATTATTTATAACGGACGAGATTATTTATAACGGACGAGATTATTTATAAGTGTCGAGATTATTTACAGCGGACGAGATGATGTACTACAGACGAGATTATATTAATGGTTGCCGGGTCCAGTATGGCAGTAGGTTTTTACCAGACAGCTAAAAATATCCTTTCTAAAATTGACCTTGAACATGTTAAGGTTTGCGTACGCACGTCATCCGATTCCACTGTGGCCAGCAAAGTATCAGTGATGCTTTTGGCGTTATTTATTTCTCCGGAGCGTCGATTACCATAAGTTCCAATCTCTTCTACTAGTTTGTTGGCTAAATAGCAACTATAATAAATATTTAACTGTAATAAATATTTCACGGTGTTTTCATAGAAATTCGGCTAACGAGACCATGAACAAAGACAGACCATGTAAGTTTGTCACCGCCATCGATTTGCAATACTAGGACGCCACCGAATGGTAAATAGTCACTTGCTGGCTAACTGTTTGCCGCTAATGGTACATCGCTTCTTAACTTCCGACGAAAAAAGAGGGGTGTTATAAGTTTGAAGTGTCTGTGTATCTATGTGTCTGTGTGTATCTGTGGATACAGATCCAAATATGTCTGTGGCATCGTAGTTCCCAAACGGATGAACCGATTTTGATCTAGTTTTTTTTGTTTGAAAGGTGAGAGTGTTTTAAATATGCTTAGTGAAACTAAAATTGTTGGTTTTTTTTAATTTTAATTTAAGATTGTTTGTGTCAGAATAGGCGGCCACAAAGTAGGTACTAATGATCTCTTATCTTAACACCGCGTGAACTGCCCCCTCTGACAGCTGTTACTATGAAAAATAATCATAAAACAGATATAAGCTACGAGTACTATAATATATATGCATAATATAATTATATCGCTCTGCCTTGCATTGCCCGCGTTTTCTGGAATAATAAGTACATACCATAATGTCCTATTTAAGATCATGGTCTACAACTGTGTTAAATTTTATGGAACCTGTTCAGTAGTTTTGTGCGTAAGAGTAGCAAACATACACATTCACATTCTCATAAACTTTCAGATTTATAAAATTAGTAGGATCTATTCTGTGTTATTACGTTAAAACCATTACCATACCAAACTTTTCCTTTTGACGTACAAAATGTTAGTGATTCCGAGTATTGAGAGCTGCACATTCACAAAGGCAAAGTCATGTAAGTTATTTATATATGCCAGTACAGCTCGGGAGGTCAGTGTCATGGCTGCGGCGGGGGAGGCGGTATTGACGTCATTGGGTAAAAAGTGCAACGCACATTGTAACTGGTAACCAATGATATTATACATTATTGTACATTACATTAGTATTGTATATTAAAAAGAGGCAGATGTGTCATAAGCGCACGCGTTGTGTGACTCAAAAAGTTCCCAATTGGGAACTCTTATTCAGGTGAAGAAAGAGATAGCGATGTAGTTTTGACGCGAGAGCGATAAAGACGTGCGATAAAGCAATAAAGCGTGCCTTGCGGACATCGGAACAGATTTTTCGGTTGATTTGTAAGGGCATAACGTATCTATATTTATTTAAACATCATTGCTGGTAACGTTATAAAGACGGCGAATCTTGTTCATATAATGTCCCTCATTAACTCCAGTTATTGGCGTGTCGTGGAGGTTTGTAAGGTAATTAATTGTCTTCAAAGATTTGTTTTATTTAAAAAATCTAAAGGTGGAATCCTAAGAGGTTGTTTTGAAAAGGGTAGCCTTACTTGGAGGTGTTTTAAAAAGGGTAGCCTTATTTGGGGTTGTTTTGATAAGGTTAGTCTTGCTTGCGTGTAAGTTTATGGATTATTACATTACCCATGAAATACTATTATATTTTAAATGCTAACTAATTTTTATTTATTTACCTACTCATTTCTTCCATTTTGTGGTTTTAATAAATATGTACATCCATGCGAAATTACAGCTTTCTAGCACTAAGGGTATCGGCGGCGCTATGCTGCGGACGGACGGACGGACGGACATGACGAAACTATAAGGGTTTAAATTTTTGTTCGGAATCCGAATTATTAAACCCTAACTTAATCAAATATTATACTATCAATTTTATATCTTAAAATCTTAATTAAAAGCGTTAATATACTATTTTTGTTAAACCAAGGGAAACTTATCAGTCACATCACATCCTGCATCCGTAAACTAGTTTAACTTATCTAAGACCAATGATATTGTAATACAATAATTGTAACAATAGGGATGTTGACACTAATTATAAATTAATATAAATTTATGTCTAAAATATTAGTGGTAACATTTAAAGGCCTAAAATATGATTCTTTTATTGAAATCAATCACAATAAATTAAATATCATTAATTTAAAATGTTAAAATTTTTACTCACTGACACGTGACCTCAAACGCCATTTTGAGAATATGACGTCATTGGAACAATTTTATATGGAAATTCAACAAACTTAGCAGACAGATAGTATTGAACATCGTTTAGTGACGTCACGTGACGTTTTTGGTGGGAAATTTGATAATGATTTTTATTTATCAATTTTTGTTTTTAAATTGAAGATTATTATTTTTATAATATTTCGTGAATATTAAGGTCATATCTATAAAATAAAATTGAATCCTAAAAATAGTCCCTATTGTACAATAATTGTACATATGTAGGTATAAAACGTCAGATTAATAGTATTTACATATCAATGACCAAAAGGAAAACTTAATTAAAACTTCTAAATTATTTTTTCAGCTCGACGAATAATGAATTCTTTTGTCTGATTAGAATTTATGATAGATTGATTTAGAAAATTAAAACTCTGAGTAATTTAAATCTACCAAACTTTATGTATAAAAATTAGGTAGTTACGGGCCAAAGTTATTCAATACATGTTATTTTATTACTTCAATATTAACTTGATTTATGGCTTTATATTTATAAAGCGCCTAGTAAAAATATTGAATGAAAATGAAGAATGAATAAAATGAGTAATTTTAATGCGTCAGGCTCTACTTTGCACCTCCTTCAACAACGGCACGCATAGTATAAAAAATTGTTTGTTTTGTTTTGAGACGATCTAATTAACGAAACACGTGTTTTTACCCTTCCTGGGTTATGTTTCGCGCGTATCTTGTATGTATGTATGTATTGTATGAATGTATGTTTGTACGTATGCATGTTTTTTGCATGTTCTTTATCATCTCGTATCTTACAAACCACTGAAAGGATTTATATAATTAGGATATCGTTAGATTCGTCTTGATAACCCAAGTGTTCATAGATAAAAGAAATTAAAAAAAAACAATTATGATGGCTATGAGATGCCATTGTTTGAAGTATCAAAAAATAAAAATAAATCGAATAACGCAATATGGATATTAAATTAAAGAGCTCAGCATAAGGATTTCAAAATGATGAATCAAATGCTCCTTAAGCTTACAGTACGATTTAGGATTAGATGATTTAGAATCATAAAAAAGTATTTTAACATTTTTGAAAATAGCTTATTTCTCAAAGTTTATAAGATCTTTGTAAATTTTTATTATAATATAAAAAAACCAATTTGCAAATAAATATTATGTAAAATAAAAAATAATATGTCTATATTAATTTCCAAAATATTGGAGATTTTCCTTAACGGGTACGAATTAGGCAAGTTTCCATGACCATGACTTGGAATAACATACGGTATTTATTATACCGGAAAACACGGGCAATGCCGCGAGCAAAGCGGTAGTGGCTACATAATTTATTTATTAATTAATTTATTCACAATAAATGAAGCGCTCATAGCCCGATCTTAAGTGATTGGCAAAGTTAAGCAACAACGGGCGCGGTCGGTAGTTGGACGGGTGACCGCTAGTGGCAAAAAAAAATCTTGAGCGTTTCCGTGCTTCGGAGGGCACGTAAAACCGTCGGTCCCGGTTTGTTATCATAAGATAACAGTCGTTAAGCCATGTCGGAGGCCCTCGGGTGGTTTGAAAACTTCCGACAATCGGGTTGGCCACTAACCCCTCCACCAATCCGCACTGGAGCAGCGTGGTGGAGTATGCTCTAGGCCTCCTCAAGAGGAGAGACCCGTGCCCAGTAGTGGGCCATTAATGGGTCGAAGCCCATTCACAATAAATGTAAACATAACAGGTTCATTTAAACCTAACACCGTTACACATGTAGTGAATAATCTATGGCCGTTCTGCGACAGCAGATGTCCAGTAAAATAAGTCTAGATCAGGGTTCCACACCAGGACCCCATTGAGCAAAGTCACTGCACGAAGTAAGGGTGATTCTTTCACCATTAATCTAATGTTTAGGGCACTATCCATGAGTCTAATGATCCGATCCATTCTCCCGAGCAATATAACTGTTATAAATGCCTATAAGAGAGAAGCAGATTCTTTTTTAAACGTGACTAGGGGCAGACCACTGTTTACTTAATGTTCTCTGGTGTTATCTGGTTCTATCCAAACTGATGATGCGACTGGCGAGTCTCGCGACTCACGTGGTCAGTAAATAGTATCACGTGGACCGCGGTCGTCCATTAAAGATAAGTGGGTACTTAGCCCTTGACTTGCAGTCTACACACTCAGTCTCGCATGGACGAATGATTTATAATTGTTATTTTGTGTGCAAATAGTTTCTTAATATATTTGATAATATACATACCTGTCTCTTCTTCGCTTTGTTATCATGATTCATCTTTTCAATCACAGTATAATCTATACTTAATGTTACAAAGCTGAAGAGTTTGTTTGGTTGAACGCGCTAATCTCAGGAACTACCTACTTCGAATTAAAAAAATATTTTTGTGTTTGATAGTCCATTTATCGAGGAAGGCTATAAAGGATATATAACATAATATATTTTAGTAGTTAGTTTTTTCCACAAATTAACGCTGGTGAAACCGCATGGCACAGAGTAGTTATAATATATTCGTTAAACAAATAAAGAAAATTTGTATTTATATTTTTAATATTTTTAGTCACAAACTACGAGTCTCAGTGGGTAATGGGTTATAATGAATCAGTGTACGTCACTAGATTCTCAGTTGTCATCAGCCGTGATTGTGCTGACGAATAGCTTTATCACTTGCCATATTATACTCTTCAGTGTAGCAATGCAGTATTTGGTTCCTCGAATACGGTTCACTCAGTGCAATGACCGAACTTGGTACTTTCCCCAGTTTTAGTAGACTCTAGGTGAAAATATTGGTGCAGGATACTCAAGAGGATTGAACTTTTCGGATTACAAAATTCTCTGTACGGTGGAAAATTGAGCTACAGGATAAAGGATATAGGATTCCTACCTACATAAACTTTCTGTTACGTGACACTCAAAGAGGTGGAAAGTAGAAATATTATGTTTAATAGCAACTTATCTGGTATATTTTTTTGTATTATGGTACTGCAAATTATGGTACAGTGAAATAGGTCGTTTTTACTAGGCAGATTAAAGGACCTTACTGGAATTAATGAGAAATCTACTTAGAGAAAACTTTTAGATTGCTCATTATCTTCATTGGAACATATTAATATTGTTCTCTGTACCTACCGAATTTTAGTATTCTAAGCCGCCTTAATTCGGACAAAGTTAGTAGAGTTAGTTAATTTAAATACCTCAGAAGAATTTGTACTGCCAATACAAAGTATTCCATATTCTTAGCCCTAGCCGCCCCAACCCTAACTAACGAAGTTGGTAAATAAGTTGCAGGTTGACCTTAAAATTAGAGACGCAGCTTCCACAGTGGTAAACTGGTACTAGCTGGCGCATAATTCCTAGAGTTAAATCTATCTATACGAGCATATAAAATACAAAAAATGTTTGTGGCAATGTACGTTATAGACTTATAGACTCTGAAAACATCCAACCGATGTGCCCCAAAGCGATTTCATTTGAAAGGCAACAATGCGAATATGGTTTCAGATCACAAAACAATGCATTAAAACATTCGGTCCATTCATGCGACTTTTTCAAAACATTCCCCTGAAAATGAAGACAAAAATTTACCTGAATTCACGTATTTCATTCTTTAGCGTAGTAGCATACTTCGGGTATAAAAATATATAAATAAATAATCTAAAATTATGACAAAAACCGACTTCAAATGAAGAAATCGGTTGGCGTGATATTGAGTTATTCGTCCATTTGTCGCGCACATACTTAAAGACTACCTGTAGGGGAGTAATTTTTCAGTATTTTATTCTACGATTCTGGAGTTTTAATAAATATGTACATCTGTGTTAACAAATCACACACCTGCGATATGCCGATGATATAGTCATCCTGGCGGGTTCCCTGGAAAAACTTGGTACAATGCTTGGGGACTTGAACAGCGCCTCACAACGGGTGGATCTTAAGATGAACATGGACAAGACGAATATCATGTCAAATGTCCATGTCATACCCTTACCGGTTGTTGTTGATGGCGCTTGTCTTGAAGTTGTAGACGAATACAGTTACCTTTTTTTTTTTTTTTTTTTTTTCGGGGGGGAAAATGCGTTACGCATACCACCCGGGCGCAGGGGGTACCCGAGTGGTTATGTGGGACTCCCGTATAGGCTAATGAGACCCACGGTATACCCACTAAAAACCCCCCCCCATCTTCCGCCTCGCCGCCTTGTGACGGGGTTACGGGAACGCTTTCGCACACATCCGCGACCCCGCCAGCGGCAGCCGCCCACAAGCGGCTCCATCGCGAAAGCCCGAAGGCCCTCCACGATGGGCGCACCAGATGGTAAGGTGCGCCTGCCTCCTCGGCCTCCACCAGTACTGTAGCAAACTCCCCCTGAGTCTGCTACTAGGAGGCCATGGGTACCAGATCACTGGTACCCGGTGGAAGATCTGGTCTGTGGTTCTTCCACCGACCACACCTCGGCCGCAGAGGATAGGGCAAGCGGCGCACCGTAATACCGGCATGCCTCTTCCTCTGCGGCCCCACCAGTGCCGTTTCGACGGAACGGCCCCGCCAGCTCGCAGGGGGTAGGGAGAGTGGCGCACCGCAATACCAACACGCCTCTCCCCCTGCGATCCCTCCACGGCCGCAGAAGATAGGGAGAACGGCGCACCGTAATACCGGCACTCCTCTTCTTCTGCGGTCCCACCTTGGCGCGCGTCCGTAGCGGACTTATTCAGCCTGCTGGGAGCGCCCTCCTCGGGCCAGCCGGCAGCCCAAACAGGCCGGCCCTGGTTGCCTCTTGGTTCACCGTGGGTGACCAGTCCACGGTTACTAAGCCCCCCCGCCACGACAAGGCGGGCAACCCCCGGGGGGGCGAATACAGTTACCTGGGACAAGTGATCCAGATGGGTAAGTCCAACTTCGAGAAAGAAGTCACTCGTAGAATTGCTGTTCGTAGGGCTGCGTTCGGGAAACTGCATCATATCTTGTCGTTCAAAACACTACCTCAGTGCCTGAAGTCGAAGGTGTTCGAGCAGTGTGTGTTGCTAGTGATGACATACGGATCCGAGACGTGGTGCTTTACTATTGGCCTAATCCACAAGCTCAGAGTAGCGCAGCGGGCTATGGAGAGGGCTATGCTCGGTATTTCTCTACGTGATCGAATCAGAAATGAGGAGATCCGTAGACGAACAAGGGTAACCGACATAGCTCAAAGAATTAGCCGACTGAAGTGGCAATGGGCTGGCCACATAGTGCGAAGGACCGACAACCGTTGGGGAAGAAAGGTCCTCGAATGGCGCCCACGTCTCGGAAAAAGGAGCATAAGACGCTCTCCGACCAGGTTGACTGACGACCTGAAGAAGACAGCGGGCATCCGCTGGATTCAGAAGACTCAGGACCGGCCAGAGTGGCGTAAGTTAGGGGAGTCCTATGTTCAGCAGTGGACCTCCAAGGGCTGATGGATGGATGGATGATGTGCTAACACAAATGTCATTAAAAATGTTGATGCTCAATGTATTCAAAAAAGTCACTGTATTTTTTTTAGTTCTTCTAATAGGTATACTTCAAAAACTAGCCTATTAACATATTTTTTTTTGTGATTTAGGTCTAATTTTTTAATTATTTACGGACACCCTCTATGTAAGAAAGAAAATAGGATTCTTTAAAGGTCAAACCAAATAACTTTACAAGTTTTATAGATTGTAAGCATAATTCTTAGTAACAACGATTTTGACTTTCAAACCCTGATAAAATAAACTTGACAAGTACGAGTTAAACTCGCGTGGAAAGGGTTCCGTAGGTACATTGATTACGTATTTACCGTTATTTTTCTATTTTATTAATATTTGTCTTTTTTTAACACCATAGGTTTTAATGTAATATATGAGTAAAACTTTGTGTATTTTTCTTAAAAAACTAGCCTCAGTAGTTACGAAGATTAGGGGGGAGGGAATGGTCAATTTTCGTCTTAAATTTTCGGTCTTTGTTGAATAATTTTAAAACTATCCTTTGTAGAACTGTAACAAAAATATATTTGAGATCCTTACAATAAGACCTTTCATTTGTTATGGCAAACGATACGGTTTGCAAAACTTTTTTTTTTTAATTTGGATTTCGTAAAAAAATCTTTTTTTCAAAATTCATTTGTTTTCTTTATGCCTTCGTCTTTGGGTCACAAAAAAGCACATGAGTACCAAACAACTCATTTGGTCTAGTAGTTTCGGAGTAAATTGGCTGTGAACTGTTGCCCAGATGCACGAGTGACGGTATAAGGGTTCCAATTTTAGTTTTTCGTACAGAACCCTAAAAATAACATGTTATTTGTACTATTGTTATTTTGTACTATTTATAGCCGACAGAAATAGCCAATTAGGTAAGATTAATTGGTTTAATTCATTACATGAAATACAATATTGACATGCAGAATATTATTAGGTAGGATAATTTATACTTTGAACACCTGTGCGATATTTTGTGTGTTTTACCTTATAAATACCCACAGTATCAAACTAAAGGGTGTTGATTTTATGTGTTCAAGTAGAAGTAATTTTTTTTATTAAACTATGCCTGAATTATAAACTTTAATTTGGAATAATTTTGATTTAAATAAAAATGTCTATGAAGTAGCTTTTCAACCTTGGATTAGCATGTTTAATTACAACTACTTACATTAAATATAAAATACTAACGAAATCATCACGTTATGTTAGGTAAGCGTCCGCATATCAGAAGCTTTTAAGCCCAAATTATTATAAATCTACAACAAATTATTATTTTGGCGTGACGTAATTAATAGTTGTCAGACGGTTAGGTACTAGGTATACTGTTTTCAACCCGTACCAAACTAGTTCTTCATGACGCACATTGAAAAGATCAGAAGACAATATGGTGATTAAGGTTATTAAAAATTCACCGTGTGAACCATATGATAAACAGTTGAGGAACATAATCTATTTTTAGGGTTCCGAAGTAAAATTGGAAGTGCTAGAAATCTGTAATTTGGCATGGATATTCAAATTCAAATTCATTTATTCATCAAGAATATGTTTACATATGTACATGGTGTTGGGTAATACATTTTTATAGTAAGTAGTCCAAACTAAATAATCGTCAGCTGCCTAAACTGGGCGTAAGCCTGTAATATAGGCAACTGAACTCTCCCAAGAGGTATCCGTTTACTATAATGATTAATTTTTTATTCGTTGCGCAACTGATAGTGTGACTGTGGGGTGTCGTTCAAAAGGTCTTTCAAAACTATTATGGGTCTTTAAAGCCAATTTTTGGATTAAGAGGTCCGTTTGTGAAATATTTGGCTTTAGAGTACAAATTTTGGTTAGAGTCAAGCCCAGGAGGGATCTACTCTATGGGGTCTACCACTGATATTCGTATCACATCTTTGAAAGTACAATATCATTAAGTTTAAGTAATCATTAAGTCATTAATCATTTGACGACCCTGTAGCCAAGTTTGTAGCGAGCCTGAAAGCAAAGCGAGGGGTCCTGGGTTTGATTCCTGGCCAGGCCAGATATTTATGTGACAGATAAATACTTGTACTCGGGTCATGGGTGTTATTGTGATGTGTTGATCATCATGCCACCCGCGACACAGGGATTACCTACTGCGGGGGTATGAGTGTGTTAGCGTTTATTTATTTATTTACTACCTGATGCCCGCAGCTTTGCATTCGGAAATTATGTTTTAAATTATTCAAAATTTTATCCTGTTTTCCCGGGAAACCTTTTAATTTTCCGGGATGAAAAGTTGTCTAAAATATGACCCCAGAGTATCAGTAACAACTTTACCAATTTTCATCGAAATCCGTTCAAAGGTTTTTATGTGATACCTGGTCAGATTATATGGTTCTCTCATGGATTCCATTGTCACATCTCGCTCTTTAAGGGACGACATGACAAGCACGAGCTTTTAATTAAAAAAGAATCATCAAAATCGGTTCACCCAGTCGAAAGTTCTGAGGTAACAAACATAAAAAATACAGTCCAATTGAGAACCTCCTTTTTTGAAGTTGGTTAAAAATAATGTACTAGTAAAAAATAAAAAAATCAATTTCAAAGTCATGATCAAGATTATTGGTTTGACGAGTTATCGGGAGAAATGTTATGACTGGACGGAAGTTCAGTGAGATAACTAACGGAAATGTTATAATACATGCAACTGTTATGTAATTTAGGTATGTAAAAATAATGTATACGTATGGAGATACATCAACGATAGTTTTAAGTTAGTCTTTCAGTTGTACTACCCCTACGCTACGCTGTATCAATGCTTCACAAATTCTATTTCCACTCGAGTTAACGTACTCACTCTGTCGTCAAAGTTTGACGACAAACAACAAACTCGGTTGACCGGAACAATGTTGAAAGTGTCGAGTTAGATAATGTTGTTACTAAGAGAGCTTCTGTTCTTTTCCCAGTGAAGTAGTCTCAGCTCATAGGAGCCAGTTTTAACACATTAGTGTTAGCAAGGTTAATTATTTGTGACTAGTTTTCCATTGTTTATTCATTATTACTATAGCACGCGTCGGTATTATGAGATTGTCAACACATGTATGTATTTGTCGGTTTTTAAGTTATTATTTGAATTTTCGGGCGCGAGAAAGTTTCCCAGGGGCCACTAAGTCCAGATTTGATCTATTGTGGCCGGTCTTTAAGTTATAGGAAAGGCTATTCAATCGGTTAAAAGCTGTAGTTCATGTTACTTCATCACCGTTGGTTGGTTGGAAGAAAATGCTGTGTAAGCATTAAGCCCGCTTACTGTACTAATCACAGTACTAATTGCTACGATATTGAAAGTGTTAAATACACTCTAATTACACTTCTGTAATGTATTTTCATTTTCATTTCATTAGTTGTAGTTTGTTTTAAAGAGCAGTGTAAAATATAATACATTTTTTCAATGGATTAAAAGCTTGATAGTTATGACATGAAAATTCAATCGCAAGTGAGAGGGATTAGATTGAAAGATAAATAATATGAATCATAATACTTTTTTCATTAAGTTCTTTAGGTGAATTTATCGGTCGCCCATCCTAATGTATAATGACAATGAATTGTAATTTGCTGATAGTGACAATAAAAGTACCGGAGATGCAACTATAAGATATGTGAATAAAAAATCCCGGCTTATCAGAAACGTTACATGTTTCCGTATAGGTTATTATAACTTTGTGGTATGAGTTGTACGTAGGAAATTACTTTTGTGTATATCTAACTATGGTATTAGTACAATCGCTGCGATAAAATCTAGCTTTGTTAACGTCTAGACATGGCCATCGTGGTGGACTATAGTCTGATCTCCTCACTGTACCCGAGTTCAGCCCCTTACGCTTCGTTGTGATGATAAACTCGACATGTATGAGTAAGTATTTATAGTTACATATTTGCAAGTGCGTTTGCAAATGCTCCTTCTTCCCAGCGCTCATATGGCTGAAGTCACAGAAAATATTATATGTTCTGTGGCTAAAGTAGCTTTCGGTTAGCCAAATTGAAAATACGAGCTCCGAAACCTAGTAGGTACGGCGTAGCTTGGACTCTACGCTGGGGCAAAGGAGGGTTTGCGGTTCGAACCCTGCAAGCCCGAACGTTACTTCAGTAAGCGCCATTATGTGTGCTGGGATAACTCTTCTCTCATGATAGCCATTAGGGCTAGAATGTTCTTGCGATGGGATGAAGGAGCACTTGTAAACAAGCTATTTTGAACAATGAATATTTTTTACTTTAGAAATAGGTGTTTATTTTTTTAAACGTTTATAGAGTTCACTGAGTTCATCAATACACTGTCTTGTTTTTTGTGCTCAAGTAGTTTTTCAAACTTGTCTCGAATTATTATCATGATGTACAATTGTACAGTGTTTGTGATATACATAATATTACCTGTTTTAATTATTATAATTTTTAATTATTATAATTTATTTTAAAATTCTTAGTAACACAATTTGAATAAGTTTCAATTGTGTTTTACAGTTTAAAAAAAAATTACTAACTTGCCTATTTAAAAAAATACTTGCTTATTGATTACCTACTGAAAGATAAGATGAAATCTTTTAAAAATTTTTATATTAAGATAAAAGTTCCACACCACAAGAGCCCGATTAAAAATTCTCCAGTGAATTGTAAAATAATTGATACATCTTGAGGAAACTCGCACACGCGATAGGATAGTATTCCATAATTTTCAAATCATCTGTAAATATTTCCAATCCGCAGTGTAGCAGACTAGTGAATTATTGCATAAGAGGGAGTGAGAGGACACTTGAGGGACATTTATGGATTGCGATAATAATGATAAAACTGATAATAGTAGCTTTAAAGATATGCACAGTAATGGTATAATTAAGTTATCGGCTGCGAACTATCGGATATAATGCCCTAACGATTACGA
The DNA here is from genome assembly GCA_963932265.1 of Thymelicus lineola. Lineage (NCBI taxonomy): Eukaryota > Metazoa > Arthropoda > Insecta > Lepidoptera > Hesperiidae > Thymelicus > Thymelicus lineola. The sequence continues at coordinate 14,699,651 of OZ010688.1, forward strand.
AGATTAATTTGATAGCAACAACATAACTTCTGAGTAACACGAATCTGTATTTGATACGGCTACGCTCGGATGGATTTGCAAAATTAATGCAATCTCGTTGTTCAAAGGGAAAGTATCCCTATAAAAATCCTTGTATAGACTACCTATTCTAACTACCCACGTAATATTGGTTTGAAGCCGTTTGAGAAGAAAAAATACATTTCTTCTATATTTGATGTCACTATTACTTAATTCTCTCAACCGGGTAAAATTTAACAAAAATGTGTAGATTGATTTTCCAAAACATTAGAAAAGCATAAATCGAAATCAGAATTATAGAGCTACAGTAGCTTCAATTAGGGACGTCATGTGTTGAGAGTACATTAAGATACGGCTGTAGATATCAGGGTAGTTAGCAGTAAAATATCCAGTGCAAAAACATTTTTTATCGTAAAGATAATTCATAGGTATTACAATTTTGCACTATCAGTAATGTTTACTCAGGATTATAACGGGGATTCACCGTTTTTCGGCAAATATATAAAAGTGCTGCCCTAATTTCTCCTCATTTTGTGATGTGATATGATGATTCATGTGAGAAAATGTTGTGTGAGATCAGCAAGTATTGTGTTTTGTTTATTATGTTGATCCTCGTTACCACTATGAACCTCGTTCTGCTGTATTTTTTAGTGATTTCGTTTTTGGTTTCCCCTCCTTCCGGTATTTATTATTTCCTTTGTTACAGTATTTTAGTCAGTGGCAGAGTTTTTGTGCCAACCTAGTTAACTATCACCTTCTAGTTCCAACAACTTGAAATGGTTTTTGAGTGTTTTGATACCAATATGGCTATCTAGGGCCATTGTAATTATTTGGTGCTCTGATGGTCAAACATCAGGTGGTCACTGTGTTAATTTTGAGATTCAAGAAAAAATTACACGATATTTTAGTTGAACAGTTCAAAATTTTATACTATAAAACTGATAGATTAGATTATTATAGTAAGATTTAAATAGCCAATAGATTTTACATCAAGTTTAATTTTAAATTTATTATGTTTTCAGTGGCAGAGCCTTGCGGAAGTGTGCCTTTAGAAACATGGAGTGGGTCACCGTCTGCTTTAGTGGAAGTACTGAAGATGCCAGTAAACCTCGTGGTAGTGACCCACACGGTCACGGGGGCATGCTACACTGACAAGGAGTGCGAGAGGATCGCCAACGCCATCCGTAACAACCAGAAGAGAGAGGGCCGTCCAGATATTGGATTGTCGTAAGTTGATTTATAGAAACTTCGAGAGAAGCAATCAAATAAGGAGTAATTGGTGGCCAATTATTTATTTGTGCATGTCGATTAGTTTTAGCATATAGATTAGTTTTAGTACACACCAAAAACATTAGCTTATCACCGAAACACCTATCCCTAAGACATTTCTATTATTGAGGATGATTTCGAATATTATAATAGAGAAGATAGAGATTCAGGTATTATTTGGCATCTCAAATTAAAATTAAAAAAATAGACATAAGATTGGACTAGAAATTGAGAATCTAAAGGTTAAAGGGGTCTGTTCCACTTTGCTGAATAATTAATGAGGTTCAAGTGTAAGATTGTGTCTTTAAACGTGATTAGACTTCGTTTAGCCTAGACTGGTTCATGTTTTATTCAACATTAACATTTTTAGGTACCTGGTTGGCGAAAATGGGAAAATTTACGAAGGTGCTGGATGGAGGGTTGGCAGCCATACTCGGGGATACGACGATCAATCTATCAGTCTATCCTTCATTGGTGACTTCAGAAGTAAGTTTGGAAAATTAATATTTAGAAACTATTGAAAAAATAAGTAGTTCTTCATTAACACAAAAGAAGGAAAAAAAGATCCTGATCTAGTTAGTTCTTCTACTTGTTTAACATCCAGACATATATGACGAATAAGACACGAGGAGTTTATGCTTGTGGTCACATTACATATGCGGCCTATAACAAGTTTCTATGGTATATTTCTTTTGCAGCCAGAGTTCCATCACAGGCAGCTCTCAAGGCAGCTCAGGATTTCCTGACCTGCACCTTGGGTTGGGCTGTCACCACTAACTACAGCTTGGTGGGCCACCGCCAACTCATAGCAACGATTAGTCCTGGCGACGCACTTCAGAACCTCATTCAGACATGGCCTCATTGGGTTACGAACGTCGGCACGAGACCTCACTAGACACCTTACAGAATATCGATCTTGTCTACTTCCATGACTGAATATACCTTTGTGCTCTATACAATGACACATTGATTTTATATTATTTTTGCTATCTGCATTCCGTCGAATTAACTTATTTAGGTATATGTGTGATAATACTCCTAGTTTTATAAGTGACATGTTTACATAATTATTTATAAAATAAAAATTGTTATAATATTTTATTTCTTGTCATTTATCGTTACGTTATATTTCTCTAATGACAAGTACATCTATTTATGAACTAAATTATACTAACAATTTATAATTGTAAGAAAAATTAAGTATTAGGAAAAATTAAGAAAAATTAGGTAATTAGGTATATCAAAGTCTGAAATGAATGTGTAGCCTGTGCTAGATGATGCCTAAGCATCACGGGCCTAAACCCGTATTAATAAACTTGATATATGTATTACTTCAGCATCTCAAAAGTTTAGGGTTCCCGCGGGATTTGTAAAAAACTACCTCTACCGCGGGCGAAGCAGCGGGCAAAACTAGTGTTTATATAAGTTAAAACCATGAACGAATACAATAACTTAAATAAACAGGAGAAAATAGAACACAACAATGCAGATCATACATGGACATCAACACACCATCACTGATGCTTGCCGGCCCAGAAAGAAAATACTGGCTTGTAGCTCCCAACCCACGAGTATTTTAGCAGATGACTTAAGAAACATGGTGGTAGCTATGCAGGTAATTAATTTAATTAAAAAATATCAGACATAACACATATCTAGATAGCCTACACTCGGTCTCTATCGAATGAGCAATCGATATTTGATCGATAACATCAATCAGGTATGGCTATTGCATATATTAAATCAAGTAGATACCTAAATCTTGCAATCCCGTAGATGCGGATAGATAATATCAATCTAGAGACTTATTTCGGAAGATCAACTTGATCACTAAGCCATTGTTCTCAAAAACGTGGGAAATTGAAGAAAATAAAGGAAATGTTACTGTCAATCCTTATTTGAAGACCCGCAATCTACAATTTTCCCGAATACAAAACCCTACCAAGAGAATATAGAGCCCGAGGCTTTTCTACACAAAACTTGGCACTTATTTAGATCTCAAATCTTTTTTAGGGTTCCGTAGCCAAATGGCAAAAAACGGAACCCTTATAGATTCGTCATGTCTCTCTGTCTGTCCCTCCGTATGTCACAGCCACTTTTTTCCGAAACTATAAGCACTATACTATTAAAACTTGGTAAGTAGATGTATTCTGTGAACCGCATTAAGATTTTCACACCAATATAGAAAAAAAACAATAAATTTTGGGGGTTCCCCATACTTAGAACTGAAACTCAAAAATTTTTTTTCATCAAACCCATACGTGTGGGGTATCTATGGAAAGGTCTTTAAAAATGATATTGAGGTTTCTAATGTCATTTTTTTTTAAACTGAATAGTTTGCGCGAGAAACATTTCCAAAGTGGTATAATGTGTGTCCCCCCCCTGTAACTTCTAAAATAAGAGAATGATAAATCTAAAAAAATATATAATGTACATTACTATGAAAACTTCCACCGAAAATTGGTTTGAACGAGATCTAGTAAGTAGTTTTTTTAAATAAAAAAAATACATTATTATTAAGACATTGTTCAAAGTTACAATAAACTACAAGAACTTTTATATTATGTTACTTGCTGCTACAGAACCCTTCATGGGCGAGTCCGACTCGCACTTGGCCGCTTTTTTTGAACATGTCTCTCATTTCACATTTATGTTTTTGATGAAATTGTAATAACAGATTCGTATTAGGATAATGTTCTCAAAATAATGGAATTGTTACAGTTCTGCGCAAATATCACTGGAAGTTTACTATGAGACAAATAATTGATATGAAAAAAACAAAAAATACTTTTGAAATAAACTAAACTAAACTAACTGGACTAAATTTAGTCCAGTTCAACCCCGAGAAGACACAAGTTTGCGCGTTAACCGCTAAAAAAACCCCATTTGCCACAGTTCCAGAACATTCCTCATAACATCTCTAAAAGCATTGGGATCCTTGGTGTCGACATTTTGAATGAAGTTCAGTTTCGGGACCACTTGGTTAGTAAGGCCAAACTAGCCGCAAAGTAATTGGGAGTGCTCAATAGAGCTAAGCAGTATTTCACGTCTAAGGACAGGTTGATGCTCTACAAGGCGCAAATTCTACCACACATGGAGTACTGCTGAGTCTGTACAATGGGGAATGTTCTGAAGAACTGTTTGGCTTAATACCTGCAGTTAATTTTCGTCACCGCACATCACGTACCAGGTTCCACCAACACTACCTGGCGTTCGTCCACAGTTTGGTTCTCACGTCATTTTCTACCTCGGACGTGTAAACAGTAGAACGAACTACCTGCAAGGTGTACCCTCTAAGCTATGACATAGGGTCCTTCAAGAAGCGGGTCCATCGTCATCTTTTTGACCGGCATCGCGTTGGTGACGCCCCCCGTGTTGCTAATATCCATGGGCGGCGGTGATCACTTACCATCAGGTGACCCGTCTGCTCGTTTGCCTGCTCAAAGCATAAAAAAAACATATCCACTGTGAAGCTTTAAAAATAAGACATAATTCATCCAAATCCGAGTCCTATTAAGTGTAGCCATGTATTATTGTGTGATGAGGTAACAAATTGTTGTAACATAATTATTACACACTTTATATTCCTACCTATTATACGTTCAATAAAATTAGAACGATAAGCAAAAGGTTATCTTGATTCTGTAATAGAATTTGGACCGACTAATAAATCTAGGGTAATTCCGGGGTAGATAGATAAGGGAGAGATGGCCCTTCGAAATAATTCCTGAAGGGCTGGCTAGATTTATTTATTAGTAGAGCATTTAGTTCTATACATAGGTAATGCATATTAAAGATATCCTTAAACCTTATCAGTAAGTGGGGCTTTCAGACGTTGGTTAATTACTGGCGGATATCTCAGGCGTCAGGCAAGTCACGTAACATCTTATGAGACAAGGTCCGGGCCCTAAATCTAGTCATACAAAAGTTCCTCCCTCCTCGTATTATAGGTATCTTGTGGCAGCGGTAATCTGTCTTAGAGTTTCTCAACTTTCACGTCAATTAATTTTTTACGTAAGTTAATTATTATAATATAATGTTTATATAAGTTTTGTTAAATTGGCTTCAACCCATTAATGGCCCACTACTGAGCACGGGTCTCTTCCCTTGAGGAGGCCTAGAGCATACTCAACAGTGCGGATTGGTGTAGGGGTTAGTGGCCAACCCGAGTGTCGGCAGTTTTTATGCTGCCCCAGGGCCTCCAACATGGCTTAATCTTACGATAACAACCGGGACCGACAGCTTTACGTGCCCTCCAAAGCACGGAAACGCTCAAGAATTTTTTGCCACTAGCGGTCACCCATCCAACTACCGACCGGGCTCGCAGTTGCTTAACTTTGTCGATCGCTTAGGACAGACACAAGCCGCCGGACTATGAGCGCTTTGCTTTGTTAAATTAGTAAATTTTTATTTTAGATAGGTAAGCCGATTCTGTCGAATATGAATTCTTGAATGACATTCAAGAGCTTTCAATTTGTAAGTCCTAGGACTCCTAGGAAGTAATGAGGCTTTTTGACTATTTTAATGCGAAATGTGTGGTGCAGGAAAACACATTTCCATTAAACGCCCACACAAAACGATTGAAATAAAAATTTATGTCAATTTTTACAATAAAATTGTAAACGAATTGTTAAGAATAATGGAGATACTGCTGCAATTTATTTTTTGACCCAGTGCCAGGTGACCAAAATTTGGGAATCGCTGATGTGTATAATCTGTAATTGGTACTTAGATACGTGATTTGTGTTTAACTTCGAAATTCTATTCGATGTAGGCACGAAAGTTAGGTTTTGGTTTCATTACCATAATAAGTATGAATTGTATTTTTTGTTTTGGTAAATGAATTGATAACAATCCAACATTCGTTACATCACTACTACATACACAAAATATTTCTTTTCGTTATGATCGGATTTATTAAAATAAATCTCGTTATCCTACTTAAATGTACAATTTTGTAATTTTCTTCATTTCCTTTATTTTTAGTAGTGAAAATTAATACCGAATATTTAAAAAAATTTGCCAACTAGTCGCCGACTAGAAAACATGCCGAATAGTTGGTTTTCCCGACTAGTCGGTATTTAGTCAGCCCATCACTAATAAAAAGTAAGAATCATAAAACTATATTAAAAAAATAGCACTGAATTAATAAAATAGATCATCATGACATCATCTATAACAATTTCTCATATTTTTCACAGTTCAAAATTCTAAATCATACACTTATGCACGTAATTTTTTGACTTTTCGGAAAGGTGCTTTGTCATGGAGGAGAAGAAAAGCCTGAAGAAACTCCTCAGCACATCTTTTAAAAATAAAAATACATAGGTATTACATTATTACAAAAAAATACCACTAACTTGAACGGAACTGTTGGCAGAGCTGGTCATTTCCATATTATGAGTATTATTGTTGACAATAAGAGTAGTCAAATATGATATCAAAACGATTAATTACATTAAACTTAGGAGCTAGGACGGGTTACTGGAACAGTTTATCAAACGAGTCATTATGTAACAGTGGCTCAGATATTTATACAGGCGCCGATAAATCTGAGGCCTTAGTGCCAGTTTTATGTGACATAACGGGCTCGGAAAGTAAATGCGAGTTGGCTAAAAGTATGGGACCGAAGCAGAGCCATCTAGCGGCACTGAAAAGAAAAGCTACGGTCCCATACAAATTGTAGCCAACTCGCATTTACTTTGCGAGCCCGTTATGTCATGTAAAACTCGCACTAGGCATTGAAGTATTATTACTAGCGTATAGAACCGACACCGCCAACATCATGTATGTCCCAATGCATTGGCGCCACGTGGCTTTAATCTTCAATGGATTCGTTCTATTTTGAAAGGAGAACCGGGGCTCAATTTTGAAAATGGAACCTCCCGGGCGGGACACACATTTTGTTCGAGATGTCTGTTCCATGACATTATACTTCAATGCACTAAGGCCTCTGATGATATCGATGAATTAAATCATACGCTCACTTCACAGCAATATAGTTAACTAACTTGACAACCCATCTCGTTATGGTTACCATGCTGGAGCGCCGCACCGTGCCAAAGGTTCTTGGTTCGATTCCTAGCGCGGCGGTTTGAACGATGAGTTTGCATTTCTGTTCTCGGTCTGGGTGTGTGTCGTCTTTGCGTGTTGTGCATGGCACCCACGACACAAGGAATCCCAGTGTGTGTGAGTGTGTAGCATTATATATTTTGACGTGATAACGTCTATTAAAACGGAACGCCGGCTGCACGCACGATAAAGCATGACTCATCTGTCGCGTTACGTGAGCGAGCGAACAATGGAGAAATCGCCATCTATGAACAAAACTATATATGTACACAATTAAGTCAGAAAGGAACTTGCTGAAAAAATTGTTTAGTTCAGGAGTTCTAGATGGCGTTGTAGTATAAAGATAAAAGTTTCTAATTATATGTTAATTTCCAGATATAATATTATATTCGAGCACTACTTCATCAATGTTTTGTCATGACGTTGTCACGTTAAACTACTGTCCGTAAACCGACTTTACAGACAACCATTTTTTTATTTTATGTCATCGTTCGTGAGCCAGAAGACACTGCAAGGACTCTGTGTTGGGGCGTTAGTATTTAAAAAAATATAACTCTAAATATCGCACCGTTATGGTTTGCGTAAACAAGGGACAATCCCGGAGGTAATTTTAATCCCGTGATTTTAGAAAGCTTACAACTGTAATGACTAATGCATACAAGGGACTGAAACTATTACATAGACATAATTACAGAATAGTGTAAGGAAATCCCCCGATGTCCGCGAAGACGTTGATGAAGAGAATGGTCTGTTTGAAAATGTTTGCATTCAGGGTACAATAAGACCCTTACCCTTACCCTTATATGTTTTCGGAGGATATTTTTTTTTTGGTATTTCTATGGGTGCTTCACTGAATTTGTTGCTGACAATCCGTCTGTTCTTTTTTCAAGTCTGTGCATACGAGAGTAACATCGGGTATAAATTGGGTGACTTCATGTTCGCTATACCTTCATCCATTGTTCAGTGCTGCAAAACTTGCAAAGGTGGTTGGTTTGGTTTCAAGGATGGATGAAGCTAAGTTAGTTATGAAAAATACATGTTATCTGTATTGGCCACAGACATAGATATTGGCAATAATCATAACTAAAATATTGCATTATCGATAAGATCTACATTAATAGATTGATAATTTGCAGATTTTAATTATTGATTTACTTGTCGACAAAGGCTTTAAAAGGCTGAAATAATTTGGCAATTACTTAGTATTCTGAAATAATTAAATATCGGATGTTTAAAAAAATTACATAGTTCTTTAGAAATATGAATATTGTTTTATTGGCTCTTGTAGTAATCTTCTCAGTTACTCAGTCTGGTGGTAAGTTATTTTAATATTGTTCTTGGGAGAAAAGGCCATCTAAGGAACACGCTTATCTCTGATCTAATTTTTGTAGAAATAAAATTTATAAAATTTTTATAGGTTCTTGAAATCACTGATTATTTTTGAAACTTACGCTGGCCATACACCGATCAAGTATACCTACTTGTGACTTAACGCGGCAACCAGTAAACTTGACGGTGTATGGTATAGGCACTATAATAATAATTGTATCGAAAAGGATAATAATTCTCGACAAACACAAAATTAACATATCGCCTGATAAAATGAGGGAGCAACATTTTTTCCTGCGCTTTACACTTAGATGTAACTTGCAAACGAAAACCCTGGAGTATGTTATGTTGTCCATTTTTCGTCGATTTTGAGCCTCCTTGAACCTTTAATAATTAACTGTTAATATTTTTCTATAGCAAGGTTAAACTATTGAATGAATTGAAGGCACAACCTTTATTTCCAGGACAAGAGAGTCATCGGATGACATGTGATGTCGTGCCCATTGAGATGTGGGGATGGTCAGCATCAAGACACGAGCAAGATCTTCGGAGACCAGTCGGTGTTGTGGTGGTGACTCACACTGTCACATCCCACTGTACCACGGCCGCCACATGCGAGGCAGTCGCCAGAGCCATACGCAATAACCAGATCCAACAAGGCTTGGACGATATTAGTCTGTCGTGAGTTATCATCAAAATATGTTCATTAATATACAATTATTGAACAGGTTCTTTGCTATTTTACATACTGTATCCTCAGTGGAAAAAATTATAATTCGTGTTACTTTGAATTTATGATTGGAAGGGGGGACAAAAGCTCAATTTTTTTCATTATCATTAATGTTAAGGGTTTTGTGCAAGAAATCGTAGTATAAATTCCTTTGACTACTTATACCTACTAATATTTTTACAGTTTTTTAGCTCTCCTGTAAAATTGCTATTTTCATCTTATGCCTTTTTTCCACTGAGGGTACATTACCTTTGATACGGGACATAAACAGTTTTGATTGTACTATATTTTCTCAGAATTTACAAGTAATTTGACCGAAGTTACGTAGTTAAGGGTATTGTAGACATATTAAAATTACTGCAGAAAATATCTGCTCGTTTGTGTACTTAGGAATTAAAAGTAGGTGAAAGGACCTAATTTTGGAAACGGCGACTTTTTTTATTGAGGACATTTTTTGATAACTGTTGGGTCAGCCTCTAATTTATTTTTTAGTTATGTCCCACCGCTTAAAGAACGGCCTGTATAAATACAGCCCTACACCAAAAAATAGAGCACTTCAATTTTAGACGTTCAGCATATAAAAAGGCGTGCAAGATTAAAATTAAGATATATTTATTTAAGATAAATTTTCAATTGTGTTAAACTGATTTCTAGATACCTGGTTGGCGGTAATGGAAGGATTTACGAAGGGGCGGGATGGAAGGTCGGCTGTCACACCGCTGGGTACAACGATAAATCTATCAGCCTTTCCTTCATTGGTGACTTCAGGGGTAAGTTTTAGATACAAATTTTCAAGACTCTTCAAAGTTAACGATCAAAGTTCTTTAAAAATTAAGTTCCAAAATCCCTATAACATCAATATAGTGGTCATCTGTCGAAGGCTTTGCATAGTCTTTCTATACCGGTTGAATATCTTGGCTCTGGTTTCTACCACAGCAGAAATCAGTTGACATTGCATTTAGTTTTTATTTTTTTTTTCACCCCCGACGCAAACAGTTTGACTTGCATGTGGTTCTGTCAATGACATCGTAACTCATAAACTGTACTGATTATGATGCGTTTTTTTAAAAGCTGACGCAATCGAGATGTTTTTAGCTTTGAAATGTTTAGTGTAAGACTGTGGAAAGTTTTTGTAGTTTTAAAATGTTTAGTTATTATTTTATAGTCTTACTAGCTGTTTCGTCGAACTTCGTATCGCCTAACCTGAAAGCTATCCTATCTTTCAAGTTGGATCAAACTACACAGTACACACGGTGTGCAAATTTGATAAGAATCGGTTGAGTAGTTTAAGAGTCCATCGCGGACATACAACGCGGACAAACAACGTAATTTATAGTATATATAAAGATAATGTGCTTTATACAGATGTAGTTCCAACAAACGCAGCGCTGCAGGCGGCAGAAAATTTCCTGAACTGTGTCGTGAGCAATCGGAACGTCACCCAAGACTATCTCTTGGTGGGACACAGGCAGCTGGTAGCTACCATCAGCCCTGGAGACGCACTGTTTAACCTAATCAAACAATGGCCGCACTGGTCACAAAACGCGGCTACTAGACCTCATTAGAGAGCAAGACACGAGACATGGAAAATTTTTCTTTTCCGATTATTAAATTCTTTGATGTATAAATAAAATAACCTCCTCGTTTAACTGCACCGATATTTACTTTGGTGATATTTTTATTTCCATTATATCCAGTATGAATTTGTGAATTTATTATTTATTATTTATTTAAGCTTTATTGAACCATACAAAATGTATTAGTACAAAAGGCGGACTTAATGCTAAAAGCATTCTCTGCCAGTCAACCTTAGGGCAGTTGGACAGCAATGAAGGCGGTTGCAAAGAAAAAATTATTAAAAATGCATAAACTTATAACAATAAGTAAAAAAAAAAAAAAAAAAAACTAGGAAATACATAACCTAAAAAAACCTAACCTAACCCCCCCCCCCTAACCTAATAACCTATAAAAGTAATTAATTGCTTCAATAGAGCGATATTTTCGGATTTATTTTATTCAATTCAAACGCACAAAAGGTGATCAAATACGAGCCGCGTGGGACAGGTATTGTGACGTTAAAATTATTCTCGAAAACGCCCCATAACTTTTTCATTTCTAAAGATATTTTGATGATTTATATTCCTTCTTACCTTAATTCTTTCAATCGAAAAACATGGTTCACTTTTCTGTTCGTTGTGTGACCATCGTGATTCGCGGCCGCCGTTTCCTGGTGGACCAACTACGTATGCACAAGTTTTGTCATTAGGAATATTTTTAAAAAATCCTTCCTAGTGGCACAACTAATACTCGTACTGTTTTTGTGTGATTTTTTGTTTAATCAGCGCTGTGTATTCTTTCGATATAATATAGATAGATTTCCTGTTCGCCTATAGTTATGTTGCAAGGAATGGATTATAGAAAATAGTTATGCTTGGCTTCAACCCATTAATGGCCCACTACTGGGCATGGATCTCTCCTCTTGAGGAGGCCTAGGGCATACTCCACCACGCTGCTTCAGTGCGGATTGGTGGAGGGGTTAGTGAAATATTTTTTCGAATTATGATAAAAACATAATTAGGTATATTGTCCCCATTATATATTATTCATGAGTGTCCTTAAAATAAATTAATGTATTTAATTATCCAGAAACAACATACATCATAATGGTCGCTGTAGTAACTAATGTTAAATCCCTTAAAATGCCTGACCTTGATTAAAGTATGCAGCAAATATTATTGTGTCCTCTTTTATTTATATTCCTTCCTTTCGTATGTACGTTTCGTATGTATATACTATTCTCACCTTTCATATGTTATACTATTCTCACATTTGTTATACTATTCTCACACTAGGACTACAGGCCTCCTCCAGAGGGCCATAAATGGGTTAAAGTCTTAATATGATCCTTTATAATTTAATGAAATCGGCAGTTAACGAAATGAAATACGGATTCTCGGGATGGAAAATTGTAGAAAGTTTTGATGTTAATTTATGCTAACGAGCAACTAGGGCAACAAGGTCTCACTCGTATTACGGAAAAGTGGTATAGCAACATTGCCAGAAGATCTAAAATTATTAACATACTCGTAGTGAACTTGGCGTAGTTTAAAAGGAACCGTGTCGTTAAAGGGTATTTAATTAAAGTACGTTAATTGGACATGAATGAACCATCTACATAAATGAACGATTATCCTTTTCAACGGCTTATTCCTATTTACTGTCTATTTACGGTACTACGAGTATTTCGAGCACTTGTCAATATGTGACAATATGTGTGTAGTGTGTTGTACTCTCTTAGTTAATATTAATTGATGAAACTCGTATATGTGCCAGATAAATGTTATTTTACAGGTCGAAAGTGTTTGTGATATCTTAGTGCGCGTGTAATGGTGAACGCACATTTATCGGCATCGTCCGCGCCGTCCGCATCGCATTTGTATTGTTGGGGCCACACTACAGGAAACGTAAATGCCTATCGTCGCGATAAATATTGCGTTAATTATTAACGCGATAAAGTGAGTGGCTACACTTGAACGGTCAACGTGAATACCCATTCTTGGCGACAAAATTGGCGCTAATGTTCCTTGAATTTTAAAGGAGATCCCCAATTTTCGGCCTCGAACCATATGTAATCAGTGCTAGAACATCGGACTAGACAAGAGTAAACTATATACCAAAAAATTCGTCTTATTTATAAGATAAACATATTTAAATCTTAGCTTCAGCTGCTCTTGCCAAATGAACAAAATAATGCAAAAAAGTTTTCACAGTATTTACCTCATTACATACGATTTTATAATCGATTGAATCGATTGATAATGATCGATTGATGGAACATAATAATATATTTTATGTATTATTTAGTGAGTATAATTATAATATTAATTTATTTTTTACATATTTTCGTATTCCATATAAATCAAAACTATGTAATATATTATAATTACCATTCAATCGTTACGCTAATTTTATTAAATTACATTTCGAATATTTTGACATCGATTAATCGATTGACAACAATGATGATGTAATCCCTAATAATGTCATTTTGGTAACCATAGTATTTATAAATAACACCACTGTATTGTCATATTTGTCATCGATCTTTCATCTTTCTACGCGTGTTCTTGTATATTTTTACTATCAAATATTTTCAGCGTATTTGCAGTCCTATTTACTATTGAAACTCATCGACACGTACACAGTGATTTTAATTTTCTATTGTATTCGCTTTCGTACTTGTGTTTTGATGAATGTGTTTCGCAGTTTCGCTACAATTTCTTGCAAACCAATACTATATGAATATGGACTCCTTAATCGCCTGTTTTGTGACTGACAAAGGTTCAGAATAAGTCCTGAACACTGGATAACGTACCCTATACATCTTTAGAAGATCAGGAAGTTGCTGTGGCCATACTTACAATGAGTATATTATGGTATCTTGATTGGGCAAGGTACTAACGAAATATAACGCCTCCTGCACAACTACACGAAATATTAATATATTATAATGATAACTAATAAAATCTCTTGAAATATGCAATACCTTTTATTATACAACCTTTTTATGACATTCGTTTTGGGTGAAAACCATTGAAGTAGTAGATATTATAATAGACACCCGCCAACGTAAGTGTAACATACATATTAAATAGCACTGTGACACGAGTATGACATAATCATAACCTATAATTAAGGTGATTCATTCTAGGATTTCCTTAGTTGGCCATTGCTGGCAGCCGTGAATATTGGAGAAATTGAACTTTTTGCAATAATCTAATTAACAGCCAATTTCCAGTCTTGTCTACTTAGGCCTGAGTTTCTATGGAAACTGGGGTTCTCCTTTGTTTACATGGATTCTATAATAACCCATTATTTCCTTCTTCTTTTTAATTTCTTCAATAGTTGCTTTAAAAGTTAGTAATTCCATTATTCGTCGCCAAGCATCATTTTGCGAAGCACGATTCTTGAAACTTTTGAGTCTCGGATCCCACAAACATGGCTCCGTTTGCAGAATCTCGAGAAATGCAATTACTTTTTCGTTACTCCACTCCATAGCCATAGTACGTAATTAACGAAAACAAACACGTGCGATCCCATCGCGCTCACGATTCACACTGACATACGTAGTGTGGCCGCTTCAACGCATTCATTCTCGCGTTAATCTCTTTGATGTACCGCCATTTGAGCTATCGCCTACTGTCGAATGGCAGTGTGAATGCCGTTGTCAAATTATCGCGTTAAGTCATGGCTACACCTACGTTAAACGTCCATCACCGCGATAATTAATGGCATTTCCCGTTAGTGTGGCCCCAGCATATGAAATCATAGGAGAACCGACCGCACGCATTTCTGAAAATGCGGAAGGTATCCGAAATGCCGATAGTGTTGCCATGCCACGATGCTTTTGACAACGCATTAGGAGAAACGTTTCATAGTAAACTAATCCTGTGAGGAGATCTCGACTTCCTGTTTATGCCTATACATCATTGTTTTCGGACATTCGACAATAATACACATATAATGGCCAATACTTGACGATTGATAGCTAACTATACCTATACACGGAAATAAATTGACACAGAACTATAGTAGGTACATAAAATATAGCTTGATACCTGAGACGTTTATCATAATGACATTATAGTGGGATTTTTTTCCCACTAGTACTGTCAACAGGACATTAAACTTGACATAGATTTAAACAGGACTGTAAACGAATGATATAGCACCGTTTTACACTAGAGGTTGGGAAAAACTGAAAAATTGTTGGCAATACTAAAATTTGCGTACGGCGAATCCGGATATTATGTGCGAACTGCGAGGCTATCGGTATACGGAGCGTCCGGCGCGGACGACGCCGATATTAATATGTGCGTTCACCACAAGGGTTTATTTTGTACTTGGCAATGGGGGTCTTTTTTTAGTGCATTAGTAATGATAAAATTATGTTATGTATTTTATTATTATTAAAAAGATAATTATTTCCATAAACAATTATGATTATAAAAAAATGGTTTTCGAACTGTTAATTTGTACTTATATCATCATAAGGGTATCCCCTTATTCATAAAAACAATTATAATACATAATTATACATTATACATATAACCCTCTTATATTAATTATAGCTTAGTTCTAACATAGTTCTCATCCATAGAAAAGGCTAGCGGGAATGAACTGATTTCCGTTTACGATATTAGGTGTGTGGCAATTTCAAGAAATACAATTTTCCGTCGATGTGTCAGTGATCCTATAGTTATAATTTTGTTGTGTATTAATTAAACTTCGGGGATTCACAAAGGATCATGAATAAACTTTTTAAAAGAATCCATGAAGGTTAATTGATTATAATTATAGTTATAGAATACAGTGTTTGTTGTGTGTGATTTATAGAGTAGCGATTTCTTAAGCAGATATCATTTAAGAATTCGCAAAAATTTAATATGCAGATGTAATAACTAAATCGTTATTTATGCTATTATACAAGTAAATAATATATTATAATAGTATTAATGAATATTAATTTTTATATACCCAAGTGACTTATTAATTTTATTATTACAAAATTTTCATTATTTAGGTTGTAAGCTTAGAGTATACATACAGTAGTATAGAGCGCTCGCAACGAAGTGGGAACAGTGGCACGGGTGAGAACAACACGACGTTCCCGCCGCGACCGCTTGTAGTCGTAATTGAATGCTAGCGGTGTGCGGTTCTAGAGAGATTTTTAAATATTTACGTATCAAAATGGTCAAATGTGCAGTTCCATCTTGCAAAGGGGCCGTCCATTAATCACGTGAGGCTTGAAAGGGGGGGGGAGGGGTTTGATAAAAATCACGAAAATAGCACGAAGGGGGAGGGGGGGGTGTAGTAAGATATCACGTGTATTTATTTTTTCGTCAAACGCGCGATTTTTAAATAGACAAGCAGCGTGTAGTGTGACTTTGACTTGCCGTTGCCAGGCAACGAACGAAGGCCTCACGCGCCGCCACCGACTGCCCGGCTCGGCATGTTTTGGATAAAAACAATGTCGAAAGTAGGTGATCTGTATAAAGACCTTTTTGCAGAGTATAAGAAGGGAAAAATACACGTGATGTTGGGGGAGGGGGGGGGGGGTAGTCTTAAACCTCACTACGTATCACCAAGGGGGAGGGGGGGGGGTAAAAAAATGCTAAAAAAATATCACGTGATTAATGGACCGCCCCAAAAACGATAGTAGGAAACACACAAAACTGAAATCCAGTATCACATTTCATCGGTAAATCGATTTTTATACTTATTTTTATGAAAACAAATCACGCATCGCGGGGTGAGAGGCGGGCAAGCACAAGACCGTCCGCGCACCGCGCTCGCCCGCGCTCCCATAGCGCTCCCCACGCGAGACTGTAGTGATGTGATGCGACCAACGCTGTAGTCGATATTTAAAATATATATTTTAATCATTATTATTTATAATAATCATTATCATTTGATAATAAAAGAGAATAAGATATAAAGATTTGTATTAAGAGATAAAGATTTGTAATAAAAGAGTAAACACTAAACCCGATTTTTATTTTATCAACCTCAATACATTATCTACATATTTAACAAGTCCAGACGATTTCCAGACATTTATATTACTCATGATTTTCGAAATAAAATTAAAACAAGAGTAATATTTTATTAAAATGGTTGATTCATTTAATTGAGTCTATCTATATTTTCTTGGGTTGCGTGGGTTCTTGGGTACTATAAAAATTTGTTATCTAAATAATAAGACTACTTGTGTAAAACTAAAAAAAAATTGAGTGATATTTCAAATAACCAACAATATAAAGATCACACTCACAGCCCCACTAGTAAGAATCTGGTATTATGGGTGCCATAGCTAAAACTAATGTAAATATAAGTACCTGGGCGATAGAGCTTACGCGAGTGAAAATAGAGAAAACGAATTTTCCTAGATATGAGACCTAGCTAGATCGATTAGTCGCCCCCGCCCCGTAAACTACAGACTACTATAATGCAAATTTCATCGAAATCGTTAGTACTGTTATCGAGAACGTGTTTACAAACAAATATAAATAAATATACAAACATTTCTCGTTTAATAGTAGGAAATAAAATATTGAACATAAAAAGTACCCATTAAAGATATTTATTTACATAACTTATCGATACCTCGTTGCCGATATCTAATTGATACATCCCTATCTTTCATACACTCATCAGTATAAGTATCTATAGCTCATCTGCTTACGATGTGTTCTCTACATTTTGTGCGATACGCACGCTCTAGTAATTATTATCTACTCTAAGGTTGTAAACCACATAAAAAATGAAATGGCTTCTTTTAATTAAATTATGCCCAATGTCAGTTTTGATTGCAGTTTTAAACGTAGTGTATTTAATCTATAATAATATTATAAAGAGGAAAGATTTGATTGTTTGTTTGCCTTGAATAGGCTCCGAAACAACCGAACCGATTTGAAAAATTCTTTCACTGTTGGGAAGCTACACTATCCCCGGGTGACATAGGCTATATTATATTTTTTTTACTATTTTTCCCGAAGCGAAGCGAGGGCGATTTCCTAGTATGTAATAATTTCAAAGGAGAATTCATAATATAAAAGGGTTTTGTTACAGATCGCCAACTTATTAACTCATTCATAATCCTTATTGCCTGTTCACATTTGCGACAACGACGCGACCACGACACGACAAAATGATGTACGCATGAATAATGTAACCGCAACATTCATCGCAGTGTTATTGGAAAAACATGGAAATGAAGTGATAATGGCAGCTTAGTGATGGTATTGTCGCGATACGCACATTTGGATTGCAAAATGAAAATGAAACTATGCATTTTTGTACATAATTTTCGCCCGCCAACGTCGCCTGTACAACACATTGTCGCATCGCTGTCGCTCGTGTGTACTGACCCTAATACTGACGTCAGTCGTAAACCACAAACTCAAACAGGTTTCACGGAAGGACCTGTCATATTTCCACTTCGATTTGATAATTGCATGCCTTTGTCTTTTTCATTTTCCTGTCCGATGATAGAGACAAGATGTAATGAATACAAATAAAGCTTATGCTTCAAAACGCTATTGTTACAGTGCTGTGATACTGGTAGTGGGTAGTTGTGCGTGGTGGGATGGTTGTAACTAGTGGTTTTTCAAAGATGTCGTTGTTGTTTCAAGTTACAGTTGTATTATGTCTGCAAACTTTACTGACCGCAGGTAAGTTCATGTTATACGAAGACCGAAAAGATACTGAGAAAAAACAATTTTAATGGAAAAAGTATAACTACTGGTATTAAGTATATTTTTTTGTTTTTCACACAAGTTTGTAAAAATTTAACTAATGCGTAAACAATTTACGCGAATAAATGTTTCGAAATAAAGGTTTTGCTACCGCTTTTGACGCAGCACTTTAGGCGGCAACATATTTTTACCCAAGTGCCAGAAAGGGTTATGTTTTTCGCGCGTATCTTGTGTATACATATGTACGTATTCTTTATGACCTCAATTCTTCCCAACCCCTGAACGGATTTATATAATTAAGATATTATTAGATTTTTAGATAAGTGAAATTAAAAAATAATAATATGGTGGCTGTGAGATGCCTTTGTTTGAAGTATCACGAAATAAAAATAAACATTATACAATAATGCAATATGGGTGTCACATTAAGCAGAGAAAGAGATTTATAACCTAACCAAAGATTTCAAAAAAGTATATCATGATGGTTTTTTTGATAGCAGACGGGTTATTTTTTTAATTTTTATTAGTTTTAATTTTTTTTCATTATTGGCTTTCTGCCAATTATCAAGCAGGAATAGTTTTAAATGATGTTTGAGATTTTGGGAAATCTATAACAATCATACCAGAAAATGGATCTGTTTTCATGACATAAAAATTCAGAACGAAGATTGTTGAGTAGGGGTGGATTGTAAGTGTACGTAAGTTTTTGTAACAATTGAGATAGGTACATTTATATTTCTGTCTATATTACTGTAAATCTTAATCTTGTATCTTCATAATATATCTTGTATCATGGGATAAAAATAGAGTAATAAACGCCTTTTAAAAACTTGTGAGCAGCAACTAGTTAGTTGTAGGCAGTAGTTTACTGTTTTTAGTTAATCACGTTTGTTAGGTCAAACACTTACTTACAATTTAAAAATAAACAAAAAAAAAACAATTGTGTGGTTTTATGAAACCACGGTAGGTATAAGTGAAACTTTTTTCGTATTGTAGACATTTAACTAAAAATTTTTGGATAAATATTCGATTTAGGGTATTAAAAGATTTAGGGTATTTTACTTTACCCCCACTCCGCGGCCGACCGTCACGCGAAATGCGGCACACAGACCAAAAAGTTTGAGACGATGTAATAAAAGTTTCACTTTAAAATGAGTACAAAATTGTGTTAATTTCTAAAAAAATCACTACCCAGACGGTTCAAATCACTACCTAATTCCCATCATACTCCAGGCTGTCCAGGAGTAGTGAGCCGTAAATCTTGGAATGCCTTGAGCCCCATGCACGTGAAGTATCTAACGCGGCCGGTAGATGTCGCCATCATCCAACACACTGCCAGCGGGTCATGCTCGACCGATAAAAGCTGCGAAAACATCATGCGATCCATCCAGACCTACCATATGGATACTCTGAAATACTTCGATATCGGTTCTTCGTAAGTATGTTTATACACTAGCGCTCTCTACGTGGATATGGGCGTTTCCGGGATAAAAAGTACCCTATATCTTATTTCAGATCAAGGTCTATCTGTGTGCTAAATTTCTTGAAAATTCTTTCGGTAGTTTATATGTGAAAGAGTAATAAACATCCATACAAACTTTCACACTTACATAGGTATATCTTATTGGTATCTTGTAGTGTTTGCTGGTATCTTGTTTATTTTGTTTCTTTTGAAAATAAGATGGCAGCAGATTGGGTCAGTTCTTATTAAGATATAATAATATCTATTTATCCTCCATGATCTATTGGATCGGCTTAGAATATAGCCCCAATCCCAAGCTTGGGTGATTGCTAGGATGTCGTAAAAGGCGATGGATAAGCAGTAAGACGGTAAGGACTATTTAATATCAATATTATTATTAAGTCATAAATATTATTACTGTTATCGAAATCTGTTCATGAAGCCTGGCTGGCTGGGTACTACTCTCTCTAACGACTCGACGTGTTCCGGCTGGGGGCTTTGGAGCCAGCTCTTTCTTTCTTTTCTTTCTTGTTCGGCAACGCATCGGTAATGCTTTTGGTTTTACTGATATCTATCGGCGATAATGGCATAACAAAAGGTGGATTGTCAGCACATTGTCTGCTACTTGCATAAATAATATTATCAATTTGTCAATACACCAGAGCTATATCTTACTTAACTTGGCGCCAGAAGATTCTTTATTATGTAATGCTATTGCCTTTCGTCCGCGGAAATCAATATATTACTTTTCGGACCTTTTCTCGCTTCCCCACACTAAAGTAATCCCTGTACATGTTTCATGCTATTAGGTCCACTGGCTCACTTGGTCTTATTAAGCAGATACATTTTGTGTATTACAGATTCTACGTTGGTGGCAATGGGAAAATATACGAAGGCGTTGGTTGGCTCAAAATTGGTGCCCATACGTTGGGATATAACAACAAATCCATCGGTATTAGCTTCATAGGAAATTATAACAGTAAGTAGCTATTATTAAGAACTAATTACTAAGCGAGGGGTGAAATAATTAAGCATAATATAACTCATTATAGTGATCCGATATACTTTAGTAGTAGATGCGTTGCTACTTCCAAGAAAGGTAAAGGTAAGGCATGAGGTCCAGAACTCATTGATAATTAATAAACACCTTAAAAATGTTAAATATACATACACTGATATCTCAGATGATTTCCCATGTCACGGTAGGTAATAACACACTTAATTAATACAGCAATCAACCGGGACCCAAGAACAAACATTAATCGGTCTCTGAAATAATTACCTATTATCTACAAGATTTGCCAGCGCAAATATATAAACGTCCAAATCAACCCACGGGATCGTATAACCGTGATAAAGTCTACCCTGTTTTTAAGTTTAGATACGGTCTGACTGTATGTTAAGTATCATCTTAATCTGTACAATAGTTAGCGCGTGATGGTAACCCAACCTCTTCACAAACTTTCGCATTTATATTAGTAGGATCACTTAGATCCCATTAGTGGAGTCCTGTTAACATTAAAAAGGGCTACAGAATGAAATTACTATGAATGTATTAAAATTAAACTGAAGATGTAGTAAACTGTAAGACCCTGAAACACGATTGAATGTTTTTCAAGAAATTTTTGCGACTAGCGGTCACCCATCAAACTACCGACCGCGTCCGCTGATGCATCCCTCAAACACTTAGAACCGACATAAATAGCCGGGCTATGAGCGCTTCTCGACTAGTACCATAAAAATGAGTAACTAAATCCTGCTCATTCTTCTTCCTTCTACCAACATTCCTTCACAGCCACAGCTGTCCGTCTTTGGAACGCCCTTCCTAATTGTATTCGTGACGCAAGTACCTTAAATTATTTTAAAAACCAGGTAAAAACCCAGTATCTCTCTAACTAATCAGTTTTTCTCCTTACTCCCTTCCCTCTTCTTCTTAATCTTGTCATCTATATTTATGATATTATTATTTTAAATAATATTTGTAATTTCCATATTATTCGTGCACCTTACCTCATTAATCTTACTCTAATCAGCTCTCCACATCTTAAGGTTGTCTGGAAGAGATCGCTGTGTAGCGATAAGCCGCCTTTTGTACCTGCTTTACTTGTTTACTTGTTGTTGTATTACTTTATTTGGTGTACAATAAAGAGTTAAATAAATAAATAAATAAATCTCTTACCATTATTTCCCAGACATGGAACCAACATCCGCCCAATTGGATGCAGTTAAAAAACTCTTGAAATGCGGCGTAGATGAAGGACATTTAGTGGAGGATTACCACTTAGTGGGTCATAAGCAGCTTATAGCTACCGAGAGTCCTGGTAGAAAACTATACAATGTTATACGAAGATGGCCAGAATGGCTTGAAAACGTCAGTTCCAATAAGAAGATGAAGTAAATGGATATATTGGCGACAAAATCCGATCAAAGTTGTGTCATTACGGAAGAACTCAACGGGACTAGTGGGATATATACCCATCTCAGTGATTTAAGAATGCTCAAAATATATTTGTGATTTCATTCTATTGTGCAATATAGTTTTAGGATTATTTTGTTAACTTTATCACATACATCAAAACTGTTTAATTCTAAGCAGTTTTTACTAAGTATTTTTATATTCTTAAATGTAAACTGTTGTATGCGTATATTGACTTGCAAAGTAAGCTTATATTAAAACGCCTATATTTTTATTTTTACTTCAATAAAACCAACTCGGCTGATTAAAGACGTAATCATATTTCCAGCTAAGTTCTTTCAAATACTGCAAGTCATATTATCTCAGATGCACGTCCGCTCAGAAGGCAAATGCACATTAATTCTAATAATATCCTGATTTCGGATTAAGTCAGAACCGTTACGAATGTTTTATTATGAGTATTTATTTTCATCCAAATTACATAATAGTATTTTTTGAAACCTATTTATTTCACAACATCTATTTTATTATTGGATAATTATTATCTTAATGATGTTAATATTTGGACTTACAATTAGAGTAGAATTAACTGAAAATACTAGTAAATAATACAGTAGTTAGCATAATACTAATCCTCCTGTTCTGCTCCCTGGCAGGCCACGGACCATCACATTTTACTAGCTTTGAATGCTCCATAAATTAGTCGATGACGAGGCACTGCTAATTTTGTTGGGTAATTCGCCATGTTAGTGCCGGTAAAATTGCAGCCATTTGCAATTTCAAAATGCAAAAGCGCAACGTAAATTAAAGTTATTTGAGAGATAGATACAATATGTAATAAAAAAATAATATGGGCGCCGACGAAATTGGAAAAGAAAAGTTTTATAATCAACTTACTGTATGAATAAATCTGAATATCTAGATTATAATATAAAATAATATTCTGATCTACAATAGGTTGTCCTTACAAGATAGATGTATTCTGTCATAGACTTATTTTAAGAACTTTACATGGGAATTTACATTCAACCATACAATATTAATAAAATACATAATAAACATAAGAAATAAGCAGTTCCCTTGTACCATCCTTACTAGATATTTTATCTGTACAATGTACCTCTCTATGTGTGTATAAATTATTAAATAAATAAATAAATATTTTCGAGTAATTTCAACTGTTACCGCTGCGCCCTAGAACCTTCTAGTCAGCATGATGATCAAACATACTTAAATCTTCTATAAGAATTACTCTATCTATTGGTAAAAGCTTTATAAAAATCCGTTCAGTAGTATTTGAGATCTTAACGAGCAGTTATTAATATTCGTAATATTAGTTGTAAGTTTTTAATTGAAATATTATTTTATTCTACTTATAATAAAAAATATTTGTGTATTCTCTTAACTACACCATTTTCGGTCCCAAGCCCGGTTTCAAAAGGAGGAGGGTTGATCCTGGAGAGACTAAACCCGGCCGTAAAACCATCAACGCCTAACAACGGGCGCCGGTCAAATAACCCGACTACAAGTTGCCATCCAGCGCACGAAGCGGCTACCAGGAGTCCAGAGGAGCTAAATGACCTCTAAAAGTCTGTGACTGAAAGACGTGGGAACCGACCACTTACCAATTTCCCAAGAAAACCCTCCGAATGGAAGCACAACGTATAGATGCGATTTGTCATGCAACCCTACGATCGGCGCTACACTCAACCCGTCATAGAAGCTTATCGGCACAAGCAAAATCGAAGGGAAAAGACCTCGTAATTGAAGCCCAATTCGCTGGACAGACCAAATCCGAACCACATTAGGTAGCAATGTTCATGAGGCCATACACGCAGCCGATATTAGGAACCGATGGCGCAACATTGTCAAAGAGGAGGTGATCCGTAGAGGGAGTCACGACCATCAGCAGTGAAGACAACGACGTGAGAAAGAGGAATGTATTCTTTTGTATTCTTTCTCATTCTCAGTTGCTGAATTTTCTTCAGTACATAGGTACTTAAAATATTAATTTATTCTACTTTTAACTTAAAAGATAGTGTAGATCTTCTTTGTTAAGGGCCCTTAGTTCATGAATTTTCTTTAGTAAATACAAGTTTACTAAAGATCCTAAGTGATCGACAAGGTTAAGCAACAGCGGGCGCGGTCGGTAGTTGGATGGGTGACCGCTAGTGGTAAAAAATTCTTGAGCGTTTCCGTGCTTCGGAGGGCACGTAAAGCCGGTCCCGGTTGTTATCATATGATAACAGTCGTTAAGCCATCGCCCTCGGGCGGTTTGAAAACTTCCGACACTCGGGTTAGCCACTAGCCCCTCCACCAATCCGCACTGGAGCAGCGTGGTGGAGTATGCTCTAGGCCTCCTCAAGAGGAGAGACCCGTGCCCAGTAGTGGGCCATTAATGGGTTGAAGCCAAATACAAGTTTATAATAGTAGATATCATTATTGAGGTTAATTAATGGTAGTGGGGCCCGTAGGTCACCTTTTGAAAGTGGCGTTATAATGTAGTACTATAGGGTAAAGTTTGAAATATGACTGTACCTAACCTACACATACACAATTTTTATATCTTCTTACCTAACCAGTTTAAAACTCAACAATAACATAATTTTTGGGTTAATAAATATTTTCAAAACTTATAAATAAACAAGTTAAATGCGAATTTATTTGAACGTTCGAATCCAAACACAAAAGATTCATCTCGTTAATGAGTTCTTAGAACTGTTTAAGTTTCTGCTTTTAAAATTATTAAAAAATTAATAATTTTAATTATTATTATTAATTATTATTATTTTAATTATTAATAATTTAATTATTAATAATTAAAATAATAATAATTAATTAATTAATTAATTATTATTATTTAATTATAATTAAATAATATTAATAATTATTAATTAATATTTATTATTATTTTTTAATTATTATTATTTTATTATTTATTATTTTATTTATTTTGCTTTTATTTATGTATTATATATATATGTTATATATGTATGTATTTTTATTTACATTTATAGTTATGTTTATTATATTTAAATAGGTATTACTTGTTTTTACTGTGTGCACGCTATCTACCTTTCTTTCACTTCTCCAGTCGCAGGTCTGCTGGAAGAAATTTCGTTAGAGATAAGCAGTACCTTTGTACAATATTTCTTCAATTGTTTTCCTATAATTGTTTGTGTACATAAAGAATAAATAAATAAATAAATAAAATTATCAAACGGATCAAGATGAAATTACTTTGGTTCACTGAAAATTGAAAATCAATTTTAACAACACAGGAGAATAAGTTCTTGTTGTTATTGTACTAGCAATTTCCTTTGCTTCGCTTTGGAAAAAATAGTACGTACCTACTTTAGTTTACTTACAGAACATAAAATATCCTTAAAGTAGTATGATTGATCATTGAACCGCATTAGTGAAAGGTCAATACACGACATAACGTTTCAATATTTTGGGGTTCCTTACCTCAAAAGAAAAATAACTTCACTTCATTGCCCCTCTGTCTGTCTGTCTATCAAGACCTTTTTTGTCTGGAACGCGTGAAGGTATTAAATTGAAATTAATTTCCAACGCTCAGGTCTGCAATCCCTAGGAGCTGTAGAAAAATTAATCTTCTGTGTCATCAACGCAATCAAAAGACAATTGGCTAGAAGAAATGTCTTACGTAAAACATAGGTTAAAGAAAAAATCTGAAAACTATGAATTTGTAAGCATCATAAAGAAAATTTGGGGGATGAGCTGCTTGCGTCCGTAGGAAGATACTTGAAGACATGATTACCCTACACGTGTCCCCTGGGTAGTGCTAAACGAGCAGCAACTCTGGTGGTAGGCCACAACATCGGCTGCCGGCTTTCAGTTACCACCCACCAGACAAAGCCATGCCACCAAACGATTCGTCGTGTTCCGGCATGATGTCTGGTGAAGCCGAATGGGAGATGGGTCTGAACAGTTGCGTTGCGTTAGCAGACCGGTGGTGACGGATTGGTTTTTGTTGTGCCGGGAGCTTAGTCGTGGAGGGCAGCGGGATCCGAAGCAAGGTGCACCGCTGGCCGACCGTAGTCAGTAGGGGGCCCAAGTAGTGGGAAAGCCACCCATGAAAGGCTGCCCCGCCAACTGCGAAAAATCCCGGAGTGGCTCCATCATGCCGGTTGGCGACCGGATGAGGGGACCTGATGGCGATCTCCGGGGGGGTTCGGGCGTCCCCGCGGTCTCCAGACTAAGCCCCCAATGACACAGCGATCCCGATACCGTCACTTGGTCAGTAACGTGACGCCTCGTTCAACTGCCATCTCCTACCCTATTCACTCCAAAATTACCATGGCGAAAAAGAGCAAGGGAAAAAGTTTTGTACAGCGGTTGCACGTCCCCTCACTCCAAGTGCAGTTTACAAACATCCGTGGACTGCACTCAAATCTCACCGCAGTCCACCACCACCTTGAGACTGCTAAGCCGCACCTGCTCTTTTTGACGGAGACGCAGATTCGAAGTCCATTGAGCGCGGCATACCTCGACTACCCAGGATACACCTTAGAGCATAATTTTCACCCTCGCGCCGGAGTCTGTGTGTATGCCCGCAACGACATTTGTTGCCAGCGTCTCCGTCATCTTGAAGACCCCACTCTTTCCACAATTTGGGTTTTGATCAGATCCTATACTCCTGTGTTTACCGATCGCACAGTGGTGACCAGGAGACAACTCGTTTATTCCAACATCTCAGCGAGGCAGCTGATATGGCTTTACATCGGCACCCCATAGCGCAGCTGGTTTTTCTGGGGGACTTCAACGCCTGTCATCAAGACTGGCTGTTCCCGTACCAGAAAACCGACCATGCTGGGAGAGAAGCCCGGAATTTTGCCCTGTCGCTTGGACTCTCCCAGCTGGTAAGGCAAGCGACACGGGTGCCCGATATCGATAGCCACACGGCCAACTGCCTAGACCTTCTGCTGACAACTGATCCAGACAGGTATGATGTCCAAGTTTCCTCCCCGTTGGGAACTTCTGATCACTGTCTGGTGAAATCTGTATCGACATATTCCCCTCCGGACTGCGAGCCCCATGGTAACCGACGAATGTGGCGATACAAGTCAGCAGATTGGGATGAGATGCGACACTTCTTCGCATCTTATCCTTGGCGGCAGGTTTGCTTCTCTTCTGACGATCCGTCGAGCTGCGCGGATGCTATAACCGATGTGGTACGTCAAGCGATGGAGTATTTCATCCCTTTTTCTGATGTACCCATCGGTGGCAAAGCCCGCCCATGGTTCACCGCCGAATGTGAGCGAGCCGAGCAGCGTAAGCATTCGGCTTACTTAACCTGGGTGGATGCTCGAAGCCGCAAAGCTCCGGACGTCAGCGCTAAGAAGAAAGCTTTTAATCAAGCCGCCAAGTCTTACAAAAAGGCATTAAAGAAGGCGAATTCCGACCGCATCAGTCGCATCGGCGCAAAACTCTCTACCCAACCGTCCGGTAGTAGAGCTTTTTGGTCTCTCACCAAAGCGGTCGAGAATAATTTCTGTCGACCTATGCTGCCTCCGCTGCTAAGACCGGATGGTTCCCTGGCTCATACGGCTAAGGAGAAAGCGGACTTATTCGCATCTCTTTTTGCCGAGAATTCACATCTAGATATCAGCAATAAGGTACCACCCCAGCTGACTTATTGCGGTATCTCTATGCCGGAGATCCGCATTACAAACAAAGAAGTCCTTAAAACCTTGCGGTGTCTAGATGTGAATAAAGCCAGTGGACCGGACGGTATTCCAGCGATAGTGCTCAAGACATGTGCACCCGAGTTGTCTCCTGTATTGACACGTCTGTTCCGTCTCTCATTTGAGACTGGATCAGTGCCTAAATCCTGGAAGCTTGCCAACGTGCAGCCCGTGCCCAAGAAAGGTAGCCGTGCTGACCCCGCCAACTATCGGCCTATCTCAATTACCTCCATATTCTGCAAGATTATGGAGCGTACACTGAATAGGCGCCTCATGGCATATCTAGAACAGAATGATCTCCTTAGCGACCGGCAGTACGGGTTCCGCCGAAACCGGTCAACAGGAGATCTTCTAGCGTATGCCACACACATATGGGGCGAGGCCCTCGATAATAATGGGGAAGCACTTGCTGTCTCCCTTGACGTTTCGAAGGCCTTCGATAAGGTCTGGCATGCTAGCCTTCTAAGCAAGCTTCCAGCTTATGGCATATCCCCTGGCCTTATCCACTGGGTGAAGGACTTCCTGAGTGACCGGTCTTTCCGCGTTGTAGTCGATGGTTGTTCATCGAGAACGATGGCTACAAATGCTGGAGTTCCTCAGGGGTCCGTTCTCTCCGCCACTTTATTTCTGCTGCATATAAACGACCTGCTTATGCCTGGTATTTATGGGTACGCAGACGATAGCACAGTGGTGGAGAGATACCTACCAAGTTCCAGGGCCAGTCAGGACGAAATTCAGTCTCAAAGAGAGGCCATGGTGGCTCGTGTGAATCTCACACTTCGGGCTGTGTCCGAGTGGGGCGAAGCCAATCTTGTGAGATTCAACGCCGCTAAAACGCAGACGTGTCTATTCACCGCCAAGAGGAGCCCGCTTACCTTGGCTCCTACTTTTCGGAATGTGTCCTTGGATTATACCGACTGCCTTCAGTTGTTAGGAGTAGAGATATCCTCGAAACTCAACTTTGGGCGGTTCATTGAGACCAAGACTAAGGCTGCTGCAAGGAAACTAGGTGTCCTTGCAAAAGTGCGGCGGTACTTCACATCGAGGCAACTCTTAACCTTGTATAAAGCTCAGGTTCGGCCGTGTGTGGAGTACTGTTCGCACATTTGGGCAGGTGCAGCCAAATGTCACCTTTCTGCCTTGGACTCGATGGAGAGGCGTGCGAAGAGGCTCATTGGTGACCTAGATTTGGTTGAGACCAATCTGCAAAGCCTCGAGCACAGGCGTAGAGTAGCCAGCCTCTCAGTTTTCTACAGGGCACATTTCGGAGAGTGTGCACAGGAATTGTTTGATTTAATTCCCCCATCTCCATTTCACCATCGAACGACACGACGCACGGCGGGTATCCATCCTTTTGTTGTGAATATCCCGCCGGTAAGGACGAGGCGGTTTGGCTCGTCATTCGTTATACGCACCGCCAAGGACTGGAATAACTTGCCTGCGTCGGCGTTCCCGCCTGCCTATGATGTGGATGTCTTCAAGAAAAGAGTGAATAGGCTTTTACTAAGTTAATGTGCTCACCACCTTGGACCACATCTCCACTTACCATCAGGTGGGATTGTGATCAAGCATTAACTTGTTTGTGTAAAAAAAAAAAAAAATCATTTAAAACCTATTTGTAGAACATAGTAAATTGATCGGGAGCCATATCGTTATATGGGGACGGCAGTTTTTCAACGGCAAAGTCAAGTTTGTTTCTCAATTCCGTTTATCTTTTCGTTACACAGCTATGTTAGGTTCAATAATCCTAGATACGGGAGTCACACTGAGCCGGTTGCTTTTACTTATTACGAGTATTATTATTTCACCATATTATTTTCGAAATTTTGCGTTTCTGCAATTCGATGAGTTATGTGAGAATGGTAACAAAGGAGTATACACATTTTCTCATTTATTACATTGTAGTTTTGGCAAATTAATAATTAATAAAAATAGTTACATTGCCATTTTTTTTAGAAGTTGTGTGTTATCCAACACTAAAGAGAATGTGTCCGCCATCTTGGATGGCTTCAACCCATTAATGGCCCACTACTGGGCACGGGTCTCTCCTCTTGAGGAGGCCTAGAGCATACTCCACCACGCTGCTCCAGTTCGGATTGGTGGAGGGGTTAGTGGCCAACCCGAATGTCGGAAGTTTTCAAACCGCCCGAGGGCCTCCGACATGGCTTAACGACTGTTATCATATGATAACAACCGGGACCGACGGCTTTACGTGCCCTCCGAAGCACGGAGACTCTCAAGAATTTTTTGCCACTAGCGGTCACCCATCCAACTACCGACCGCGCCCGTTGTTGCTTAGCTTGGTCGATCACTTAGGAATTGGGATCGACGCAAGCCGCAGGGCTATGAGCGCTTCCGGGCTATGAGGGCTATGTCCGCCATCTTGGATATCTTCAGTAAACGTCTAGTGAAATTTTTGTCAAGCATTAATTTATCATATAGGAAACCATCTAAGTAAGTAGTTTCGGGGACTCCCAGCGACAATGAGCGTAACTTCTGAGTAAATAAATGTTTGATGTTAGCATTTTCCGTTAACTGTTATCTACAAAAGGTCACTGAATATCATTATACAGGGTGGCATTTTAATTCGCGGGAAGTTTTTTAAGGGATTTTTGGCTCGCGATGAGATCCCGATTAAACAAAGAAATAAATTAAAACACTCATAAATCACAGAGATAATAATATCAAACTAAATACGAAAAATCTCAAAACGTATGGACGCCCTAGCAGCGCGTCGCCCTCGCAATCTAGGTGAATAACCTATGATTCGTTTTCCCTTAAATTCTTAAACCCTGGCTTGTATCTACCTACTAAGCAAATATCTAACATAAAATAGGCAAACATTTAATACAAAATTGATTATTTCTTGCATACTTTAAAAGTTGGAAATGGTATTTAAAAACTCACAGACTCGGACCAGATGGTGTGCAGGCGCTACGTCGTGTTGATAATACATATTTCTGCGATAAATTAACGGCACATCGTCTAACATTTCATCCACCACACTTGTTAAAATACGTAATAAATCATTAATGATGCACTATCAAATCTTCCGTCAGTACGAACTTAATAAACAGTTGTTTAAAA
This sequence comes from Thymelicus lineola, assembly GCA_963932265.1. NCBI lineage: Eukaryota > Metazoa > Arthropoda > Insecta > Lepidoptera > Hesperiidae > Thymelicus > Thymelicus lineola. The sequence continues at coordinate 14,730,999 of OZ010688.1, forward strand.
CACTGGTTTACACACTGACACTAAAACGGTTGTTACACAACTTCTTTAACAAATAAATAAATCGCAATACCAGTAATTGATATCGCACGCACTGCTGCGCTCACGACACGCGACGGTACGACTGTTTGTGTACAACTGTACATTGCTTTCGCACGGCAAGACGCAGGGGGCGGGACAGCGTCGAAGCGTGCGGTGCCAGCGGTGCGGCTTTTACGAAAAGCCGAAAGGTGGCGTTTACCTTTGTAAACGCCGGCGCGGCGTATTATGTGGCGCGGTGGTACCTTTGGCGGCATGATCGCGGCGGTGCCATAAAACCTAACTTCGTTAATAGCGGCGAATACAAAGCATTGCGAAATTCATTCATGTATCGTAAAATAAGGTTGATGCTTGCTCGACCACGGTGTCTATGATTACTGTATTTTAAAGGATAATTTGGTTAAAAATTAAGGCCATATTTTTTTACATATTCGAGCTGAGAATCGCGAGATGAATGCCCCCCTGAAATATTTCATTCCGATTCGATTTCATGCTGTATACGTTTTAGAGTTCCGTACCTCCTTAAATTTGATATTTTATGAATAATTATTGATGAGATCAATTTAGTTCAAAATGTTAAAATGTATTTTGGTTATGTCGGTCACCCGCAATCTTACTGAAAAAGTGCCAGTAATGCATTTTGGTGTTACTGATAGCGTAGAGGTGATTTGTCTGCTTATTTTAGGCTTATAAACTCATTAAATATCTGTCCCAATTTAAGAGAATTTTATTATAAGTTTTAATGTGCCTAAAAGTTCCAACTGTTATTTATCCATAAATATTACTAGTTGCTTAATATTATATCCTTCTAGAATCCAGGATAATTTGCTACTAGAGATCGTCCATCCAATTTCCAGATGGGTCTGTTCATTTTTTATCGCTTTTGGGACTATTCCAAAGGTTTCAGCTTTGAACGAACGGAGTTTATTGCTGTATTTTTAAGGGTTTTATCTACTATAAACCGACGGACCCTCACGTAATATTAATTTCGCTCTTTACAAATCATCCCAGTGACTTGTTGTAATTTGTCTCTTTCATTTTCTTCCAGTTGAAGAGAGAGGAAGATGTAATGAATGCAAATAAAGCTTTTGTTGCAATGCGATAAGAGTTCAGTCAGTTGTGATATATTTTAGCGAGTAGGGGTTTGTGTATCAGTAATTTATAATGTTGTTGTTTGGTGCTGTGCTATTGACTTTGCAGGGTCTAGTGACTGCAGGTTAGTGAAATTAAACATTGTATGGCTTCAACCCATTAATGGCCGACTACTGGGCACGGGTCTCTCCTCTTGAGGAGGCCTAGAGCATACTCCACCACGCTGCTCCAGTGCGGATTGGTGAAGGGGTTAGTGGCCAACCCGAGTGTCGGAAGTTTTCAAACCGCCCGAGGGCCTCCGACATGGCTTAACGACTGTTATCATATGATAACAACCGGGACCGACGGCTTTACGTGCCCTCCGAAGCACGGAAACGCTCAAGAATTTTTTTTGCCTCTAGCGGTCACCCATCCAACTACCGACCGCGCCCGCTGTTGCTTAACCTAGTCGATCACTTGGGACCGACACAAGCCGCAGGGCTATGAGCGAAACATTGTATATTATATGGTTATTATATCCGGTAATGGGAGTTATTTCCTTCTTTATTTTTACCCGACTGCGTTTCTTGTGAGGCAACTCATCGGTAATGCATTTAGCGTTGCTGAATTCCGCGGGAAATGGTGGCTACTTACCATTAGTTGGATCGTCAGCTCTTTTCTTGGTTACATAAAAGAGTAGTTAAATAGAACTCTTGTAGTTAACTATTATATTATACTAAATGTGTTCATCATAAAAACACTTAGTTTTACATTTTCCAAGAAACATTTTTACACTTACAGATAGCACTTCTTACTTATGGTTATAAACTATTTACTTGACACCTTCCAGACTGTCCAGGAGTGGTGAGTCGTCAGGGTTGGGATGCCTTGAGCCCATTGCACGTGCAGTACCTGACGCGACCAGTTAACATCGTCATCATCCAGCATACAGTTAGTGATACATGCAACACCGATCAAACTTGCGAGGGCATCATGCGTGCTCTTCAGAACTATCACATGGAAAATCTGAATTACTGGGATATCGGTTCTTCGTAAGTAAACGTGGTTTCGCGCACAGATGAGAATACATTAGAATACTACCCGGACCTTTATGTTATTGTGTATTAGAATTTAATTATCGCAAGCTTCGGTAATGGAAAAGATCTTGAGGAAACGTGAGCACCTAAGAGTTCCTCATATGTTCTCAAAAGTGTGAAGTTTGACAATCCGCATTCAACCAACGTTGTAGACTATGGCACTATGGTCTATCATCGTGAGAGGAGATCCAAGCTAAGAAATGAGATATAAATGTGTGCTCGGACGGGAACGAACCTGAATTAGGCTGCAGGGTCGATTTAACTCTTCTGATAAATTCTACTTGTAAAGAAAAGTAATATTCAGTTATTTGGATTACAATGACAGGCTTATCTATATTTTCAGGTTCTACGTTGGTGGCAATGGGAAAATATATGAAGGCGTTGGATGGATGTATGTTGGCGCCCACACGTATGGGTTTAACAGTAAATCGATTGGTATCAGCTTCATTGGAAATTATAACAGTAAGTTAAAGAAAATAGTTATTGCCACAGATTCTGCTATTGACCATTATTTTTGATTACCAAATATTAGTGGAGCGTAGCGCTTATAGTCCGATGGCAAGTTAGCTACACTACACGGTTGCGGTTTGTAATTAGATGTGGATTCGTTAGAGGCAAAATTATTTAAGCACTCCTTGTCGCCCGAAAGAACTTTAAAGCAGGTTGCAAGCCAAGAACCGAGTTATGCCGAATGTGTTGCCTTTTTATCAGAGAAATGCCATGAAATAACTAATAATTCCATGTAGAAGGGCAGCCATAACTAAGACAGCTAAGCTAAGCAAGCTTAAACTAGAAACTTGTGAGCGTATCAACAACGCGAAGTTTAAGTCAGTGGTTATAGTTTTTGGTTTATGTAATTCTTTTTTTAGCGTTATAGCACACACCAGGTATTCACTTGTAAACATATAAAATTGCAAACTTTTTTCCAGATGTCGAGCCGACAAGCGCACAGCTGGAAGCCGTGAGAGATCTTTTGAAATGCGGTGTACGGCAGGGACATTTAACGCAAGACTTCGTCGTGGTGGGCCATAAACAGCTGGTAGCCCTCGACAGCCCAGGTCGAAAAGTGTATAATGTTATACGAAGATGGCCAGAATATCTTGAAGACGCCAGCTCTATCAAAAAGTGATAAAAATGGATTTTATAGACGATTCACGATAATTATTTAAAGGCCTGCATTTCAGTGTGCCATGCTTTCATACATTTTATGCTAGTGATTGTTTCTTCAGGTTAACGACTTCAGTTTAAGTTCTTTCGAGATTGACTTTTATTATTCAATTCTGTGATAGTTCCACAGTGTAGATTATTAATATTTCTTAATTCTAATAAATTTAATTGCTTTCGAATTATCTTGCAGCATTTAATGATTTATTCTACATTTTAGTGGAATTCATAAATTATTCTTTAAGTTAGTCTTGCACGATTATAACAAGACAAATCGTTTAAGATGAATAATCAGATAGTTTGAAAATAAATATAATAATCTAAGCAATAGTCACTCATTGTTATTTCATTGAGCCTCCTGTAGTTTTTATTGCTATAATTAACATTAATATTAAACATAATTTTTTTTTTACTGGCATTTAAGTTTACCTTAGGTGAGAAAAAAAGGATAGATAATTCCAAATAAAAAACATTCACTATTGATTTTTTTTTAATTTCCGCACCTACAACGAACTTATAAAAAGGTCGATTCTTTTGTCCAAGAGTGTATTATTTCTAAATGCTATATTAAAGCCAAATAAATCATAATGATAGGGATATTGATAGATAAGGAATTTGTGTTTTTAGGATTCCGTATGAAAGAAACGAAAAACGGAACCCTTATAGGATCAGTCGTGTCTTTAAATAAAAATAAAGTTATGTTAATATTGTAAAGCATATTTTTGTCTTAATATACCTTCTTAATTATAATTATTTATTTATATCTCATTATTTCACTAGTAAATATTATTTATATCATTATTATTTTCAAGAAAAAATACAAGGTTGGTAGGTACAGCTACACAGATAATCTAACATTTTAACAAAAAATTAACCGACTTCAAATGAAGTACATTGTACTTTTCACATGGATGCCATTGTCAGATCTCGTTTAAATTTATGTGGGACCACACGACATGCACCAGATTTCAATTAAAACAAAAATCATCTAAATCGGTTTACCCAGTCCAAAGTTCTGAGGTAACAAACATAAAAAAAAAAAAAAAAATACAGTCGAATTGAGAACCTCCTCCTTTTTTTGAAGTCGGTTAAAAACAGGCCATTTCATGTTTTTTTAATATAATATAATTACCGAAAAACAAATAAATGATCCACCCGATGGAATCACTGCCGACCAAGGACACAAATAACACTGAAGGGATTATGGGGAGCGATACAAAACTCACACTCATTGAATGGTAGAACCTGGCATTATGGCCTCGTCCGATTATGTGTAATACAATGCAATACAGTACAATTTAAGGATTTATTGAAGATTAGGAAATCGCCCTCGCTTCGCTTCGGAAAAAATAGTAAAAATAAAATATAATATAGCCTATGTCACCCGGGGATAGTGAAGCTTCCCAACAGGGAAAGAATTTTTCAAATCGGTTCGGTAGTTTCGGAGCCTATTCAATGCAAACAATCAAATCTTTCCTCTTTATAATATTAGTATAGTTATGGCGTAGTTTGTCAAATATTCATAAAACTGAAGTTGAAATAAAATAAATTTTAATATTTAAAACGAGCAATTCTTGATGTATTTTCTGGATCTCGGAATCGGCTCCAACGATTTTCATGATATTTAGTATGCATGGGGTTTCGGGGGCAATACTTAAATAGATCTAGCTAGGATTTATTTTTAGAAAATGCCGTTTTATCCGTCTTTTAAATAAAACTGCTACAATAGACTCTTCCTGACACCTATTGGACAGTAGCAACACTAAAGCTACTTCAGTAGATGGCGTTGTCAAGCAACACTAAACCGAGCAAAGCATATTTTTTTTTCGTTTCGAGCGTTTGGTTTTTAAAGTACGATCTTTCTCGTAAATAAATGCTCTGCTGTCACCAATCAACAGATGAATAACAAATAACATAGTAAAAACTGTAGTCAGAATATATAGAATATATTATAGCGACTATAATATTGTGTAAATAATTTCTAATTATCTAATACACATGAAACCTACGAGACCAGATTCTATACTATAGTGCGTTTCACTGTAAGCTTGCACTTCACTTTTATTTTGGTAGCATTGAAATAATAATAATTCTAATTAAATCCTAATTAACAATATGTTATAAAGTATCTCGTAAGTATATAACGCTTCACACTCGAAGCCCCACACTAGGATTCCCTGTGTCGTGGGTGCCATGGACAACACACAAGACAAGGACACTCGCACCCAGACTGAGAACAGAAATTCAAACTCATCACTGAAATTTCCGCCTCGCTGGGAACCGAACCCAGGACCCTTGGCGCGGCGATCCGGCATCGTAAACATAACAACTAGGTAATTATATTCCTAGTTACTGGTAGGTACTCGTAGTTATACTATTTGAAATTTTAAAAACACCTATTTCAATCACTCAACGCTACAAACATAATTGTGAAGTTCAGACTTACATTATTGAAATGCACTATACTTCTCTTTATCCATTTTTCGGTCTCGGAATTTCACTCCAAAGCGTGCTGAATTTTTACAATAGCTTTATGCTGCAATACAAGAGCTGCCAAGAATTCATTAAATTTAAACGGGGTTTCATTTAATTAGCGTCTTCCTTCAAGCGACGTAGTTGTTTGAACAGAATACGCGACCACAAAAATTTTGTGAGAAATGAAGTTTAATTAGACTGTCATTTCAATATACGACTTTTTGATGGATGTTTAATGTTCTTTTGATTTGAATCCATACTTGAGAACGGTAAACCAAAGTACTTTTTATAACATGACAAGGAGACAACCAAATCTATACTAATATTACGAGTATAAAGTTGAAGAGTTTGTTTGGTTGAACGCGCTAAACTCAGGAACAAATTGAAACAGTTTAAAACAGTTCAAATTGCAAAAATATTTTTTTCCACAAATTAACGCGGGTGAAACCGCGAGGCACAGCTAGTAAAATATAATTAAGTATACTTCATAAATACCCGGTTTATTTACAGTTTTTTAAAATGATTTCAAAGTTGACGCATTGTTACTCTGTACATGGCCTATAAATATAATGATATATGAGTGTTATTACATTATATATAAATATAATGATATATGTACACAAATAATTATGAGTGGTTTAAAAACAGTAACTTTTAAATTCCCACGATATCCATTTTTTCAGACAAATTACAAAATTTATTAGGGTTCCGTACCCAAAAAGTAAAAACAGGACCCTATTACTAAGACTCCACTCTCCGTCTGTCTGTCTGTCACCAGGCTGTATCTCATGAACCGTGCTAGACAGTTGAAATTTGTACACAGATGATGTATTTCTGTTGCCGCTTTACAGCAAATACTAAAAACAGAATAAAATAATATTTAAGTGGGGCTCCCATACAACAAACGTGATTTTTTTAAAAAAGGTTATTATTATAGTGTCGTATGTTGCATAGATAATGGGACTGAACTCTACATATATGCGCGAGCCGGCTCGCACTTGGCCGGTCTTTTTTTCTCAGGTGTAAAAAAGAGTGGATATCTTTTTTATCTTTCGTAAAAACATAACTTTTAAGCAGTCGGGTCACAGATTTTTTTAGTAAAAAAATTTTGTCATAATTTTACTCTATGTCGTTGGATCGGTCTTTAAATATGTAGATTTGCAAGAACATTTTATACTGCACGTGGCCTGATACTAGGCCGGTTTATGTTTTTGATAATTTTATTGTGGATTGCATATTACCTATAGTATAGTGCTATATTTAGTAAACGTTATCCGTCCTGGGTCACGGGATAAATAATCAAGTTTATAATATGAAAACGATAAGTAATAATGCTCGTCTTTGCTTATCAATGTCGAACGACGAATAAATGGCGGTCGCATCTGTAGATCTTTGACCCTCGGTACAAAAACACGTTTCTCCTGAGCGGTTTCAAACTGCTCCTTCATGTATGGTATGTCGTAGCCTGACTGTAAAATTGGCCCTTTCATGAAAAATGAAGTATTTCATGAAATGGACTGTTTAAAATCTCATTAATATTCAGATGGTCAGACTATTTGAAGGAGAAAATAAATATCATGGGTTTAATCATTTCATTGCCATTATTTCATAATTTATCGGTAGTTTAATTAAAATTAAGATACAAGTATATTTATTACAAAAGCGTAACTTATTGTTATATGCTTATTACTTTGTTATCTTAAAATTATTAACAGTAACTCAAGAAGGAAAACAGCCTTTGTCATAATTCTTGCTAGTTTCTACACGAATCCCATCGGAAAGTTCCAGCAAGAAGAATATGAATAATCAGAATAGACATTCCTCATAATCTGCCGATCAGTTAGCCAATCTCATTAAGTCAGTCATTCAATTAGTGGGTAAATTCGTTTACTGAGTAAATTCGAACTAAGTTACAACTCACAGTCCTTGTCACTATAGTTACAGCTGGATAAAAATCGGTAAACTTCGTCAAGCAGTTCTGCAATATCAGGAGCAACATCGACGATACGATGGAACACCTTGAAAGAAGAAGAAGGAAAAAAGTAAAGAAAACTAAAGGAATCAAATACTGCTAAAAAGTCGAAACCATTCAATCATAAGGATATTTTTTCTAAACACTCAAGAACATAATTTTGATTGCTTCTTTCATTATTTAGGAAATTTGCTTCATAACAGCACATAATATTTGCTATAATTTGAATACAGTACTGCAACAACAGATCAATAAATAAGGCAGATAACATTTATTTTTAGAAGGGCGGAAAAATACATATAAATAAAAAGTTAAAAAAGAACCGTTTATTTATTTGTTTAAAATAGTTTTATTATTTTACTTTTTGATAATGTCCTCCTTTTTTAACACGCTATTAGAAGGTTAAAAGATCGTATTTTACATTGACGTGGATGTTGTTGCCTCGTCTCGAAATATTAGATTTGAAGTTTGAAAGGGCACCGTACACACACATCATTATCTTGCTAATTTATCATTACCTGAAAACCATAAACATATTATAATATTTGAAGTAAATCACATTTCTATTGCGCTAAATGAGAAGGAAAATTGTAAGTGTACCCATCGATCACAGAACTTGCTGCACTGCCTCAAAATTATTTATTTAGTGTTAATTTAGGATCTTAATTTACTCGTATTATACTAAATGGTTTATTTTATTTTTCGCTTTTGAGTTTTTTCGTTGGTCTAATTTTTGTTAATTTTTTTTTAATTTTTGTTGCTAAAAAATTAATAAACCTCGTAACTGACTATAAGATATGGATGGTAGATTCAGTTATTATGTAAAAATTTAGTAGGTGAAATATCAATTATCCCCTATTTTTGTACCTTTGGGGGTAAAATTTTGTTTTCGAATATTAATAAGAATAACTTCAAGGTATACACTATCCAAAAAAAGAGTCAACGAAATCGGATCATCAAGTACAAAGTTACTGGGTTAACGGGTAAAAATTCCGAGGGTGAACAATCAGTCATCCCCTGTTTTCGTACCTTTAGGGTTGGAATAAAATGTAAAAAATGGGTCCAATTTCAAGACATACCCCGTCCCCATCCATTAAAAAATCAAAATCGAACCACTCAATGCCGATTGCTGCATGATCATACATCAATGATATTAAACTATAGATACGTTATGCCCTTACAAATCAACCAACAAATCTGTTCCGACTGAGCTACAACACACACACACACGTTTATCTTTTGTTTCACTACATCAATCACTATTACATTGGTAAATTATGTAAAAGGGATGGCACTACTAAAACCATAATAGTGAAAAAGACAGCTAGACGGCCTCACTCAGAGGCAGCTATCGACTGTCTGAATTAAAATCGCTACACTTGTCTAAATTCGACTGACATAATTTCAGCGCCATCTTGGCATATTCATACATAAAAAAATATACGTGTCGAATTGAGAACATCCTCCTTTTTTCGTGGGTTAAAAAAGAAAGAGGGCGTGGCGGTGACATTCGCAAGAAACCCGTTAAGAGGTGGTTGACACTACAGTCTACCTGCTGGCCACAAGCCTCGTTTGAAAATATGTATGCATGTAAGTGAGGTATTCAAATGAGGATATTACTCTTAAGTTTATCGTCGAAGGTGGAGGCTGGTTTGTATACAATTTATATGTATAATATCTTTGCGATTTAGGGTTCGCTAAGATATTTTGTCTCAAAAGGATAAGATCAGGGTTGTTAGTTTTTTAAAATTGACATTTAACACGCAAAATTAAGGGATTTAAATGGAATTACACCCTTTATGCAAAGTTTCAAAGGTGTGAAAATGTTTAGCTAAGGAGGTGTTAGAACAAAACATTTAAAAGGAAAGTCGTGGTTTTACTAGAACTTAAAAAATAATTGTGGATGAATATAATTGAAATCGGACATTGGCATTCAAGTTTAAGGTCATATGATAAACACAGTGACTTGATTAAGTACAGCGATTTAATGTACCCAATTAAGACGGAACCAACGCAGTTTTTTACTTAAATAAATAACAGTGTTATAGTATCGTTGTCTTTTTCATCTTCTTACAGAATGATAGAGAGGTCTCGATGTGAAGAATACACGACAAGCATATAGGTTGTTACATTACGGTTAGGTTTTAGTATGTTGTGATATACTCTGGCGAGTAGGTGCTTGTGTTCAAAATGTGGTTGCTATATTCCCTGTTTGTTCTTTTGTCTGTGCAAAGTTTGGTGTTAGCTGGTTAGTATATAAATTATATTAAAATTTAAGTGATACTTATACGGATTTCCGCGATCGTCTACGATAGTCGAGTGCAGTTGAATAACAAAAACCTGTTCACATTGACTCCAAGATATTTTCTTTTTAACGGTTATTAAACGTGTTAACAAGATTTGTTATTGGAAAAATATTGAATTATTGTCTAAATAATTTTAACTGTAATCTAAGCACAATAACTATAATGTTATTATTTTCGATTAATCGATTTGTTATTATCGATACCAAAATCGTTTTGTCGTATGTTTTGTTTCTTAAAGGAGGAAAAACTGGACTTATTTAACGTCACGATAATTTCAAGAATGCGCCATCACACCTTGAAAAATCGCATAATGTCAATTCTTATTTGTGTGTTACATAATTGTGCTACAAGGTTTTAGTCGCTATTCTATATGGGTAAACACAATTTTTTATTGTGGTTGGTATTTTGTGAAGTTATGTGTTCTTTACGTATCGGACATACATATCTATGCCATAAAATGATATATTATATCTATCATACATTACACCTCAGATTAAATAATAAAAAGCATTACATCTATAATGTGTCGGTCTCTGTGATATTTACGACATATCTATTTACCTAAATAAAACCCAAAAAGTATATGTACGGATAGGTACGGATATTCTTTATAAAATCTGTAACCATCCAACCGATATGGCTCATAATGGTTATATTTGAAAGGCCGAAGGTGATTTAAGACCACTAAAACAATGCATTCGGTACGTTGATAAAGTCGATTTTCCACTTTTCCTATACAATTTGAATATCATAATTATGTGAATATGCACAATACAGACTGTCAACACTAATCTGTCAGTGTCATCAGTTTTTAGCGTATTTAATTTTTTTACGCTGGGTAACCACTAGCACAGAGTACTTAAACACTACGTTTTACCACTTGTATATAAACAGCAGCAGCAGAAGTCAACTTTAACTCGTTTGTTGTGCGTGTTCCAACCTGTCGGATTTCCTGAAGGATGAGCTGTGGCCAAAGGGGGTCGTCTTCCGAAAGTTCCGTGGACGACGACGACCGCCGGGAGTCACCGGAAGCGCGTCTCACTTCGCGAATAAGTGAATTAGTTTTTAAGTCTATATTTTTGTATGTATGTTAGTCTGTAAGGTATTTATGTTATGGGCCTCGATGCCTGAAATAAAGATTTATTATTATTATTATAAAGTTGACAAATAAGTAGTCAGGAAACTACGTACTACGACGCAACTACGAAGGCTTTAGCGGTCTTCAAGGAAGTTCTTCCCAGAATTTAATATCACAGCGCTCCAGGAAAATCTTAAGCAAAAGTTTATTCAACAGTATTATCAAAACATCTCTCACTATTTGCGAGGAACGTTTCATAATTAGGTTTTAGTGAAAACTATGTTGAAACTTAATAATGTAGTTAGTTACTTAGAATATTGGCTGTTGTTCTTCGAATCTACTTTCTCGTAACTATGTAATAAAATAAGTTGATGTTTTAAAGAAATGCGTTTTATTATCTAGATGTAGTAAAACAAAAGATAACTGTGTGTGGCAGCTCTTTTCAGAACAGATTTTTTCGTTGATTTGTAAGCGCATAAATTATCAATGTTTTTTCAATATCATTGTTCGGAACCCTTATTAAGAGGAATATATGTTGATAAATAACAGTAATAATAAACATATGTTAATAATATGACTGTCCACCTGAAGAAGACTACGATTGGCATTTGTTTTATATATTGACAGGGTTTGACAGTTGGTCATGGACAGGAGCGATTGACAGTGACATTGATCAAGCTTTCCATTTCAGTCTTCATGTATAAAAAAATAAAACGTATTGTTTAAGTACTCTTGTGGTCATGATATTATATACTGACGCCCCAACTCAGAGTCACTAATGATTAATTAAATCGCTCCTTAGGAAAGAATCACCATACAAATTCTGTACTAAGGAGCGATTTATGTAACCGTTAGTGAATCTGAGTTGGGGAGTGAGTCTTTGAGACATAGCTTTGAGATATGCTAAAATTATCAAGTCATGGGCATCAATCGATTGTCTATTTGGCTTGATTTCAACCCATTAAAGGCCCATGAAGCACGAGTTTGTCCAATTACTGCACTCCAAAACTGGTTCGCACAGAATATCAGTGCTGTGGTTCTCCATAGCAATTACTGAGTGCGATCCATTTCCTTAGTGCTTACAGCAGAGAGCTTAACTTTAATCTTAATTTTTTAGTTTTTTATTATACCCATATATGTATGTTATTTGTAGTAAGTAACTGTTAGAATAAAGCATTTCTTTCTTTCTTTCAGTTATATCTTCACTTCCTATTTGATTCGTAATCATTATCTTTGTATTTTCTAGAATGCCCAGGAGTTGTGACTAGAGATGTATGGGATGCCTTGAGCCCCCTACACGCGAAGTATGTGACGCGTCCCGTCAATATCGTTATCATAATGCACACAGTCAGCCCTCAGTGCACTACTGATGAGGACTGCGAGACTCGCATGCAATCCCTACAGACCTACCACATGGAAGATGTTGGCAACTGGGACATCGGGTCTTCGTAAGTATAATTTTTTACTTTTATTTTTAATGCTTGTATTACCGTTAATATAAATAATAAAAACATGAGAGGTGTCAAGGGACACCCGGATGGAACGAAGTTCCTTTCGATTTAATTATTGTTTTGTTGTACAGCGCCATCTCTGTAAAACTCTGTAAATCACTTTAAAAAAAAGTGTCGTCATTCGTAAAATCAAAAAGTGTCGTAATTTTCCGTCTAGCCCCCTTTCACAACGCGCGATAAGGAACTTCGTTCCAATAAAAATAAACGACATCTCTGTATACCCTGTTTTTTATCTCTCTCTCTCGCTTTATCTCTTTCTCTCTCGCACAGACACAAAAGCAGATATATACACATTGATTCATGTGCTGTGATTGGTATAGACAATCAAATCATATACACCCGTGGGCCGTTACCCGAGAATTAATGTTTATCTGCCATGAATTTATTCCGTTACCTCTCTGTTGGCTCACTGCCACCCTCGTTACAGGGTCTCTACTGCCCGCATTAATAAACCGATCTCGGTTCAAGAGCGCAATATCAGATCTTACAAATGTAATTTTTCAAGTTATACCTAGTTCTTTTGGCGCGTTTGGAAAAAAATATACTTATCAGATTAATTCCAAAATCTCCACCAGCTAATAAAGAAAGTCAAGTGGGAATATCATCAGGTCATGGAAGGGGAACTTCCAAATAATTGACATACTTTGTACTTATTTCCAGATTCTACGTTGGGAGCAACGGAAAAATTTACGAAGGTGTAGGGTGGCTGCGCTCCGGATCACACACCTATGGATACAACGACAAGTCAATCGGAATCAACTTCATAGGCAATTACAATAGTAAGTTCTTCGATTTCTTTCAAACGCTCAGCCCCGAATTTATACCAAAACATCCACAACGACCCGAACAAAAAAATATCACGTTCAGTCAGGCCAGATTTATTGTCTGTCAAAACAATGTGCAACTACAATCACTAAACATGAAAAATCGCCCCGACACTCTTTCCTTAATTCAGGGACTACTTCGTTTTATCTTGCTGTGATAATCATATTATCACTATAAAATTATATTTTATAGTATGTATTTTATAGTATAGTATCTGTAACTGATCGATTTCTTACATAAAAAACATATTTGGACTAAGGCTTTTCTAACGCAATAGATTCCAAAACAATGACTTACCATTTTTGTCTGTATATCAGTTGGTACGTGCGTTTGTTTTCTCTTATCTCAGAAATGGATAACTAATTTGAGTGTAGGTTTTCATAAAAATTAAATTCCGTTTCGATTTGGTAGTTGACTTTCTGGTTGCAAAATGGATTACATCTGGTGTTTATTGTGGATAATGTGGGTATCGAATGTGTAGTATTTATGTTGTAATTTTATTAATTTTTACTTTCGTTAAGTGAGTCACTAAATATTCCTATCAAGAAATAATTTGAGTTTAACTTTTGTCTTCGAAGCATTCACGCTCTCTTCTAAAAGTATTCTGATGGGGCTTTTAATTTATACTGGAAAATTCATAATTGAAGATATCTTTTCAAATAACTTCTTGGTTGAGATATTTGGAAAAAATATTCGTCTTATCTTTCTCTTGTCTCCTCTCCTGTAGGTAAACACGAATGTTCTATTACCATCAAGTAGTCTGTATGCTTATTTGATAGCTAGTAATTAACAAAACATTATTATGAATCTCCTCTATAATGAATTGTTTCATTATGTCTATTAATCTCTTTAATCATTAATAACTAAACGTTATCTTCTTGTTTAGAGTCATTGATATCTACTGAGGGTTATCTAATTATACGGTTGATACTTTCCTGCTGAAGATTTTTGACCACTATTTTCCTTATTAATAAGTAGGTTCAGACCGCGACTTTGTTTGCATTGACTGCAGAATTGGGTTCAGAGAGATGTAAAAAAGGGTAATTAATTGCTAATAGCTGGGGAAATGAGCTTCGCTCGGTATGTAGGTCAATTAATTTTTAATTTGAAAATACTTCACAATTTTTTTATAAGAGAACCAGAAGATGTAATGAATGAAGGCTATGAAGGGTTGGTTCGGGTTTGTATCGTGTTCGAGGCTATTTATGTGATAGTTAAATTTTAGTTTTGGATTTTGTAATAGGATGGTTTATTTGTGTACTTACGTTTCAAATACCTTTAAAATACCACTTATACTTCTTGACTAATGATCAGTAAGGTTTTTCCACAGTAGGAGAAATACGTGTTGACTCAGGAATGTCTGGAGAGTCATACGTCCCTACTTTATTCAGATAAGGCAGTTTTTCCTTAATCTTTAGTATGACAACCTACATATTAAATATTAATTTGCAACTATTCTCTTTGCAGAAGATGTACCGACAGAGGAACAGTTAAATGCAGTCAGGAATCTTCTAAAATGTGGTGTTGAACAAGGTCATCTTACCCAGGACTTCCGTGTCGTAGGTCAAAGGCAACTCATGGCTACAGAGGGACCGGGACGAAAACTGTACAGCGCCATTCGGAGATGGCCTGAATGGCTTGAAGATACCAGTTCTATCAAGGCCACTACCACATAATTTGATTATTAGATTTTATAAACTTTGGAGCCTAACCGGTTCATAAATCAGTCAGCTCTCGAAGTACCTACATTTTTTCTTTTTTAAACTTGGCAGCATTGTATTTCATTTCTAAATTTAATATTTTGTACTGAAGTTTTATTGATATTATAATATTTTACATCGTAAAGATTTGATATTAAAAGGTAAAGCCTGTGTTTACGTTTGGATTTAAGAGTTATCATAAATTTTGCTTTTAACACCTCCGTTAAAGAGTTCATAGCACGAAAGTCAATGAAAGTTAACCAACTTCGAGCTCGCAGAGTTTGTTTGGGTAACGTCTGGCAACATTTTTAAGCGTTTCTGTGCTCTGGAGCGTTTATTCCCACTTGTCCTGTTGAGTAGTCCTGTTGACAGTACTAGTGAGAAAAAAATTCCCACTAGTTCTGTTAACAGGACAAGTGGGAAAAAAAGTTCCCACTAGTTCTGTTAACAGGACAAGTGGGAAAAAATACCACTAGCTCAGTGTCACTTTATTGAATATTAGCTATCCTGGCGAACTTTGTACCGCCTAACAAATCAATGTCATGTTACTTTTAACTAAATGGTCTCTCTCTCTCTCTCGGTCTCTCTCTCTCTCTCTCTCTCTCTCTCGGTCTCTCTCTCTCTCTCTGTGTGTGTGTGTGTGTGCATGTCTCCATCTCCCTCTCAGATTTAAAACTTTTAACTCAAAAAGAACTTCAGAATAACTATTATTATAAAATGTCAAAAATAAAACAAATGACAACCGTCAAAACAAATGACAACCGTCTAAACAAATGAAAATCATCATAACAAATGACAACCGTCAAAACATATGACAATCGTCAAAACAAATGACAACCGTCAAAATAAATGACAACCGTCAAAACAAATGACAACAGTCATTGATTTATGTTTATTTCTTATGTTCTTTGTGTTTTTTATTAATATTTTTTAGCTATTCTACTATTCCGGACCGAGATGAATGTAATGAATCAAAGATCATTAAAATCGGTTCACCGTTCTTGACTTATAAGTGTTCTAAATAACACAACCTTTTTTTATACATAAAGATTTAAAAACAAATGACAACCAACAATACAAATGACAATCGTAAAAAAATATGACGACTGTCAGCAAATTATTTGCAGCCAAATTGTATTTAAAATTCAATTTTGTAATTTTGGAGGTTAGGTACATTAATTCATATTACAGGTGACAATATTACAGATTAAAATCAATATTACCAATATAAAATCTGAGAGTACCTCCCACCAGCGCTGCAGTGGATTAAGTCGCCTCTTACGACACCCATCTGTTAGCATTCTAAGCCAGCCAAATAAGACTAAACTAAGGAGAATAAAAAATAGAGGTAATAAAATTGTATAATTAAATAAAGGTAATAAAATCGGGTGTCAAACATAGTCTTCCAAATTACAGAACAGAACTAGTGGGATTTTTTTTTCCACTAGTTCTGTTAACAGAACTACTCCACATGATAGGTGGCAATAAAATCGGGTGTCAAGCATAGTCTTACAACTAACAGAACTACTCAACAGGACAAATGGGAATAAACGGGATTTTTTCCCACTTGTCCTGTTAACAGAACTAGTGGGATTTTTTTTCCACTAGTTCTGTTAACAGAACTACTCCACATGATAGGTGGCAATAAAATCGGGTGTCAAGCATAGTCTTACAACTAACAGAACTACTCAACAGGACAAATGGGAATAAACGGGATTTTTTCCCACTTGTCCTGTTAACAGAACTAGTGGGATTTTTTTTCCACTAGTTCTGTTAACAGAACTACTCCACATGATAGGTGGCAATAAAATCGGGTGTCAAGCATAGTCTTACAACTAACAGAACTACTCAACAGGACAAATGGGAATAAACGGGATTTTTTCCCACTTGTCCTGTTAACAGAACTAGTGGGATTTTTTTTCCACTAGTTCTGTTAACAGAACTACTCCACATGATAGGTGGCAATAAAATCGGGTGTCAAGCATAGTCTTACAACTAACAGAACTACTCAACAGGACAAATGGGAATAAACGGGATTTTTTCCCACTTGTCCTGTTAACAGAACTAGTGGGATTTTTTTTCCACTAGTTCTGTTAACAGAACTACTCCACATGATAGGTGGCAATAAAATCGGGTGTCAAGCATAGTCTTACAACTAACAGAACTACTCAACAGGACAAATGGGAATAAACGGGATTTTTTCCCACTTGTCCTGTTAACAGAACTAGTGGGAACTTTTTTTCCCACTAGTCCTGTTAACAGAACTAGTGGGAATTTTTTTCCCACTAGTACTCTCAACAGAACTACTCAACAGGACAAGTGGGAATAAACGCTCTGGAGGACGCGTCAAACTGATTTCGCTGATCATAATCAGAGCAGTCAAACATTAGGACTGTTCGGGGCTACGAAAACTTTCAACTCTCGGCTTAGTTTGGTTTGACCTTTTACCAATCCGCTGGAGCAGCGTGCTTCTTAATTATGAACCCCCACCTTGCAGTGGACATTTAATTAATTAACTAATTGAACCCAAATTGAGAGTACAGGGAACCGCTATTAAAATGTAAAGCCGGCATTGAGTGCGCCCTGAGATATTTATGTTACTCGATGTTACAGCACTTAGAGCTCATATTAAATTTGATAGCAGCAATAACGTGAAATGGAATTAGCGTATTAACAAATCAACAATTTAGCTAGTATTATCTCGGGAAATTTACTAATTTTCAGTTTTTTGCCAGTGGAAAATATGAAAAATGGATAATACCTATTGCTAATAAATTGACAGGCTTACATTTGGGTGATGGATCCCAACTCATTTGTTACCCTATACACAATACTCTCTCTTTATTATTAAGGAGAAGAGTATACTCTTCCACGCTGCTTCAATGGTGAAGGAATCAGTAGCTAACACAAATACTGGATGTTTGTATGCCTCCTCAAGGCTTCCATTCGATATCCACCATGACTTTACCACTACCATACCATTTTAATTCGTATACATTTTACAGAACCAAAATTTTTTAACACTGCAAATAAAATACAAAATAAACTATCTGTGTTTATAGGAAGCTATAATAACAACTTATCATACTCGTGGAAGCTTAAAAATAATATAACAGCTTAGGGATAGATAATTATGCTAACATTTACACTGGCAATATAATATTGTCATTGATGCCGTGTTGCGTACCGTCTAGACTTAGTTAAGCTTCTTTATTTTTATGTCGCCATCGTGTATTTTTATTTGAAGAGTGAATGATTCTAAGCGTGAATAATCACACTATTTGTCAAGTCTGGAAAATTTTCTCTACGCAAATACTTTTATAACAATAAAACTGTAGCAGCTTAACACTTTTTTAATACTTTTTGAATAATAAAACGGTGATGGCGAATGACATGGCCATTTAAGAAACTGTAACTTAGGCACCCATTGTTATATTTAATGGCCAAAGGAGATATTTTTACATGTCTATCTGTCTACCACATCTTCACACCACTAAAAATATTTAATTGCAGGTAATAGGGCTACTGGCATTATAAAAGATTCTCGCCGTAACCATGTTTTTTTTAATCTAAAGAGCTGTCAAAAGAGCAGATGGGCAATCTGATACTAAGTTGTCACTATGGTCCCGTGTTGTCCATGTCCATGGACGATAGCATGACAATCAGCAACACCGTGGGCGACACCGATGTATTGTCTCTCAAATAATTCTTGACAAAAAAACTACTCGTCAGATCTCGCTCTTTAAGTGGGACCACACGACAAGTATCAGCTTTCGATTAAAAAAAGAATCATCAAAATCAGTTCACCCAGTCGAAAGTTCTGAGGTAACAAACATAAAAAAAATACAGACGAGTTGAGAACCTTCTCTTTTTTTTTGAAGTCGGTTAAAAAGAAACGACGAGGGCTCTGCGTTTTTGTTTCTATAGCCATATTTTTAAATGTAATGATTGTATTTCCCTAATTACCGTGATGTTGGGGTATTTTATTAGTCGCTTGTATAAAATTATAAGAATTCACCACAACAGGTTTCCATCAATGATGTCACCTATCGTTGACGTTAGCATTCCGCCATTCTGTATCGATTCTACAAGGAAAATAATTTAGAGGCAAAATATCATCTGTATTATTAAAATACAAAATGAAGATAAACTTGGTTCGTAAGGTGGCTTAAAACGTATTAAAAGAAGTTCTCAAGTCATGCTATAAATTTAAATAGAACTGTTTCAATCTGGTGCTGCTGATGTTTTTTGAAGGGTTAAAAATTTGCTTCGTTCCAACAAGTTCGACTCGTTAGTTCAATCGTCGAAATAGTGGGATTTTTTTTCTCATTAGTTCGACTGTTAAAATAAACAATAAATTTTGAAATAAATCTATTCATAACTTTTTACTGGATGTAAAAATTTTGATAATTATTTTGTGTAATCGATAGCTGGTGCTTGTCATGTGGTCCCATTTATCCGTAAAGTTTGTGAGTTATCCCTAATAATGCGTACATAATTGACTTCAACTACGGTTTCTTTGAAGTCGGCATTGAAGTATTATTACTAGCGTATAGAACCGACACCGCGAATACCATGTATGTCCCAATGAATTGGCGCCACGTGGCTTCAATCTTCAATGGATTCGTTCGATTTTGAAAGGAGAACCGGGGCTCAATTTTGAAAATGGAACCTCCCGGCCGGGACACCATTAATTTGTTCGAGATGTCTGTTCTATGACATTATACTTCAATGGAAGTCGGGTATTTTTTGGGTAATATTCAGATTTTTCATCGACTTAGCTATTTAGTGCGCATAGCGTATTTCAGGTTTACAGTTGGAAAAATCTCGTTGCAGCTCGTTTACCAGCTATAACGATTCAAACAGGGTAATAAGCGACCAGCAGAGAAAAACTGCCAGTCATTGAAACAGCCCGATCCAAGCGAGGCGTTTATTGTAAATCTACCACAATTTTGTTTGAACATATCTCCATCTCACTTTGGCACCGTAGACGAGTACGTCGTTTGCACATGGTGGGTTGCTGTCTTCCTCACTCTTCCTGTTCTCCTTGTAACTGGAGTCTGACTTCGTATTGCGACCGGTACCAGATCCACCAGGCGAGGGCGTGGCGAGTAGCAGCTGATACAATCCAGCAGTAATAACACACCTGGAAGAAAATGAACGAAATAAAGATATATAATACATAGTTTTTGTGAAACGACTTGTCGTTTTCCGGCTGGAGGTTTCAAAGATTTCTTTCTTACTTTTCTTCTCTCTTTCTTGGTCGGCAATACATTAATGTCTTTGGTGTTGCTGATGTCCAGTTTTTTGCCAGCTATTTCTATAAAAAGTAGTAAAACCTTACAGACGTGAGTTAGTTTGTTAGCCTTTATCTTAACTACTGACCCGATCGGTTTGCAATTTTTCACACTTATTGTCAAGATCCTAGAACAGGATATCCTGGTGATATACATGAATGTGAGCGAAGAATAGAGAGATAATAATATGTTGTATATAATGATTAATTAGCTGTAGAAAATTAGGGAAATTAAAAGATGTTGCTGGCATGATAAGATGATGATGGTATCATCAGCAGTTCTGCTGTCTAGCCGCAAATATACTATTTCTTGATCTTACAATATTTGGCAATATAAGTTATTTCAATGTTAAATTTTAATGTTTCATGGCATTTAAAGAAATATATTTGAATGCTACAGTTGCCAAAATAAACTGGATAAGTACAAATAATTAGAAAATATGTTCTGTACAAAACAAATCTGACTTGTGCAATAAATCAAAACACAGTAGCGTTTCCAAACTTTCCAAACGTGTCATATTTTACGAGGAATTGATTGCAATTCTCACGTATTTACGTAGCATCCGTGCGATATTACAGAATTTACCTATATTACGAAAACAAACAGAATGCTATGAGTTAATGTTTTATTGAAATAATTTTATGTATTGGCGCCTAATGATTACATACTCGCTTTATTATTTATTATTATTATTAGCGCTCACCAGTCACAAAGTGACTTTACGATGGTACAATAAGCTGCGTTGGAGAAATTGGATCTTATCTTCTTGTCCAAAATATCTCAATGCCTATGTGGTAGGTTTTAGAGCAGTGTCTCCCTACCACCATGAAAGCCGGTTTCTGTAGCCCCTTATGAGACCCTGGTTTTACCATCCTGTATTGGTTAGTAATCTAGACCGCCCTAACACAGCCATTCTTAAAGTAACTACAATTTCAGTACAAAACTTACAAGTGTCATACAAGCCAGCACGAAGGTGGAAGCTAGAGGCCAGGGTGTGACGTGGCTCTCGTAGCTCATGAGGCCAGCGAGGGTCCTGCCAGACAGCCACGCTGCCAGTACAGCAAGCGGTGACATCAGCATTATGCCCAGACCGTCTACCATCAGCTGTGGATGAGATTGAATGATTGGATATGTGGATATGTGGAATATTCTTCTGGAACTGGTGGATGGATGGTTGGGTTTTTGGTGGGTGAATGGTTTTCGGGGTCTCGATCGATGACAATAGCATTATACCTAGCCCGTCTACCATTAGCTGTGAATGATATTGGATATGAGTATTCGTCTAGAACTGGTGGATGGATTTTTGGGTTTTGCATGAATGGACCAGGACCTGGATGGATTTATTGATGTTTGAACATATGAGAACATACAGACAAAAATTAAACTATAACAGGCGTCCTTTTCACTACAAAGCGATTTCTTCGGAGTATAGATAACTTATAAGTAATCCAAGTGCTATTCGTGCTGTTGAGTATCAATATTAATCCATATCGGTAGTATTTCAATCATGTTTTTTAACATTAACATTTTTCAACATTATTTCGCAGTAATGTTGAGTTGAGGATGAAATAAAATGTCACGAAATAAGCCGATCTTATAACAGTCCCCAATAACCTGCCTGATTTATATTATCCTTATTGTATACTAGGAAATCGCCATCACTTCGCTTCGGGAAAAATAGTAAAAAAAATATACAAAATATAGTCTAGCTTCCCGTGACAGTAACAGTGAAAAAAATTTTCAAATCAGTTCGATAGTTTCGGAGCCTATTCAATGCAAACAAACAATCAAATCTTTCCTCTTTATAATATTAGAATAGAAGTATAGATGAAAAGAAAGAACCAAAATGTAGTAGATAGAAATATTTACTATTATATTAGATCTACTTAAATACTTTGAGTGTTATTAAAAACCAATATTCATTGTATGACATGAAATAACTTATTTAGTAAAATATCTGAAACTTGTATTCTTGTCATTCTCAATATGAATTAACATGAACGCTACCAGAGTAATGATCTCTCAGACAAAAACAAGGAAGGGAAGGGGTGAGACGGACTGGCAGGCAGTTAAAGTAGTATAGTAAAATAGTATATAAAGCAGTATGCTTGCTAGATAGGATTTGGCAAGCTTACATTTTAAGCAAGCTCCCAGCTCACGGCATATCCTCTGGCCTTATCGGCTAGGTAAGGGACTTACTAAAAAATCGTCGTAAGCTACAAGTGTCGAGAGTTTCTCAGGGGTTCGTTCTCTCCACAGTCAACTCTCTTCTTGAGATATATTAATGACTAGCGGATGCTGTCTATGGGTGCGCAGACGAAAATAGAGTGGTGGTGGAACGAATCTATGTTACACTTCGGGCTGTGTCCGAGTGGGCCACCGACAATATTTTAAAGTTCTAACTCGTTATTTAAGTTCCCTTTAATCGATATAAAATTTTACTAAAAATAATTTTATCAATTTAAGTGCAAAATCGAAAAAAATATTCAACGTAAGTACCAAAGAATCCCTTTGAGTTTCATTATAGCCTAGAGACAGATGAATAATACAACGTGCACGTTCTTTTTGTCTTGAAAACTATTGCTTAAATCGAACGACAATACTGATGCGAGAAAGTTATTTCTGGTTTTACAGTAAGTATCTTTAAACCTGGAATACTGCGCATGTCAGTACCAAAGCCAAGGTTCACAGATAAAAACGGCGAATTTTTCATATCGATAGATATAAATCATTTCACAGAATGGTAGTGAAGTGTAAGTTATGATAAAATGTTTGGTAAAGTTCCAATCGAACTTACAATATTTTCCCTTAACTTGTGGAAACTTTAAAGAAATTTTATAATTGTCCAGAGATTTTATATTATCAATTGAATCATTACGTATCAACTCTTCTACGTATCCTTTTATGATTTTCTCTTTATGCCATCCTAATATTATGTTTTATGGGTGTATTATAAAGAAGGTAAATTTAGGCGGTGCTTAGATACCCGAATTCACATACTTTTTTAATTAAGCAGTAAACATATCATTTAAAAATGATAGGAAAAGGAAAATTAAATACAATATTAGCCCGGTCCTTTCAAAATAATTAAATAAATCTCAAATTGTTATAGATATGAGATAAAATATTATGAGAGAGTATCTTAAATACAAGAAGCGCAGAGTAGAGGTTTGACAGTGTTTGAGAATTCAGAGAATTTGGGTTGGAACTCTGTATTTGTCTGAATTATACTCACACTGCCTCTACAGTACGATTCTCTGTTAGATATGGCATAGAAATAAACATTAAACAAGAAGAGTAAATTGGCACGAAACGTTCATTTTACTATTCATAAACCTACCTAAGTCAATTTGGTCACTCAATTAGCTTACCAATAATAAAATTTTGGTGATATCATGAATTGCATTATTAATAAGAGAACTATTATGTCTCATACTTTTTACAATTAAGAATGACAAAGAAATGTTTACCTGTTTAGCGTTTTGACTCAAAATCCAAAGAATCAAAGCCCTCGGAATACCGTATCGATGTACACGCCTGGTAGCATAGTGCGTGCCACAAAGTTCACATCTCGACTTCCCAGATTCTGTCAGCCATCTCTCCAAACATTTGACATGCACTCTCCCGACTGTTCCTCGGCAAGAACATGCCGATATCATCTGCCCGAGCTCTTGGTTCAATGTATCTCCACCGTGACAGATTCGACACATGTCATCTAATGTGTGGTGACTTGCTTGCGCTTCTTCAATTTCTTCTACAACGTCACCAATGGTCTCTATTTGTACTTCAGAATCATGACTAAAATCAATAGGATTGTTCCCAACTGATTTTCTCAAATGCTCAACCGTAGTATGGTCTTCTGGAATCACGGGTTTCCTCTTAGGACTCCTAACTTTCATTCGGTGTTGACGGGGATATTTATCTCGCTTTACAGGATTCTTTTCTCTGTGTACATATTTAGATTCTTTTGTGTTTTCATATTTTATGTATGGTATCGTCTCCTTCGATTGCTCTGACGATGAGTCATTGGAAGAAATTAAAAAGTTGAACAAGTCAATAGCACTGGAGCTAGCCGTCACATCTTTATCAACTGTGGTAGATGATTGCTTTTTTACTGCCAATTCTGAGGAATTACTATCACATTCAGCGACGATTTCTAAAGTGGAGCCGTTCTTTGAGCTGTTTGGATAATGTTTATTTTTAAGTTTGCTTGCATATATTCCATTTAAAGTTTGTGTATTTTTACCATTTTCATGTGGGTCTGGAAGGCTGAAAATATTAACATTAAAACATTTTGACATAATTATGAGATACGATGTTTGTGCCAATGGTAAAAGTTAAAGCGGGGAATACACTAGACGGACATGCCCGCGGGCAAGTCTGCCCGCCGGACCTCGCTACTATGGGTCTGTGCAATGTTTGCTAGTGTAGGACCGTTGCAGTCAGTCTGGCAGACTTGCCCGTTGCACGTCCGCGCGATCTCATTTTGTCTGTGGGGGCACAGACATGTCATTATAATGTATACGCACAACACGACTAATAGGTAAGCCGCCCTAACATAAACTGATAAGTCTGTGTAGTGTATTGTGGCGACAGACATGTCCGGCCCGACTGCCCGTGGGCAAGTCCGTGTAGTGTATTTCCCGCTTAAAATCTTTTCAGTATTTCCTAGTGAAATTCAGTGACTATTTCCAAGTATTGATTTTATAAATCAGTTCTAGTAAGGTCACGAACATCGCGGTTTGTATATCTAAGAATCTATTCAACGATTTTGTATGTAAAGTGTAAGCAATTTCTTCGAACTTGCTTTTATTGCAACAAATTCTGAATTGATTTCATTCGAGATTGAAAATTCCATTCGCATAGCATCAAAATGGTAAAACAATTTAGTAAGAACAATTTAAGAATAGTATCGCGGTGATTTTCTCTAAAGGAAACGTTTTCTTTGGAGCAATTTTCTACATATCACATAAAGTGAATCATTAAACATTGTAATATTTGAAAAATACAATCTTAACATTAAAGAAGAGGTAAATGAAAAATTAATTTAATTATTACATTTATCTCAGAATACTTGTTAAAAAAATACTTTTAGTTTTAAATCTGAGTTTTAAATGTTGTAAGCTTGTAATTTTGCAAGTTATACTTAAGTTAATATAAAACTTATGTCATGCAAAAAGTCGAATCTGAGCTGTGAATTATGTTGCATTTGATCAAAAACTGAAAATGACATACCTGATTTGTGTCCCATCCTGTGATTTAGTTGGATCTCTTCCCCTTATCTCTTTCTGAACGGAGAATCTCCTGCGCCTCGAATTGGGCATTTTACTATAATTTAATCTTTTTTATTTTCTTTCAAACTATTTAATGAATAAAATTACGTTACTCGTACATTTTCGGTGCCAAATTTGACGTTTAATTATATTATTTTTAAATTGTCTATTTCAGTGACTATGTTGTGTTTGTGACCTATTGTTTTTTGAGGACTTGACATATTTTGAGAGGGTTTATTAGGCCATAGATTGGGGGTAATCTATGGTTTAGGCGCAAAATGTCCTATTCTCAGAATGTTCTATTTTCAAAATGTCCTATTCTTAGAAAGTCCAATTCGTGAAATGTCCTATCCGCAAAATGTCCAATTTCATATAGACCTACGTAATGAACGATCTAGTCCATCCAGTCTAGCCTGTATAGTTGAATCACTAATCCACCAGACCAAAATGACAGATGCTAATGTCACTTCGTAAAATAATGTTGCTAGAGTAGTGATTCGATTTTCTGTCCCATCTTGCGAACACACTCAATATGAATATAAATGATTATAATTTTGAACAGAAATATTAAGGCAGAACTTACTTAATTAAATGTTAAATAATTTGGAGGAACTTCAGAAAGACAGGCAATATAAATTACATAATATGCTGCGTCTGTGTATTTTACGATTTGATGTGAGCTAAAGTTGAACGGATTGAAATCAGTACTGGATTTACACGTATAGTCCGTAACACCTTTAATGACAAGAAGTTTCACTTATTTATTTTAAAGCTTATTTCGCAGATTGCTGTGTCAGAGGTTCTGGGTTCAATTCCCAGCGAGGCGAGTTCTACAGATATTCAGACTCGTTTCGTACTAATTCCAAATACTTGTACGGTTCAATGAAAATTGGATTTTCTATCGTTGTTAAAATTGATCACGGATAAGTTTTCGTATTTGCGAGAACTCTTGTATTCATTTGGATAACTTAGATTATCAAGCAAGTTTTAATTGGTATCGATATAACGTTGTTTTGATCCCAATTAAATTTGCTTAAAAACTTTTATATTTGGAGTGTAATTAAAGGATTGCTCTCATTCTTAAACCTTGCCAATTTTTCCTGCTCCCTACAAAATAATAAACAAGGCAAAGAAGTGAGAACCTTATTTTTTTAGTTTTTTTTCTGTGAGTAGCCGGCAAACGAGCTGACAATTCACATGATGGTAAGTGGCTATCGTCGCCCATGGACATCAGCAACACCAAAGGCATTTGGCATTGCCGGCTAAGACAGGGAGAAGAAGAGAAGACAGTCTCAAGCCCCCAAACGGAACACGACGAGTCGTTTAGCGGCTGACTTATGCTCAAAGGTGGTAGCTATCCAGGCGAACCCCACGGAGAAATAGTAATAGTAATAATGGTATTAATTAACAATTAAAATCAATATTACCAATGTAATCCCCCGAGGGGCTGTACCAACAGCGGGCTGGATTTAGTTGCCTCTTACGACACCCAACCGGCGTGGGGTTGGTGTTACTATTCAAAGCCGCCGCAATACGCCGAAAAAGGTGTAGTATTTTGAAGACAGTTCTGGGCTATACAAACAAAGCCCATCAAACGATTCAATCGAGCAATTTAAAAATAGAAACCACCCTCGCTTCGCTCCGTGAAAATAGTCCAGTAGTTTATTTAAAGCCTTATAGATTTACCCAAATAAGACTAGACATTAGAGTTGTTTGATTTGATTCATAAATGTAAAACCTGTGGCCTAGTTGGTAGCGAACCTGCCTGCGAAGCGAGGGGTCCCGGGTTCCATCACCGGCTGGAGCAGATATTTATATGACACTTATGCACTTTTTGCTACAAATCAGACGACATACAATTTTGACAAGTTTTGCAAGTTCTCGGAAACCCATTAGAGACCTGAATATTTTTAGTACTCTTCTAAAAAGTAGCCCATTTGCTCATTTATCCAAACATATAAGAATGAACAAAATAATATAAAAGTGAAAAGTTATCAAAAATCAGGCTTTCACAGATTTTTTGTACTTCCACGATAGGAATCACAGCAATCATTCTCCTAAAAACATCCTTAATTGAATTGTACTGAAATTATCGTCACGTCCGCGATCGAGAGAGCGTAAAATTTTTCCAGTAAAATCCACCCTTAATCGTTGTTCTGTTATCGTTCAAGGTAAAAGTCTATTTTGTAACTGAAACTTTCGAGTTCAGTCTCTCTGTAAACCTCATGACGCGTAGTCGTTCCGGTCGCCTCCGAGTTGGACCTTTTACGATGCGAGTTTAATATAATCTTGAAATTAAAACAGTTGCAGTTGATATGAAGTTTAAAATATTTTATTGCGAACAGTGTTTTGTGTTGTGGTGTATTCTGAGAGTTTGGAATAGTTTGCGCAAAAGTTTGGGATGATTTGAACTGGTAAGTAACTTTTGTTTGGTGCCATTAGTGTTTTATACGTGGATTTAATTAGGTTTTTTTCATTTTAAAAACGTTTAAAAATTTAAGATGTTTTAGAAAATTTTCGGAGTTATAATTCATAAGTTCTTGTATAAATAATGATAATAATTTAGGTAATATATTACTTTAATATATTCATCATTAAAGTGGAATTTGAACTTAAAATTCCTAATATTTTATGTGTGTCAACCAAGAACACACTGAAAAAATTTGCATTTAAAAATACCTATTTAAGTTTTAAAAACTAATGAATTATTATATTACAATGTGTAAACCATAATACATAAATTGCCAAAAATACAGTAAAATGACTTTAATTACAATCTTCCAAAGGAATTGCAACTGAATGTATTGGGAAAACAATTTACTTAATTTTCCTGAAAGCCATTGTGACGCAAACCCGATTAAGTGATTAATTAATCCGGAAATAGCTGGAAATAAATAAAATACAAGAAATACACAGTTGGCTACCGCTTTTTAAGTCTACAGTTGTACTTAAAGTCAGCGACAAAACTAAGTAAAGCAATCTGTCCGTACTATTCTTCAGCAATCCTCTTAGAATAGTCATCTTCTACATGTTCTCAATCATCCTGGGTTGACTGATAGAGAATGCCAATAAACATTTGATCCACCCTTGTACATGATCCGACTTTAGGACGTTATAATAAATATTTAATAAATTAATAAATAAATAAAGTTGGTTTTGTATACAAACGTGAGAAGTGTCGCAGCTGTGTGTGTACATGCGTAGAAACCACAGTCAAATTAATAAATCATATGCACGAAGCTTGAAGTAGCTTATTTCGTATTATATTATCATATTATAATACTAGGAAATCGCCCTCGCTTCACTTCGGGAAAAATAATAAAAAATATATATAATACAGGCTATGTCACCCGGGGATAGTGTAGCTTCCCAACAGTGAAATAATTTTTCAAATCGGTTCGGTCGTTTCGGAGTAGGCTCCGAAACGACCGAACCGATTTGAATGTTTGTTTGCATTGAACCTATTCAATGCAAACAAACAATCAAATCGGTTCGGTTCTTTCCTCTTTATAATATTAGTATAGATAACCGAGAGTATTGATTGAAACACTGTCAGTAAATATTCATCAACAAATAATAATATAATCAATAAGTTTGCCTCAAAGACGCAAGATCGAAAACCATATGATAACAAAGTCTTTGAAGTTATATTTACCATTAACAATAGGAAATTGAAGATAAATACCCTTTTACCTTTATTCTACCCTTTTTACTCCTTACCTTTTTACCTTAAGCAATTACCCTGTTTAGAGATGAGATCGTCTATTGTATTACTAACTTTTTAAACTGTTTTCTTTTCATAACAGGGGGTATGAAAGAAAATTGTGCAATTTTGATTAAAATAGGGATGTTGAGTAATTTTAGGATTCAATTTAATTTTATAGATAGGACCTTAATATTCACGAAAAAAATATTGTAAAAATAATAATGTTCAATTTAAAAACAAAAATTGATAAATAAGAATCATTATCAAAGGAGATTGCCCAAGTGACTATGGAACTCAGTATCGCTATCAAATCTGTTGTGCCATAATGTAATTGAGCTTAATTTTTGCTATGATTTTAGTACTTTTAATTACATATAAAAAATATTTATAATTCTCGGCATTCAACAGCAATATGGTAATGAAGAACCACTAAAATTAGAATTTACAAAATTGTAGACAACTGTAGATAAATAATCTGTTAAATCAGCACCTTATCCCGCGAAAAGATAATAAATACGAGTATAACTGCATGAGAAACAATGTTTAAACATCTCATAAACCGCATCATTATTAGGTACTTACCGGTGTAGGTGAAGTCCAAGACGCTAATGTATTGTAGGTTTCATCATTAAGTTCTCTCAACGACTGCCAGCGCAAATATTGCAGTCAGAGGGAACAATTAATGCAACGAAGAGATGAATTTTCCATAATTACTTAATTAGTTTTTATTTGAAATAAACACGATAACTTAAAATGGAGTCTTTTATCTCACGATCTCGTCTTATGGTGGTCAAATTGGTATTAACACAATAACTTAACTAATGGAGTCTCTTGTCTTGTTATCACTTTGCTTTCATTTAATGGAAATTGAAAGAACAAAACGAATCAAACACGAAATAATATTTATTGAATTCAAAAGTTCAAAACAAACTGTCGGAAACTTCACACAATAATTATTATTTGTCAGGTAGATTAGGAATGTCAAACTGAGATTGACTTATCGAAGAATCGATTAAGCATGTTGATCTGGAATCGATTAATCGATCGACAGATCGATCTTGAACGCTATATCGTTTCGATGAATTCTCTTAAATCGGACTGTTTTAAGAATCTAGCGACTACAACCTTAAATTAGCTGCAGTATTAGTTTATTTTAATTGTTTGCTGTTTTCTGACGCCAAAATAATCGGTCATACTTGGTAGATAATTTGAAAGAATTAACTAAATATTTATGAATGAAAAACGATCCTTTAATACTTTATTTATCGATTCGTTCAACTTGGATATCGTCTTCTTTTAAAGTGAATCATAATTTACATACATAATCGAATCTCACCTAAACTTATCGATTCCTTGATCCATCAATAATCATATTTTTGTAATGGCAGTTGGCAAAGATGGCGACAAAATAAATAATCAAGATGACGACTTTTATTTTGGTCAGTTTTTATACGGAGAATTTGTTATTTCCTAATATTTACAAAAACTGTTTTAATTAATAACAGGAATTACTGATTTCATGAAGTAGTGACACAACTTAGATTTAGCGATACTATCCGTGGGCATTCTCCTTTCCCACCAAAAACGTCACGTGACGTCACTAAACGATATTCAATACTATCTGTCTACTAAGTTTGTTGAATTTCCATATAAAATTGTTCCAATGACGTCATATTCTCAAAATGGCGTTTGAGGTCACGTGACAGTGAGTACAATTTTTAACATTTTAAATTAATGATATTTAATTTATTGTGATTGATTTCAATAAAAGAATCATATTTTAGGCCTTTAAATGTTACCACTAATATTTTAGACATAAATTTATATTAATTTATAATTAGTGTCAACATCCCTTCAATCGCCATCAATCTTTTCTTTCTGGCAAGAGTGGCAAGCAAGCACTTACCGCTCTCACAGCTCGAGAACGACTGTGTTCAGAAAAAGTCTGACGCAAAAATCGGACGTATATCGAGTAAATACGATCAGATAGTCTGAACAGACAATCGATAATAAGTGTCAACATCCCTATTATGGTCGTAGCACACATATCAACTCGTAAACGGAACGTAAACGTATCAACTCTTGCGTCTCAGTATTCTTTGTATGAAACTCCCTACTGTAAAGCACTCTTATCGGATTCGTAACGTAATCGCCTCGCCTCGAGACAAGCTCACGAACCGCGGTACGGTGCGTGGACGACTTGCCGTACCCGCGCTTACGTCTCACCGTACGCTATCCTTCGACTTTCCGTTTCCTCGTGCGCGCGCCGCGCCGCGGCTACCGCTGCGTCGGCGAACTGCTGTCATTCATTCCGTCAACCAGCGGCCGGCGAGCCGTAAGCGCGGCGCCTAGTCGATTTGGAGCTGTTGGTCGGTTATAACGCGCTTACGTTAGGTTGACGGCGAGGCGATCCGGTGCCGATCCCTTTCCGAGTTGATATGTGCGCTACGACCATTATGCGGAAGCAGATCAAGTTTAAATAACTTGAATGAAAATATGGTAATTCTCATTACTGCGATGAACAATAAAGCTTGCTATTATAATTATTTTTATTACCATGCGACGCTTAATATTTTCAAAAATATTGCATTGGAAACTAAATATGAAGCGGGAATTCCGTATAGTACTAGCTCATATTATGTAAACTTAAATTAAAATTTAAAAACCCCCGACAGTTTTATTTACACTAAACATAGCTCAGAACACTCCTGATTAAGTCACCTTTTAAACAAACATCCACAGATCTTTATATCTGTGGAGATATACAGACACGTTAAACATAATCACCCCTCTGTTTGTGTCGGGGGTTAAAAATAGTTGTAGTTTTTTTTTTATGGAAATAGCCGGCAAACGAGCTGACGATCCACCTGATGGTAAGTGGCTATCGCCGCCCATGAACATCAGCAACACCAAAGGCATCACTGATGCGTTGCCGGCCAAGAAAGAAAGAAGAAAAAGAAAGAAAGAACTGGCTCTCAAGCCCCCAGCCGGAACACAACGAGTCGTTTGGCGGCTGACTCATGCTCGAGGGTGGTAGCTATCCAGGCAAACCCCTGGAGAAATGAAATTAAATGTTAAAAAGTTAAATGTTGTCAAATTGCTAGTGCCGTCCGGGGAAAATTATACCTCTGAAATCAATCGGCTCTTGAAATACGTAGGTGTAACTATTGTACGACACTATCGCCGAATAGGGAATAATTAATATTAAATGTATAGTATGGTGTATACACGGATTCGTTAAAACTATAAGTAAACTTTAACTAGCTTCTGAGCCAGTTCTTTCCTTCTTTCTTCTAATATCTTGTCATTCTTAGTTGGCAATTAAACCACTTACTATCTAGTGGCTTGTCTGTTCGATTGATAGTTATCTATACTAATATTATAAAGAGGAAAGATTTGATTGTTTGCATTGGATAGGCTCCGAAACTACCGAACCGAAATGAAAAATTCTTTCACTGTTGGGAAGCTACACTATCCCCGGGTGACATAGGTTATATAATATATTTTTTTTTACTATTTTTCTCGAAGCGAAGCGAGGGCGATTTCCTAGTATATAATATAATAAAAATAATCTTTACAAATTAATTAATAAAGTATTTAATGAACATGACCCGATATAAATTATGTTGTCGTTATAACGCTAAGCCAATAAGATCGATTTGATTCGCTTAAGTTTATGAGCGCCTAGTCTTTTGAAATACGTACAATAATTTTGATGAATTATCAAACGCTTTTGTCTTCGTTGGCGAGAATTGCGTGAATGTTTCCACAAACTCCTTACATATGGTATATCGTAACAATAAAGTAGTCAATTTTGGGTCGACATTGTGAACAAAGTGGTAATATCTCAATAAGATAAGACTGGCAGCGACACAAAACACAGATAAAATAGGATTGGATTGGATGATGCTAAATCAGCTCAAGGAAATATAATATTACTTAATATTAAAATTGTATTGTGTCGCTATTGACGTAAATCAGAGAAGAAATAATAGTAACATACATATATAGTATAATATTACTTAAATGTCAACAAAATATTTGCTTACTCTTAATTATAACACTTGTATATTATGGATTGTATTTTTATTACCATATTTTAGAGTTAATTAATTTTTAAATGCATTTCTATGGCTACCGCCTCGCCGGTGTGGAAGAAAATGAAATCATAGTTTCAAACTAGAACAAAGATACACAACCTAATGTTAAAGATTTATACTTTAAATCACATTCAATATATAAAAATATTTTTTAAATGATAGATTTGCTACGACGCGGCGACGCGATGGCAGCAGTATCCATGTCGGATTCATTTTTGAATCCAGTCATTGAACTACGTCTAAAAAAAATTTACAAGTTCAAATGTTTCCCTTTTTAAACAAAACCCGACAGTATTGCGACACACGATAAAATTTTATTTCCAAAGTTTAATTTAGATTCCATGTCTCATTAATGAACATGACCCGACATCTGTCTGCCGAAAACTTGTGATACATAGCAGTTTAAAACTCAATTCATGCGAGGCGACGAAAATCGACGAGCCAAAGTTCATTTTTCACATCGTTAATTACAAGTTTTCAATTAACTGATAGTATCGCATGTTATTTAATTAAGGTACAAACATATTATATTAAGAACTCACAGTGCACTTTATTGCTTGCCTCGCCGTAAAACAATAATAATAATAATGTATACTATAGTAAAACTCAACTTTCTGTTTGTCTGTCCGGGCATCACACGAAAACCCTTGAACGGATTTCGATGAAAATTGGTGAAGTTGTTACTAATACTCCGGGTCATATTTAAGGAAACTTTTTATCCCAAAAAATTAAAAGATTTCCCTGGAAAATGGGATGAAATTTGTATAGAATATTTTTAAAACATCAACTGATTTGCTTTAAATTTGCAAGTAAGGTAAAACATAATTTCCGTATGCGAAGCTGCGGGTAACATAATAATAACGCTTCACACTCATAGCCCCCCACTAGGATTCCCTGTGTCGTGGGTGCCATGGTAAATACAAGACAAGGACACTCGCACCCAGACCGAGAACAGAAATTCAAACTCATTCTTTCCGCCTCACTGGGAATCGAACACAAGACCCTTGGCGTGGTGATTCGGCATGGTAACCATTGCGCCACGGGGGTCGTCAAACAATGAATGATGACTTGTGTCTATCCCGAGCGCGGTCGGTAGTTGGATGGGTGACCACTAGTGGCAAAAATTTCGTTAACGTTTCCGTGTTTCGGAGAGTACAAAAAGCCGTCGATCTTGGATCTTATCATAGGATAACAGCCGTTTTTAACCATGTTGGAGGCCCACAGGCGGCTTGCAAACTTCCGACTCTTGGGTTGGCCATTAACCCCTCCACCAATTCGCACTGGAGCAGTGGTGGAGTATGCCTCGTCAAGAAGAGGGACCCAGGGGAAGTGGTCAGTAGTGGGCCATTAATGGGTTGAAGCCTAATAATTAGGTAATAAGTACATCTTTGAAAATATTACTGCGTTATAAAATATGCTATAATGTTTTCGAATGTATGCTTAATGACCCAATTCAGCCAAAGCTACCCCAAGGGGTAGTTGAATAGCAATTATATCGGTTGTTCGCTAATAACTTTAATCTGATTCCAGACCTTTGTTGGAAATGCAATGCTTCGTAACATTATGATTAGCAACCTGATATTGTTATATTTTCTTTGAGCTCGACTTTAATACCACACTTGTGTAATACTGAATATCTTTTCTATTAGAAATAAATTGCTTTCATAACAAAATAGCCTTAGCTTCTTAAGCTCCGTTTCAATAAGCTAACGTAAGTAATCAGTATTGTTAACGTCGCGTCCATGTGGATAATTAATATCTTAAAATTAATTAATACTCGTATATATAATAATACTATACTCGTAATTATAGAAGTATAATATAGAAGATTATCGTAAGTACTATGTAGTGGACCGAATGTGCCTAATGCACTGTTTTAGTGGACTCAAATCACCTTCGGATTATTGCCTTTCAAATAAAACCATTTTGAGGCATATAAGTAGGTTGGATGGTTTCAGATTCTATAAAGGACATCCCTCAGGACATCCGTACAAACATTAAATTGGCCGTGAATGAACCACGGTTCATTAATTCATTTTAATCAGATTTGATGATGAAATTTTAACTCTTAATGGGTCTTGTCTATTGTAATTTTCATTATGGAAAATAATCTTGATGTTCTTATGGAATAGGCAATGAAAGACAAAGCGGATCTATTACAATATTTTTTTAATTTAAATTTATAAAAGTAAGAAATTTGATACTTAAAATAATAAAACTAAAATAAATAAATGCTTGATAAAATTTAATAACAATTGTTTTGGCAGGTTATGACATCTATTATGTTAAGAAATGTCCAAGCATAGTTTTCTCAATAGTTTTCATGTACAGACCGTTACAGTTTTATTAAATGTGTACATAACATGTAAGAGGATAAAAGCACAATGGTGTGGAAAGCAATTAAGTTTGATATCAGTAATTTAATTAATTTCTCCACCGAACACTATCTTATAAGCTTGTTATCTTTCTCAAAAGCCGATAGTAAAGTGCGATTCATTGCACTACGCTTTTATGTTGCCAGCATTGAAGTGTTTGTTGAATTATTAATTTCATAAAACTTAATTACTAATAACTAGGAAGATAATAGTAGCGTAGTCGTTACATTTATCAAAGGTAATCAATATATTACATATGAAAATAATATATGAAATTACACAAATAATAATATAATATATTATAACATTAGCAATTTGGCAACACTTCAATGACACCAACACTAGTATACTGAAGTGCAAACTCATATTATTATGTGTGAAACGCAAACGCACTTTAGTTGGACGGCAGTTGGAGGGTTAGACGGATTACTACCTACATAATTAACCTGTGTTGCTTGAATATATTAAGCAACAGTCAATTACGTAAGGGTAATTGACTGTTATCAGGATATTCAGTGAAGTAATACATATATTCTACTTAATGATGCTATTTATATCCGAGAGACTGGCAATGTACAGACTGAACTAGTGAATCTATCTTAGAAGCTTGAAGATTTGTGCAGAGGTTATTTTTATTTACACACTACATAACGGAAAAAATCTGAAAAGTCATTAAATTATTGATAAAAGTTTGTATGAATACAAAAATAATATTTTCGTGGACATCAGCTACTTCTTAAAGATAACTAATGGTGAACGCACATACATATTATATCGTCATCGTCCGCGCCGGACGCTCCGTATACCGATAGTCTCGCACATATTATGTGATGACATATTATGTCCGGATTCGCCGTACGCAAATTTTAGTGTTGCCAACAATTTTTGGAGTTTTTTCCAAACTTTAGTGTGTGTAGTGCGATGTCATTCGTTTACAGTCCTGTTTAAGACTGTGTCAAGTTTAATGTCCTGTTGACAGTACTAGTGGGGAAAAAATACCACTAGTTCTGTGTCAATTTATTTCCGTGTATAGGTATAGATTGCTATCAATCGTCAAGTATTGGCCAGTATATGTGTATTATTGTTGAATGTCCGAAAACAATGATGTATCGGCATAAACACGAAGGCGAGATCTCCTCACAGGATTAGTTTACTATGAAACGTTTCTCCTAATGCGTTGTCAAAAGCATCGTGGTATGGCAACACTAACGGCATTTCTGATACCTTCCGCATTTTCAAAAATGCGTGCTCTCATATGATTTCATACAGATGCGATGCGGACGGCGCGGATGATGCCGATAAATGTGCGTTCACCATAATAGTATACACTAGCTTGTATAGATTAGATCACAATAGATGGCGCTGTAATCTTATTTGTAACTTATTAGTGACTGTCTTCATAAAATTCTCTGATTCAAGGGTGAAAAATAAACGTAGAAATAAAAATAACTTAATTGTAACTTATTTGGAGGGTAAATTAAGTATTAAAAAATCTTTTTGTTGGAAAATTACAAAAATATAATGATAAAGAATAAAAATCTCTTAACTGCAACGCTGTAAAATTAAAATTAAAAAAATGAGAAAATAGCTAAAGTTAATTATCTGACTCCTCACTTTAGCGAACCTTTAGTGCAAAACATGGTTTGGATCATAGCGTTCTCAGATCCATTGTGAGCCATGGGCAGTATGGGTCCATCCTCCCGCACAGTTTTACCACAGAAAACATTAATAGCACAGAAGAAATAATAGTAAATATTAGATAATAGTATTATAGTTTTACTTATAAATGTAGGTAACCAGTTTGTCAGCTTCTTACACAAAAAGAATTGCAGATGTTTCAGGATAACGAAAAATTATGTTATGGCGTAAACATTTTTTGGTGCCTCGAGTGCCTCCAGAGAGTTTTTGGCCCTTACGTATAGGTTTAATGGGATAAAACCTCACATAGCTCACAACATTCCGCAAAAAGGTCAAGAATCTTTCAAGATTTCCTCCCCGATAACAAAAAAGGTTTTTCATATAATCGCGAAGTAACGGTACGGGATACGTAATCTACCGTTACTTGCGTACACATGTGAAATATTTGTGCCAACAAGTCTTTTACAAAATTTTTAATCAGTCAAAGCAGGCGAAATCATATTGTGTACAAGCTTTATAAGTAGAAATCTTCCAAGAACGATTATTTTTCTATAACAATAATAATTAAAACTGCAATTTTATGTCAATGGTGTGTTTATGCAAGGCAAGATTTTATGTTTTTAGTATTAAAATATTGAGTAGATTCGTATGATTAAGATTTTATGTTGTTTCTGCAGTACTTCCAAATTTTATTATTGGTGTATTCAGTTTCAGCAATGAGTATAAATAAGCCGTATCGTAAACAGCAATAAATGTTCGAAACCAGATCTCGCAGTAAACAGTTCTAACGTAGGGTGTATCATTTTGTAGTACCAAATTGGTTTGTGTCGGTAAATTTCCGAGTATTTGGCATCGTCGTCGGGACGTAATAATATTAATATATTGGCAACTAATTGTGTTAAGTCTACGTGACTTAAATACGATTAAGTTATAAGTGTCAAAAGGTCTCTAATATTATCCTAAATAGATAAAAAGTTAAGCATACTTGTAATGTTACTACTTATACTTAATGTTATTTACATTATAAAAACATTTACGAAATGTTCATCATTTTATTATTATTGTAAAAATGATTGTTTAATTTTTATGCATTAGATACACACTCATTCGCATTGAGGCGGTTTTTAACAATTTTTAAGTTATCAACAAAAGAGAGTAAAAATTAATAAATCCGCGAAGTCCCACGGATATATTTAAAAAAAAATTGCATCTGGTATGGCTGAAGAGCGCTCGCGCTCGAAACTAGGGCATTGCTAATTTGATAATATTTATGATTCTTTTGCAATCTTGAAGTGCAAAAATGCTTGAGTAATATGTTTTTTTTTCAGCTTTGAGCAGGCAAACTAGTAGATAATTTTTACAAAAATCACCACTAGTACAACACAATAAAGTTTCAGACACAACAAAATTATTTTCTCTTTTGTTCTCCTATATTTGCACAATTAACTTTGTAAGAGATCTTCATTCTTTCTTTCTTTCTTACCTTTTCTCCTCTCTCTCTCTTTTTTCTTGGCTAGCAACGCATCAGTGATGCCTTTCCTGGTGTTCATGGGCGACTATAGCTACTTACCATCAGGTAGATCGCCAGTTCATTTACCGGCCATTTCCGTTAAAAATGGTATTTTTTTTATTACATAAATTTTAAATGTACTGAGGATGAGATTCTCGGGACCATTTACATTTACTTACTCGACACGCTCGACATTCACAATTTAATTAAAGGCATAATCTGATCGGTCATTAAAGTGTACAAACTTTAATAGTTTGTGTAAATTGTAACATCAGCTTGAATCGTGCATTTAAACCTATTTGCCTTGGTAATGGGAGCTGGGATTCGTAAGTTCTCTGCAAAGTTCGGATTGCTTCGGAACTTAGGAAATGTGATTGGGAATTCATAAAATCGCTTTGATGCAACTAGAGCTATTCGAATAATAGAAACCAGTTGAATTTGTGAAAAGATTTTGAAACGGAGGAAAACATCATGCAATACATATTTATATTCAACTTGCATTTGTTTGAGCGTTTGTTTTGGTCAAGTTTCGCAAGGTGAATTAGAACTACATATTACGATCAGTATAAACATTTACCTATTACGTAAATGTGTTTCCCCGCTGGGAATCGAACCCCGGACCCAAGTAATCACTTAATAACTATAGCTCACGTTGTAGCAACATCTACCTCGTCTATTGTTAACTACTTACGTTGTAGAAACGCCAGTCTGTAGGAGCCGTTAAATAAAAAGCTTAAATTCATTACAAAAAAGTGTATATTTTTATCACGCTTTAATTAGGTTCATCTATATATGTATGTAACATAATCTTACGACGTAATTTTCACCAATTTGAAGATTTCTGATCAGCTTAATTTGCAGAGGTCAAGGGCCGATGACTACAATAATTTCATAGTTTCGTTCTGATTTCAGCGTGTTTTTTAGTTTACTATAATTTTTTATTTATTGTTGCAGGTATCTTCAAGGCCAGGGTGAAAAGATCTTGTTCATGATACAAAAAGTGATAAACTAAATTCATTAGTTCTTTCATTAACAATGGCTAGTGATATATCTTAAAGACGAAAACAGTAGAATGTAGTGAAATGTATTAACTCTTGGACTTGTATTATCTGTTGTTAAAATGTTTGAACAAAAATGGATGTGATGTCTAATATAACACTGGACCGAGAACGATTTTACGCGACCCACAATTTCAAGAATCCTCATGAAATGCAGGATGTCGAGGTGAAGTATAATTTGTTACATATTTTACATAATTTGTACATTTTGTTATTACTCTTGTACCCCTATTGTTTCTACCTTATGTTTTAAAATATACGTTGTTTTAAGGATATTGTATTTGAAGATTGTGTTGTGTTTAAAGTTGAATTTTAATCCCACAAATGTAGTCTATTTCACAGTAATTTGATAGCCTATGTTGTATCTCGACTCTCAAACCTGCCATGTTAAAATATAATAATAGTAAAACCCTCCTCTTGCTTTGACTGTAGTCGCTTGGCTGTAAAATATTTTATATGAAGTGGCTGTCGTTAGCAAAAAGAAAAGCAAAGCAAAGCAACAACCCTTAATTGTCCCACTGCTGGGCTCGGGGCCTTCTCTCACAATATGAAGGGTACAGGCCATAGTCTACCACGCTGGCCAAGTGCGGATTGGTAGACTTCACACACCTTTGAGAACTCTATGGAGAACTCTCCGGTATGCAGGTTTCCTCTCGATGTTTTCCTATACCGAAGCAAGTGATAAATAACTTGTAATATTGAAAATTAGAGGTGCGTGCCAGGATTTGAACTCGTGCCCCTGCGTTCTGGAGACCAACGTTCTAGCCACTAGGCTATCACTACTGTCGTTAGCACTTATCGATAAAGAGATGTTCAATTTCCAATTTTCCTTTGAGTCGGTAGCTATCAGTGTTCTAGTAATAGAGAGGAATACAAAACAATTCCAGTTGTTTGTGTTATAGTTAAAAATGAACAGATTCTGGGAAACACTGTATTGACTTTGTGCGGTTAGCTGTGAATTTCTCTGTGCTAGCACAAATTCAAGTTTACTTGGAAATTGACAATTTAGCGCGCACTCTTTTTATAGACCTAAATAATAATGTTATTTATGTGTTTATTTTGTAGACGCAATAAAATGAGTAGTATTATAATGCATCCTCACCGCAGTAGTAATGTTTCCAAATTTGTGCGACAAACAAACAATTATTGTGGATGTAAATTCTTATAGACCCTTATAGCATTGAGATAGTAGATTCTTTTATGGAAATAGCCGGCAAATGAGCTGACGATCCACCTCATGGTAAGTGGCTATCGTCGCCCATGGACATCAGCAACACCAATGGCACCACTGATGCGTTGCCGGCCAAGAAAGAGAGAAGAAAAAGAAAGGAAGAACTGGCTCTCAAGCCCCCAGCCGGAACACGATGAGTCGTTTGGCGGCTGACTCATGCTCAAGGGTGGTAGCTATCCAGGCGAATCCCATGGAGAAATGATGATAGTAATAATAATATTAATTAGCAATTAAAATCAATATTACCAATATAATCCCTCCGAGGGGCCCTACCACCAGCGGGCCGGATTTAGCCGCTTCTTACGACACCCATCCAGCGTGGGATTAGGGTTAGTATTCTAAAGGTCGTAGCTGACTTATACGACACCGCTCCCATCCAACCGAAGTATGAGAATTCAAATATAAACTTAAAATCGTGCTCTGTAGGTGCACTTTACAGTAACAACAAAAATTAGCAGCCCGCGCGCGGGAAGCAAGCTAACCGCAACCTTGCCACTCAATAGTTGTACCTACAGAGCACGATTTTAAGTTTATATTTGAATTCTCATACTTCGGTTGGATGGGAGCGGTGTCGTATAAGTCAGCTACGACCTTAAGCCGTAAGCCGTCCGAATACGGCAACAATACTATCGCCG
Organism: Thymelicus lineola; assembly: GCA_963932265.1. Classification (NCBI taxonomy): domain Eukaryota; kingdom Metazoa; phylum Arthropoda; class Insecta; order Lepidoptera; family Hesperiidae; genus Thymelicus; species Thymelicus lineola. Next base: position 14,773,057 of record OZ010688.1, read on the forward strand.
GAAACTTGTATGTTCCCCGGAAAACATTTAACAACTGCAGTGTGGAATGAAATTAATAATACATATCTGCCCCGGCTGGGAATAGAACTCGGGACCCCTCGCTTCGCAGGCAGGGTCGCTACCAACCCTACAGGATCGTCAATTTAATAACTGCAGTGTGGAATTATAAAATTGTGTCGTTATCGTGTCATCCAATGAAAAAGCGCCCTATACGCTTAGCCTTATTCCTCAGGTGGTATACACTTGGGAGATGGACTTCAACCGCAGCATTCTCAGTGCTGCGACGCTGCTGGTACCGAAGCCTACTCCTCCGACCAGCACCAACTCTAACAGCGTCACGATGCCGCTGTGGGCCCACAACTCCTGGGTCTGTCTGTTCGCAGCCATGCTGGCTGTTGCTATCGGGGGCAACGCGATCGTCATATGGATTGTTACAGGTATTATAAGGCCTTTATCACAACTATTCCAGCTATTTTGCTCTTCGTAAAGAAATATTAAAGTAGCTCTTTTTATCCCTAGGGACTAAGGCCCGTCTATTTATCACATAATATTAAATATTCGAGCTAGTTTGTTCCTCGTAAAGAGAGACTAAAATTCCACATTCAAAGTGACGTTTATCAGCATCTCAAAGCGAATCTTGTGATCGCGGAGAACTTAGATAGCCCATCGTAATACGGGTCTAAAAGTGATTTTAATTTAGAATGTGGTTATTGTTAGTAAAATATCATGCCTGTAATAAAAAACAGTATGAACAAGTAAAAGACTGTATGATAAAGTAAACCGAGCGACCTCATTTAGAACAAGTTTGTGAAAAAATAAAAAACCTGCAAAATGTATTCCGTATTGGTCGTAATTTTTTGCTGAAATTAGATTTTTACTTGTTTTATTAAAAATGTGTGTCAAAGAATAGTGAGAACAAAAGCATTATAGAGGTATTATATTCACTGTAGAGAACATTGGACCCTATACTGTATTGTAAACTCACACGTGTTCGGCTCAATAATTTACATATGTACAGTATATACAATATTGTATTGTTCATTCCATACAATATTGTCCATTCCACTCGCAACAAAATAACGTAGAAATAGCCCTATTGATATTTGTACTTCGTGTAGTATCTGAAAATATATGTACAATGGTTTCGGTTTGATTAAATTCTTTAAAAGCTGCACGACTTTTGTGCAATTCTGTTTATTTATTTAACATAATTTGAACTCGCCATAAAATAGCTCTTTATCAGGAATATTAAATTTTCAGTTTGAAATTTCCGTAATATTTTATGTAATAATAAGTGACTTTTTGAATGCAACGGGCAATCACGATACATAGTAATATCTGCTATCAGTACCTATTATAAAATACGAATATTGAGTACCCTTTGCGTTTAATATATTAACTATCTATGATGGTATAAGTTTAAAACAATAATGAGACTTATTTTGAGTAACCCAAGTCTTAAAATTATTAAGGTAACCTTCTCTTTAAGTGAATTATTGTTAAATCTTCAAAGAAATAACAATCTGGGACTACAAAACTTTAAGCTAGTCAAGAGTCCGTACAAAGTACTTTAATTCTGTTAAGAAAATAACCCTGTGCACTGCGAAATCTCGCAGAGAGAGTTACCAAATATTGTTATTTATTATTGTTATTCTCCTGAATCTCAGTGATAGGGCTGCCAACTTGAGGTTCTAATATTGCTGATATTTATATTATGCAAAATATACTTACTATCATGTAGGTACAATATGTAACCATGTACTGCACTAATCCGCACTGGAGTAATAGGCCTGCTAAAGAAGATACCCGTGTTCAGTAGTAAGACCACGTCTCGGATCCGTATTTTAACACTGGCAACACATATTGCTCGAACACTTTCGACTTCAGGCACTGAGGAATTTTGGATGAAAAGATATGTCAAAGTCAAAGTCAAAATATTCTATTCATATAGGTATCACTGATACACTTATGCACGTCATTTTTTGGCTTTTCGGAAGGTGCTTTGTCGTGGAGGAGAAGAAAAGCCTAAAGAAACTCCTCAGCACATCTTTTAAAAAAATATTACAAAAAAAGATAATAATACAAAAGTATTTACTATTCTGAGTGGAACTGGTTGCAAAGCTGGTCATTTGCGTCTTTGTCATTTAAATACTCGTCTACACTATAATATCCCTTGCCTAACAATTGTGTCTTTACACGTTTTTTGAAAGTTTCTATTGGCAAGTCACGTATTAATTTTGGGATTTTATTATAGAAATGTATACCAAGCCCTATAAAAGATCGCTGCACTTTACTTAGGCGGAACGAAGGCGTAACTAATTGATGCAGTCTTTTCGTTTGGCGATTATTAATATCAAAATTTTGTTTATACGCGTTTATATTCTTCCGTATAAAAAGTACATTGTTAAAGATATACTGGGAAGCTACTGTAAGTATACCTATTTCCTTGAACTTTTCACGCAAAGATTCCCGAGACCTAAGTTTATAAATAGCCTTAACAGCCGGTTTCTGGAGTATGAAAATTTGTTCTATAATGGCTACTTTGCCTCACAGCAAGATGGCATAAGACATAACACTGTGGAAATAAGCAAAATAGACTATCCTAGCAGTTTCGACGTCAGTACTAGGCAGAATACTATATTTTCCTATTTTCCTAACAGCAAAAGCAGCCCTACCGAGTCGCGAGATTTGTGATATGTGGGCCCCATTGAAGTTTACTATCTAAGGTCACCCCTAAAAAGACCGTCGATTCCTCCATATGCGTTTCGTTATTTAGTTTAAGAGATTTGCTGACTTTTTTAACATTAGGTAGCATAAACTCTAAACATTTCGTTTTTTTTGCATTTAATAGTAAATTATTGGTGATGTATCATCAGCAAATAGTACAATATCCGCTTGGTTCTTTACATAATGTGGTAAATCGTTAATGTATACCAGAAAAAGAAACGGACCCAAGATCGAGCCCTGCGGTACACCCATCACAGTATGTTGTAATTTCCCGAACGCTGCCTAGCTTAGTTGGATTCTTCGAGTGACCTCTTTCTCGAAGTTTGACTCACCCATCTGGATCATTTATCCCAGGTAAAGATACTCGTTGACAGCTTTGAGAGCAGTGCCGTTAACAACTACCGGTATGGGTGTGACATGGACATTAGACATGATTTTTGGGGATACTATCTAAGCTATTTTTTACTACTTGACATGGTGTGCCGAGTTACATCTTAATCCGTACAATGGTTAGCGCGTGGTAACCCAAACGTCTTCACAAACTCGCATTTATAATACTGGTAGGATTCCAAAATACATTTCATCTAAAAACCCAGTCTAAATGTGTTCCATTACATATTTGATTTTCTTTCACAGCACACAGAAGGATGCGAACGGTGACCAACTACTTTCTCGTGAATCTCTCCTTTGCTGACCTCATGATGGCGTCTCTCAACTGCCTGTTCAACTTTATCTACATGTTACACAGGTATCAAACTCTTATATACTTTTTAAATATTTATATTTTTTCTAACCAGTCCAGGAATTAAGGTGGGAAATAATTTTTTTTTTTGTATCCTCATTTTCCTACGTGTCTTTTAAATTGTGTAATTTTGTTATTTACTAACTTAGGAATATTAAAAAAAAATATTTCAATTTATATCTCGATTTTTTTTCGAAAGTTGTGGTATCTCAACTTACATATTATGCAATTAATCCGATCGCTAAAGAACGCTTTATGCTGGCCATACATGAACAAGTATACTTGTCAAGTTTGTAGCGGACTTGACGCGGCATCCAGTATACATATACTCGTAGCTATTTCATGCAAACTGGATGCCTCATCAAGTCAAACTGCAAACATGACAAGTATACTTGATCGTTTATGGCCAGCTTTAGGGCAAAATTTAAGAATTTTTATTCAGATTTGCTATACATCAGGTGAAACAGATGGACGGTTAGATAGGGCATTAAGGCAAGGGTCCCAGTTATTAACAGAAGCAATCGTAATTGGATTGCTTTGATCTTAGCCCATCTCAAGGCTGTCTTATTTGACTACTAGCTGTTGCTCGCAGCTTCTTATTTGTACCTCTTGCAGAAGAAAATTTAAGAAACGGTAAAGGAGAACCCCAATTTTCGGCCTCGAACCATATGTAATCTGTGCTAGAACATCGGACTAGACAAGTGTAAACTATATACCAAAAAAATCGTCTTATTTATAAGATAAACATATTTAAATCTTAGCTTCAGCTGCTCTTGCCAAATGAACTAAATAATGCAAAAAAGTTTTCACAGTATTTACCTCATTACATACGATTTTATAATCGATTGAATTGATTGATATTGATCGATCATAATAATATATTTTATGTATTATTTATTGATTATAATTATAATATTAATTTATTTTTTACATATTTTCGTATTCCATATAAATCAAAACTATGTAATATATTATAATTACCATTTAATCGTTACGCTAATTTTATTAAATTACATTTCGAATATTTTGACATCGATTAATCGATTGACAACAAAGATGATGTAATCCCTAATAATGTAATTTTGGTAACCATAGTATTTATAAATAACACCACTGTATTGTCATATTTCTCATCGATCTTTCATCTTTCTACGCGTGTTTTTTATATTTTTACTATCAAATATTTTCAGCGTATTTGGAGTCCTATTTACTATTGAAACTCATCGACACGCACACAGTGATTTTAATTTTCTATTGTATTCGCTTTCGTACTTATGTTTTGGTGAATGTGTTTCGCAGTTTCGCTACAATTTCTTGCAAACCAATACTATGGACTCCTTAATAGCCTGTTTTGTGACTGACAAAGGTTCAGAATAAGTCCTGAACACTGGATAACGTACCCTATACATCTTTAGAAGATCAGGAAGTTGCTGTGGCCATACTTACAATGAGTATATTATGGTATCTTGATTGGGCAAGGTACTAACGAAATATCCTGCACGACTACACGAAATATATTTATATTATATTATAATAATAACTAATAAAATCTCTTGAAATATGCAATAGCTTTTATTATACAGCCTTTTTATAACATTCGTTTTGGGTGAAAACCATTTAAGTAGTAGATAGTATAATAGACACCCGCCAACTTAGTTTTAGCCATTAAACTCGTAGTTTAAGTACATATTAAATAGCACTGTGACACGAGTATGACATAATCATATCCTATAATTAAGGCGATTCATTCTAGGATTTCCTTAGTTGGCCATTGCTGGTAGCCATGAAAATTGGAGAAATTGAACCTTTTGCAATAATCTAATTAACAGCCAATTTCCAGTCTTGTCTACTTAGGCCTGAGTATCTATGGAAACTGGGGTTCTCCTTTGTATTGAAGCACCTTGTGCTTTGACGTGATGCCCGGACAGACAAACAGATAGACAGTTGAGTTTTATATATAGTATAGAATAGATAGAAGAAGATCATTAAGATGAGAGCAAGTTTAAGTTAAGCCCTAAATGTTTTAGGATCTCTTAAACGCCCGCTCTTTGCGATCCTGGAAGCTATTTATAATTCGAACTTGAAAATAATGTAAAACAGAGTTTTTCTCAAATGTCTTTTGAGAAAAACATGGTCTTGTACGTACATCGAACGGTTAGATACAGTTTTAAAAGCAAAGGTTTTTAAAAGGAAGTGGTTCTACATTCGGTTGTAATTAGTTTATTTTTATTTATTTGAAAGGGTCCTATGTTTTTCAAAATTAAGTTCTTATGAAGGGATCTTGGAAGAATTGAAGAATTTGTTAAATATTATCGATTTACTTATAGCCTTTTTGATATTTGTTTTTCGAAGACTGTTTCTTAGAAAACGGTTATTTTTTTGGTTTCTTTTAGATCGAACACATGGACAAAAATAAAGAGTGACAAGTAGTGACGAAAAAGAACATAAGCTTCATCACATTAACTCATATTAATAACTCATAAACAAGACATTCTAAAAAAAAGTATATAGTAGTTTGTTATATTATATGTATAGATTATAGCAATGAAAACATCTCCTTATTGCAGATTATATTTAACATTTTTTGTTCATAAGCTTTAGTTTCTTTTAATAAAGATATTAGATATATTAAAAAATAACTTGGTTCATGTTTGAATTAAGAAGTAATTAAATCTTGAATCTCGTTAACAGTAATTATATTTGACGTAGTTTTTATTTTATTAACGTAAGATAAATTTAATTAATATAGCTCAAAGGTACAGGACTGATGTGTATTTTAACATTATTAAGGTGTCCAATTAATTGTCCCTTTTGGACTCATCCAAATACCGACCGTGCTTGCTGTAGGTTTAATCAATCGATCACTTAGTATCGATACACCTGGCTACAACGTCACCAAAATGTTTATTTATTCATAGCGACGTTGGTAATTAAACTGATTGACACTTCAGATCAATAAATAAGGTAGATTGCTTGTTAATACAATATGAATTGTGTAGACCGGCTACACTCAAATACGTATACAAAGCGGTGAGTTATCTACCTTTTTTACTGTATATTAAGCTTTTGTGATCGATTAAACCTAAAATACTTTTATAGCTATAAACACTGTTTATTTTTCTCGTTGAAAGCCTATTAATGTATAAAGGACGAAGACGGTAAAATAATTTTAGTATCTCGACAGATCCCACCACGCTTACGTTTCTGACGGTACTTATACGCTACGAGTAGCGGCTTATCCCAACTGTTTAATTATGAAGGCTAGTGGAGTGAGGTCAACTTAAGTATAGGTTTTCCTTACTGTAAGAATTTGTATTGAAAGATGGTGTATGGTGCAATGAAAATGCACTGCACCGTACTTACTTAGGAGTAACTGCTTAAAGTGGAGGCATAGCTAAAAAACGATTTCCTGACCTTTAAGTATTATTACTAGCGTATAGAACCGACACCGCGAACGTCATGTACGTCCCAATGCATTGGCGCCACGTGGCTTCAATCTTCAATGGATTTGTTCGATTTTAAAAGGAGAGCCGTGGCTCAATTTTGAAAATCGAACCTCCCGGGCGGGACACACATTTTGTTCGGGCGTTTCTTGGTGGTCATACTATCATGTCATTTCGAGATGTCTGTTCTATGTCATTATACTTCAATGTTTCCTCATCGTTTTCAATAGGTAAGCTACAATTTAGCGATGCCCTTTTCTACGGATGTCCATGGACGTTTCTTACCGTCATGCTTATTCATTATGCATCTGCCTCTATGACATAATTGAATTAATAATCGTACAATAACAGTGAATTTTATAGTAGGTGTGAAATGTCAGATATTTATCATAAAAATGTAAATACTAACAGTACTTACTGTTCGTTACGCTATAACACGCAAGACGTCGTAAAATAAGAAAAGCTCTTCAAATAATGGAATATCTTGAGGTACATTACTGTTTTTTAAGACACTGCGTTATGAAATGATATTTATGTAGGAATGGAAATAAATCGACGAAAATATTTAAGATTAACTCCTTTAATGATTTTATACACCTTATAACACGTCTTTGCACCTTCATAACAGATCACGCCCTCTTGCACTCATCCACTCACTGCCTTCGCTTCCGGTCCTTCCTCTCATTCATCCTACCATACATCACTCTCACATTCCTTCGTTCAGAAACTATTATGATAAACTGAGTGATAAACAATCCTACATTTATGATTAAAACAGATTGCGTAACGTTAAAGACAACTCTATAACCATGAAGATATTGCTAAATAAAACAATCATATCGCATAATATTATGATTATTATGTATACTAGAGATTCCGCTCACGGCGAAGCAGGCCTTACGTGGTTTCACAAATATATAAACTTTTAAATCATCCCACGAGACCGTATAACCGTAATAAACCCTATAAATACCCTATAAAACCCTAAAATATACCCTATTTATTAAGTCTGAACATGGTCTGTCTTTGTGCCAAGTTCTTAATCCGTACAACGGTTAGCTCGTGTTGTTTACCTAAACATTCAATCATGTTCACAAACTTTTGCATTTATATTATAACATATTGCGACTATAAATTGAGATGTAAGCTATCCTATCATTCAAGTTGGATCAAACTGCACACGGTGTGCTTTGTTTAAAATCGGTTTAAGAGTCCATCGCGGACAAACAACGTGACATTAATTTATATATACGAGTATTAATATTATCATATAATAATAGGATAATTTAGTAGGATGTATATTTAACTTTTACGATTAAAGAATTTATTTCTCATAAGATTTAATAAAAAAAAAATCACTTACAGAGAAACAACATTATTCAAAAACAAGTAAATTAAGCCGAGATAACGTAGTACTAATTATTAATATTAATTTAAGTTAGATGTAAAATAATGTGTTCTACAATAACTTTAGACAGAACTGTGTACTGTGTGTTCCCAATGTTCATCAATGTTGGTAATGCAGTTTAATGTTTGTTATTAACATTGCCCATAGATGGCGCTGTTCGTAACGCTGAATCACGCTGTTGAGATCCTGTAGCATTTCTATAAGGACACCAATGTTTTCATATTGGTTCTACCCGCGGTACCGGGGCAATGCCACCGGTGCCAGTTATACGGGCACTCTGCCCGTAACTGCTTCGCCCACCCCAGGTGCGTCAAGTGCCTGGGTGATCATGGTACCTCCGAATGTGAGAGGACCCCCCAATCCCCCGAGCCCCCAAGCTGTGTCCTCTGCGGGACACAGGGCCACACGGCCAATTACCGCGGGTGCCCTCAGGCGCCCCGTAAACGCCCCTCTCAAGGCGGCAGGCCCCACGGAGTTCCCGTGAGAGCCACCGCCCCTCCCGCTCCTTTTAACAGGGTGTTCCCGGAACTCCCTCCCCCGACCCGTAATGCATGGGCCACGCCGCTCGCGATGTCGAGCCGGCAAGCGCCCCCCAGCACGTCACAGGGCGCCCAGCCTAGGCCTAGGGCAGCCCCCGCCCCCGCCCCCGTTAATGTCCCCCCACCCCCCCGCTCCTCCGCGGCCCCCCGCCGGCAACCAGCTGACGCGGGCGCCGCCTTACATGTGTTGACGGACCTCCTACAGGTCGTCGACATCGATGAGCTCACCTCCCTGGCCTCCCAGGTGGTAGCGGCTCAGTCCCCGGTCGACTTAGTGACCATAATAGGCAACCACCTCCCCGTCTTGAACGCTCTAAAGCGTTTTATGTCCGCCCCCAAATGTTAATCCAATATGGATTACAACGTACACAATGTTACACGGTTAGGTAGGGTTAAACCCCGAGCTCTTGCCTTAGCTACTTTTAATGCTAACGGCTTACGACCTCAACTGGATCTCGTTCGTGAATTCTTAACCACTCATCAATTAGATATTCTGGCTGTGCAGGAAACCTTTTTAAAACCAAGCGTACGCGATCCTAAGATCGCGAATTATAACATCATACGCGACGACAGGGTTGGCTCGCGTCTCGGCGGCACCCTGATCTATTACAGAAGGTCTCTGCACTGTACCCCCCTTGTACCCCCCCCCCTCATTAACATGGAGGCATCCGTCTGCCAGTTGGCCATGTCGGGCCACAGAGCAATAATAATAGCTTCAGTTTATTTATCTCCCACTAAAGAAATATTAGAAGGGGACATTCGGGCCCTGTTAGACATGGGGCACTCGGTTATAATAATCGGTGACCTCAATAGTAAACATGCCAGATGGAACTCTTCAAGTTCTAACAAAAATGGCAACATACTAAACAGACTGACTAAAAAATTAAATTTCGAAATTTTAGCCCCGCCCACTCCGACTAGATTTGGACCTAATCCAAATATTATTCCAACCACACTGGATGTGGCGCTTATCCGTAATATCACACTCTCTATTAATGATATAGAAGTACTCCATGAATTGGACTCGGATCATCGTCCGGTCCTATTTCACTTTGGTACCCCAATCTCCTCTTCTTGTACTAAAACAGTTATTAATTATAATCAGTTAGCGAAAACGCTTAAATCACCCGAGTCGCCGTATTTAACGGCCCCTCCCGCCCCGTTAGTCACAGCCGAGGACGCTAACATCGCCATCCAGGCTCTCACAGACCACATCCAGTCCGTCACGCGCCAGTCGTCCCGGGAAATCGTAGTAGCGAACGATCGCCGCTTCGAGTTACCGGACGACGGTAAAGCGCTTATCACGGCCAAAAACAAGGCCACACGTAGGTACGATGAGTGTCCGAACCGTGATAATCGGAGAAATCTGAATTATCACCAACGGAAGGTAAAAGAGTACATGAGCGAGATACGGAACGACCGATGGTCTAATTTCTTAAAGGAGCTTTCCCCATCCCATGTAGCATACTGGCAACTGGCCAAGTCCCTTAAGTCCAAGACTGTCCAGCCAATGCCTCCGTTGATTCGTCAGAACCTAACACCTGCGTTCGACGACCTGGACAAGGCCGAATGCCTGGCAGACAGTCTTGAGGCCCAGTGTACTCCCAGTACCCAGCCCACTGACCCAGACCATGTCGCCCTGGTCGAAAGCGAGGTGGTGGTCAGGCTCGCCTGTCCCCCCACCAGTGACCCGTTACCCCCTTTCACTAAAGAGGAGCTGCGGGACACTATCAGGTCCATGCACCCAAAAAAGGCGCCGGGTCCCGACTGTATTACCAATAAGGTGGTACAGCGCCTCCCTCCATTCATATTAAGTTTATTATTAGCCATTTTTAATGTCCTTTTGTCCACTTGTTCATTCCCAGACGCCTGGAAGGAGGCAGTAGTGATAGGTATCCATAAACCCGGTAAGCCTAAAAACGAGCCTTCGAGCTATCGTCCTATTAGTTTATTAAATACTTTTAGTAAAATTTATGAAAAATTAATTCTAGGCCGCCTTAAAGCGGTGGCTCATTCCAAAAAGTTATTAATGGACGAGCAGTTCGGCTTTCGAGCCAATCACTCATGTGTCCAACAGGTGCACCGCCTCACGGAGCACATCCTAGCGGGTATTAACCGCAGTCCAGGTAGACCAAGGGGCACAGGGGCCCTCTTCTTTGACGTGGCCAAGGCATTCGACAAAGTCTGGCACAGCGGCTTGTTATACAAGCTGCTCACTATGGGAGTGCCAGACAGACTCGTGCTCATCTTACGGGACTTCTTGTCGAATCGCTCGTTCCGCTTCAGAGTGGAGGGGACCTGCTCCTCGCCCCGCCCCCTCAGGGCGGGCGTACCTCAGGGCTCCGCCCTCTCTCCATTGTTATACGCGCTGTACACCAGCGATATACCTAGGCCACCCAAGGTTGAGCTTGCCCTTTTTGCGGACGATACCGCCTTGTATACGACCCACCCAGACCCGACTCGTATTTTTGCTTTCCTCCAAGACGCGACCACCGCCCTCGGCGAATGGTTTCGGTTATGGAGAATAGAAGTTAATCCCACAAAAAGCTCAGCTGTTTATTTTAATAGAGCCCGTAGGAAGAAAATGACACGCTCGGTGTCATTATTTGACCGCCCCATCCCTTGGGCTAATAAAGCCAAATATCTCGGTGTTACTTTCGACAGCCGAATGAACTTTCATACACATATTAAAAATGTTAAAAATAGGGCCGCTTTCATACTGGGGCGACTATACCCAATGTTAAATAAGTCGAGTAAAATGTCGCTCCGTAACAAGACGACAATTTACAAGACCTGTATTCGCCCAGTAATGACCTACGCTAGTGTCGCGTTTGGTCATTCAAAAGCCATTAAATGTTTTCAAGTAGTCCAAAACCGTTTCATGCGCACTGCCACGGGCTCACCGTGGTACGTGCGTAATGTCGATTTACATCGCGACTTAGAATTGCCTACTATAGCGCAATACATAAAGCAACTCGCTACGAGTTACTTTAAATCCGCCGCAGTCCATCCCAACCCATTAATAGCCCAGGCGGTCAATTATGACCCAGACCCAGGTGCTTCGGTCACGTTCAGACGTCCTCGTCACGTCCTGACCGACCCTGATGACGAGACAACGGTCGCTAACATCCAAGACCGCTCGTCACAATTCCCATCACAGTCCACATTCACACCACACTCACACCGTCGCAGCCGGCTGCGACGAGGACCCCGTTTCTTGGTGACCGGCGGGCGGCGTCCCCGCGCGCACGGTCGTAGCTTCAACCCTATGCCCTCCTACAACCGGCGGCTAAGCCGTGGTTCGAACCCCACAGGGGGTGCCCTTAGCACGTCGCCATAGTCTAAGTCAGCGGGGGGGTTAGGGCTGGACCAGCCTTTTTCAAGGCTCCCAGTCCTCCCCCCCCCGTGAAGGGTCAAAGGTATGTGTACCGGATTCACCGGAATTAACCGGTCCACCCCCGATGGCTGTGTGTCTAAGTCCAAAAATTGTAAAATCATAGCGGGGGGGGACTACGGAGTCCCTCCTCGTGTCGTGTCAGCGGCTTGTTGTACCGGCTTCACCGGTCCAACCCCCGCTGACTTGGTCACTACTTCAGAGGCTGGGTCCCTCCAGGACCCGCCCCAACGTCCGCGTTAAGCTGTAAAGGCCAGTAGGGCCAACAGCAACTACTCATTCGAAACAAAAAAAAAAAAAATATTGGTTCTAAGAATTAACACGCAACAGTGCGTCTTATTTATTATCTACATTTTTGAGAAGGCGTTCTTTCTAACGTCCTTAAAATAAAATAAAAGTATAAAAACCTAAAAGGTTATAAAATAATTCGGTACTAATGTACTGTGTTGTTACTGTTAACTTAATATTTTTCAACTAGAGATGGGTAACTAGCTGAAATTTCAATAGCCTAGCTAGCCGGCTATTTATAGTAGGATAGCCAGCTATCTATTTTGGCTACTTGGCTATTGAACAATAACCGATAACGACTAGCGACACTAGTGGCGCGACGGCGTAGCTACGAACTAAGTAGGTACTTAGCTATAGATAGCTGATAATCACTTGAATAACGATCAAGTGCCCGGCGATTCGAGTTCGATACTCACCGTGGCAAAAAGTCTAAATGTTTATAATAAGTTGGTAATGTCATGATTTCGTTTTTCATTTAATTTTTATTTTATTTTACAATCTTTTGAAAAGAAATGATTTCTCGTAGCTCGTACGTATTATTCAACACCCTTGCTCATAAATTGGTTTTTATCACATGGCTTTTACCTTGCTGAAAGATATTATTTATGCATTCTATTTGCTCTCTTAACTTAGCCGGGTTATAGTTTTATTTTTAAATTTCGGAAAAAAGTTTTGACTTAGATACGTTTCGTTTCAACATTAGACTAAAACTAACACTATTTTTGTAAAAAAAAAGAAGTGTACCACCTTGAATATGATAAATTTTCAACAACTTATTTACTTTAATTAATAATTCAACGTGAAACTAATTCATAAATACATAAATATTAGATTTTTTACATTTTGTGTTTTGGCTGTTTAGCGTAATTGTTCATGCCTACGCTCCAATCTGCGCGCGCATAGCTAACACGCCGCGCGCAGAAAAAAAATATCAGCGCGGAGCGCGCCATTTTTATTTTAACAAACGTTCCGTCTGGTCTGTGAGCATTGTTTATTTGAGTACGAATAATTTGTTTTTTTACTCGTAAGTGTGTTGAAAAACGTCGTATGACACACGTGAGGTTTGGTCATTACACTCTCGGTTTTCTTGCAGCACTCGCCTTCGGCTCGCGCTGTGCAATATCACCTCGAGTGTAATGACCAACATACCACACTTGTATCATAATGTACTATAGGCATATAGGGGAAGGGAAAGTCTATTGTTGAATTTGTTGACACACTCCTCCAAGTCCCAACGATTGACACTGTCCAGTTTGCATTGCAACTTACCGCTAACGCTTGTATTACGATAATTTTTTTAGTGGTAATAAACCATTAGCAGTGAACGGGTGTCTCTTTATTATATAAAACGATCCTCGAACGTCAGTCAAAACATACAGTCCACTACAACCCTTATTGCAAGCACATGTTGGTCCATAATCGAGCGGATGATACGGGACTTAGCGGCGGCCCGGTAGCCGGTTCGCGTTCGGCGTAAACAATTTTTTTCATACGAACTTCGCTGCACCGAGCCACGCGCCTGCATCGTGCATATTGTTCTATTGTTAATACATGAAGATAATATTTCTCGTTTACGAAGATGTCTTTGATTGAAGAATTGGTTGTATTACTTCAAGACTTATCAAATGTTAGAAAAGGCTTACGTTAATCACAAGAAGTGTCCGAAAGCAAGATTAACGGCTGGTTATTTACAATCAAGAATAGGATGTATCGAAGAATACAGAAGTTCATTCCGCGACGCGCATAAAAGATTATTACAAGCTACTAATAAAGAACAACGAGCGAGTTTGTCGTATTTTACGGAGGACGAACATAGCAAGTTTGAGGAATTGTTCTAGGAGTTACGTGGCGATATGAAGGATGTTCTTGCACACGTCACGATTAAATCAATGCCGAGTACAAGTAAAATCGAACATGCTTCGCCGGGGAAGGAGTCATCGAGTGTCATCGAAGCAGAAGTCCATTTACCAAAAATGAACTTACCAAACTTCTCGGGTGCTTATGAAGAGTGGCAATCATTCGAAGACGTATTTACTTCTTTAATTCATCAGAATACAAGGCTGAGTGACGTGCAAAGATTACACTACTTGAAGTCGTGTGTGACCGGAGAAGCGAAAAATGCTATTAAGAATTTTCAAGTAACCGATACGAATTATGCTGCAGCTTGGAATACATTAAAAAATAGATATTCGCACAAGAGACTTATAGTAGATTCATTATTAAAACGATTGTTTTCCATGAAGAAAATTAATAATCAGTCGGCAAGTCAATTAAAGGTATTAATCGACAATACAAATGAATGTTTGAGTAATTTTCAAGGGTTGAACATATCTACTGCGTCGTGGGATCCAGTGTTAGTGTTTTTAATTACTCAAAAATTAGACTCGGAGACACACGAGGAGTGGGAGAAATTCGTGAGTAAAGAATACAACCAGGAATTGCCTTCATTTAAAAGTCTTGTAAAATTTTTAGAATCGAATATTCAAACATTAGTTTTAATAGCACAACCAATCACCCCCCGCAACATTAAAGAACGTTCATTTCATGTTAATTCAGTACAGTTAACTTGTATTTTTTGTAACAAAAATCATTTGTTATTTAATTGTAAAGAGTTTGGAAAATTAAATTCATTTAAGAGAAGGGAGTACGTTCGAGAACACCGTTTATGTTACGATTGTCTGTCGTCGAGTCATGCGGTTTATAACTGTAAACAAAAGAGTTCTTGTAGAATTTGTGGCAGACGTCATCACTCGCTTCTACATCAGAATGTAGAGGATGAGAAAGAAGATACCGGGTCACAGGTAGTAAAGCAGAATTCAACCGGGCTATCTTCTTTACACACAAATGTAGAAGTAGGGAATAAAAATTTACAAGATATATCTTTAGCATCTCACTTAGCGACGGGACATAAAAGGGCGCTTTTAGCCACTGCATTGGTTTCGGTTAGGGGTTTTTCGGAACAGGTAACAATTTTAAGGGCACTGATAGATCCTGGGTCACAGGCGTCTTTTATTAGTGCACGGGCAGTTCAAACATTGCGACTCAAAAGAACTGCAATTAATGGTAAGGTGACAGGTGTGGGTTCATCTACAACTACAGTTAGTCATGTGGTACAGTTGGAGGTTTTGTCTAGGTATGATTCGGAATTCAGCCTCCCTGTTAGGGCATATGTGTTAGCATCACACGTGACGACTAAGTTACCGTGCAAATCAATCATGCCAAGCGAACAGTGGTCATATTTAGAAGGTCTCAACTTGGCTGATCCTCAGTATTTTATTGCCGGTAAGATAGATTTGTTACTAGGGGTAGAAGTATATACAGATATCCATCCATCCATCCATCCATCAGCCCTTGGAGGTCCACTGCTGGACATAGGCCTCCCCTAACTTGCGCCACTCTGACCGGTCCTGAGCCTTCTGAATCCAGCGGATGCCCGCTGTCTTCTTCAGGTCGTCAGTCCATCTTGTCGGGGGGCGTCCTGTACTTCGCTTTCCGAGACGCGGGCGCCATTCGAGGACCTTTCTTCCCCAACGGTTATCGGTCCTTCGCACTATATGGCCAGCCCATTGCCACTTCTGCCGGCTAATTCTTTGAGCTATGTCGGTCACCCTTGTTCGTCTACGGATCTCCTCGTTTCTGATACGATCACGTAGAGAAATACCGAGCATAGCCCTCTCCATAGCTCGCTGTGCTACCCTGAGCTTGTGGATTAGGCCAATAGTGAAGCACCACGTCTCGGATCCGTATGTCATCACTGGCAACACACACTGCTCGAACACCTTCGACTTCAGGCACTGAGGTAGTGTTTTGGACGACAAGATATGACGCAGTTTCCCGAACGCAGCCCATCCGAGTTGGATTCTACGAGTGACTTCTTTCTCGAAGTTGGACTTACCCATCTGGATCACTTGTCCCAGGTAATTGTATTCGTCTACAACTTCGAGAGCAGCGCCGTCTACAACAACCGGTACGGGTGTAACATGGACATTTGACATGATTTTCGTCTTGTCCATGTTCATCTTAAGACCCACCCGTTGTGAGGCGCTGTTCAAGTCCCCGAGCATTGTACCTAGTTCCTCCAGGGATCCTGCCAGGATGACTATATCATCGGCATATCGCAGGTGTGTGATGTATTCGCCATTGATGTTAATGCCACGTCGTTTCCACTCCATCAGCTTGAACACATCTTCCATTGCAGCGGTGAACAGTTTTGGGGATATAACGTCCCCTTGCCTGACACCTCTCTGCAATTGGATGGGGTTCGTGGCTGTGTCGTGTACTTTGACGGACATGGTGGCTGATGAGTACAAATACTTCACCACCTCGATATACCGGTAGTCGATCCGGCACCGCTGAAGAGAATTTAGTACTGCCCAGGTCTCGATAGAATCAAAGGCTTTCTCATAGTCCACATAGGCGACACATAACGGCAGATTATACTCCTCGGTCTTCTGTATAATCTGCCGCAGTGTGTGTATGTGGTCTATGGTGCTGTAGCCTTTCCGGAATCCTGCTTGTTCGGGAGGCTGGAAGTCGTCAAGCCTGCGTGCAATGCGATTTGTGAGCACCCTCAAAAACAGCTTATAAACGTGGCTCAGAAGTGCGATTGGCCTGTAGTTCTTCAAAAGGGCTTTATCGCCCTTTTTGAAAAACAGAGTCACCACACTTCTGCTCCACGCTTCCGGGGTAGTTCCAGTATGGATGACTGTATCAAACAGTTTTTGGAGCGCCACTAGGAGGGGTTTCCCTCCAGCTCTTAGCAGCTCGGCAGTGATACCGTCATCTCCCGGTGCCTTGTTGTTTTTAAGCTGTTTGAGGGCCTCTCTAATCTCATACAGGCTGACGTCCGGGATATCCTCTGTGTAGTGTCGGGTTAATTTAGCTCTCTTGTCGTTCTCCTCACTGGGAAGTGGAGCTTGAGAGGAGGTATACAACCGTCCGTAGTATCTCTCAGTTTCCCTCAGAACTTCAGGTTTCGACGTAACTATGGTGCCGGACTCGGTCTTCAACCTCGTAAGCTGACTTTGCCCAATAGACAGATCTCTGGCGAACACTTTGGAGCCCTGGTTTCGCTCTATTGTGTTTTTAACACGATTTGCGTTGTGTTTGCGCAAATCGCGTCGCCTGCCCTTGGAGATCTGTTCATTGAGCCGTCGGTATTCCGCCATAGAGGTTGGAGATTGTACGCATAGTTCTCGTCGATCCTTCATAAGACCGAGAGTTTGTTCTGAGAGAACTTGAGATCTACCACTGGGGTGGGTCTTGAAATACTTCGACCCTACCTCGTGGACAGTTGCTACCATCCTGGTGTTAAACTCGTCCACCGACGTGCATGATTCTAGGCACGCAAAACGATTTTGCAGCTCAAGTTGAAAGTTTTCGGATCCCTGGATTTGGACAGGTGTTGAGCGAAGCGTAGACTTCATCAGGCGTGACCGTTCCAGCTTCACGTTGATATTTAATGTGCCTCTTACAAGACGGTGATCGCTTCCGGTTTTGAACCTGCTGATCACAGAGACATCATTAAATATGTGCCGTTTGTCTGCCAGAATGAAGTCTATCTCGCTTTTTGTGGAACCATCAGGACTTATCCAAGTCCACCTGCGTTGAGGCTTCTTTCTGAAGAAGGAGTTCATCATAAAGAGATCTTCCTTCTCCAAAAAGTTGGCCAGCAAGTGTCCTCGGTGGTTCCGTCGTCCAATTCCGAAGGGACCCACTTTCCTCTCGGCGCCATTTTGCGCGCCCAGTCTCGCGTTAAAGTCCCCCATCACAACTGTGAAATGAGCTTTAGAGGTATGTATGGCTCTACTGATATCCTCATACATAACCTCTACCTCATCGTCGGGATGTGTCGAAGTCGGCGCATATACCTGTACAACCTTCAACGAATATCGTTTGGATATTCTGAGTGTAAGGTACGCTACCCTGGCCGACACGCTCCCGACTTGCACAATGTTGTTGACGAGGGACTTGTGGACGAGAAACCCGACACCACCCTGGGATAGGTGTTCGCCCTCCCGGTGATAGAACAAGTTCCCGGATTTGAGTATTATCGTGTCCTCCCCCTGTCTTCGGACTTCAGATAAACCCACAATACTCCAGTTTAACTTGTCTATCTCTTCTTCCAGCTCTTTCACCTTGTCGTCGGTCCTCAGTGTCCTGGTGTTATATGTTGCCAGGTGCAGAAGTCGTTGTTTAGATTGGTAGCCCGATCTCTGCCGGCGATTCTTAGCACCCCCTGCCCCGCCGTTACCATGGCCGCTACCGTAGCCAGGAATAGCGGAGCTGCCGGGGACTGGGGGCCGAGGCTTGGTTTTGGCTGTCATAAGGGGGTTAAGCCAATAGTCACCGCGCTTGGCCAGTGCGAGTTGGTGACCGCAGTAGATGTTAATACTACACAGGAAGACGCTGCTGCCCATCTCCTGGAATATCCCATTAGTCGCCTTTTACGACATCCCAGGAAGAGGTAGGAGTGGTGCTATTCTACTCAGTGGACCCGGCACCACACGGGGGTATACAGATATAATTAAAAATAATTTAATCAAAGGTCCACCGGGCTCACCATCGGCACAGGAAACTAGTCTGGGTTGGATTCTTTTCGGGAGTGTAAGTGAAAATACGCCGAAAGATACAATTTTGGTCATGCATCACAAGATTGAAGTTGATGTAGATAATATGTTAAGAAACTTATGGAATATCGAAGAAACAAAGAAGAGGGAATTCACAGCTGAGGAAAGGAAATGTGAAGAAATTTATTTGAATAACTACAGTAGAACAAGAGAAGGCAGATACGTAGTAAAGCTACCATTGAAGGGTTCTATAGAAAGCATTGGGGAAACAAAGGATATAGCATTAAAGAGATTTCAAACATTGGAAAGAAGATTAGATAGAAAACCAGAAATGAAGAAAGATTATGCAAAAGTATTAGAAGAATACATACAATTAAATCATATGGAAAGGGTTCCAGAGAAAGAAAGAAGTAAAAGATCAATATACCTACCTCATCACGCAGTTATAAAAGAAGAAAGTACAACGACGAAAATCAGAGTTGTATTTGATGCTTCATGTAAAGGTTCAAAGGGTAATTCACTAAATGATATACTTATGATAGGTCCTCAACTTCAAGAAGATCTAAGATCCTTAGTCATGAGATGGCGTCTGAAACCAATATGCTTCGTAACTGACATACAGAAAATGTATAGGATGATATTGGTCAACAGTGAAGATGCAGATTTACAAAGAATTTTGTGGCGAAGAAGGACAGATGAAGAAATAGAAGAATACCGTTTGTTGAGAGTAACATTCGGTACGGCATCAGCGCCATACCTGGCTATAAAGACTATAATTCAACTCGCGGAAGATGAAGGTAAGGATTTTCCTGAAGCAGCAAGGGTTATAAAAGAAGATTTCTACGTTGATGATTGTATGAGCGGTTGTTATACAGTCGAAGAAGCTATAAAATTATGCAAAGAAATTACAAGTATCTTCGACAAGGGAGGATTTACATTACAAAAATGGGCTTCAAATAGCAAAGAACTTTTAAATAATATAAGAGAAGGAAAAGAAGAAATAATTAAAATGAAAAGGGAAGAAGAATGTATAATAAAAGCCCTAGGTATAAATTGGAATATGGTAACAGATTCATTTCAATATCAATTTAAGTTACCACCACATCCAACTGTGATCACAAAGAGGAATATTCTTGCAGATATACAGCGGCTATTTGATCCTCTTGGTTGGTTGGGTGCGGCGATCATTCCAGCTAAAATATTGATACAGAGGCTTTGGATAGAAAGATTAGAATGGGATGAATATGTAGGAGATACACTCAAGGAAGAATGGTTAAGAATCAGAAATAGCTTTAACAATTTAAATGAAGTAAAAATAAAAAGATGGATTGAGACAGAAAGGAAGGAACTAGATAATATAACACTTCACGGCTTTAGTGATGCATCAGAGGTTGCTTATTGTGCAGTTGTTTATTACAGAGTTGAAACCAATGAAGGGAAAATTAAAACGGGAATTATAGCAAGTAAAACTAGAGTCGCGTCTGTGAAACCTATTACTATTCCGAGGCTTGAGCTTTGCGCAGCAGTTTTACTGGCAAGATTAATAACTCAAGTTCGAGAAGCAATGAGATTACCAGTCGAAAGGGTGTATGCTTGGACAGATTCCTCGGTAGTACTGTCATGGCTTTGTGGCGATCCCATGAGATGGAAGGTGTTCGTGAGCCACAGGGTAGTGGAAATATTAGACAACATAAGCAACTCTCAATGGTTCCATGTGCAATCAAAGTCAAATCCAGCGGACATTGGCTCAAGAGGACTTAATTTAGACGAATTGATTGAAAACAAGCTATGGTGGGAAGGGCCACAATGGCTAAAAGATAAGGAATTATATTTATCAAGACCAAATATTATTCCTACAGATATGGAAAGGAAACATATACAAGTAAATATGAAATTAGATGAAGAATACAAAGCAATAAATTTTGAAAATTATGATTCGTTAGAAGAACTTTTAAGAGTAATAGTTTACAGTAGAAGATTTTTAAATTATTTAAAAGATCCAAATAATATAGATAAAATAATAACAGTTCAAGAGCTAGAGAATGCATTACCAATATGTATAAAAATAGAACAAAGAAATGATTTCAGTGAAGAGTTAGAGAGATTAAATAACAAGGCGTATGTGAAGAAAAATAGTAAATTAAAAACTTTAAATCCATACCTGGATTGCTGCAATGTCCTCAGGGTGGGCGGCAGGTTGAGAAATTCAAATTTGGAGAATGAATCCAAACATCCGATAATACTTGATGGTAAAAGCCAGTTAGCGTATTTGATCATTAAAGATGCTCATCGAAAGACAATGCACGGCGGAATCCAGTTGATGCTTGGGTTTATAAGGTCAAGATATTGGATCATCGGGGCAAAAAACGCAGTAAAGGCGTTTGTACATAAATGCATTGTTTGTGCAAGATATAAGGCTGCAATAAGAACTCAGATTATGGGGGACTTACCAACAGTCCGGACTACATCTGCAAGGCCATTCCTTCATAGTGGTGTGGACTTTGCTGGTCCCTTGCAAATCTTAATGTCTAAAGGGAGAGGAGCAAAGTCGAACAAGGCTTACATAGCAATTTTCATATGCATGGCTACCAAAGCCATCCACTTAGAATTGGTGGGTGACTTATCTTCCGACTCTTTCATAGGAGCGTTTCACAGGTTCGTTGCACGAAGAGGAAGGTGTACACACATGTGGAGTGATCAGGGGCGAAACTTTACAGGAGCCAATAAACTGCTGATCGAAGCATGGAAGAGTACTCAATTGGAACTACCAGGACATTTGGCCGAGATCTTGGCTTCAGAGGGGACTACGTGGCATCACATACCACCCTATAGCCCAAATTTTGGTGGTTTGTGGGAGGCTGGTGTTAGATCCGTCAAACACCACTTACGACGTATATTGACTACCAGGCTCACCTACGAAGAAATGGCTACCACGTTATGCCAAATCGAGGCGTGTCTGAATTCCCGACCATTAACACCTGTTGACACCACAGACACTGAGTTTGAAGTACTCACACCTGGTCATTTTTTGATAGGAGAAGCGCCTGTCAACATACCTAGCCCAGATCTACGCGATATTAACGTAACTCGCTTGTCGCGGTGGCAATATGTACAGAGACTGGTTAGGGATTTCTGGCATCGGTGGCAAACCGAATATTTATCTCGGCTTCAAGAACGTCCCAAGTGGCTAAAGCGTGTTAGAGAGTTTGTGATGTTGTGCTGTTAAAAGATGAACAGTTACCCCCGGGCAAATGGCCTCTCGGGCGAGTAGTTGCAAAACATCCTGGTCCCGACAATATAACTCGTGTATACAGTGTAAAATGTGCAAGTGATATAGTTAAACGATCAGTGTCAAAACTTTGTTATTTAACAATAGACGCGAATTAGAATAAGGTATTAGTTCAGCATTTTTATCAATGCGTTAGTTTAAAGGTTCATTTTTTTCTTTTATACATATCTGTATACCCTAGACTATGAAGTAGCATGTTTCATTCAAATTATTTACATTAGATTAAAATGAAATTACAAGTTTTTTATTTTTTTGTTAGTAAATTAGTTATTATTAGTAGTTAATGAATTTTGATAAAATGGCTAAAATTATTATTTATGTTTAAAGGTCTAATGAAGTTAAAAGTTCCTCAACTAACTTGTTATCCTTAGGTTCTATAATCTGAACTATCTATTAAGTTAAAATTGTTACTTACCAATCACATTGGATTGTCTTAACTATCTGTGTTAAATCTTAAACTTAATTAGAATATAGTCTAGGGTCTTGTTAAAAATGAAATAAGTTGTATTTTGTTACTAATTTTATAAGTATACTAGCAGTTGCCCGCAGCTTCGCACGCGGAAATTATGTTTATCATATTTATTTTGTACCCCTCATGGAAGAAAATTTAATAACAGGTTAATTTATATTGAATTTAGGAATTTATAAAGTAAAACCTACGATACAATCACAAATCATTCCTCAGTTCAAGGGTTTTGATGTAATGCCCGGACAGACAAACAGGAAGACAGAAAGACAATAATTTTAAAAACAAATTTTTGGTGCTCTGACACGTTATTGATGTGTTATTTATTGATTATAATTTCAATATTAGTCCCTCTCCCTCTTTCTCTCTCTCTTCCTCTTCCACTCTCAGTCCCTCTCCAGCTTCAAGTACCTCTCCCTCTGCCGCTCCCTGCCCCTCTTCCTCTCCAGTTCTCTGTCCCTCTCCCTCTCTCGCTCCCTCTCCCGCCCTCTCCCGCTCCCTGTCCCTGTCCCTGTCCCTTCCCTCTCCCGCCTTCGGTCCCTCTCCCACTTCCTGTTCCTCTCCCTCTCGCGCTCCCTATCCCTCTCCTGCTCCCTGTCCCCCTCCCTCTCCCGCTTCCGGTCTCTTTCCTGCTTTTTGTCCCTCTCCCCTCCCCCTCCCATCCGTAAAATCCCCTATACAATTTTTTTTTCTCACTATAAGCTTACATGTTAATTTTCATAATGAAGAAGTTCCTGAAAAATTTGCAACCCCTTTATTTACCTCTTAGGGGATGAAATTCTAAAAAAACCTGTTACAATTATTTTTTGTTCTTAAATAAAAGCTTACATATCAAGTTTTACATTACTTTAGAGCTCAAAAATAACAAAGTTTCTTAAATATTTACATCCCCTTAGTTTTGCCCCATAGGGGATGAATTTCGAGAAAATCATGAAACAGTTATTTTTTGTGTCTTACTATAAGCTTATATACAAATTTTCACCCTTTTTACTTCAAAACTGACGACTTTGCCACACTAACTTGCACACTTAAGAGTTTCTTAAATGTTCTTAACTTCAAAAATGACGAAGTTGTGTACTTAAGTTCCATCGCCTAAATTAACCCTTAAGGAATGATTTTCCAAAAAACAGAAACGTGTGTAAGTGTAAACTTACATAAAAAATCATATTTATAACTTTTATAGTTATTACTGGCAAAATTTACTGGCAAAGTTGATTTGTATGTAACCAACCCCTATTTTTAGGGGATGAATTTCGAGAAAACCGTAATACAATTATTTTTTGTGTCTAACTATAAGCTTAAATACAAATTTTCTTCCTTCTTACTTCAAAACTGACGAAGTTCCCATACTAACTTGAGCCGCCTTAATTAACCCTTTAGGGGATGATTTACCAAAAAAATCGTAATACTTAAAATTAAGTTTCTAATGTTTAACTAATATGTAAATTTTCATATTTTTAACTTCAAAAATAACGAAGTTGCATACTATGATAAAACGCCTAAATTAACCCTTTAAGGGATGATTTTTCAAAAAAATGTGTTAAAGTTAACTTTTAATTATTACTATAAACTTTCATGAAAAATTTCATATTTACAACTCTAAAACTGACGAAGTCGGCTTGTATGAAAATGACTTCTAACCCCTATTTTTACACTTATGGGATGAATTTCCAAAAATCCGTTCTTAGCTGACGTCTCCTTAGCATAAACTATCTCCCTGCCAAATTTCATCATAATCGGTTCGGTAGTTACTGAGATTTTTTGTTTAATCAGTGTATCTCTTTTCAATTTTATATATATAGATTTTCTAAGTTTAATTTTGTTACTAATTTTATAACTATGTTTTCTAAGTTTAATTAAAGGACTATTGTCCTTTGGTGGGCGGTATGTATAACTGCATTGCATCTTACCGCTAACGCTTGTATTACGATAATTTTTTTAGTCGCAATAAACCATTAGCAGTGAACGGGTGTCTCTTTATTATATATAAGTTGAATCCAAAAAAAATTTTTTTTTTAAACGCTTTTATTTCAATGTTTAGTTTATAAAATTAGCTACAAGTTGTGAAAATTTCAAGTCTCTACGTAAAATAGAACATAGAGAATTATGCGTCTAAAGTCTGAAAATCGTTTTTTTTAATTTAACAACAAATAAACAATGAAAATTAGTTTAAAATATGATTTTCGTGTATTGTCATCGGAAATACACATGTCTGCCAAATTTCATCAATTTTCATTAAAGGGAAGTCATTCAAATTAACGTTACAAGATTTGATCCTTTGATCCTCCGAAGTGAAGCTAAATATAAAAGCGATTAATAACCTTATTGCCGTGTAAATAGAGTAGCATTTTGATCATAATATTGAAGATTTGATGCGTTGATGCTCCGAAGTGAAGCTAAATAAAAGTAAAGCGTTTAAAAACGATCCTAGAACGTCAGTCAAAACATACAGTCCACTATGACCCTTATAGCGCAAGGCCCCAGGCATGGATGGAATACCCAACATGGCCTTGGCAATGCTGCCCAAAAGAGCCATGGTCGCTTTGACCAGGCTCTTCAACGGTATACTCCGCACGGGGCACTTCCCGGATTTATGGAAGTTGGGGAAGGTCATAGTTCTCCCGAAGCCGGGTAAGGATAGGAGGGACCCGGCTAGCTACCGTCCCATAACGCTGCTGGCCACGCTAGCGAAGCTCTTTGAGCGGCTGTTGCTGAAACGCATAGTGCCATCACTTGATATAAGGGATGAGCAGTATGGGTTTCGATCCGGCCGCTCAACTACGCTTCAGCTGACACGGGTGATCCACCATATTTGTAACGAGCTCAACTACGGGCGACACACGGTCGGGGTCTTTCTCGATATCGAAAAGGCATTCGACCGCGTGTGGCATGTTGGGCTCGTCTACAAATTGTTGGAAACGCCCGTGCCGGCTATGCTGGTGCGGCTGATAGCGGCGTTTCTAACGGGACGGTCGTTCGTGGTATCGGTCGAGAACGTGACCTCAGACCCCCGCCCCATACGTGCGGGTGTACCGCAGGGCAGCTGTCTCTCGCCTATGTTGTACGCGCTGTACACCAACGACATCCCCACTCTAGAGGGTCACCTTCAAGAGTGGGAGCGTGACGCGGTGCTTGCGTTGTTCGCGGACGACAGCGCATATTTCCTATCATCCCGCAAAGCAGAGCTGGCTGCAAGTCGCATGCAGCGCCTGCTGGACATATTACCGGACTGGTTGGACAAATGGAGGATTGCTGTCAATGTCGGTAAGACGGTCCCCATTGTGTTCACCAGAGCTCGCAAACTGCCGCCGCCGCTTCGCCTTCGTGGTCGGGAGTTGGTGTGGCAGCCAACTGTTAAGTACCTGGGATGTACCATCGATAGCGCGATGCGGATGAGCCAGCACTGTGACCAGATGGTCCAGCAGGCTCGCGCCGCACGCGCTATTCTCCGACCGGTGTTGACATCCCGGCTACCAGTACGTTCGAAACGGACGGTGTACTACACCTACGTCCGATCACGATTGGCCTATGCGGCGCCGGCATGGTACGCACTGGCCAGCAGGTGGCAGCGCAAGCGACTGCAGCAGCAGCAGAACATGGCTCTGCGAGCTGTCGTGGGAGCGAGACGCTACGTCAGGAACGACGTGGTAGCGCGCGACCTGAAAGTCCCTTCGGTCAAAGAGCATGTGGTCAGGCTGGCGCGGACGATGTTCGCCCGCGCCGACCACGGGCCGCATGACTCGTTAAAGGGTGTCGCGCCGCTTCACGCTCGTCCGCCTGAGGGCTACCCGCTTCCGCGGGAGCTCTTAGAGTCTGACTCGGACTCTTGAGTCTGAGTCTGACTGCGACACAGCGTGATTTGCGGGATTATGATAGGAACCCCCGCTCAACAGCGGGGTCCGCCCCTCCACCGGGAGACTCTAGTTCTCCCGAGTTTAAGCCCGGGTAAAAAGGTTCGCCTTGAGACCCGCAGACCCCTCGCATAGGTCCGCGCAAAAGGTACGGCAGCGATAGGAAGACAGTGATTGATTGCTATGACCCTTATTGCAAGCACAGACACAATAAGACGCCATGACTCATGATTGATACCTTTTTGTATAAATTATATTAAAATGTCCGCTAAACAGTAACTTTATTATTCACTAGCTGTTACCCGCAGCTTCGCATGCAAAAATTATGTTTTACCTTATTGGAACGAAGTTCCTTATCGCGCGTTGTGAAAGGGGGCTAGACGGAAAACTACGACACTTTTTGATTTTATGAATGACGACACTTTTTGATTTTATGAATGACGACACTTTTTTTGAAGTGATTCAGTAAGTTTTACAGAGATGGTGCTGTACAAACTGCGTAACTGTATAAGGTAAATGAAACTAAGTATCCAGAGCGAATTCAAAAAAATTAATAGTTTCCTTGAACTTACGTATGTTACAAGTATAAATTGATAGCGTGATTCAGAATTAATTTACTAACACCATCTATCTGCAACTAACCAAACTAAATATCTTAAGCCTGAACAGGCGCTGTACAACAATACAATACTTAAATTGAAAGGAAATTCGTTCCATCCGGGTGTCCCTTGACACCTCTCATGTTTTTATTTGTGCCTCTTTTATTCATAGAATTAAAGTAATCGTCTTAAGCAATTTATATACTGAAACCCAAGATACAAACACAAAGGATTACTTCGGGAGCAGGTTTTGAAAAATAAAAAATATTCACATTTTGTTTTTTTGTGTTTTTCCGGCAAAATTAAAAAAGATGGAAAATATGTAAAAATATTAAATGTACAGAAAATTTTCCCCTTGAATTATAGATTTTATGATCATTTATTGTAACCACTGTACCTCTTACAGAAAAAAATAAAAAAACGGTGAATTTTTATTGAAGAACTGATATTTAAGAATTTATGTTCTGAAACCTATACTACAATCACAAAGGATTTTTTCTAGTGGGTTTTAAAAATAAACAATTTTGATATTCATTTGTTTTTGGAACGAAGTTCCTTATCGCGCGTTGTGAAAGGGGGCTAGACGGAAAATTACGACACTTTTTGATTTTACGAATGACGACACTTTTTTTGAAGTGATTCAGAGAGTTTTACAGAGATGGCGCTGTACAACAAAACAATACTTAAATCGAAAGGACTTCATTCCATCCGGGTGTCCCTTGACACCTCTCAAGTTTTTTTCTTCTCTTTCATTCAAAATTATGAAAAACTGGAAAATATTTACTCCATATTGTTGCAAATTTTGCATTTTGAAAATATTCCATTCAAACTTTCATCCTATTTTCCAATGGAAATCTTCAATATTCAAGGATGAAACCTTTTCTAAGCTATGACCCAGAGTATAAGTACTTAAGTAGCAACTTTACCAATTTTCATCGAAATCCGTCCAAGGGTTTTGATTTGATGCCCGGACAGACAAAAAGACAGACAGACAGACGTACAATAATTCTCAAAATGCTTTTGCCCAAAAAATATTTTGGGCTCTAACACGTTTTTAAGACACCTCTAATCAAAATTTTGAAAAAATATTCAATGTACAGAAAATTTCCGCTTGAGTCTTATTATAGTTGTAGCGGAGCTACATTGTATTCTTTTACTTTATGCTTTTTATTTTATATCTTTGCAAATATCTGCTAACTAAATTCTTGTTTATAAATTTAAAATATAATTATGTTCGGTCGGACAAACGGATCGGTTATATAGTAATGCGTCACCCGATGCGCTTTTCGCTCGGCTCCGCGAAGCCGCCCGATCACTGCCGAACAACATCTCACGGTCGTCTTGGTTACGGAAAAACTGTTATGGCACAGGATACTTAAGCAGAGACGATTGGTGGTTGAATGGAATTTTCACGTTAATTTTTCGCTCATGTTATTCTTGTATTTTTCACTCCTTCTTTTAACTTATTTTATATAATATTATTTGATTTGGTGGCTAAATAAACTGTTAACGTTACGGACTATTTTACTGCTCCACCTACCTACATAGTTATTAAGTTTTATTATTTTAGAAAACTACTGGAACGTTTTTCAGTGTATCCCTCTTTCGCTTCCTCTTCCTCTCCCTCTTCCTCTCCCGCTCCCGGTTCCTCTCCCGCTTTCTGTCCGTCTCCCTCTCCCTTTTCCTCACCCGGTTCCTCTCCCGCTTTTTGTCCTGGCCCCCAATTCTCATTTCGTAGAGATACATCTCTAACAGAGATATCTCTAAAAAACATGGCGGATCTCTAATGAAAGGGGCCGTCCATTAATCACGTGACATTTTTTTAGCATTTTTTAACCCCCCCCTCCCCCTTGGTGATATGTAGTGAGGTTTAAGACTACCCCCCCCCCCCTCCCCCAACATCACGTGTATTTTTCCTTTTTTATACTCTGCAAAAAGGTCTTTATAAAGATCACCTACTTTCGACATTTTTTTAATCCAAAACATGCCGAGCCGGGCAGTCGGTGGCGGCGCGTGAGGCCTTCGCTCGTTGCCTGGCAACGGCAAGTCAAAGTCACACTACACGCTGCTTTTCTATTTAAAAATCGCGAGTTTGACGAAAAAATAAATACACGTGATATCTTACTACACCCCCCCTCCCCCTTCGTGATGTTTTCGTGATTTTTGTCAAACCCCTCCCCCCCCTTTCAAGCCTCACGTGATTAATGGACGGCCCCAAACCTAATTTCCTTATTCTCGGGATGTCACATTAGAGATATCTCTGAGCCTTTTCGTACGACATGCAACGTATGGTCCGGAGCGTTCGAGATTGAAATGTCACGCGTTTTGACCAATCACAGCGTTGCAAAGCGTTTGGGATTGAAATGTTTGACCAATCATAGCGTTGTAAAGCGTCCTTGATTGAAATGTTCACAATCATATTGACAGTTTGTTTTCGTATTGCGCTTTCGGATACTACCATGAATGTTTCGTTATACGGCATGCGACG
This sequence comes from Thymelicus lineola, assembly GCA_963932265.1. NCBI lineage: Eukaryota > Metazoa > Arthropoda > Insecta > Lepidoptera > Hesperiidae > Thymelicus > Thymelicus lineola. The sequence goes on from OZ010688.1 coordinate 14,802,860, forward strand.
GCTAGTCTTTTTGTAATAATGGTTTTTAACTGCAATATCACAGTAAATAAATTACAACTATTCAAATATAGTTTAGAATGGATACTACAGTGATTGTTTTGTACTTTTATATGATTTGAGTATTTTAAAACCTTTTTTACGTGTAGTCGAGTTTTGTTGACTTGACGTTGCTGTACCTAGTCTAGAAAACGGAACGTTTATTTCATGTCTAATGGTAATGTCGAAACATAAAATCTCGAATGTGCCCCAGAATAACTTTTTTGGATACATTCGAGATTGTGCCGACATGTCTCGTCGAGATTTAAAGATTAGTGATATGTCTAACTTCGAGATTATCTCTACAAAATGAGAATTGGGGCCCTGCTCCCACTCCCTGCCCCTCCCCTCTCACGCTCCCGATTCTTCTTCCTATCCCGCTCCCTCTCCCGGTCCTTCTCTCGCTTCCCCCTTCCCTCTCCCGCTCCCGGTCCCTCTCCTTCTTCCTGCCCCTCTCTCCTCCTCCTTCCATCCGTTAAGCCCCATACATTAAATTTTTGTTTCTTACTATATACTTAAATATTAATTTTCACATTTCTGAGTTCAAAAAATGACGTAGTTTCTTAAATATTTATAACCCTAGGGGGTTATTAAAGAAATTATTAAAGAATTTTTAAAATCGGTTCAGTAGTTTTTGAGTTTATTCGTTGCAAACATACAAAAATACAAGGCTTTCCTCTTTATAATATTAGTATAGATATAATACAAGTGAAATTATGTAAAATATTCTTTTACACGTGACAAATACAGTTGTCATACCAGCAAATGAGACACCTGCTGCCATTTCATACTCTCAGCATACAACAAATAATGGCTACGGCACTTCATATTGAACGACAATTTCGTTTACCACTTTCTTAACAATATAAATGTCTAAACAAGTATGTCTGTTGCAGTGACTGGGTGTTTGGAGTGCGCTATTGCCAGCTCAGCAACTTTATAGCCAACGTGACTGTCGCGGCCAGCGTGTTCACTCTTACGGGGATTTCTTTTGACAGGTAAGTTGTGATAATTTCAACAATATGCAAGGTAACGAGATGACTAGATGACCATGCCGGGCCGCCGTCCTAAGGACCCTGGGTTCTATCATACTGAACTCAGAAAACTTAATTTTCTGTAGCTCGTTGTCCACTAATTGCGTGTCTGCTAGTGTGTCCTAATCGATCGCAGCTGTGATAGCGTCTGTACGCGAAAAAGTGCGTAGACATTATTAGAGCCAGGCATCCCAGAGCACATATAAAAGCAAAACATCACGCTCAGCAAAACAAATTTTAAGATTTTCTAAGCTAAAACGTTGCGGTTCATGCATCAAAAGTACCAGGCGCTCATAATACTGAAGTAAAGCACGTTCACCGTCGAAGAGATAAGAGATAGATGGGTCCTCCGTGTGGGTGTGTCTTCAATAGACGGCGCGAGCGCAAGTGTTAATGTGGGCGGCGTTTATTACATACCGCAGGTGGTGTGACGTATCCGGTTGATAGCACTTTCGCTCCACAGCTTCTGAGTTCCGAATATTTACTTTAAATGTTTAAGCACAGAAATAATTTATTTTTTATATTTAACAAAACTGGCAATAGTTCACCGTATGTCCTCTCGCTGGCGAGCTCCGTAGGGAAGGAACTTTTTACATAATTTCTCTGAGCTCTTAGTTCTGACTTTTATCATGATAAGATACTTAAGACTGCAATTTTCTCCTTCAGTAGCCAATTCAATTAACTCTGAATCTAGCTTTAATCTGACTGTTTAGTATTATTTTCTCTTTTTTTTGATTCAATCTAAAACTGTATTTAAAATTGCTTCAACACAATACGTAACTAAAGCCATCGTTCCTGATATCGTTAGTTAACAATCGCTAACCCATGTCGGAGACCCTCTGACAGCACGAAAAACTTCTGACTCTTAGATTGGCCAATGAACCCTCCACCAATCCGCACTGGAGAATCATAGTGGAGTATTCTCTAGGCCCTCTCAAGAAGAGAGACCCGAGCTCAGTTGTAGGCCATCAACGGGTTGAAACCAATAAGAAACTAGCCCACTACTAGGTTTGGATTTTAGGGGAAGAAGGCGAAGGAGAAGAGCCTAAGGGCACCTTGTGTTAAGTGCGGAATCTTCACAATTGAGAACATTATGGAGCACTTAAGATACGCACGATATGTTTCCGTGACTGGGGCAAGTGATAAATTACGTTATTTCTTCGTAACGAAGAAATAAATGCCCTCTCTTTGCATTGTGAATGCACGTTTCTTCAATATATTTTCCGTCACTGAGGCAAGTGACAAATTACGAGTAGTAACAGCTCTCATTCTGTATCGTGAAACCAATACCTTATTTCGACACTCGAAAAAAATATGAATAGGGATTTCTTTGAATTGACTTGATTTGTGAACTGAATAAAATTAAACAAAACCGTAAAGGTTACCCCAAGTTTACTAAAACTCATGATTGAAAACCACATCGAAATAAGATAAGCCATTTCAAGGAATAAATGAACTGATAAAGCGACAAACAGACAATTAAACAAAAATTGGTTGTTGGATTTAATCTGTTAAGCTGGCCATACACGATCAAGAATACTTATCAAGTTTGTAGTTTGACTTCATGTGGCATGCATGAGATAGCTATATGGCCAGGTAGCCATACCGTGGCCATATACCGTCAAGTTTACTGGATGCTGCGTTAAGTGCGCTGCAAACTTGACAAGTATACATCGTCTATGGCCAGCATTAGTAAATGCACCAACGATCGTTTTTTTTCAGTTTAGTAAATGAGCCTAAGAGAATCAATCTTAATCCAACATTTATTATAATAAAATACATTCAATATATTATTATTATGTGAGTAGTAAAACAGGGTTGAAGACGTTCTATGCGATGTGAATCTTTTTTTATGGGCTTCATAAGACTGTACCAAACCTTCTTGAGTATAAAGGTGTTAAGGGCGAAGCTTTTATTACGGTCCCTAAGGAAGCCGCCGTTATTCAACTTATTAGATAAAAGTATAATAATGTAAACAGGGTGCGGTATTTTTACACTCTTAGGTTTAATAACATACGTGACTACCTCTTCCCATCTTGGGACGCTTCAGTAAACACCATCCAAACGGATAGAAACTTAGAATGAGATCTATAAAGTGTACTTATGCTTTGCTCAGACTTAAAATTATCCTAACAAAAATAATGGTCCTAAATCAACTTTAATATTAGCTCATAAAGATGACTTTTTATTTTTTTCTTACTAACAAATATCCGAACAAAAGTCCAAAATCAAGTTAACTGTAGTTGTATGTCCGCACCGTACGCGCCGACCGCACCGCATTTGTGTGAAATTAAATCATAAACAAGAGCACGCTAAATTAATTTTATACTACTTTTCCATTCCAAAGTGTTCTGGAAGAGATTTCTTTTAGAAATAAGCATTGCCTATGTTCAAAATTACTTTTATGATCTTTTGTAACCACTATTATACGTGTAAGTAAACTGTTAAATAAAAATAAATAAAATAAATCATTATCAGAGCCCGATGCGGATGACATACTTATGCAGCGCGTTTGACGCGTAACGGTGCGAATATATGCGCGTTCAGCATTAATATGACTTTTTATTTTTTCATATCGACAACTTATCAGTCATCTAATACATCATTAATATATTGTGTGAGCAAAATTCAAATCTAAGTTTTCTTTGTAGCTCTCACTTTTAGAACGTTAGCACATGATTTGATTTGATTTGAAGTTTTCAGTCCTTGATGCTATTCTACCAATGATAGGATCTAATAATAGGGTCTATCGGCAACATAATGTGCATACGAACTTTCTTTTTTGTAGAGCAACACTAAGAAACAACTTGTTGCCATTCCTTGAATATTGTTTAATGCGTCCACATCGCTATCATCAATATATAACAGAGAAGTAACATACAGCAACAAGGGAATAATAACACGCAAAATGCAAAATGCAAAATGAAATACATGCAGAATGCAAGAACTATAGAACAAAATAGTTATCAGATGTTGACAAAAACAACAATATTGTTTCTAAAAGTTGAACTTACTTAGCTCAACAAGTTACACATGTCCATTGAAGTATAATGTCATAGAACAGACATCTCGAACAAAGTGTGTGTCCGACCCGGGAGGTTCGATTTTCAAAATTGAGCCCCCGTTCTCCTTTCAAAATAGAACGAATCTGTTGAAGATTGTAGCCACCTGGCGCCAATGCATTAGGGCATACACGGTGTTCGCGGTGTCGGTTCTACGAGTACGCTTCTCGTATACGCTAGTAATAATACTTCAATGCACATGTCCACTATAATTTTTGTAAACTATCGAACTTCAGGGATGCTGCTCGATCAGAAATAGGTTTAGTTAGGTTTTCCTGGTACGTTACTGCTAACATAAGCTATTACAAGTTTGGTAATGTTGATCCTACGAAGCCATATTATAGAAGACCCGCAAGAAGTTTACTAGTTTGCCGGCCATTTCGGCGAATTGACGAGGAAGATATAAGCACAAAATATGCTCCCAAACATCTATACCTTATTTAGATTTGTTATTTGCATACAAATAACTTAAAGGAGATGTTTCAGAAATGTATGGCGCCTTGGCGTGGACAGTGTACATTCAGTAGGAAGTAGCTCATATTATTTCAAAGCTTTCCTTACTATCCAAATTCTAGATTTCACCTTGCTTTGGCGACAATAATTAATTATATGGATAATATATTGTAACACTGAGACAGTATGGTGTCGATTGCATAAGACAATTGACAGTTGTTATATCTAATGTCATATCATATTAGGAGTGTCAAATGTCAAATGCAAAGTCAAATAAGCACGATCTATTTGGATTTGGTCACATTGGATCCATAATAATCCAATAATGGATCTTCTATTATTATTAAATCATTGTGTGTTAATTTCTAAAGCTACCTATCTTATCTAAGTATACGGTGCAATTCGTCGCTTCGATCAATCTGAACAAAATCGTGGCGACAGATCTCCAAGAGTCAACATTGTCGATTTATTGTTACAATATTCACGTTTGCATGGGTTTTTATTGAGATCTCGGACTGCGATATAGGTAATCTTCGATCGTCAACGATATTAACATACATAGCATTCGGTCTAAAACGACATAATAAACTGAAAGCAGTTTGGAAACGCTTGCGACCAGATGACTAAAATGCGCATACTATTAAGAAAAGCAATGTTCTGTCTAAGGTGTAACCACATAGTAGGCACCTTTTATATAAATAACAGAAAGGTGTAACTAAATGAAGGTGAGCGCTGCATGGGCAGATGTTATAGAAGCATGATAAAATAAAAATTATTTGCACAAATCATCGATACACCAGCAGAAGGCTAATGGGCATCTTACCGAAAATTCGACCTACATAAATATGCCAATGCAAACTTAAATAAGTATGAACCTAACGTGAAACTGGATAATTGTGTGGCATAAATGAAGATTTGTCTTATAAAAATTATAACCCTACACAGTTGCAATTTCTATATTTTAATATTTGAAATATGACAGAAGTAAATAAAAAAACAGCATTTTATTTATTATTGTTTTATTTTTTCATTTCAATCATCATCCTCTCTTAACAATATGCCATCCAGGACCAAAGCCGGTGCCTCAATATTTTGTCTGATACCGAGCCCAACCCAGATTTATTTATTTATTTATTAAGGTTTGCCAACGAAATTACATTGTTGATACATTGTATGGACAGTTAGGTATGCATAAAGCTAATTTAGGTAGAAATAATTTCACTTATAGACAAACACAGATACCATACAATGGTCATTACGTATACACAGGATTCCATTGTTCACTTTCCAGTAGTACAACTGCAGTAATAACCACTTATCATGCCATCCCAACTTACTGCTTGTCTCGCCAACATTATATTGTATGTATAATACACTTTTCTAGATTGATGGTGATACTTTATACGACCTCATATTAATATGGTATCCTGTTAGGTTGGCATGAGTTCACTAACAACTTCCACGTTGTTAGATATTTCTGCTTGGAATGACCCATGTTGCCTAATTTGTTCCCCATAATAACATAGCACCAGCATGCATAGCACACCATGCCACCATCAGGAATCTGAAACAAATAAAACAAATCTATGTATAACATGTTCTATTTACTGTTGTAACTTAACACTGTTATTATTTAATTATTATAATTATAATTTTTAAGATACATAATTATTAATAGATACATAATAATATAATTTATAAAGATACATAATCATCTAATTTTAGTGTAACTTAATTTAAAAGATACAAAATATACCTCTCTAGGGTGAATTCTTGCCATGATATCATTTCGCTCGGGTCCTTCTGGTATTGAATGAACTTGAACCCTGGTGCGGGGAGTGAACGACTGCAGTTGACTGCTCCATACATATGACGAAAGGTTCCCAGAAGATTGTGCAATAACTCCCCGCTCCTGCGGTATGTAAACCCGGGTAAACAGGTATTGCGAGATCCAGGAGTCCAAAAAACAAAGCCATAGGTAGTTTATATAATTATGCACTTGATCACTATAACACTAATGTTTTAGTTTTATGTTGTTCACTCCAAAGAAACGCGAATGCCGCCCGATTGCGATACCGAAAAAAATGACAATTGACACTTGCTGGTGACTTGCTTTGCTTGCTAAACTTCAAAAGTTCTACAGTACAGATAACTAATCACAGACAACATACAAATCAATGTTTGTTTTGACAGTTCCTTATAACGGAGTGTACTAGTTCCATGGAACCACCAATGTTGTCGTGTGTAAAAATAATTTATTGAAAATAATTTCTCTGCAGAGAACAGTTCATTTAATATTTTTTTTAATATTTTTCCGTGAATCAGTATGTTTTTCTCTATTTATGCTAGAATGTACAAATTCCACGCCCAAAATAAGACATCTCCTTTCTTACTTTGTTACTTAAATTACTTAATAAAAATATTATACGTAATTATATCACTCCTCAAAGGCGTATTTGGTGATTCATGATTTAAACATAATTTTAAAGCTGATAATAATATTATGTTCTTCATTATCCACGAGACATATGTTAATGTTATCATTGAAAGATATATTATTTTTAATAGCGTAATAAATATTAATAATTCCCAAGGCTTACCTTGCTAACATATTTTTAGCTACAGCGAAGCGTGGCTAATGTATATTACAAAATTTAAATTGAAAACGTGAATCAATCCAACAAAAAATAAACGAACAGATCCTCGTTTTATTACACTAACATTTGATTTTTGATGAGAAAGTCACCTTGCTTCGTTTTTTTGGTTCCGTATCTCAAAAGCAAAACGCGGATACCTTAAAGTAGCACTTTGTAATTTATCTATGTTCGTTTCAAGAACACGTAGAGATATCAAGTTGAAATTAAAATCTAATTCTTGTCTGTAATCCCTTGGTGTTTTAAAAAAATCAAACTTCTAATCAACGAAATCAAAAGGTACACCCGCTTAAGTCGCAATTTTTTAGTTACTTACATACTCGCAGGGCACACTTAATGGGGTACCCCATTACGTTCTAACTTAATGGGGTACTTCCGTTGATCTAGAATAATAAATTGATCGCGACCTATGTCTATGTATAGGGTCGAGCATTTTCTAACGGCAAAATTAAGTTTATTATTCAGTTCAGTTTATATTAGAGCAATGTTTGGATCTGCAAGATTGTATAATGACATCAGACATACACATTATATAATATGTAAAAACATACACATCATCAACGATATCATATAGTTTAATAAAATGTGATTGAATTGTATATGTAAACTACAATCTTGATATTAATACGAACTGTAAATTAAGTAACTATAGTTCTGTACTTCTCTTAGAGATGGCACCACAGGTAGGTGTCGATTAAATACATGTCGCGAACTGTATGGTTTCATCCCATCTCAAAAATACACAATGCGTCTAAAGAAGTTTTCATTTCGAAAAACAACGCTGCACACTTATAACCCCACATCGCATTAGAATCCCTATGTCATGTGTGCCATGACTGACAACACACAAAGACAAGAACACCCAGACTGTGAACAGAAATTCAAACCTTGACACCTGACACGGCGCGGCAGTCCAGCATGGTAATCATTACGCCACACGGGTCGTCCAGAAGGACGCGAGGACTCATTAACCAAGCATCAGTTCAATAACACATAAACAATGATTGTGATACAGGTACCAGGCGATCGTGAGACCGATGAGGCCCAGGATGTCCAAGACGTGTTCCCTGATCATGATAGCCGGCATCTGGGTCAGCGGGATGCTACTCGCCATACCCTGCTTGCTGTATTCGACAACGAAGGAATACCGGTATGTATTTTGTTGATTCCAGCGATACTTGTATTATTAGCTCGTTTCGGTTGTGTACAAACTTCAAACCTTTAATATTATGTAAATATTATGCAAAAATGTTGAGCTTTCCATGCTTCGAAGCATAATTATGTGAGGCTGTCGGTCCTGGTTGTTATCATTAGAGAGCAGTTACCATATCAGAGACCTTTAGTTGGCATAAATACTTCCAACATTTTGATTAACTTGGCATGGATTTTTTTGTAAATATTCGTTAATTTTGCTACGTTTATTGGATTTTATAAAAAATATGTATTAACAGTATAAAAAATTAACATATACTATTTTGGAAATACAGCATGTGTCTTTAAATGCACATCGCCAGCTTCTCAAGTTTACACTTACAAGAAAGTATGTGCACTAATATACACACTGCCAAGTGCAGGGACAAATTAGACAGTGGTTAATTTTTTTAACCCGTGTGCATTTAAATGCACCATACCAAGTATAGAAACTCAAATATGAGGAGAAACCTGTGTAGGCACTGCAGTGGGATATGGAAATATTTTAATATGACCTCATAACAAAATTTAAAATGAAACATGAACATTATTATAAGGTAAGTTGATTTTATATCAAAATTGCATCTTATAAATGTATCATAAATTTTGTTTCTAGGTCAAAAGAACTATGAAGAAATCTATATTATAACACAGTTTTAATATTCAGCTTGATGGATCACATGCGATGCCTATTACTGGAAATTTTATCAACATGAATAAACTTTTAGTATTGAACATGATACTGAGGCAAACATTTTAAATTCAGCGGGCCTATTATGAACTTTTATAAAACCATTCATGTTCCAGGCAATTTATTTCTCGGGCTTTAGAAGACGTGTATGATTGGCTAAAAAAGTGTCACGTGACCGCTTTCGTAACACGAATTTGACTTTTACACTGGAACTTGGCTGGAATTAACAGTTCATAATAGACCGCCAGTACTCGTAATGCATTACGGATTAATGCATAGTTGTTATAACAATATTTTACCATTTTGTATATTAAACATTTATTATTATGAAAGGCGAATCATTATGAGTTGTGAAAGTCACAGATATTTTTCATATATATTATTTTATTGACGATAAATTAGATAGTTTTGTTGTATAACTAAGTATGACATTTTGAATCGCGTGTACAATATTATTTATGTAGTTATTTGGGATGGACTTTGTTTATTTACTTCGTCTTATTGGACGTATAGGTACACGATTGCGACAGCAAACGGTTATATCATTTTGCTGTTCAAAAAATAACTAGAGAGTACCTACATGTTTCAGTGTAATTTCCGCACATTTGACATCAATGGAGGAAATATTGAGGAAAATAGCTTTGCATTATTCATATTTCTATCCAACTGATCGATCAAATATACGCGTGTCAGTTCCACTTATCGAGTGAGAACGTTACAACATTTTCGAGAAACCCTCGAACACAGGTATTGCGTGGAATTTACCAATTAATTTCCCTCGTCTCAGGCGCAACGTATCGGAATGAATCAAAGAGACGTCAACAGACGCTGTTTCGATAAATTCTCTTTCTATTCTTTTGTCATGTCAGTATCGTCAGGATTCTTTTGGAAAATATTTAACATTGGAAACTTTTATGTTATTCTATAAATACCGTACCACAAAATAATACCGTAAAATAATATATAAATAATATAATAATAAACTATTTTAAATATAGATGGACAAATTACGAAAAAATATAACGTTGTGATGAAATTATATTAATATCACATTTTTTTCTATTATAGAAGAAAAAATAGGATAAAAACTTATTTTAAGAAGCTCTCTTATGGAGGCCATACCTACATGATCAGGTGTACTTGTCAAGTTTACAGTTCGACTTGTCAAATTTACAGTTTAACTTGATGCGGCATCCAGTGTGCATGAGATAGTTATATGGCCAGATAGCTATACCGTGGCCATACACGATCAAGTATACTGGATGTCGCGTCAAGTCTACTGCAAACTTGACAAGTACACTTAATCGTGTATGGCCTCCGTCAGAAACGCAGTAGCGAGGCACTTAAAAACACTACGAAGTGTGACACTTGCCTAACTTGCCTAGTTACCTTTTTATGATGAAATGTCAAATTTTACTTAAGTTTTCTAATACCTCTGCTGGAGTGCTTACAAATTGACGTCATCATCATGGTCTTTCAAATGACCATTCACCACCATCATGAAGATCACTTCAGCCCACTGGCCCAGCTTTTATTTATACGTAGTATAAATAGCTTTTGTTTATATGTAGTAGGTCCTCTGTAGCTATTACAAAGCTGAGGAATTTAGGGTTTGATCGGTAAAGCGTACTTAGACTTCGAATTTTTTCAGACAACAGTCAAATGTATGATGACTGATACTTTGTTCATAAGAAAATATGAATAAGTCATATAAAGCGACTAACGGAAACGGTTATTTAGGTATTTTTGTTCCGATAAATTTTAAGTCTACGCTATATAGATCTCACCCTAAGAGTTCATTTATTATTTACGTAGAAGAAGTGTTGAATATTCTGAATAGTATAAAGAGGCTGCCAATTAGCATAATATATCCAGCGTGGCGTGTTAAGGTCTAAAACGACCCTTATAATGTAAGAAGAGACGCTCCTGACAATGGGACAGTTGACAGGGACTTTGATGTTCTATGAGACCTATTTGTGACATACAATATCATGGAGTATTACTATAGAAGACATATTATTTGGTATTACTCGCGCCACTAAAGAAATTAACCTAAAATGGCGGCACTTATCGTTCCCTCTATAATTAATCTGGATCTGCTATCGCGATACGCTGCGTTCTTTCTAAATTCATTATTAAATTGTTATCTGTTCCAAAGTATTTCAACCAGTAATATTTTATTTAATTACGTAGTCAACCTAATTAGGCGTTAGGTTTTATACGTTATACGAAAATACGGAACCCACGGTTCGCGATTCCAATTAGTACTTGGTCAGGTTTTAAAATATCTTGCTAATATTTGTTTTTAAATAATAAAGGTACATTAAAAAATATCACCTATCTAGCAACTTTGTTTTGCTGACGGTCCTTCCTACCTATCATTGCAAGTACGAACCGTACGTAATTTTAAATTCGTTTCTATAATGGCGTGGATTATATTACCCATTTGTGCGTTTACTATCTATGTCTGTGGTCCATACAGTTTATGGAGCAGTATCAAACAACGACGTGTATCTATCATCTGTTCAATTTCAACTGTTCCAACTGTTCAAATTCAATTGGATACAATTTTTTTTTACATGAAATACGTTAATGCTTGACAACGATCCCACCTGGTGGTAAGTGGCGATGAAGTCTAAGATGGTGAACGCACTAACTTATGTAATAAATGCCTATTCACTCTACTTATCGTGCATTTCACGTTTGAAGTTAATATTTTCTTTTGTCTCGTGTAATTAATAAAGTCGTGTTTACTTAACTACACGCCAATTTATTGCCATAACAAATTGCATCTGTGTAAATACTGGTTGATTCATAAATTACCTTTAATAATATTGTTTTGCATTGGGTAAAATTAGGTATGGTCCATTCGTATAGAAATTAAAATTGAATCGCCAATTGTGTTGCTAAGCGCAAAACTTGAGAACAACTGAACGGGTTACGTTAATTCCTCTTTTATTGTGTTTTTTATTGTCAGGACAAGATTCTTATAAAAGAAAAAATTAAGAAAGTTATACAGAAAATATAAGAATAGTTAATGACCATATTAAATTTTCTAATGTAACCTTAGCAATATAACTTTTCTATTTTATAACTGTAAGTCGAAGGAGAGAGAGAGAGAGAGGGGTTGACAGGTGGTATCAAGTTCGCTGGGTCAGATAGTATAAAATAAATATTTAGTTAGTACTTAAAAATATGTTATTTAGAACTTTGTATTTGATAATATTGACTTAAAAATTTTACACATAACTTGAACGTCTGTTTCACGCAAGTGTTCGTATTCGAATCTTGCATGCAATTTTAAATTGTTTATAATACCAAAAATAAATCCTATTGTAATGAACAAATGTAATAATGATGCTTAAGTTTACATGGTTTACACTTGATGTATGCGTAATAAAACATTTGTTGACAAAAATAAAATAATGAAATATGTGAAGTAACCATTTGTCAATTCGAATTACGGCCGAATTTCGATCGCTGAGCTGGAGTCATTATATTAGTTAGAAAGGCTTTAGCATTGCACCAACAAAAATATCTCTCGGCAACTTAGAAAGTTCTTCCTTGACTCTACAATTTATTTCATCTCTCCACTTCAAAATTACTTCGAGATAAATTGGATTATACTTGCTTTCTGCGTCTTTCTAGAACCTTTTTCTCTCTCCTTGCCAGTTTTCTTTCGTTTTTTTAACCCTTTAATGTCCCTGCATTACGACTGCAGAATTTCTCATTTATTCCAACTCGAAAAGGTAAAATTATCGTGTCTTCAAAAAAACTTCAGTAGTATCGTCCTACATTTTATTTTATTATGTGTTTTCATCCAGTTTACTTCAGATTTATTTCGAAAAATCGTGAACCTATCACTCAGTAATTTCATAGTTTACTAGACAGTAAAATTGTTATGATTTCTAATATAAAAAGTTCACGAAGTATTAATTTATTACCAATATTTAATACTCACGAGCAGGGATGCCAACTGTACCATCGAAATTGTTCCGTTTTCATAGTTGATGGTAAAGTTCAATGATTTATTACCACCACCTGTTACAATTTTGTTTCATAACACCCCGAGAAATTTCGATTTGTTTCACTACTACGGGCGAACTCTTTACGCTATGTGTATGATTTTTGAGATAAAAAGTACAGTTATGCGATTTTATCCCCGCAGTTACTTAATTATATGAGTTGTAGTAGCATAAATTCTCAATGCCCTCTGTCTATGCAATGTTCCATTTAAGCAATATGACAAGCAAACTGCATGATATTTTTACAAATTAAATCAGTAGGTATGAAATCAAATCTCGTGCGCATCATTCGTGTGTTCCCTTCATACTTACAAAACCTGAACACCGTAACTATATCAGTTACTAGGTCACACCTATCTTTCTACGCACAAGGACTCTGTGGAGGTCACCAATATGAGGGATATTGGTGACCTCCACAGAGTCCTTCTCTCACAGTCAAAATTATCGTGGGCAATAATAAACAGCTTTAGAAAAATTTGAGTTAGCATTAAGCCTGCCTTTTGTATCTGTATCTGTTAAGTGCAATATAGTGTTTTTGATTTCATTTAATTTTTTTAACTTAAATTAATGTATAAAACCTTATATCTTAAGGATACTACATACAACTACACATCATAACTCGTAAAGTAATGTACTATAAGCAGGGTTATAAGAATATTGGGGTTGCTAAGGATTTGAAAACGGCGTTACATTGCCACAAGAGTAAGTTCAAGATTAATATCCATAAATAGAGGATGTTTAGTTTAATTTGAGCAATCTAAAATGGGTGGATTACTCAAGTTACCGAATAGCTTTAGAATCTAATAATAATAAATAAATTATTGTTTATTAAATTAATATTCGAGTCCTTTTAGCTTCATGTAATATTTTATCTGACACAAGGAAGATATATGAAGGAAAAAGCTAGGTCCTATTTTATGGCAACGCGAAATTACATTCTCGGTAAAACCGTAGCAAAGTTGTGGAATGTTTTGTATACAGTACTCAGGAAAGTTTGCTTATTTAAAATATTTGTACAGAGGTATAATTTCCAAAACCTTAGTCATGTATTGCGCAGGGCTTTTGCAGGTAATGAAATAGAGTGATAAAATGGACAAGAAACTTGTAACGTCAATAAATGTTTTGTTTTCGATTTGTACACAGTCATTCTAGAGGCATACGTAGTTTTTACGCTAAGAAGAGGCTACATGGATTTTCAGCTTAGCATTCGCGTAACGGGATTATCTGTATGCCAATTTTAGTCAAGCGATAGCGCGAATTGCTAGCCTTAATTTAAAGTTGATTTGGTTTTTGATTCAATTTTGGTTTAGCCGAGATCATGATTGCGAATTGCCCTTCATGTTATTTCTTTTTATAATGTGAAGTGCGGACAGTGTATTAAAATATGACTGTTCATCAACCATTATTCTTTTATTTTATTGAATATCAAATAATTTATTTCATGTAGGTATTAATGTGTTCTGGACAGTTACAGTTGGCCCTAGCAGTCTTTACAACTTCGCCTAGACAGAGGGGTATAAGCCGCGCCATTAAAGAAACGAATCTAAAATGGCGGAAATTATCATTCCCCTCACTCGCACGTTATTCCTATTCTAGCGTGCGAGTGAGGGAGAATGGTAATTTCCGCCATTTTAGATTCGTTTCTTTAATAGCGCGGCTTATAATTATGTATGAATCAATACACTTTTGAATGTCAAATATTTTAATTCTATTTTCGTTGCAAAAAGGTGAATTATAAAACAGGAGATAAAATATGTAGTTAATTAACCTCCTTAGCCCATATTTTAAAAATATTCCTTACACTGATTAAAAATTCTAATCATTTTCATTCATTTCATTGTTGACTTGAGCGGCCCGTAATGCGGACGTTGATTTCTAAGCGTTCTTGTGATTAATATATTGTTCCACTATTACATTTTTTTTATTACATTATACATTACATTATATTCGTTTTTGTAAAGTATACTGTTATTAAATATGAGTCAACTGTAACATGATGTTTATTTTAAATTAAGTTTGATTTTTTGCTATTACATGTCACCCACCTCAAAGAAGTTCTACTTCGAGCGCGCGCAATTTTTTTTTATTATCCTTCCCTTACACTAGATATCTATACTAATATTAATAAAGAGGAAAGATTTGATTGTTTGCATTGAATAGGCTCCGAAACTACCGAAGCGATTTGAAAAATTCTTTCACTGTTGGGAAGCTACACTATCCCCGGGTGATATAGGCTATATTTTTTTTACTATTTTTCCCGAAGTGAAGCGAGGGCGATTTCCTAGTAATACATAATTAGTTAGTTACTTTTCTTTAAGCCTCGTAAGAATTTACTCGTTAAAATTTCCAGTCTCCAACGATTTATGATAGTAATTATGAGTGGCCGATTCAATGGTTCAGAAATTGATGTGCTGCATCGGCTTAATACTGTAAGCCACGACAAACTGGATGATATTTTTTTTAATGAAATATTCCCGTCATATTTAAAATAATATGTTAAATATTGTAATTATAAAATACCTCTAAAGTACCTCTATAGATTTAAAATTAAAAGCTCATAACGTAATAATTATGGCAGAAATTTTATTCGGAGAGGGGGGAGGGGTAAGACCACAAGACCGTTAAATTGGACTAAAAATCGCTCTGTTTACAGCGCTTTAAAGTATAATTACAATTTTCATAATTTAAAACTTCAATTAAAATATTACATTTACGAATATTCTGTCGATGAAACCTAAAGTACACACTAAGTAAGTAGTTTAAAATCACATAACACTTCTTTGAAGTTGAAGGACAATATTTGAAGGACAAAGCAATAAGCATTTTTGGTGGCTTCCCTAGGGTACCCACAGCAAGGTTTTACGAACAAGGACCTATTTACCGTTAATGAATAACCTTTTATATATTGTATAATCACGTCTTGTATAATGTACATATTATTGTGTTGTAATGTCGATACCTACACTCATACATAATTATTTTAATACTTGAATAAACTACAGCTTACAATGTCAACCATAATTCATAACAACATTTGCCTTATTTAAAGCTTCATACATTTTATAATAGTAAGTACCTAAACATAAAACAGTTGGCTACAGAAGTTTACCTTTTACTTACAATTAGTATAAAACAATCCCGAAAGATGAACTAAAACCAATTGTTACTTTTACATATTGACACTGTTTTGCGTTCATTACTTTATACGTTCAACAACTATAATTTTATTTGACACATACGTTACACTTTTCTTTTGTTAAAATTTACTTTCATAATATTGCAATAATATTGCAAAATTAATATATTTTGCAATCTAACACAATTATATTATAATTTTTAATCGATTTACCTCACATACCTAGTTAACATTTGAGCCACTATGTGGTAGTAGTACACTCTTTAGAATCAAATTCCTTTATAATTTCAAAATACTATGGGTTACTAGAACCGGTTTTGAATTCATGGGCCCGTTTGGGAAATATTTGGCTTTAAAGTCTCAATTTTTCTTTGAGTCAATTTAAGTGTCCCCCTAACAGTTAAATGGTTGGAAGTGGACTAGTGAAAATAACAAAAATAGGTTATAATTATGATGAATTTAAAGGAAAACTATCACGGCTGGGTTAGCTTAAGTAGTTAATGAGTAACAGTCGATAAACTTACTACTCCAGAACCAGTGCCAGTTTTATATTTTTTATCAGTATAGGCCAAATTATTTGCGCCGCCCCATGTACCTTTCTAAAATAAAAAAGAAAATGTGTGCAATTCACACGTGGTAGAAGTGAAACTTTCCAAAATTTGGGTTTCAAGATCCATCCATCCATCAGCCCTTGGAGGTCCACTGCTGGACATAGGCCTCCCCTAACTTGCGCCACTCTGACCGGTCCTGAGCCTTCTGAATCCAGCGGATGCCCGCTGTCTTCTTCAGGTCGTCGGTCAATCTTGTCGGGGGGCGTCCTGTACTCCGCTTTCCGAGATGCGGGCGCCATTCGAGGACCTTTCTTCCCCAACGGTTATCGGTCCTTCGCACTATATGGCCAGCCCATTGCCACTTCAGCCGGCTAATTCGTTGAGCTATGTCGGTTACCCTTGTTCGTCTACGGATCTCCTCGTTTCTGATACGATCACGTAGAGAAATACCGAGCATAGCCCTCTCCATAGCCCGCTGCGCTACCCTGAGCTTGTGGATTAGGCCAATAGTGAAGCACCACGTCTCGGATCCGTATGTCATCACTAGCAACACACACTGCTCGAACACCTTCGACTTCAGGCACTGAGGTAGTGTTTTGGACGACAAGATATGACGCAGTTTCCCGAACGCAGCCCATCCGAGTTGGATTCTACGAGTGAATACTTTCTCGAAGTTGGACTTACCCATCTGGATCACTTGTCCTAGGTAATTGTATTCGTCTACAACTTCGAGAGCGGCGCCGTCAACAACAACCGGTACGGGTGTAACATGGACATTCGACATGATTTTCGTCTTGTCCATGTTCATCTTAAGACCCACCCGTTGTGAGGCGCTGTTCAAGTCCCCGAGCATTGTACCTAGTTCCTCCAGGGATCCTGCCAGGATAACTATATCATCGGCATATCGCAGGTGTGTGATGTATTCGCCATTGATGTTAATGCCACGTCGTTTCCACTCCATCAACTTGAACACATCTTCCAATGCAGCGGTGAACAGTTTTGGGGATATAACGTCCCCTTGCCTGACACCTCTCTGCAATTGGATGGGGTTCGTGGCTGTGTCGTGTACTTTGACGGACATGGTGGCTGATGAGTACAAATACTTCAACACCTCGATATACCGGTAGTCGATCCGGCACCGCTGAAGAGAATTTAGTACTGTCCAGGTCTCGATAGAATCAAAGGCTTTCTCATAGTCCACATAGGCGACACATAACGGCAGATTATACTCCTCGGTCTTCTGTATAATCTGCCGCAGTGTGTGTATGTGGTCTATGGTGCTGTAGCCTTTCCGGAATCCTGCTTGTTCGGGAGGCTGGAAGTCGTCAAGCCTGCGTGCAATGCGATTTGTGAGCACCCTCGAAAACAGCTTATAAACGTGGCTAAGAAGCGCGATTGGCCTGTAGTTCTTCAAAAGGGCTTTATCGCCCTTTCATTTATCGCGGTTTCAAGATAATGAGATGAAAAAGCAATAAATCGAATCTTCTACCTTGTTCCTCGCGCCATCTATGAATACAACTTAGTATTTTTTAAAAATCTATCTACCAATAAAATGAATCTTCTATCTTATTTGCTCACGCCATCTATGAATACAACTTAGCACTTTTTAAAAATGTATCTAGCAATAAAACGAATCTTCTATCTTATTCCTCGCGCCATCTATGAATACAACTTAGCATTTTTACTGTCTGTATAATCGGTTGGTCGATCGACAGATATTAAACAACGAAAATGAAATTCTTATTTTTTGTTGATAAATTCTTTGAAAATATTTAAAAGAGCATTTGAAAGTATTTAAAAACAGTATAAAAATAAAACTAAAAAAAAAGAAATACTGAGAGACGCGAACCTGCGCATCAAGTATTGTGTATCTACGTCCTGACCATTGAGCTACGGAGAAGTTAGATTCAACCACGAAATTAGCGGTTATATTATCTTACCTGTCGTTTTTCCGTTGCATCCGGTTTGAAATCACAACGATTCTAAAGAAGTTTCACTTCAATAATTTTCCATTAATATTAAAGAAGGCACTGAATTATTCACTAAAAAAGTGCGTAAAAAACAAGAATTACAAGTTTTTACGGCACTTTTTAATAGCAAAATCATCTATAATATCCATTATAATATCGTCTTCTGAAATCTGCCGCCCCTAGGACGATGCCGCCCCTAGGCCGCGGCCTATACGGCCTATTGACAAATCCGGGACTGTCCAGAACCCTACATTGCGCGTGGCCTGATACGCACTTGCCCGGTTTTTTGTTCTTTAGTGTTAACTGTTAGTTAAAACGCCTCGTTGGATTCAACCCATTAATGGCCCACTGAGCACTGGTCTCTTCTCTTTAAGAGGTCTAGCTAGACCATACTTTAAAGGTTGTTTCAGTGTGGATTAAGAGTTAGCGACCAACTCAAGTGTCGAAAGTTTTTATGCCGCTCAAAGGCCAGTGACATGGCTTAACGACAGTTATCTTACGATAAACTTCCGAGGCACAGGAACTCATCCAACTACCGACTACGCCCTTTGTTGCTTAATCCGATCGATCACTCAGGATCAACACAGTCATGCCGCTGGGCTATAAGCGTCTCGTTAGTGACCACAAAATTAGCCACAATATTATTATACTAAAAGTAATTGTTTCACAGTAGAGTTATCAGGTTATTATGGCACTTTGTGTGTTAGTGGAATTTAAATTTTGCATAGATAATAATTCAAATATTTTACTTTGTTCAACTTAGTTCTCATCATGAGATGATGACAGAGACATCTGTCTAGATGGTCCACGATAAAGCACCTTCCGAAAAGCCAAAAAATGACGTGCATAAGTGTATCAGTGATACCTATATGAATAAAATATTTTGACTTTGACTTTGACTTTGACTTTGACTTTGATGGCAGCATGAAATTTGGCACATTTATTAAAGCCCCTTAGCCTATTTAGAATCCAAAATTTCATAAATGTAGCTTAAATAATTGTTGATAAACCTAACCTACTTCCAGATGACATAGAAACTTGATATTTGGTATTGAGGTATACTCAAAATTATCTAAGAACGCATTAATGATAGCTGCCATTTATTAATATGAACCAACCTTGTACTTACGTCTTTGAGCAAAATGGAATAATTATTTAATTGACATGAATAGTTGGATACTTACGAACAAAGAATTTTGGCAAAATTTGTTAAAAATCCCCATTCGTATTGTATCGTATTCGTATTGACGTTATTTATAAATCATATTAAACGTTATAATCTAGTAAAAATCCCATCACATCATAATTTATGCAAAATTGAATAAAAAAATAAGGCGTCGAATCAATGTTATATGAAGATGACAAAATCTACACTGACGTTAAGTGATGTGACAGCATGAATCCACTTATAAAACCATAATAATCGATACATTACTATAATCGAAACTTAAAATAAAAATGAATTTATTTTATTTCTTTCTTTGTGTTTAACAATTAAACAATTTAAGTTCTTCTCTTCTATAAGAACATGACCAAAAGTGTTTATTACGATAATCTCTAACTGCAGCCATTTGAACTGATTAAAATACGGTTAGAATATTCATTATTCAACCGAAACCCAAATTTCATACGCTGGATGCGGCGCGGACGAATTAACAGTGAGTTTTTTAGGAAAAAAATATTTTATTATAGTCGTAAATATATAGTTATTGAGCGTATAGGTATGGTAAAGTAACTTAAGTAGCTCAATGGAGGCAGTATCATTCCAGTTACTTGTGGATATCTAAATGTTTCGGTTTTTAGAATTTACAATTTCATTATTGAATCGATTAGAAAGTCTTACAATTTTGAATCGATTTGTTGCAAAAATTGGTTCTTTCGTGAATCGATTTTTTTTGTACATCTCTAGTGTCACTGCGATGACAAACGACAAATATGCATTCTTAGTTCGTGGGGACTATAGATAGGCGTATATAAAGCAAAAAATCTAAAACTTAAAATTATGGATAGGTGAATATTTATGGAGTAATTTTACAAATAACAATATGTAAATGTATTTATCAATAAATACTAATAATTTCTAGACAAAAAGTAATGATAACTTATCAAAAACATATTCATAAATATGAAATAAAAGCCAAGTTAAAAAAAAGAACTGAGATCTAAATGGGTGCTAAGTTCTGTAGTAAATGCTAAAATTTTAGTTACAAAAACATGTAATTCAAGCTCTACATTTCAGTTGGCTAATATTCTGTCTCTTTTCAGGTCAAAAGGAACTCTCAAAACGGCTTGTCTACTATCCTGGCCAGATGGATTACCGGATGTTTCTTATATGGACTTTGTGTAAGTATAGACATTACAGTAAATTATAGATTATTCGCAAAGGACAGATTCGCAAAAGGACAGACAAAGGACAGCATTAAGCAAAAATTTATTACAATACACGATTACGTGGGAAGAGGGGATAATTAAGAGGCTCTGTGGTTCCGAAAATAGAATGCCATTTCATCTTTACATAGTTAAAATACAATATAATTCAAAGAGAATAGCTTCTTATAAAACCTTATTTGTTAAATCATAGTAATTGAAACGAATACAAATATTTTAAGGCTTGCTACGATCCTGTGCAATCTAAACTAATATAATAAAGAGGAAGGTTTTGATTTTTTGATTGATTGTAATGGATAGACTCAAAAACTACAGAACCGATTTCAAAAATTCTTTCACCAATATGATGTTCTATTGTTTACGTACCGTAAGCTATATTTTTATTTAAAGGGATATTAAAAGGGATCTATCGCATTGCGTCGAGAAACTAATGGTGTCGATGAATAAAGTCGTGTAATACAAACTAAAAGTAAATACGAGTAAATTGCTTAAAAATAAATTGATGCTTAGTTAACTCTGATAAATAACATGAACGATGATCTGATGAATGATGAAATTAACATTTTAAAGATTTTATACATTACACAGCGTTATTATTATACTAACTAGATGTTCTATTAAAAACCAAAAATCAAAACACACGTAAGTCACGAATAATTTTTATGTCCATGAAAGTAAATGGAGCGTAAAATCGCAAAAATTTACGTTATTAGGCTTGTCTTTATGCAACGCTGAAATGATCTGAGCGAAGTAAAAATTGCTAAAACATTGTGAGTTGCAAAAAATGTGGTAGCCATTATACCGCTCGTTACGTCACAGGTTAACAAAATGTGCAACGTTATTCCCAAAGAAAGGTTCCAGCTAAAATTATAACAAAACAACGCTAGTTAGCTTTGACTGAATGATATACGACGGAGGTCTAATTTGGCTTCAATGTTCCTACGGTTACAACGAATTTTAGTCTACAATTTCCATTCTGTGGATTCGGAATGCGCAAACATTGAATAGACGAGTCAGGGCTTAGTTGAATTTCAAAGGATTATGTAACGGGTGGCTTATTAAGAGTGCCTAATAGGTACTAAATTTGCGTGGTTAATTTGGCGGTTATTTTGTGTAGATACCATTGAAGTATTATTACTAGCGTATAGAACCGACACCGCGAACACCATGTATGTCTCAATTCATTGGTGCCACGTTGCTTCAATCGTGGATTCGTTCAATTTTGAAAATCGAACCTTCCGGGCGGGACACACATTTTCTTCGAGATGTCTGTTCTATGACATTATACTTAAATAAATAAATAAATAACGCTTCACACTCATATTCCCACACTAGGATTCCCTGTGTTGTGGGTACCATGGACAACACACAGAGACAAGAACACTCACACCCAGACCGAGAACAGAAATTCAAACTCATCATTCAAATTTCTGCCTCGCTGGGAATCGAACCCAGGACCCTTGGCGCGGTGATCCGGCATGGTAACCATTGCGCAACACGGGTCGTCAAATGGTAGACTTCAATGGTAGATACGGCAATTTCGATATGGAGTGTTTGAAAAACGTGTTTCAATTATTAAAATGTTCTATTCAAATCAATCGTCTATTGCCGAAACGCTGAAAAAATTCCGCCGAAAATTGAGAACTAGTTAATATGTTGTAGCCATAAAAGGACAATTGTTAAAGTGGTGACCTCGACGTGATTTTGATTTTTGAGTAACTACATTATTAATTGTTTCTTCGATACGAATGTTGCTTTTGCTGTAGTTATAGTAAACTCAGTTTATTCTTTAGAATATCTTATTCTTCTTCATTAGTGCTAGGTGACTGCTGATACTCGTGCAGAAATGTAACAAATGTACATAAGTATTTAACTTGGTGACGTTGTCTCATGTACTATTAATTCGTAAGAGAGAGAGAGCGATACTCTTTGTATGAGGAACATTTGTGTGTTTTCCGACGGGCCTATCTATTCTCTTCAAATCATTGTGTTTGAACCAGTTGTTCTAAGATAACGTTGAATTGTTACCGCCTGACAGACTTCATTGATTCAAACACCAACTAATTTAGAAAATCTAACATTTATTATCATAACCATGATGACTAGAAATGTTTTGTGAATACATTTCAGAATAATAACACATTTATAATCATTTATTGACGCTCTAACAGCTCTGAATATACAATATACACATTATATTTCAAGATGATTGCACTAATTTCAAATCAGGTGCCAGACGCTAAAAGCTCTATTGTAATAAAATCTAAAAACTAAAATGTACCGTCGCGTCGCAGCGTACAAAGAGATGGACTCTTTGTTTCACACTGTATGGAAGTTGGGAGTAATTTAAGTGCTATTAGGGATTATGGACATTTACTATGGATTATTTTCGTACTCGTAGTTAAGTATTCCGAAGATACGAATGTTATTCAACTCCATAGAGTATCTTATACATAGGGGAATAAAGATATCAGACATCAGTCGACTAAGTGACGCCTAACGCCATCTAACGCAAACTAACTGAACTAATGAAGAATCCTACGCATACCACTATATTTTATTTAGGTATATTTTTAATTTTGTTCCTATATTACTTCTGTTATAGAATCTACGAAGTACAAATATGTATATGACCGAACTATATAAAGTATAGAAGAAATGCTTTGTATTAAGTGAAAAGACCCTGTTCAACTCTTCATTTTTTATGGAAATATCCGGCAAATGAGCTGACGATCCACCTGGATGATGGATCCTCTGGAGTTAGTTGCTATCGTTGCCCATGAACATCAGCAACAGGCATCACTGATGCATTGCAAGCCAATAAAACTCATCTATACTAATATTATAAAGAGGAAATATTTGATTGTTTGCATTGAATAGGCTCCGAAACTACCGAACCGATTTGAAAAATTCTTTCACTGTTGGGAAGCTGCACTATCCCCTGGTGACATAGGCTATATTACATTTTTTTTTGTATTTTTTCCGAAGCGAAGCGAGGACGATTTCCTAGTCCTAAATACAGCCATGACCTAGCTCAATTTTATATTACTTTTGTTCGCAATAATGACAGATAAACACATTTTTCTAGTGCTGAAGAAGTGTGAAGTAGTGATTTCTAACCTGTGGGATTAATTAAAAAAAGCTGGTAAAACCGGTAAAAAGACTGATATTCATTAAAATATCTGTAGCAACTATCTGGTTCAAGTAGGAAGCTTTTTGTTTTCGGATGAACGCAACGTTGCTTCTCTAATTAAAACGCCATAATGTTGGCAGACTAGAAGATGAAGAAATTGGTACTAGAGAAAGAAATTATTTACATTTAGTGTTTTTATAACATACAAGTTAATGCTTGACTACAATCCCACTTGATGGTAAGTGGCTACACACTCAATAATAATAATAATATGTTATACAACTGGTAAAATATTTTAAAACCCACCTTCGCAATTTTAACGATTTTTGATAGAGTATATAGTGATCTTTTAACTATGCTAAGAGCTATGAAAAATCCACGAGAACTTTAGTAACTATAAGATCCAAAAATATTTTTAAATGATAATATTAAAGTACATTTTGTAATTAAAAAAAGAAAATCGGTTAATAAACACGGCAGAAAAATGTATTGATAAACTGGTTTGTTTTCGCCACTTTACAAATAGATTTGAGCAGAGGCTGAAAAATACTTGTAATAAAGTAATCTTTCAGTCATCGCGCAATATAGCAACCTTAATATTCTTTATCGCCTGTAATAAAATAAAGCTTTGTTGGCAAAACATGTTTTGTTCCACTAGCTAACGCTTGTAACTTTAATTGGCTGGAGATAGACCTACTTGATACTTTGAGTGTGAAGTATCCAAATTCCTAATATCTAGTTATTTATGGATTGATCGATTGATATCTTATGTAAAAGACTATAAATTATTATAAAAATCATTGTTTAATGATCTAGATATATAATTTTCGTTTAATATTACAAATACATAGTAGTCGTCAAATACCTATGTACCTACACAGTTAGAAAGTAACATAAATTATGGGTCCATTTACGAAATGTTTAAAGTGCTAATTTTGGTTAGAGTCAAAAGGCTAAAGTGTTGAAGTTAGACAAGTGAAAAAATTCTCAAAAATAGTTTATATTATGATATTTGC
Organism: Thymelicus lineola; assembly: GCA_963932265.1. NCBI lineage: Eukaryota > Metazoa > Arthropoda > Insecta > Lepidoptera > Hesperiidae > Thymelicus > Thymelicus lineola. The sequence continues at coordinate 14,828,200 of OZ010688.1, forward strand.
AAGGAAAACTATCACGACTACGTTAACATAAATTTTGTAGTTGTCGATAAACTTGCTACTTCGGAACTTCTACATTGCACGTGGCCGATTTTTATAGCCTTTTATATTAATGTGTAACATAATAATGTATTATAATCATTGAAGTATTATTACTAGCGTATAGAACCGACACCGCGAACACCATGTACCTATGTATGACCCATGCATTGGCGCCACGTGGCTTCAATCTTCAATGGATTCGTTCGATTTTGAAAGGAGAACCGGAGCTCAATTTTGAAAATGAACCTCCCGTGTCCCGCACATTTTGTTCGAGATGTCTGTTCTATGACATTATACTTCAATGGTTTTAATTGACTAAAGTAGTAGTTGGCGATGTAGTCTTGTGAGTTAATTTACTGATGGTATCCGAATAAACCATTTTTTTGTTATCAAACGGTCGGCATCGGCATAAACATAATTGAAATGTGCACTTGATTACATCTTATAAATCACCTAATCACATATCTTAATACTGACACAAAAATGCTACAGAAAAATTGCGTCGTAAACAATAAACAGGAATTATGTCGGGATCGTGTTTTTTAATAATAATAATAATAATAAATCTTTATTTCAGGCATCGAGGCCCATAACATAAATACCCACCCATAATACATAGCCCACCATACCCATACCCTTAATATATAGTTTTTTGCTTTTGCTTTGCTTTGGAGTTTATTTTTGCCTTTTTGTCGAAGCGTTGCCAATGGATTGCCCGTCTAATGGATCAAATCTAAAGGATTAGATTCAGGAATTTCCTGGAGAAACTGAAAATATAAAGAAGTCAAGTTTGGTAATTTCTTTTTACCCGACTGCACCTGGAAGGTTATTTCGTATCCTCAGTGGAAAAAGGCATAAGATGAAAATTGCAATTTTACAGGAAAGCAAAAAAAGCTTTGTCCCTCTTTCCAATTATATTAATAAATTATTTATTTATTTATTTATTTTTGCACTCACACGGTTATAATCTGCTTATCAATCAATTACATAATAACGTTTATAATTTTCGTAGCGGCTATAACTTGAGACATTAATTAGATTTTCTTAACGTTATCCATATTTGTAACATCGTTACTTTCAATAAGTTTCAGTCTCCGTTTGGCATTTCGTATTTTTCATCCTTTTTTTGATAGATAATAGTGAAAGAAAGATATAATCTTGAAAGAATTTTAACCAAAAATACCTACGCACTTAGCGGAATTTTGAAATAAAGCTTGGAAATGGAAAGCTACTAATTATGCTGTTGCATCAAGAAATTAAGAGTTTCCGTTTGTGGCATAATGTACCTAACCGTCATAATATATTATAATATCTAAGGCACTGTCATGACTAATAACAAAAGTGCTTTGCCGGTAATTTTTCCTTTAATAAATGTAAGGGATATACTGTAATTTGGCTCTCAAAATTTATTTTTAAACCTTTAAATAAATATTTTGAATTCTGTAAATAAATTATATTATCATCTGCAAATGCTTTTCGTGAAAATTATTTTTGCGTGTCGTCTCAGAATATTCTAGCGGTTTTACGCTCTAAGCCTAATTAAACTACTTGTTTGGTACACAAGACGTGACTCTGGGTAAATTATTTTGGTTGGTCGGTGAAATAGTTATTGAGTGTATATAAAGTCCTGAGTATACGAGTACACACAAAATCTTAGTTAAGTAGTACCTAGGTGGTATACAAAATTATTTTATTCATCTAAAATCTAAATTGTATGAGTTATAAGTATAATCAAAAGGACTGTGTAAATTCTGAGATTGTTTTATTCTGACATTTTATTTTCCTGATTTTTTTATACCATATAAATTCATGATTGACTACAATCCCACCTGATGGTAAGTGGCGATGTAGTCATGGATGGTAAAACGCACTAATTTAGTAAAAGCCTATTCACTCTTGCCTTGAAGACATTTACATTATAATCGGGTGGAAACACCGATTTTTAATTTAATTAAATTTAACTAACATTGATCAGATCTCAGTGATTTATTACATCTTGTAACAGAGAATCTAACGTTATATCGATAACTCTTGTTTGTTCATAGATTTTCCTTCGAAAGTGGCTATAGACTTACGGAAATTGAGCTTAGCTTGTCATGAATGACAAAATATTTGTCTATAATTCAGCTTTTGGATCCCGCTTTACGCTCTGGCTTCTATTGTGTGAGGTCCAAGCATCTATTTGCATATAGATGAATTTTGTCCAAGTGCTGTTTTGGGGAACTTGACCTTTTCATAGTTTTAGGGTTTGATCGGGATGTACAATGTACATTAACAATACTGAAATTGATTCACTCATATTCAGTGATACTTTGCCTTATACTTAAGAGCCCATGACATAACTTATCAAATAGAGTGCCTACATTAAATATAAAAAAAAGTTTTACTTCAAAATAACGTTCAAATTCATAGCCCCAAAGTAGTTGCAAGATTGCATATCGAGTTAGAAGAACACACACCCAGACCGAGCACAGAAATTCATATTCATCATACAAATTTTCGCTTCGCTGGGAATTTAACCAGAACCCTTGGCACGGTGCTTCGACATGGTAAACATTGCGCTACACCGGTCGTCGTTCTCATTATTACGTCGTATTAAGACTTAGATACGCGAAGTGAGGGCGGGTCATGTATGCATATTAAATACTTGTGTCTTCCACAGGTACCAAGTGCTGTTCTTCGTTGTGACGTACGCAGTCCCAATGCTGGGCATGACCTTCTTCTACTCAGCGATGGGGCGTGTCCTCTGGGGTACGGGGTCCATCGGCGAGCTCACGCAGCGACAAGTCGACTCGATACGGTCCAAACGAAAGGTTATCCATGTTTATCTATACTTACCTAGAAAACAAATAGGTACATACCGTTTTCCTCTTTTTTATTACTCTACACATTAGAATTCCCTGTATTTTGGGTGCCGTGGAAACACACAAAGACAAAAACACACGCAGTCACACACCCACATCATTCCATTAGTTGGTATGTTATTTTCATCACATTAAATAACTTTCTATGGAACTGTATAAAAATTTCAGTATTTTTCATTACGGTCAGCATTTCAATAACTCTTAATTTATGGTTAATCTCTAGGATTCCAGATCATTACTACACTACATATTTAGGTAACTAACATAATACCTTTTGCTATGGTGGCATTCCAACATCTTTAACAGTTTAGCTGGACCCTTAGCGCTTCTCATCAGGTACCTTGGAGCTTCAATTTTTTATCTGCTTTTGGTAAATGCTCATCACATAGAATAACTTTTGCTAAGGCGGCAATGGGTATATTTTAATAGTTTGGCTGTACAGCGTACCATACCATGACCGTGTCATAAACGTGTCAAGCATAGAAAACAAAACGATACGCTATGCCCACTGAAACAAATCCATACATTTTAAACAACTTCAAAAGGAGGTCCTCACTTCGTCGGAATATTTTTTATTTATACTCTCCGATTACTCAGACGCTTGGACCGATTTCGATTCTTTTTTTATTTGAAAGAGTATGCTTTCAGATTGGTCTCGTATTTTTTTCCATATTTATAGTCGGCAATTTTTGACGCTCCGCATAATACGCGATGCTTTTGGGAAAAGTGTCATACTTTTTAATCAAAGAATATTTATTGGTCTGACAAGTTCCCAGTATGGTATGGTGCGCTAAAGGCGATGCCGCTTCGTGGACAGATTTCGTACTTTTAATATAAGATGCAAGCAAGCTGTAGCTGTGATGCAAGTAACAATTGATAATATCGTACGTATAACTTACTTCTACGTGGGCGACGAAGACATTTGTTAGCAATTTACATAATGAAATGTAAATATTCCAAGTAATGTTGATGTCGTTTTTAATTACTGTTCACAGGTTCAAAACTTCGTTTGGTATGGCCTTTGTTACGTAAAACCAGTGTTTTACTACTATAGACAGTGCCGGATTTATATTTTTTATCAGTGTAGGCCAATTTATTGCCGCCGCCTCATGTACCTTTCTAAAATAATAATTTTCCATTTATAGCAAGGAATATTATTAGAGGAAATGTGACTGAAAATGCACACATTCTTGAACCAAATCGACCTCTAAATCATTGGTATAATATGTATTTCACAAGAGAGTGGGCTTTATTTGAACGTATTAGTATTAAAAAAACCGGGAGTAGACAAGTGAACTTGTTTGACCTCCTATGAAATCGAGTGAGCGTCCTCTAAAATCTGCCGCTCTAGGACGCTGCCGCCCCTAGGCCGCGGCCTATAAGGCCTATTGATAAATCCAGGACTAACTATAGCTACTACTAAAGTTACATAAGCACCCTTACATACTTATGAATTTTATTATTGAGTATTTCAGTAGTTTATTTATCTAATTTAACCCTGAATCACGAGCCACAAAGTTCGACAGCTCTCAACAAAATTGCGGAGTACGCCAGGTCTGGTATAGGTAGGTAATTGGTTATAACAAAACTTCCCAGTTAACTTCGTAAAACAAAGTAGTTTTGTGATATTAATAGTTTGAGTGAATTTATTAGGAGTTCACCAAGTTGGAATCGCTCCTGATTACTTTGTCATTGTTATAGCCCAATAATATTTTGTAAGTGTAGGTTACCTAAGACGTGATCTAAACTTTTTGTTTGTGTACATAAATAAATATTATAATCATATTAAATAGGTATTTAGAACATAAATGATTGATATCTTAAAGAAGTACCTACTTATATCAAAATAAGTAAAATCAAGAGACTTAAAATAATTGTGGTACCGGTTTATCAAGAATAATAACACAATAGTTATAATAATTGGACCCACTATAATTGTATGCGAAGAATTAGTTTATTTAACTTTATTCTTTTGACTTTTAGTTTTCTTTCCACTTTTTGGGTTGAATTTTCACGCATTTTATTAATTTACTTATGAAGACTAAATTCCGGGTTTCAAATAAATCTAATGTTTATTTTAATAGTCATACAAACTATTACCCTCCATTTTATGTTAAAGAAGATGAATTTTCTAACTTCTTTTCTTAGCTCCACACTACATAAAGAACTCCTGTACAAAGGTTAATTTTGTACAGGAGTTCTGTTAAAGGGTGCTTTTAGGTCCAAAAGGAAGTGCGTTGTCACTTGTCATCAGTGGCGGCCTTAGGGGGTGGCGAACGGGGCCACCGCCCGGGGCCTCGCGCTTGCAAGGGCCTCGCGCTATCATCCGAGTTCAAAAAAACTTTGTAGACCAAAACAAAAATATAATTGCATAACTATGAACGGAATAACATAACTATGATATACAGTATTCGATCAGGTGTATTATAGATCGCTGTATACAGCAAAATAACAATAAAAATACATAACAATGTTTATTTTTTTGTTATTTGTCTGTATATATAACAAAACCGAAACCTTTACAATATGCACCTAAGTCGTACCTCTAGTATTCATTTTAGTTTATCTCTGGTTTTCTGTCGTGATCGTAATAGGTTTTTTGTGAATCTTACGTATTAAAATTACAAAAGCGTGTTTAATGTATGTGCGCATTAAAACTAATAAAATGATTATTTACGTGACCGTGATTCTGGAAGAAAATTTAAATAGGGCAGTTCGAAAAGAAAACTAGCTCTCAAAGGAAAAGGGTAAATTTATACGAGCGACTTCAAGGTCAAATTGAAGGTGTTAAAAAAACTGAATAATTATTATTAATTACTACTGAAATTCTAAGTGCACAGACTGTGGGCGACTACAAGTATTAAAAACGGTGACTTGAAAATACTTTGTGTAGTTTGTATTGAAATTTTGACAATTCATATTATATTCAAAATGCATATATTTAGTCTGACTACATTTTGCGGGGTCCCTCCCAATTTTATGCGTAAAATAAAATTATTCAACCTAATAGTCCAGTCAAGGTATGACTCAAAAGAGGGTATAGAGTGCGTAAGCGGGAACCTAAGCGATTTCTTCAGAAACTTATTCAGGGTGCTTAAGGAGATACATACTAAAAGTCCTGGCATCTAGGAGGCGAGCCGGAGAGAGGGGGGAGGGGACAAAGGTCCCGATTTTAGGTTTTTCGGCAATATCTCAAAAACGGTGCGTTGTAGCAAAAAATGTTCTCAGATGAAATGAAAGCTTATAACATTTTATACAACTTTAATTCTGTATACTTTTTCCATATCCCCAACCGTTTTTGAACTACACGCTCCAGTAAAAAAAATTGCAAATGTAGAAATTAAAGTTATTCAGCGTGATGACCATTATCTGATGTGAAAATTATCTTAAAATTTATTGTAACCTAAGCTGGGAGTACCTCCAAGTGGTGAAGGCTGTAGAAATAAGAAATTGCGTTTTTTATGACAGTATAGAACTGAACAGAGATGGGAAAACAATCATGATATTGACGAAGTTGAATAACTTTAATCTCTACATTTCTAGAGCGTGTAGTTCAAAAACGGTTGGGGATAGGGAGAAAGTGTACAGAATTAAAGTTAGAACATTTTTCGCTACAACACACCGTTTTTGAGATATTGCTGAAAAACCTAAATTCGGAACCTTTGTCCCCTCCCGGCTCGCCTCCTAGACGCCAGGACTTTTAGTATGTTATCTCCCTAAGCAGTAAGCACCCTGAATAAGTTTCTGAAGAAATCGCTTAGGTTCCCGCTCACGCACTCTACAACTACTTTATTGACTGAACTAAGTATAACCTAACATTTGAGTTCTGTCTTTTCTTGGTAGGGGGCATCGCTCCCTAAACCTCCCTTTTAAATTTTATATGCTAGTTTACAGCATTGAAGTATAATGACATAGAACATACATCTCGAACAAAATGACGTGTGTCCCGAAACCGCGATGACTCGTTCTTTTTTCAAACTCTAGAAGGTGATTTACACACTTGCCATAGAGTAACTTTGTATAAGACACTTGCTGAACCACGACAAACAGTCAACGACTCCAAATCTTTAACTCTTCCAAATGTTTGATTTAATGTTTGATTTAATTTAAATTGAATTCACTGATTAATGTAATACACAAAATTTATTATTTACCAAAGAGTAGGTACTATAGGTAGGTACATTCTTATTGGGCTTATTTATTTGTCCATTAACACGCTTACGGCTTGCCAAGTGTGTAAGCCCGCCTCATGATTTTTTCATTCAAAAATGGCGGGAACATTACACAATAATTGAAATAAATTCGTTTTAGTTGATAGTCGTTTTATTTTGTTTTCTTACAGATGATAAGTAATACCATTTTCTTTTTTGTTTTTTTACGTGCAATTATTGTGACAGGTTCTTATCACGCAAGACGGCATTTTGTCAGTTTGTTACTAAACAATTTTGGCATGCGGCTGCAATGAGCGGAGGCGAGTGACAAGCGAGTGAGTGAATGAAGTAAGCCACCTGGCTGCAATGCATTTCCCCGACTCGATGTTCGGGGTGTCTGTTCTATACGAAGTAATAGTTCTTCAATGGTTTACAGTAATTTTTTCGCACTCAGAAGCGAATATTTTTTTTCTAGTGTTTATGAACGAATATTCACTATCGCCAGTTAAGATATTTTTTCGCAAATACATAATTTCCCCGCTTGACTGAGTATACATATATAACCTACCTTTAAGAGTTGCCCATTTTTTTATTATTAACCCGATTAATAATATCTCAAAAGAAAACAGCTTGAACATGACCTACGTGAATCCGCGTTTTAATATCTGAAAAATGTTGATCGGGAAACCTTTAAAAACCTAACACAGACTAAAAGTGACATATTGCAATCCAATCCTCATTAAATCCACGGGCGTGCGGGGTTCGAAAAAGCGTTCACCCATGCTTGGAATGCACTGTCCGCTTTCTATCAGGTGATGGAGTCATTGTGGTAGGCCAAAATAAAAATTCTCAAATCAAATCTAAACACACACATTTTACGGAACGCACAAGGGCCTCGCAAGGATCTGCTGCCCTGGGCCTCGCAATGACTAAGGCCGCCACTGCTTGTCATCAGTCAGACGGAGAGTTTTATTAGGTTAACAAAATTCATAAATATCTGCAACGTCAGTAACCATTCTTTCAACACATAGTGAAAATGTTGATCCTGCTGATAGTCATCTTCGGGATCTGCTGACTACCTTAACACTCGTATTTCATCTACACACACTTCAACCCATTGATCTTGTACATGAAGTGCAGTCTATTCATTAATTGTTCCTTCAATAGGCAGTGAAAATGTTCATCTTGCTGATAGTCATCTTCGGGATCTGCTTCCTGCCTAACCACACCTAATTCATCTACACACACTTCAACCCATTGAGCTTATACATGAAGTGCAGTCTATTCATTAACTGTTCCTTCAACAGGTAGTGAAAATGTTCATCTTGCTGATAGTCATCTTCGGGATCTGCTTCCTGCCTAACCACACCTAATTCATCTACACACACTTCAACCCATTGAGCTTATACATGAAGTGCAGTCTATTCTTTAACTGTTCCTTCAACAGGTAGTGAAAATGTTCATCCTGCTGATAGTCATCTTCGGGATCTGCTGGCTGCCTTACCACACCTACTTCATCTACACACACTTCAACCCGTCGATCCTGTACATGAAGTACGTCCAGCATATGTACCTCGGGTTCTACTGGTTGGCCATGGCTAACGCGATGGTCAACCCCATCATATATTACTGGATGAATGCCAAGTAAGTAAGCTACAGATTTACGGGCATTATCGATATCGTATCCATCCATAATCTGCAATTCACTTGTCCATCACTCAATAAACTTGACAAGTGCGAGTTAAAATCACTTGGAGAGGGTTCCCGTACGTTGATTATGTATTTACCGTTATTTTTCTATTTTATTTATTTTTGCTGTTTTATTTAAGACCATAGAATTCTTATACCTAGGTTTTCCTGTAATATTTAAGTAAAGAACTATTTTCTATATTTTTGTCAAAATTCTAACGTCAGTAGTTTCGGACATAAAGGGGAGAATGGTAATTTTTCTGAAATTTTCGTTCTTGAATAATTTTAAAACTACCCATTGTAGAACCATACCAAAAATATATTTGAGATCCTTACAACAGTTCTTTTCATTTGACATACCACACAATACGGTTTGCAAGACAGCTTTTGTTTAAATTTTGATTTTGTTACTTTCTTTTAAGTTCAGTTGTTTACTTTATACCTTCGTCTTTGGGTCACAAAAAAGTACATGAGTACCAAATTTCAATTCATTTGGGGCAGTAGTTTCGGAGTAAATTGGCGGTGAGTGTGAACGATGGTCCCCCAGTTGTAACGTGACACGATCTGAAACCAAATAATTTTATAATTTGTTATGTGCCAAATACGAGGCATTTCATAGCTAGCGATTAATTAATAACCAACTTTAGCGGACGGTCCCGGAACAAATAGAGAATTTAAATTGTTCCCGGATTTCTAACGGAAAATAAATTAAAAGTAAACAAAAAAGTTTTCTAATTTTGAATGAAAACATTTTATTCAATGTTTATGAAATAGAACTAGAAAATTATTACCGATCTCTAAAGCAATAAAGTGGAGCAAACACATTTATTAAAATTTATTCTATTTATTGTAAAAATGTAAACGTAAGCAAGTTTTTTAGCAAGCTCATATACCTAAGCACAAAGTAGCCCAAATATATTAAAGTTTTCCCACGTCTAGAACTTAAGTGGTGGTGAACATAATATGTTTCAAGCACTCAACGCCAGCATGTCAATATAAGTTATAAGCCACATAATATATTCGTCACGTAGGTAACTTTTGTCTGCCTCGGTATCGAAATTGGAATCCATCGTCCGATAAATAGGGTATAAACTAGACTAAACATCATTGGTAGTTTGGTAACAAAATTTCCCTGGATATAAAGCTCTCTTCGATAAAAGCAAAATCGATTAGTAAACACGCACCCCTAAATTTTTGTAAAAAGTAAAAGTTTGACGCATTTACATAATTTTTATTGAAAGGAGTTCATCATGAAATAATTTAACATGCAATCCTGAGAATTCCGTCAATATTTTCGCATGTTTTTAGAGTCTTTAAATTCGTACCACAGTGGATTGTGGCATAACCCCGAAAAAGCGAGCGGTATTCTGTCGTGTAACAGTTCAGGGAAAAAGAAAATAAATAAATAAATTTCTCTGAAAATATTCGTACACCGTGCGTTGTGGGAGTCCCTGACATGTTCTCAAAGAACTTTTATACAGCTCAGGGGTTTTTTTCTGTTCGTAATTAAGTACCTAGTCTCCGCAGGCTATAGGTTCAGTTATAAATAAACGTCATGATATGATACCATTCCACATAGTGTATGTAAATGACTTTCAACCTTACCCATCTGAACTATTTATATAAAAAAATCCCTTACGTTGCCACGTTGTGAGCGGAGACCCGAGATCAAAAAGGAAATTCATTACGAAGGGTCCAGTTCATTTGCTATGCTATGAAAATGTCCTCACCCACAAACACCTGGATATTGTAGAATGTTGTCAGGTACAGGTACATAATAAAACTTCAGGAAAATAATGATGTCGTCGCATCTATCTTGTATAATTTTCCTTCTAATATTATATGTGAAAATATTTTTCGATTTTTGGAGAAATAAATAAATTCGCTAACCTTTGTATGGATTAAGATAAAAATTGGTATTTATCCTAGTTGGAATCCCTTGCAATGATTTGGGATTGAATTTTGTGAAACTACACTTCCTCAGACCAAGTCCCGGCTGGAAACTAGTTATGAACATTTTTTCTCGGATTTATTGTAGTTGCGCTTACGTCATAATAATTCTATAGGTGAGATTATGTTGCCTTTTCGAATAAATCGCTCCCATAGCGTAAGGCGGCATAATTATGCAAGCGTTGAGCGCTTTCCTAGTATACCTCAGTTCTATTTTAAACTGGGGGCAACCCCTTGTGGGACTTTACGTCGAATTCGGCTGAAATTCTCCACTACTGGTTCACGTTGAGATAAGTTTAATAATAGTGCTTTTAATTATTAAGGAGTTACCTAACCTGGACCCAAACCTGAGTGTACGAGTAATATCAAGTTATACTTGCCACAAAAATAGACTGTCATCGGAACGAAACCAATATTGGTTTAGTTGAATTTCTTAGGATAAGAGGAAATAGGTCTAATTAAGCTTGCAACATCTTTACTTATACTTAACTAAACGGAGAAGCGCTAACAGTAAATCAAAGTTATTACAAGAAATGATTGTATTTCTAATAGAATGACTTTGTAAACAGAAACCGCAAGATTGGGTAAACATTCAAAAGGCCCGGAAATCGACTCTTAGTTCGCAATGGCCATAATACCCAATATTTACCAACATTAGGATTGTATCATAAAACAAATCATCAACATTGTTGATAATATCAACATGTTGATAATATAAGTTAGTAGTTACATCATTATATCTTATAACTCTCCTAACATTGGGCTCGTATCACAAATAAGGGGTATGGGTGCCTAAAGCCTTTAATCTAATTACTTTACCACGCCAGCCAAATGTGGATTGGCAGACTTCACATTCCTTTGAGAACATTTTATTCATTCATGAGAAAATTCTTAGGTGTGCGATGTGCGACGGTAAAGTAAATAATTTGAATAATTTGAATAATTTAAATAATCTTCAATGCAATATTAATTCATCGTTGACATCAATTATACAATGGTTTGAATGTAACAATTTGATAATAAATCTTAAAAAAACTAAAATGATTAATTTTAAACAAAGATTAAACAATAAAAATGATTTAATGATCAATTATAAAGGAACGGATATTCAACAAACTGACAGAACAACATTTCTAGGACTACATATTGACCAAAGAATGAACTGGAAAGGACATATTGAACAAGTCTGTAAAAAACTGAGCAAGTTTTGTTATGTTCTTCGAAGGCTTAGATCAATTGTTAATGAATCCACAGTTTTGACTGCGTATCACGCTTACGTTGCATCAACAATAAGATACGGCCTTATATTTTGGGGAAACTCTGTGAACAAAAATATTGCATTTAAAGCCCAAAAGAGGTGCATACGAGCTATGTGCAATATAAAAAGAAAAGATTCATGCAAACCACAATTTAAAAGACTAAAAATATTAACTCTTCCCTGTTTGTACATTCTGGAATGTGCAATTTTTATTAAAACAAACATGGATAAATTTGAATTAAAGACACGAGCGAGACACCCTAATAAATTGCAAATAGTACCGAGCAAAACAAATATGTTAAGACAAAGCTTTTTTTGTATGGCACCTATTATATATAACAGAATACCAGCAGATATACGTAACATTAACCAAGTGGATAGTTTTAAAGAGCAATTTGCTTCTGTGCTCATTGACAAATGTTATTACAGCATTCAGGAATATTTAAATGACAAAGTAATAATATGATATAATTATATTTTTATGATAGACGGTTGGATGGTCTGATTTAAATTATTGTAATTGTAAATTATTATAGACATGCGTTTGATTGGTTTTAATTTTTATTTATTGAATAAAATTGTAATTTAAAATTAATTTAATTTGGATAGGGATAGCATTAATTTAATCTAATTTTAATATTATGTAATTATTATATTATTTTATTATTGTACGCCTCAACGAGGCAGGACATAGAGAGACCTACATGTAAACTATTATAATTATATTATTACAACTAAAATTGTACCTATAGTCCACAATAAATAGATTGATTGATTGATTGATTGATTGATTGAAATAAAAACAAACAAATGTATCTTGCTGTGCAAAATGGATCCACGTTCCACGATCCACGTTCCTGAATGACAGTACGCCGACGTGTTTTCATTAGTAGCATTATGCAACTGTCCTCTCAGCTGTTAGGTAATATTTGTCTACGTCAACTGTCCTGACTGTCCTATGTTATACATACATGCTTCAATGTTACTATTAACTACAATAATGTAACACACATATGACTCCAATAATGTAACAATAATTATCTACTAAAGAAACAAAAAAAAACATTTTTATTGTACACCAAAATGCTAAAGAGGTACCATTATCTTTCTTATTAACCGACTTCAAAAAAGGAGGAGGTATTCAATTCGACTGTATTTTTTCATGTTTATTACTTTCTTTTTTAATCGAAAGCTGGTGCTTGTCATGTGGTCCCACTTAAAGAGCGAGATCTGACGAGTAGTTTTTGATTTGTGTCTAATTTTGAAGTCGGTTATTTTTTGTAAAGAAAAAGCTTCTTGTTCTGGACATGGAATATTTGTGATATACATTGATCTTAATTTGTACCACGATTAGCGCGTGTTGAAAAGACAAATATCCAAATCTTTCGCTATAGTAAGAGACATTAGTATTCAAACCGCTTAATGCCAAGTACGCTCGTCTATTTGCCAACACTCTGAGTTCACTTAAGATTTAAAACGAGAGCTAAGCTACTATAACGTGGTTGCCGTTATTCCCAAAGAGCAGCTAAAAGTACGCTTTCACAATTCATAGCTTTAGTTTTTCTTGGTATTGCATGAGTTAGTATTTTCTTGAGCAATCTTACTCTGTGCTATTTGTTAAACGCAGGTTTTTTAACGTTCCTAATTCGTCTAGCTGAAAAGCTTCAACGTGGCTTCAACCTATTAACGACAAACTGAGCACGGATTTCAAGGCCTAGAGCATACTCCACCAATGATCTTTCTCTTTGTAGGTATTTCTGATCACAAATCAGAAACACTACAACCACTTCCTACCGTACCTTCCGTAATTGTTATACCTTCCGTATAACAATTGTATTACAAGTAATTGAACTGTAGGTGGTAGAATCTCTATATGATTCACAGTGGGCGGTACCACCGCTTCAACTTAGTTTTGCCGTGTAACAATGTTAAGACCATAATAATAAGCAATTATGCTCTGGTTGGAAGGGTATTGGTTGTCGGTTTTACATATACAAGGTTTAACAATATACATAGGCGACTGTTTTTTCCTCAAGGGTAGCAACAAATCTGTGACAAACTTTGAGTAGGAAAAATAATAACTATTACTAACTGGACAATTACTAATATTATTGATCGATTGGATCTATGTAGATAGTGATCCACACCGCTAATCACCACTAGAAGTCCTAATTTCCATAGTCTTCTCACTAACAAATAATAATACTAATAGGGCCTACTAACTGACTACAGCCCCTCTCAGAATCCTAGTCGAGATTTGTCACATACGTCCATGGGTGATAGAGAACGGTAGCTCTGCAAGCTCGTTTGCACACCGTTCGTTTGTTTCCTTATCACATAAAAAACCTACGACTCGAGGGGAAACTTTTACCTGTAACATAAATGTCCTTTACGGGAGAGGCTTTAATTGCACTAGGGGCATAATCATTACAGATGTTCATTTATTGTGAAACACACAATGAAACACGTAATGGAAGCGACGCAGTTAAGAATGCATTTTTTTATTTGCAAAATATGACACGGTATACGTTTTCTTAACTAAGCGTTATTCGTAATGTAACTATCTATAGTACTTTTTAGGGTTTCGAAGTAAAATTGGAACCCCTATAGTTTCGTCATGTCCATCAGTCTGTCCGAAGCAAAGCGCCAAGTCCCTTAGTGCTGGAAATTTGTAATTTGGCATGGATATACATACTTATACATATTTATTAAAACTCCAGAATCGAAATATTGAAAAATATTTTTTTCAGGGTACCTACCTGCCCTACAGGTACGTGAGGATGAATTTTTAATTTGTCGCTTACCCTGTAGTGTGGATAATTTTTGAAAAGGTCTTTCAAAAATATTATGGGTCTTCTAAGATTATTTTTGGAATTAGGGGTCCGTTTACGAAATATCTGGCTTTAAAGTGCTAATTTTGGTTAGAGTAAAGTGTCCCTCTCCGTGCCGGCTAAACGGTTGGAGTTAAAGAGGGAAAAAATTCTCAAAAATAGGTTGTATTATGATGAATTTATAAGGAAAACTATCACGGCTATGTTAGCATAAGTAGTTAATGAGTAATAGTCGATAAACTTACTGCTTCGGAACCCTACATTGCGCGTGGCCTGACACGCACTTGCCCGGTTTTTTAATTACTTTACAGACCCCTGTAAATTGATTTATGTCAAAAAGTTTATGTATCACACATTCAACTCGATAACGACAGCTAATTAGATTTGCCATAGAACCCATGAGTTTTGCGGAGGTTTGAGGTGTTTTGCGGAGTTTGTCTTAAGTATGTATAACAATGTTTAAGTTTTGAAACTCGCATAGAGTAAATATTTTCGCCCTTATTGACCCCCCAAAAGTAACATATTTAGAAGTGAAATACATATATCCTGCGTTATTTACTACTTTTTTCTGTTCAGATTCCGGTCATATTTCCGCGCGGCAATCCTCTGCCGTTGGTGCGATGTGTTTCGCCGCCGCAAGCGCCACCTGCCGGAGTCGCCGCCGGAACTGATCTCGCACTCTGGCAGCCGATCCCGCTCAGGTTTTTACTCGTTAACGTAATTATTATTTGAAGTGATATCTTTTGTAATTTATTTTAGTATTTTTGTTGAATCGATCTTACAATCATCAATCAATAATTATAGAAGAATGTAGTGTAGGTACTATTGGAAATATTTTTTTATAAAATGTTCGGTATCTTTTTATAAAAAAATCATAGAAATTTCTGGTGTAAGTTGATTAAGAACCTTATCTATTACCTTATTATTACTTACATTACACATACAAAGCTACTCTACAACAAAATTTGCAGATGTACCTTTGACTAATAAACTGTCAAGCGTAGTTCATCCTTCATACTACGAGTATTCCACTTTTGTACCGATGGATCAGGTAGGCTCCACTCACAACCTGACACTTCACCGCCAAGCACGTCTTACTCGGTACGGCGTAATGACGTCATCTGAAGACTTGGCACTTGGCCGTAGCCCGTAATTGTGTAGGAAAAACGTTTAAGCGTCATCCATATTAGCCTTAATTACAGGTCACAATGTCTCAACCTTCTCAATCTTCTCAATATTGTTGAACTGCCCCCATCAGTACGTGATTATTAAGCTAAAATAATTACAGTTCCTAATGCTGATTGCATTAGGTTCAGTCAATCAGCATTAGGCATCAATATCATAATATTATAAAAATCGAGAGAAAATGATACTAAGTTTTGATTCTAAAGAAAACGTGATGTATTGCGATGAAGAAGCTGACCAAGTTTTTTTATGGTATTGCACATTAACCTGGCGCGTTTGAAAATGTCTTGCCAATGTCCATTCAATTCGTTTCCCTGTCACAGTTCTAGCGCGTGGCGCTCACAGAACATGTTCTGTATCTATACCAATATTATAAAGCTGAAAAGTTTGTTTGGTTGAACGCGTTAATCTCAGGAACTACTGCTTCGAATTGAAAAATTTTTTTGATAGTCCATTTATCGAGGAAGGCTATAGGCTATAACATCCAATATTTTAGTAGTTAGTTTTTCCACAAATTAACGCGTGTGAAACCGCGAGGCACAGCTAGTACTCGTATATTATAGTATACTGGCGCTTACACGGTGTAATCTACTTTGATGTGCACGCAGTGTCGGCTAAGAGCTTTGTGTGCAACTTTACACTAACAGTAGGTGTATATACTTTGTACCATCGAACGATGTCTTTAGGTACTATATCGACACAAAAATCATAAAATATTGCATCCCATCCAATTCACAAAAAGTGCAGTGCCTATGTACTATAGATAAATAACGTTTTAATTTAAGTTTACTCGTGTACATAAATTTTTAAATAAATAAATAAATAAACATTAAAGTTGAATATTTTTATTTAATTAACTATAATAATTTACTTGAAAATTAAAGCACTTTCACATTAGGATACCAACATATTTTCTTAATCATTACATAGTAGATATACCACGTGACGATCCAATGACAAACTTTTAAAAGGAACCTGGGAACAATACTCAAATGTTAAATCTTATTATGATAGCGTTTGCTTTGCGCTAACTTGGCGAAGTGACTTCGTCTCCTTCGTGTCCCCAGACGCACGTAAATATCTTTGTATACGGTGACACGGGATTTCGTTTAATATAACATGAATTATGTTCAAATCGTTATTTAATCCGTACACGTACGATGAAATCATAGAACCAAATTAACGCATTGCTGAACTTTCAAGGATAGGTTCTCAAGAACGGCGCGGCGCCAACCTTCAAAATATATGATTTAATATTTCTCAGGAATTCTCATATAAGTTGATTATGTAGTTAGTTATGTAGATAATGTAGAAAAGATTATTAGATAAATATAAATAAATAATTAATAGATAAATAAATCATAGTGTGGTTCTGTTTGGCCGAATGCTTAGCTGGTAGAGAATGCATTAAGTATTAAGCTTGCCATTTGTAGTTTGTACCTTAATTCTGTATCAATAAATCTATATCAATATTATAATGGAGAAAGATTTGATTGTTTGTTTGCATTGAATAGGCTCCAAAATTACCGATTTGAAAACCGATTTGAAAAATTCTTTCAATTCGTTGGGAAGCTACACTATCCCCGGATGACATAGGCTATATTATATATATATTTTTTTACTATTTTTCCCGAAGCGAAGCGAGGGCGATTTCCTAGTATTAAATAAAATCAATGGAATATATTATTATGCTTGATGCCTAATAATTACTCATAATTTAATAGTATTTAAGAAGTAACTCATGGCACCAACTAATGCGAATAATGTCTATTAATGGTACATTAGTAATAATAATATAATAATTTTCACTTTCATAGAAGTGAACTGTCATTATTAAAGTGACTATTTATCGGAGCTTCAGTTTTTTATGAGGAAAAAAAGCTTTTACACTAAACTCTTTCAATAAGGGGTTATAAGAGTGAACCTAATACCATACGACGTTTCTTCGTACTCTAGTTGACCTAGAATGATAAAATCGACGTAAAGTAGGCACAGAAATAGAAAGAAACTTCATAAATTAATTTACTTTGATCGTAAAACGTAACGATAAGTGACTTACAGTTTAACCTTTCAGTTTCTTTTTATATAAGACCACCTAGAATTATTATAGGGGAACCTTACTTAGCTTTACGTTAGGAGGATTAAGAAGGATTTATTTAAAGGGAAAACCTTGCATGTACCTTTTTAAAAATAATGTAGACCTACGAACGTAGAGATTTAGTAAAGATAACACGTAGAATACTTCTACGTGTTAAATTTACTTTATCTCACACTCAAACGTTCGTAGGTCTACATTATTTATAACATTATAATAATATAATTGTTGTATAATTGAAGCAATATGATGGAACACTTCGACGAATTGAATGACGGTCGAATTTCAACTGCAGATCGGGCCTTTAGTTTTTATTATAATAATAGAACCTCGCCAACTTGAAAATATTTCGCATTTTATTTCGCATGGAATGAGGCCTTTCCATAAATCACCACTGACCCAGCGAGGTGGAGAACAGACATCCTAAATTATGAGGAGAGTCCTATCTCTCCAAGTCTCTCCGAGCACGTTTCTCTACGTGCTTCGCTGCCTCTAATGGGTCGTGGCTATGTGGTATTGTAATAAACAAAAATTAAGTAAGATTCCAATAGACTTTTTCTATGCTATACCAGTATTTTATATGTGGGGATTTTAAGATTTTTAACCGACTTCAAAAACAGGAGGAGGTATTCGACTGTATTTTTTATGTTTGTTACCTCAGAACTTTGGACTGGGTGAACCGATTTTGATGATTCTTGTTTCAATCGAAAGTTAGTGTTTGTCGTGTGGTCCCACATAAATTCGAGCGAGATCTGACAATGGCATCCATGTCAAAAGCATATATAAGTCTTAAATTTGCATTAAGTGGACGAATAACTCAATATCCAACCGATATCGACGATTCTTTTTTTATTGGATTTACTTCATTTGGAGTCGGTTATTTTTTTGTTAAAATTTTAGATTATTTCCTGAAATCTCCATTAGTTAAATAAATAAGCTCTAGTGGGGACTATTCAATAATTATTATACAAATACGGGCTCAGGTCTCCGCAATAGAATAACATAAGAAATAGCGGGTGGCCTGTACATTAAACAAATGCGACTAAATAAATACGCTTCCGGAGTACGAACATTAAATTTAACTGTCACATAAATTTCTAATCACTACCAGGGTCGCTGTCATGTCAGTTATGTTTTTCTTTTTTTAAATCCACGTAACACATTTATATTCCTGCAATAGGAGTAGGTCGTGTGTAGTGTAGATAAAACAAAGTCATCAGAAACATTCACAATGCAAGAACTGATATTTATTTGTCACATATTAATGTCTAGTTCACTACCATGGCATCATAAACGTTGAATTAATTATACAAGAGGCAACCATCTGTCCTCAGGGGTTGCAATACATCTACATCTTCGGCTTGGGACAAATACTACTACGGTTAGAAACTGGACGATTACTAATATATTTACTATTAACACGACTAACTTACACTAGCACTCCTGACTTCCACGGTTCTCTTACTAACGATTATACCTAAGTACTGATTAATAATTTTGTTGTCTAGCTGCAAAATTGTGCACGATGTGGCACCCTTTAATTATGGGTACACGTAGTAGACTTTAGCACAAGTATTCATAAGATTGCAATAGTTTTATCAGTGTTGGGTGTCCCATTAATAATAAAAAAAATGAGAGGTGTCAAGGGACACCCGGATGGAACGAAGTTCCTTTCGATTTAAGTATTGTTTTTTGAAGTGATTCAGAATTCAGTGATCACGCTACTAGCGTGATTCAGAAAGTTGTACAGCGCCATCTCTGTAAAACTCTCTGAATCACTTCAAAAAGTATCGTGGCAAAATTTCGTAAGAAAATTTTCCGTCTAGCCCCCTTTCATAACGCGCGATAAGGAACTTCGTTCCAAAACATATTTGAGGTTTGTTACAGTATTGTCCATGTTGGACAATATGAACAATATGTAGGATAGTAGCACTGGAAGTTCGTTTGCAATCCTTATCACATAAAAATGTCTCGTCTGTTCATGACAAAATGCAGTATTCCTTTGCAGTATTCGCCTCGACAGGTTTAGAGGAACACAGAGATTTAAGAGGAAATGCAGTAGCAGAATGGCCGCCGCGCTCGTTGTGTCGGGAGCCCGTCCCGCCGCGGTCGCAGAGACCGCCTTCGCATGCTAGCTGTCCGCGGTGCGCGCATCTCACGCACTACGATGGTAAGACGTTATTCAATTGATGATTGACTTTAATCAATTGATGGTAGACGGTATTCAATTGATGGTACACGTTATTCAATTGATGGTAGACGTTATTTGCAAGGAGGGGGGCCGAGGCGCCCACCATGGGTCCTGAACCTACGGTGGGCATCTTCGAACCAGTTTCTCGAGCCATGGCTCAAGACCATAGGGTACTCAGAAACGGGTATGGCTACAATAGATCAATTCTGGTCGCAGTGGCCCCTGGGATGGTTGTCTCGTGCCCGAAAATTCAAATAATAATAATAAGACGTTATTCATTCAATCATTCTTTCATTCATCCAATCGTTTGAGCCCTCATTTTTTGCACCGTTTGCACGTTCATTATAACGCTTCATACTCATATAGCCCCACACTAGGATTCCCTATGACGTGGGTGCCATGGACAACACACAAAGACAAGGACATTTACACTCAGACTAGGAACAGAAATTTAAACTCATTCAATTTTTCGCCTTGCTTTTGCGACTTGCCATTGCGCGTACCTACTATTGCGCATTGCGCCATTCGTTTGTTTGCTCGTTCATTCATTCATTCGTTTGATCTTTCATTCTTTCGTTCATTCATTCACTTAACCATTCATTAATTCATTTAACATATTCATAGAGTGATAATTTGATGTGATCTAGAAACTATCACACTTTCTAAAATATATGTAAGATATATACGAGTATACCTACCTATCGGCATTTTATCGTTAGTTCAAAATAATAAGAAACAAACACAATAAGTACAAATTTTAATTTTTTATTTAAAATTTATTTCAAACCCAGAACAGTATGAAGCAAAAGCCTCATTAATTTAGTTTAACCGCACGTGCTTCTATTGTCGTTGAGTCAGACTAATTACGAAACTAAGCCTTCAACATTATTTAATAGTAGGCACTACAATGCACTTCTCTCGAGATTATTATAGCCGGAAATTAATCCGACTCACGTTTCGAGTCAAGCAAGAGCAGTTTGGGGAATTCATAAATGTGGTTTTTCACGTAGACTACTTAGATCGCTTAAAATTAAAACGATTAGGTAAATGAATACTATTGTTATTATTATTCATCTATAAATGAATGAAAATGTTGAAAACGAAAATCCGACTATATGTCTACATAAATCGTGTATTTAATTTAAATTTAGCTCTTTTATTTGATACCTACACGGCACCTTCCAATATTGTTTTTAATGTAATGAGTTTTTAATGTACTTCGTGGATAGCCCAAAACTAGCGGAAAATTAAGACGCTTCCATTTAAGTACCTTCAATGTACTAAAGAATCAAAACAGACATTGCGACCAAAAGTGTCGCGCCGAGAGGTTCTATTTTCAAAATCGAGCCCCCGTTCTCTTAAACTGACTTAACTCACTGAAAACTGTAGCCGATTGACAACAGTTCAATGTTCAAACATCAGTTGGTTCTATATGTTAGTAACAATAGTTCAATGTACGCTTCTAATAATCTAATTTGCCTTATTGTAAAAAACTATAAAGTTTTGTTGGTTGGAACACAATATGAGCATACTTAAAGCTAGTTATGATAATACTAAAATCATAAACCTGCATAAGGTTTCGCTGTACTTAGACAAATTCCAACAAAACTACAAATGACAAGGTTACAAATTGAATCTTTCCAGTCGAAAATTATGCGTGTTCAGTACTGGAAGTAATCGCTGGGGATTTAGTTGTGTGGTGGGATTTGCGCTTCGCCAAAAATATAGTAATAAATTTTTAGCGAGAATTAAAAGTAAAAAAAAACTCTTTAATCAATAGCGAACAAATGAGGTTCCTAGATGGATTCGATCATCGTATCCATAACTAAGTTATTTATATTAATTTTTTATAGCCGTTATAATTTTATTAGCCTATCTTATAAAGCAGGTAACTGAATATCAAGCCTCTGGCATTTTATTTTAAAATAAAAAATTTGGTAAATAATTAAGTACAAAAAGTACTTGACATCGCATGTGCTGAAGTTCAACTAAAATCGTCACTTGGCTTAAAAAATAAATCGTATCCGAAATGTTGTGCCATTACACCACGATGCGATGGAACTGAGATTTCATGTCGTGATTTTCCACGGTGTAAATTGTACATTTCCACAACACCGCTTCGCGGCATGACGTCGCATCTTGGGGCAATAAAATATGTCGTGTATGTTTTATTCAGACCCTAGCTTCTATTAGACTTTATCGTATTAAATGAACTAGTTGTGCTTAAGATTTGCGGCCTTGTCGGACTGTTTGGTAACAAACTGCACTGCGACAGTCGACTTATATCGCCAATCATTTGTCGTGACCTCGGACTAAGCCATCTTTAGAGTTTATATTTACTTTTTATATAAGCAATACATGACTCATTATATTTTTTGTTTCAGCTTTCATACATGGACGGAAGGTGTAAAAAATCGTGGAAGAGAATTTGTAAAATAAAACAATTCGATTTATTAACATGGAATAAAATCGTCAATATTTGTCATGTTCGAAGTGTGTTACGAACTAATTGTGACAATTATTATAAGTGTGACAGTGTAAATATTTATGTGTGAAATAAAATTTAATTGTACTTACCGACCAGTTAAGGAAAAGTTAAATATGGTTTTATGTGCTGAGTCTTTGCTAAGCATCAGTAATATTAAATATTGACAGTAAAATAAATGTATAATATCAGTTTGTAGTCAAGTCATGTTCAGAGCTTCGAAAAGTCATAAATATGACAATTGTATTCCTCAACTTGCTAAGAACTCATTTAATTAAGGCTGCGTGACATGACAGAATATTCATACGATAAAGTTAGAGAAATTGGAGATAGCTTTATCATCACCTATTGTAATTATTGTCTGCTGGTGTTAAGAGTCAAGTCATTAGTCTACAAAAGCGTTAATTACGGGGAATTGAAGTTTAATTACTAACGTACTATAACAGACATCGCCAATGATGTTTATTAAAGATACGTTATACCCTTATAAATCAATCGAAAAATCTGTTCCGGAAACGGTACACCAATCAGCGCTTGTTAAATTATGTAAAAGGGATAGCATTACTAAAACCATAATAGTGAAAAAGACAGCTAGTGTTTGTCGCTCGCGTCACAAGTACCTTACGTTCGGCTGGCGCCAAGCTGGCGCGCTGTCATGCCGCCATACTTATTTTGTTAGAGAATTATTGAAATGAAATAAAATGCAATAAATCATGATTCCTTACTTGTGGTATGTTATTCCATGAATTTTATTTTTTTTACGTAAGTAATTAGTACATTTACGCATAACACACGAAGGCATTTTAACGCTGTATGTCAAATCTCCAGCACTTCTGACAAAAATAAAAGCGTGCGTATCCACAGAGTATTGAGAGAGCGACTGCGAGTAATGCGAGCAAGCGTGGTCAATTGACTACTCTTT
Organism: Thymelicus lineola; assembly: GCA_963932265.1. Classification (NCBI taxonomy): domain Eukaryota; kingdom Metazoa; phylum Arthropoda; class Insecta; order Lepidoptera; family Hesperiidae; genus Thymelicus; species Thymelicus lineola. The sequence continues at coordinate 14,851,860 of OZ010688.1, forward strand.
CGCTCTTCGCCGTCGGCGCGCTAGTAACCCATCTACCTCTTTTATACATATAATATCATTGGACATCGCGAACAAAATTCGCATTCGGGAGGTTCTATTTTCAATTTTAGTTCATTGTGTAAACTTCGGGTTTGCAGTGTCGGTTCTATCATCCATGCATCCATCCATCCATCAGCCCTTGGAGGTCCACTGTTGGACATAGGCCTTACCTAACTTGTCGGATCTATACGCTAGTAATATTAGTTCAATGATTTTATGTCGAATTGTAGGCAAAGTATAGGCAACTTGGTTTTCCATCTGCGTGGGTAAGCACTGACAGGTTGATACTCGTAGTCTGCTGTCATATAATGTGTCTGTGTATAAATTATGCCATAATAAATCAATTCGCTCACAGCGCTGCGGCTTCGTCGATCTTAGGTGATCGACAAAGTTAAGCAACAGTGGGCGCGGTCGGTAGTTGGATGGGTGACCGTTAGTGGCAAAAAATTCTTAAGCGTTTCCGTGCTTCGGAGGGCACGTAAAGCCGCCGGTCCCAGTTGTTATCATATGATAACAGTCGTTAAGCCATGTCAGAGGCCCTCGGGCGGTTTGAAAACTTCCGACACTCGGGTTGGCCACTAACACCTCCACCAATCCGTACTGGAGCAGCGTGGTAGAGTATGCTCTAGGCCTCCTCAAGAGGAGAAACCCGTGCCCAGTAGTGGGCCATTAATGGGTTGAAGCCAAATCAATTTGCTGCAAAATATGCCCAAATGCATATTAAAATACGTATGGTAAAGTAACAAACAAGACTGAATGAGCTCTTGTTTTATTATTAAAATAGTGTTAGTAGATCTAGATATTGTGTGAGGCTCTCTGTAAAACTATGAAGTCTCTTCCTTTCCATACAATCTTTGTTGTATCAATATTGATGTGATAAGACGAATAATTTTAATGCAACGTGTAGGTACGTGGGAGATTGACTAGTTTTTTTTGCTTTATAAATCACATAAGAAGTCTTTTATGAATAAATATTTAACATTTAATAAATTGAATTGAGACATTCTATGTAATGTATTTAAATCATTTTGATCTTGTGGAGTTACTTTTAAAATATCGCTACCATAATAAAATAAAGAAGTGTAATTATAAATGGGCCCAGGATCGATCCCTGAGATACATCGCATGTTAAACAATTTGGTTGACTTTGATAATCACCTATTTTTACGATTTGTCTTAATGTCTTCTTCATAAGGAAAAAAATCTCACATAGACTATTTCTTCATGATATTATTTAAATAACATCTTAATTTATCTTTAGTATTAATTAATTGTGTCTAAATCTTTTGTAATGTAGAATAGTTTCTGTGTTTTAAGTGTATTTAATGTCAATAAATGTAAATAAATAGATGGTGTCATTGAATTTAATGTAATTTAAATAATGAATTACGAATCATTGTACTTAACATCTTAGAATAAAAGTTGATTGTTCAGTATTATTTTTGTAATGTTGAAATTTGAACATATTTTAGGACCATTAAAATCCGAATTCGTGCTCATGTGTTTGATTTAACCCCCAGTAATATTTTTTTAATAAAAAAACATTCACTCATTCATATCTCTATAGACTACAAGGCGTCGCGTCGTCCTAATTGGCAGCGATCGTACGAGCAAACGATGCGATTTAGTCGCACGACGAAATTAAACACACACACTAAATAAGCGTGTCCTAATTAAAGCTCGCAAGTCATCGCACGAGCATAATAATCATTTTCATCGCACGACGATGAACGCATCGTTTGCTCGTACGATCGCTGCCAATTAGGACGACGCCCAAGACTACATTAGCTCCTTGGCTCCCTGTTTTGTGACATGGTCACAACACGTCACAATTTTATCTGCCACATAAATATGTGCCAGAGATTTCTTCGCTATGAAGTAACTATTAACTGGGCTACGGAGTGTCAATAATTTTCACAAGCTTTTACATAAATTGTATTTTTAGAGACGAAAAATGTCGAGTATTTAAGTATAATTATCGATAAAAATGAACCAAAAAACAAACGAAAACTAGAGTAAATACTTACTGATAATACAAAGGGATATTTTAACTCCAGTTTCGAATAAAATATCTGTTTAAAACAAAAAAGAATACTTTTCATTAAAGTTCAAAAACTATTTACGAGTACATACACTTTAGTTTAAAATAGAGTCTGACTATTCATAGTCTACAACCAAGAGGATTAAAATTACTTAACTCACTGGAGACCACTCATGAACTGGGATTCAGTTTGTTGAGTTTAATATGTTTTGAAAGTTTAACTTTGGTAGTTTACATAGTTGCTACTAGAAAGCAGCTTTCTATGAAGGTTGTTACTTCGACGTTCTTGCTGTAACCATACTTGTGCGCAATATAAGTTGTTTCAATTACAATCACTATTGCATTCTTTATAAATCACCTAAACACTTAGAAAAAAAGTAACCAGTAGGAAAAAATATGAAATGCAAGGAACCTATGCAGAAGATACTCTCGTAAAATCTAAACCATCAGAGAACGAGGTCAGCGTGTTGAGTTGTAAAAGTGATCACCCTGCATATAAACCATCTCAAGAATTAAATGATGATATAATGCACAGAAACATAAGTTTGAAACCTAGAATAATAGATTTTTTAAAGCAAACCTAGTTGAACTGTCATTGCCTCAAACATATGCTGAAGCAATGAAGAGTCTACATAGAGATGACAAGCTAATTGAACAGTTGCTTGCACATGAAGACTTGGACTCCAGTAGCAAGGTATGGTCAACGTATTCTATACTACAAAGTGGGTTTTTGCTATCGAGAAGGACGATAATGACCAGGTAAAACGGTTTGAAGCTCGTTTATGTGCACGAGGGTTTAGTCAAATCAAAGATATTGATTATCAAGAAATATTCTCTCCAATAACGAGATACAACTCGAGATACTTTTTTCTATTGCAGCAATGTATGATTTAAAAATTCAGTAGTTTGGTGTAAAATCCGCCTTTTTGTATGGCTATCTGGATGAGAATATATTTATAGAAGCACCAAGGCATGTTATTTAAAATTGATTGTGTTTTAAAAATTAATAAATCACGCAAACATCTCGTTATTGGAACAGAAGATTCCTTGATTTTTTAATAAAATATGGTTTTATACAATCTCAGTCTGATAGTTGTGTTTATGTAGGTTTTTCTGATGGGGTAAAAGTATTTATAATAATTTATGTTTATGATGCACTTATGTTCGTTTGTTCCCACATTTTTTGCGAGAAAATCCGATCAAACATGTAGTTTTCGGCCCTTACAGCTATTTCGCTCTATGAAAGAATTCTGCGAGTCGGATTCGGTTTCCCATCATTTGTACCCCTTTGTACCCACTTGTATTGCAAAGTATATTGTGTGCACTTATTTGTACCTCTAAAAATTTTGAGTTATACATTTTATAATCTATGTTATTTAATAATAAATAATCTATGTTTAATAAACTATGATTATAAACAATTAAATATGATTATTATTAATATTTTTTTTAATTAAAAATCTAAATATTTTGTAAAGAGTAAGGTTTAAAAAAAAATTCTTAAAGTAATTGAAATAGTAAATTATAAACGAATGAGGAAAAAAAATATTTTTTCAAGTCAATAAATGTCTTTTATTGATGCAAAAATGATTATGTAATATTAAATTTAAAAAAAAACTCAATAACATTATTTGAATTTTTCATTTTTTGTTTAACTTATAAAATTATTATAAACAAAGTATCAAAATGAAACTTTTATGACGTGATCTCGTTAAGTATGTATATAAGAAGGGCTCCAAGAAGCGAAAAATTTATACAACAATTAAACATTTTTTTTTCATGTACAATGAAAATGGAAGTTCGAGAAAATTTAGTAAATTAACAATCATCTAACTTGTTGCAAAATTAACTTTACAAATACACCATATTTTTTATTTTTTTAGTAATAATTAATACATTAAAAAAATATTTTGTGTGACATACTCGGTTTTGACGCCACGCAAGCAAACTAAAAATGCCGCGTGGAGGCCCATTTTCAGCGTTAAATTAAAGTTATCCTTTATTAAATATTAATTATTTATATAATGGAGATAGAGTTACAAAAGTAAAAGTTATTTTTTGGAAATTTCCTCTTCTTTAAGAATCTTATTTCAAAATTACTTAAATATTAATAGTTTCGGAGTAATTAACAAAAAACAAAATACGTTTTTTTTTCAACTTTATTTTGTTAATAACTTTTGCAATTTTTTACGTGCTGGTAAACGCTTCCGAAACATTTTTCTAGACATCATTCCGAACACAATGAGCTTTCACACGTATTTTTAAGAGCAGTATGTCTATTTGTCACCATTTTGAACTTATTGCTTATACTATTAGTGTGCTTTGCAATAGGGAGTTTTATACAAATAATACCGAACGGTTCGAGTTGATACGTTGACGATCCCTTTCCGAGCTGACATGTGTGCTATGACCCTTAATCCGCGTGATTGGAGCCACGTCACAACTAAATTCGATGAATAATAAATAAATTGAATCACCACACTGGATTACTCTTATTTGGAAAAATTCCCAATATATGTGTTTCAATAAAATTTCCGAATGCCTAATTGCCGGACGCCGTGATCGGTAAAATTGGTTTTATCCACAGAAATATCCCAAAACAACGGAAGTAAATAACCGATTTAATAATTAGGAAAACGGCTCTTTGCATGATGTAATCCTACTACGTGAAGGTTTGGATGTTCGTGACTCAATCACGCAAAAATGGCAATGGATAAAGTTTGGTACGCAGGTAAGTTTTAAACTTTGATTAAAGGATAGGATACTTTTTCTTCCGAGAACTACATCTGATTCTGTCTACACTGATATATTTGAAATTAACTATTTTCTATAAATCACTTTCAATTATATTTTATATTGTATGGTTAATTTCTCCAACTACAACTTAGCTTATAGGTGTACAAAATAAATATCGCGAGCAACCATATTAAAGTAAAATCTATTCTATTTATTATAACATATATAACTATCTCAATTATTCTATTATTATTAAGTTAATCACAGATTCCATTTTGCTGTGCTATATCAAATATATGTAAATGAATGACGAATGTCAGATAAATTATTACAATAATATTACGAAAATTAGAAATATAATGTCAAAAGATTTCATATTGTCCCAAAACTGTCCTTTTTACTGTCAAAATATTATTGTAGGCGAATACAATTGTGGGTTGTTTATTGAATTGGCGGTCCATAAGCCAATTAAATAATCTTCTCTTAAAAATTACGTTAGGTAGTTCCATAAGACTGATTTTGGAGCTCATTACATTGCGAAGGCAGAATTGCGTGCGTTCCTTTCAACTTTTTTTAACACATTCGCTGCGGTACGAAGTTATCCTTAGTTTTAGCGTGTTTTCGTTACGTGGGCTCTTTGTGATTAACTTACTATGTTGAAGTAGTCTGCATTTTCTCTAACTAGAAGACAAGCTGCTCTTATAAACATTCAAGGAAATGGAACAACCTGCAGAACCTTAAATAGTGGGCGACAGCAATCAAGGAGGTACGCACCGCAAATCGCTCTAATAGCCTTCTCTTGCATTCTAAAAACTCTTATGGCATCAACCGAGTTTCCCCACATGACAAGACCGTACGATAACACAGAGGACACATGCCCCTGATATGCTGTCAGTGCGGACTCCCAAGACACTGTTAAGCTTAGTCTTCTGAGGGCATAAATGAATCATGTTAGTCTGTCACAGACTGGTGACACTTGCATTTGAATAACCAAAAACCCAGAAAATGATTAATTATTTATCTGTATTTATAACGGACTCAGCAAGCGAGACTGCCGCCCAATGATTAATGTGGTTACGCCAAACCTTTGGGGAAAGTTATTCAATATCACTTGCAAGACGGCAAGAGTAAATAGAAAGTGTAAAGTTTAATTAATAACACGAGCCCATACTTTGAATTATTTAGAATTTCCCTAGGGATTTCACCGTTCGTCTAGACAAACGAAGATAATCGACATAGCTCAGCAAATAAGCCGGCTAAAGTGGCATTGGACGGACCAAATTGTTAATAGGACCGATAAACGTTGGGGCAAAAGGGACATTGAATGGCGCCCATGTCTCGGTAAAAGAAGTATAAGACTTCCAGACTAGAGAAACTAACATCCTGAAGAAGAAAGCGGGCATCCGCTGGATTCAAACACAATCAGATTCATGCATATTAGATGAGGCCTATGTCCAGCAGTGGATTTTTAAACGGATCGATGAATGGATGAAATTAGCGTTACAGGAGTAAAATCCTTACAAAACTGCTGACTCACAGAAAAAATAGAAATAAAAGGGCGGCTGGAAAAATTTAAAGGGAGTACAGAATTTGAACCTACGTAGGATACCAACATTCGATCATAGGAAGACATAATTAATCAAATATTTATTTGCTTGAAAAGATTTCATTTTGACAAAATAAAAGGTTTTATATTTTTATGATATTTCTCCTCTGAACAAAAATTTCCAAGGGAATTTGGGAATTAATCTAATACCAACACGAACGTGATAAGAATCTGTTGTTATTGGTAGAAGCGTTTTGTTTAGGATAATTCTATTTGTTTTTTGTCTATGTAGAGCGTTTTGTTTGGGAAAAATATATTATACTTCAATGTTTATAACCACATTGTTATATTTCCAGACAACCATCTCCGGCGAGCGGTATAGGTCGCCATACACTACCTTCAGAACCGTCCGCCATCTTACACAATATTTAGATTGTTCCCTTTGGATATCAATTTAGTTCTGAGGTTTTATCAAGTTACCATACAGTATATCGTTGTTTGGTTACAGTTAAAGTGTTAAAACGCACTGGATATTTTCCCATTTACATTCAGTTTATTTTTATGCTCTCTTGTGTAATGTTGTATTCGATAAATCCTATAAGAGATATATAGATTCATATATATAGATTCACTAATCTAGGGAATAAGGATTTTGGGAAATTTTGTTTCAATTACGTTCATTGTGGATATTTGCGATCAAAAGCCCATTTTGTTTTCTGAAATTGTATAAGATTAAATTTATTTGTTATTGATTACACCTATGTGTATTGTCTATAAATTAATGGGCTGAATGATGGCTACAAGTGCTGCAACCTGCAACTTGATATGTTCGTGATGTGAACTTAACTTTATCATACAAATAATGATGGTTGAAAATATGTTGGTTATTAGCTATTTTCATTTACTTTATTGATACTATGATTGCTAAAACTGTTCACTTTTTATGGTCTGATGCAAGTTGTAAGCTACATACCTATCTTATAAATTTCCTTCCAAACATGTTGTTTAACTAGATTTAAATTATGATGACAAAATTATGTATGATTATGATTATCTTTACAAGAAGCCTCGTATATGTATATTTTAAGACTCCATTACATAATACTATCTAATGTCAAACGTGTCTTAAGCTTTCATCTCATTTTACGTGTTTGAGTTCTAACATACTCAGTAATGTCACCACAAAGTAATCTATACTAATATTATAAAGAGGAAAGATTTGATTGTTTGCATTGAATAGGCTCCGAAACTACTGAACCGATTTCAAAAATTCTTACACTATTGGAAAGCTATACTATCCCCGAGTAACATAGGCTATATTAAATTTTCAAAAAAATTAGGGATCCTTAATAAAACTCCAATAATGTAACCCAAGGTGTAAAAAATATAGAAAACCGAAGCAAAGCGAGGGCGGTTACTCGTATAATATATTAAGATTTACTCAAAGTAAATGTTATCTATTATACATCACACAAAATCTCCTCACATCCCCATGAGGCAATATAAACAAATAACAATAGCATTAAGATAATGTAAGCCAAATTAATTGAATCAAATATATAATTATATATATCAGGAAGTTTATCGGTCTCGACTACGCGAAATATGAGGGCGATATCTTGTATTGACTGCGGATGAATGTGACACATTTTACGTAAGATTTTTATAAAGCAGTATAGCTTAGTGGTGTAAACTTTGATCTCCAAAACGTAGGGACCTAAGTTCACATACTGCACGCACACCTAATTTAAAATATACATAGGGTGAATTTTCCAAGTGTGCGTGGAGGGACAAATCCGAAACCATTAGGAATAGCGAAAAATGCTCAAAGGAGTCTCCAGGCCGATTTTGATTAAAACTAAAACTGCATCATAACATTTTTGAAAATTCAATAGGTATTTCTAGCCAGGAATCGAAACCGTTGATATTGAAAAAAACTCACCTGTATTATTACACAATTTTATAGAGTTAAATTAGCAAATTAAAACTTTAATAAAGCTTCTAGAAAGCCTTTAGAAATTTATGTCAAAGTTCCATAAAAATCCTTCAAACTAAAATAAAGGCTTTACAAGTTAATAAGACGGCCTCAAACTTTTTATTTATTACTGGCTTCTTCTCAATATGGCACAAAAAATACGAAAAGAATTTTAAACATAATAAATAACTCGGAATTAAAATGTTTTTAAACCTCCTTATTTTGTTCAAGGTAATGGTTTTCTTTTTTTTTCAAAAGTTTAGTTGCTGTTAGCGGCCTTCACAGCTTCGCGCGGACAGGTTGGATTTCCAATAATTATGAAACTAATATCACCTACCTACCTTATATATACCTACTTTATATCGTCTAGTTAAGCCCGCGTTTTCTTAAGTTGTACGAATTTAGATGAAACACTGTCTCTGGTTTTGTATAAAACAAAATCGCATCACAATCACGGAGTAAAAGAAATGCGATTAATGATAATTGCCGTCTTCATCAGTATGGCTCTTCTATTACCTGACGACAACAACTTAGCAACAGGTGACCTGTCTTATGATTATTAAAGTCTTTCTTAAAATTTAGAGTTCTCTTCGCATGCACAAGAGTTCTAGAGTTCCTGATGCTTTTGGGGAATAGTTCTGGCGATTTAGCCTAAAAAAAGTAAATCGCTGAAATGCTCTGCTAACTTCCTGACGTAGCAGATCATTTAATAGTAGCTCAGAAGTAAAAAAGAATTCTATTCACATACAATGAGTTCAACAGACAGACATCCTTTAGACTCTGTTAAATTTGAAGAACTTCGAGATGAATGCTGTAAATTACAAAAGTCATGCTACAATAAATATATAAATAACATAGAGAATGCTATCAAAAGTAACCCTAAAGTATTTTGGTCATTTATTAAAAATATTCGTAAGGAAGGTGGTAGCTACCCCGCACAAATGCACTTGGCAGACAAACTAGCCTGCTCTGCAGACGACATAACAAATCTCTTTGCAGAAAATTTTGCTACTTGTTACAATATTCCATTAAATCAAAATACGTCATTTAAGAATCCCGACAATTTTGGTTCATCATCATTAAGTAATATATCATTTCAGCCTGAAGAGATACACAACATCTTGAAATCTCTAGATGCCAACAAGGGAGCAGGAATTGATGGCATGCCACCGTTTTTTATTAAAAAATGTGCTTTATATTTAGCTGAACCACTCCACTTAATATTTAACAGATCGATGGTAGAAGGTATCTTTCCTGATACTTGGAAAAAAGCTCTTATAGTCCCAATACATAAATCTGGTGACAAAAATGACATTTCCAATTACCGACCAATCTCGATTCTCGTAACCTTTGGAAAGATATTCGAGAAACTTATTGCACAACATATTACTTGGTTCCTGAAGCATCATATAAGTGTTAGTCAACATGGATTTATGAAATCACGATCTACAGTAACTAACTTAGCTTGTTACACTTCAGATTTGGTAACTTCTCTTGATAACCGGATACCTGTAGATGCCATTTACACTGACTTTAGTAAAGCATTTGACAAGGTTGATCATTTCATACTTATCCAAAAACTTTCAAATTTAGGCATTTCTGGTAACCTGCTGAAATGGTTTTCATCATACCTTATTAATCGAACCTCAATAGTGTCAGTCGGCGGTCATCTTTCTCGTCCCTTTATAGCTACCTCTGGAGTACCTCAGGGCTCACATTTAGGTCCAATTCTATTCAACGTTTTTATAAACGACATTCCAAACTGTTTTATAAATTCTAAAGTCTATCTCTATGCTGATGACCTTAAGATAATGCGATCAATGTCTACGTCTCGTGATATGCAATTAATACAGGAAGATTTAAACAGGTTTTCGTCTTGGTGCAATAGTAATAACATGACCCTAAATGTTAATAAATGTTATCACATTCATTTTAGTCGTAACATTCTCACTCAATCTAATGACTACTTTTTAGAAGGAGTAAAAATTTCAACTGTAGATCAAATAAAAGATCTAGGCATAATAATTGACCCAAAGCTCAAGTTTGATACCCATATCATCAAGACTGCTTCAAAATGCTACAAACTACTCGGTTTTATCATTCGCAATAGCAGACATTTTAAAAAACCTACAACTAAAATAAAATTGGTTGTTTCTGTAACGCTCACACCAAACGCTACCTTCAAATGATTTTCAAATGATTATTTGTGGAAAAATAAGCTTTTGTTATTTTTATGTCATTCCCATACATTTTACATTCCCATACATCTATACGTCGGAATTCATTTAGTATGATTGTCTTTGGTTAACTCAGTATTTATAAAAACGTCAAACGAGCTAATTCACCTTAAAACCTTAGTAAGAATAAATCATTTGTAAAAAAACCAATTGTATCAGAAATAGACAGAGAGGCACACAAGCAGACAAATAGAAATACACATAATTATAGTCAGACAGTTAGAAAAACAGACAGACAGTCTTAGACGTAAGTGAACATGTAAAATAATTCCGTTGGTAGGACATACTGAATCCTATGATTAACCAACACGAACTGACAACTATAATTCTGATACTCAGTTGTTGCCGTACAGATACATAGTTCTTTCTAGCGTAAATGTCCCCGTCATCAATCTTACATCCATTAGACTCTTACTATCCTATTATATTAATCATCAAAATCATTTATTTTCTGTACAACTGTTCCCTTATCCATTACTGATCCGTAGTTAATGGGATTCTTGAACAGCGTCTGCACTCAGCTTTGGATAATCCCAATAAGATATATTAGGATTAGTGATACTAGACTAGTGTATTATATCCATGAAAAGTCCCTTAACTCACTGAATAGTAACACCATCTAATGTAAGAACTCAGTATCATGCTCATTACAGTGTATGAAGTTATGGAGTTAAATATAGCGTGTCGGTAATGTAGTAGGCGGTGCGCGAGCAATAAAGTTAACTTCAAAATAAAGTTAATCGTTTATTCACAAAGCACAAACAGTTTAAACTACACAATATAACAGAACACAAGAAACATCCATATAAGAAAGAAGGAGAGAAGTGATAGCATAAGAAACTAGCGCACAAGCTGTCTTAACGTAAAACACAAAATACAGCGAGTTAGGTCGTAGCGGAAGACCTAGGTTAGCGCGAGGTAGTCGAGCGATCGGGCGATACGGGTTAGCGCGGAGTGAGTTGAAGGCTGACTGTCGATGCCGCGAGGCGACTGCCGGTGCGTGCGCGCTGCCCGTGAGACGAGGCGCGGGGGACGAGGCGCCAGCGACTGGTTCGGCGCGCCGCTGGCCGCGGCTGGTGACGTGACGTCACGGTGTGACGTAGGACACCAGAGCGCACCAGGTTCGAACCCGTGGATGGTGTCGGCGCTTGTGTGAAGTGTGTGACTGTGCGTGCGCCCGTGTGTGTGTATGTGTATGTGTAGGATGTATGAGTGGTGTATATGATAAACATAATATACTATTATAAATAACTGTGTGTTTGTGTATGTGTGTGTGTAAATATATAATAAACTACATAGACATAGAATGTGGGACGGAGGTGCCCACATCACTCCCCCCCAGAGACCGGGTCTACGGTCGATAGTAGTCCGGAAAACGAACTCGGCGGCCAGATCGTGTGGTTTTGCCGTCTTCCGGAGTTGTGGACTTCGACCGTGCAGATGGAGGATCAGGTGAGTGAGCGGGAGTCGGTGTAGGAGTGGGCGCTGGAGCTGGAGGGAACCTGGGAGTAGGGATGGGATTGTTGGTGGGAGATGGGTCTACGAGTAGGTAGGCCGGTTTGAGTCGGTCTATCGTTACTGTGACCTCCCTGCCTCTAACCAGTATACGGAAAGTCTTATCCCTACGTTCGACCACTTTGTGAGGACCTGTGTAAGGTGGTTGTAAGGAACCTCGGGTCGAGTCGTCTCGTAAGAAGACGTGGCTCGCTGAATGGAGCTCCTTCTGAACAAAGGATTTGTTGCTTGAGTGACGTGTAGCAGGTGTGGGTCGGATTTTTGCCGCTATGTGTCTTAGGCGGGTGGTGAAATCCGAGAGGTCGGTGGTCTCGGGAGCGGTCGCCTGGAAGAACTCTCCCGGCAGACGGAGCGGCTCACCGTAGACCAGCTCGGCGGAAGAGGACTGAAGGTCCTCTTTAAAAGATGACCTGATGCCTAAGAGCACAAAGGGCAAGGCCTCGACCCAGTTGGTATCCGCGTGGCACATTATCGCTGCTTTGAGTTGGCGATGAAATCGCTCGACCATGCCGTTGCAGGCCGGATGGTAGGCGGTGGTGCGGCGGTGCTTGAATCCGATCATTCTTCCAAGGTATTGGAAGAGCGTGGATTCGAACTGCCGCCCACGGTCGGTAACGATATCGGCTGGACATCCAAACCTGGATATCCTCGATAGCAACGCCTTACCGACCGATTCCGCGGTGATATCTACCAAAGGTGTTACTTCCGGCCAGCGCGTAAAACGGTCCACTGCGGTCAAGCAGTAGCGGTACCCCTCAGATGTTGGTAGGGGACCTATAATGTCCACGTGGATAAAGGCGAATCGAGCGCGAGGTAAATCGAACGTGCCCAACGGTGCTGACACGTGGCGACTCACCTTGGCACGCTGACACGCTAGGCATTTTTGTGACCACTCTCGACAGTCTTTGCGCATCCCAGGCCAGACGAAGCGCTCGGCCACCAGTTGGGCGGTGGCCTTGGGACCTGGGTGGCTGAGACCATGAAGACTGTCGAATAACGGCTTACGTAGTGTCAGTGGTACAAAAGGCCGTGCTGATGGTGTGCTGACGTCACAGTAAATTTCCCTACTGCTGCCAGGGATGGTGAGCTTCTTCAGGCGAAGTGATGTTTCTCCGCTGAGGTACTGAAGAAGCTCCTGGTCCACTGCTTGTGACTCCGCGAGTGTATCGAAGTCGACTGGCAGCTGCAGTTCATCGACGCGAGATAATGTGTCCGCCACCACATTATCCTTACCGGAGATGTGACGGATGTCGGTCGTGAACTGCGAAATAAAATCTAAGTGACGGAACTGACGGGGCGAACAGTTGGCTTTCCGTTCATGGAAAGCGAAACTGAGCGGCTTGTGGTCAGTGTAGACTGCAAAGACGCGTGCTTCCAGCAAGTGCCGGAAGTACTTGATGCTGTCGTAGATCGCGAGGAGTTCGCGATCGTAGGGTGAGTACTTCTGCTGCGCGGGTGTTAAGTTGCGCGAGAAGAACGCAAGCGGCTGCCACTTACCATTTTTTAGTTGCTGCACTACGGCACCCATTGCTACATCGGACGCATCGGTGACTAAACTCAATGGAGCATCGCAGTCCGGGTGTGCCAATAGCGCAGCGTTCGCAAGACTCTCCTTACACTGGTCAAAAGCTGAAAGAGAGTCACCAGTAAGATGTACCGGCTGCGACCCCTTCACCGAGCCCGTAAGCAGGGCGTTCAGTGGGGCCTGGATGGTTGCCGCGTGAGGCAGGAAGCGCCTGTAAAAATTAACCATCCCCAAGAAACGGCGCAGCTGCTTAACGGTCTTGGGTGGGGGGAATTCCCTTATAGCCTGTACTTTGGCTTCCAGAGGTTTCGTACCATCTTCTGAGATGCGATAGCCCAGGAATGTGACCTCACGGTGACCAAAAACACATTTCGATGTATTTATCAAAATACCATATTCCTGCATTCGAGTGAAGAGTAAACGCAGGTGCTCTTCATGCTCGGCTTCGTTCTTAGAAAATACTAGGAAGTCGTCTAGATATGCGTAACAAAAGTCTAGACCGCGCGTCATCTCATCCACGAACCTCTGGAATGTCTGCCCTGCGTTGCGGAGACCAAAAGTCATATAAGGGAACTCAAACAGACCAAAAGGTGTTGTTATGGCTGTTTTCGCGATGTCCTCCTCGTAGACCGGGATTTGGTTGTAGGCCTTGACAAGGTCGATGGTACTAAAAACTTTGTTACCAGCTATATTATGGGCAAAGTCGTGGATGTGTTTGATAGGATAACGGTCGGGGACCGTCCGCGCGTTCAACATGCGGTAGTCACCACAGGGCCGCCAACCGTTATCCTTTTTGGGAGCAAGGTGCAGCGGCGAAGCCCACGGGCTCTCGGAAGGACGTGCGGTGCCGTTAGAGAGCATGAGTTCGAATTCCGTCCTAGCTATCTTTAATTTGTCGGCTGCGAGCCGACGTGGTGAGCAAGAGACGGGTGGGCCGGGTGTGGTGCGGATATGATGAACCGTGGTGTGCTTTGGTGCCTTTGGTGTACCTGAAGGGCGCGTTAATTCTGGAAACTTACAGAGTAATGCGTGGTATCGCGTGTCGCCCGTCGCTACCTTCACAGAAAAAATATTACTGTTTGCTTTACAGGCGTTTGTCGACAAAGTTGTCGTGTTATCGACTAGGCGTTGGTTGCGGACGTCAACTATTAAATTATAGTGACTTAAAAAATCTACGCCGATTATTGCTTTTGTGACGTCCGCAACCGTGAAGCGCCATGTGAAGTCACGTCTTAATCCTAAATTTAATTTTAAATCTACGGAACCGTATGTATTAATGGTGGAGCCATTAGCCGCACACAAGCTAAAATCACTTATTTGTCGGCGGTCTTTTAACGCCGCATAGGGATAGACACACAGATCACTTCCCGTGTCTACGAGAAACTGCACGCGCGAATTACGGTCCGTAACAAAAACGCGTCCCGTTGTGGTGTTGCACTCATCCATCCGTGCCGTGGCCATCACCGCTGGCTGCTGTTGCACGGTGGGAGTAGCCACCGAGTCGTTGTGCGCACTGTGTGCGCGTCGTGGTGACGGCTGGTCGTGACGTGGTGTGCGCGTGGCATTGCGCGAAGTGCTGGCAGTCACCGGCGCCGCGCGCCGGGTTGGCGGCTGGCGACGGTGCGTAGTGCTGCCGGTGACCTGGCGCGGAGCACTGGTGTGTCGATCCACATCACGCGCCAGGTGCTGCACAATGCTGGTCAGCTCCTTAACTTGCGCGGCGGCGCTGTCCGGGAGTGGAGCAGCGGGCGGGGTGACCGGGCAGGGAGCAGATATCTCCTGCAGGCGGTCCGCCATATTACCCAGCTGTTCGAGTGTGTCCGTGGCCAGCGTGGACAACACTGCCTGCACGGCGTGCGGCAGGCGGCTGCACCAGATGGTGCGGATGAGTTTCTGTGGCGTGGTAGGACCCGCCAGGTCCTGCAGGTGTCGCAGGAACTGTGACGGCGTCCGGTTGCTAATATCCTCGTTGTTGAGTATAGCCTCGATCTTCCGAGTGTGAGAGGCGGTGAGTCGGCGGATAAGTTCCGCTTTAATGCGCTCGTAATGGTTTGCGACCGGAGGATTAATAATAACGTCCCTCACGGTCTTTGCCTGGGCCATGGTAAGATTGGTAATAACATGGTTGTACCTTATTGAGTCCGTGGTAATATTAAAAAACATGAACTGAGCCTCCAGAAGTGCGAACCAAAGCTCCGGGTCCTCCGAATCAAATGGTGGCACTCTGAAGGCTGCGCTGGTGCTGGTTGCTGCTGTTGCTGTTGTTGCTGCTTGTGGTGCTGCGGCGCAGGTCGCGCCGCATAGTACATGCTGCGCCATTGCGCGGCAAGTAGGTGCGCGGCGGGCGCGTGCGCGCCGCATGGCTGCCAGGGCGTGGCCGTGTTGCACCCGGGCGGCGCATAGCGACGAGTCACTATGGCACGTCTCAAAATGTTCATCATCACTATTGTCACTAATATCATAGTCACTATCACTCATTGTCGTGTTCACAGTCGGGTCACCAGTTATGGAGTTAAATATAGCGTGTCGGTAATGTAGTAGGCGGTGCGCGAGCAATAAATTAACTTCAAAATAAAGTTAATCGTTTATTCACAAAGCACAAACAGTTTAAACTACACAATATAACAGAACACAAGAAACATCCATATAAGAAAGAAGGAGAGAAGTGATAGCATAAGAAACTAGCGCACAAGCTGTCTTAACGTAAAACACAAAATACAGCGAGTTAGGTCGTAGCGGAAGACCTAGGTTAGCGCGAGGTAGTCGAGCGATCGGGCGATACGGGTTAGCGCGGAGTGAGTTGAAGGCTGACTGTCGATGCCGCGAGGCGACTGCCGGTGCGTGCGCGCTGCCCGTGAGACGAGGCGCGGGGGACGAGGCGCCAGCGACTGGTTCGGCGCGCCGCTGGCCGCGGCTGGTGACGTGACGTCACGGTGTGACGTAGGACACCAGAGCGCACCAGGTTCGAACCCGTGGATGGTGTCGGCGCTTGTGTGAAGTGTGTGACTGTGCGTGCGCCCGTGTGTGTGTATGTGTATGTGTAGGATGTATGAGTGGTGTATATGATAAACATAATATACTATTATAAATAACTGTGTGTTTGTGTATGTGTGTGTGTAAATATATAATAAACTACATAGACATAGAATGTGGGACGGAGGTGCGCCTAAGACACATAGCGGCAAAAATCCGACCCACACCTGCTACACGTCACTCAAGCAACAAATCCTTTGTTCAGAAGGAGCTCCATTCAGCGAGCCACGTCTTCTTACGAGACGACTCGACCCGAGGTTCCTTACAACCACCTTACACAGGTCCTCACAAAGTGGTCGAACGTAGGGATAAGACTTTCCGTATACTGGTTAGAGGCAGGGAGGTCACAGTAACGATAGACCGACTCAAACCGGCCTACCTACTCGTAGACCCATCTCCCACCAACAATCCCATCCCTACTCCCAGGTTCCCTCCAGCTCCAGCGCCCAC